>OY829914.1:295547283-296747283 GCA_963691935.1 Nephrotoma guestfalica | reverse complement strand
AATTTATGTAATCGAGTGAAAACCCAAATGCGAATAAACTCCGGAGTGCTTTTTGATGGCAGATGAAATCAAATACTTTACTGAAATCAAATCCGTGTACGCTACATCAACTTGATGATGGTTTTCTATCTCATTAATTATTTTACTGGTGAATTCAACCAGATTAGTTGATGTGGATCGGCCTGGCATAAACTCATGCTGGTTTATTGATATATAGTGCTTGGTAAGCTAACTGCTCTGCAAGCTCTTTGTGGGTTTAGCACGGATTTTCATCCAGTAAAACTTTAAGTTCTTCGTCTTCAAATTGTTTTATTGCACCTGGACGTAGATCGTCCTCGAAACTTAAATTGTCATCACGAAATCTTGCAAACTTTTTTACTATTGAATGACTCATAGAATGTTCACTCAAAATCGCATTAATCAATTCCATAGCTTGGGCAGCATTTTTTATTCATTTGAAAACAGAATAGAGCGCACACGGAACGGCAGCTTGTAAATGACTGAAACTTATGTCATAAAAACAGCAATGACTAAGCTATATATATCGAAAATGACGGGCGATTTGGATACGTTCAAATATATTTTAATACAACCAACCAATTTCAGAGACGAGTTTCTACTTGCACACATAATACTTTGTCATTTTAAACTAAACGTGCGATAAACTCTGGGTTTTTTTTAACACGAAATCTATGTTCAACCAATTAGCTTCATATCGAAATGTTGACTTCGCGAACAAAGCTTTGAATTTTAAAAGTATTATTTGTACATTTTCCCGATATAATTTTGCTTCTCGTAAAGATGTTGAAATTATTGCTCGTTTTTATATGACGAGTGTCTTAAGAATTTTTGTACAAAATGCTACATGAGCTATATGCTTTCGTTTTGACCTCCGGCTGTACAGTCGATAACAAAAAAGAATG
The DNA here is from genome assembly GCA_963691935.1 of Nephrotoma guestfalica. Taxonomy (NCBI): domain Eukaryota; kingdom Metazoa; phylum Arthropoda; class Insecta; order Diptera; family Tipulidae; genus Nephrotoma; species Nephrotoma guestfalica. The sequence goes on along the minus strand of OY829914.1, from coordinate 296,746,360 downwards.
AATTGAAATATCGAACTACATTCTTCTCTACAAGTTGAAACCATTCAATTATTAATTTTGCATACTGAGGGTTGTCGAGGACGAGCAGGGTAAATAAAATCGAGGGTTGGAACATGGAGGAGATGAAAGGCACAGGAAAAATATAGAGCAAGAAAGGCAGATTCGAGATTAAAACCAAATAACACTCATATTTATACCGTGAAAAGGTAAAAATCAGAGAAAGACGAGCAACACACGTAGTTCTCTAAAAAGAAAACAAATATCTGAATAATAATTATAATTTGACCTCAATGTTAGGGTTAATTTGGTAGCTTCCATTAACCTGTTCTCTTATCCGTTGGTAATTAAAATTGATTATACTGAAATTTATATTATTTACAGAGGCCAAGGGCTAGCAAACATTTCATACGGCACAGTTTTGTAAAAATAAGGCTCTAAAAATAACAAAGTACAACTAGTTGAAGGTTGGAGCACATACATAATGGACTTATTTAAAGTTTAATATTACATTAGTAATTATTTTGTTACTAAAAATTATTTTTATTTTAGGTTAAAAATAAATAAATAATTTTTCATTATACAATAACACATTGCTCACCAAGTTCCGTTGCATAAAGAAATTATGTTGTGGTTAATATATCACCACGGTTTCTTGTACGCATAATCTCTATTTAGACGTGTAAACATTTAATATTTACAGGGAAAACGTTCTAAATACGAAGTGGATCGAATTTAAGCCACAACATAATTTTAATAATCTATTTCATATGTAACCATTAAGGGTTTTTAATAACTCATTCGAACTCATAAAATTATAACACATTAATAATATGTACATATTATGTTTTCTGTTATACCAGTGTAAATTATATTTTAATCCCACCTGTATTATTCACTCAAGCATATCAAACTCAACTCATATATTAAACGGAATATAAAAAACTCATTATACAGGAAAAACAGAGACCGACATTCACCCCAAAAAGAAAAAGGAAAAGAAAAATTATCAACTTAAGATCTATTTTGGTAACACACAGTACAAATTACATATTTAACTTTTGACTACATCTACGAGTATGTTGTTGTTGTTGTTGGTGTGTCGACTCGAACTCTATCGTAGCCATTACTCGTGTCGTCTGAGTTTTTCCTTTTCACACAACACGTACAACGATAACTTATTTTGATTTTCCGAAAATCGATCAGTCATATTTATTTTATCATTAACAGTTTGGAAACAACCTAAGCATTGTAGTATCATAGAGCGGATAGACCATATCGTCAAGTAGTTTATATCAATAAATTGGGTTTAATATCCTCAGAACAAATACACAATTTTGTATTTTGTGTTTAAGGAAATGAATGAATATTATATGTATCTATATCCTTAAAATGAGTTTTCATGAGTGGCTGTGTAACCAATAAATCAGTACATGGTGTGTAGTTGTAAGGGTACAAAACATACAATGTACAAAAAGGAGAGAATTAAAATGAAAAAATGCTTGTTTGTGTATAACTCTACTAAGCATAATTTTTTATGTTATATGTATTGAAGAATTATATATCGTCGCTGTTCGTACATATATACACCAACAGCGTAGCATAAGCATAATACATATAAAGTTTTTTTTTATGTAGCTACGTAAAAATCTTGCATCTGAGCAAAACAGAGGGTTTCATTTCAAGTAATATGTATTTATGTTTTAGGTGGTAAAAAATATGTTTAAATAGATATTATGCTCACAGAAATAGAATAAAATTATGTATTTATGTGGTTTTCTATGGGGTATAAAAGAAAAACGAGCAAACAAAAAAGACGTATTTATAAAGAACTATTGTAGACATTGTAATTCGGAGGCGAAAAACGTTTTGTTAATTTATTTTTACCTTGATTTGCGTTTAATTTTTTTCAAAGGAAAATATGGCAAAGGTTGCATAATTCTACAAAAAATCTAACTTAAACATCTAAGGCTACACAACATACACGAAATATATTACCACATATTGGAATAGGTGCATGAATATTTTGTAATCCTCTGGGTACCCATTCCATAGTATCCTCATATACACAATTTTCAGTATCTTGTATTTTCTGCTTGTAATACAATTTTAATGAGGGAATATGTAAATCACACACTAAGTTTATGCCACTTCACACCACCTTTTTACACAACACAACATACAAAACGAAAAACCTTTCATTTTATTATCACACTAAATATTTACTTTAAACATTTATTATTATTCCCACTTTTCCCAAAAATAAAATACAAAAATTCTAAATTATTCCATCATTTATTTATTTTCTCTTCTTAATGGGAAAGTTCTTAAACTAACAAAAACACACAAACACAATTCATTGCGAGAAAAACAAATTTTTAGTAAAATGTACAATTAAGAAAGCATCACAAGTCTAGAACAAATACACCGTGTTTATTAATAATTTTTCAGGCACCAAGCACTCTTCTACTGTTAGAAATTTATTAGAAATAAAATCGCGCACACGATGACACAAACACTCCTTCTCATTATGAGTAATAAAAGCAGACTGCTGAAAAATTTGAAAATATAAAATGAAAGAAAATAGAAAGAAAATATAACGACGTCGAACATTGGAAAAGGAGAAAAAATAAAATTTTATATTCCTGTGTAACAACTACATCATTCTACACTCTACCCCAAAACGACGTTATATTGACTCAACTAGATTTTCTACCATATTCATTTTTGACATTTTATATCCTTTTTCAACATTTGACAAAGGTTAAGTACATCAGAATTGAACATATTGATACATTCCTCCTGCTCCTTCCTTTCAATCGACTTCCTCCTTCGACGAGTATACATAGCAATGTAATCATATCAACACATACATATAGAGTGTAATATGTAATAGGAAAAATGAAAATACAAAATCTCTGGATAAATGAATCAAAGGCATTGAGACATCATATATCGGAAAACTGAAGAAGGTAGATTCTCTTATGAGATACAACGGATTTATTACAGGAGCGGCGCGAAAAAAAGTTAATTATTAGATTAAGATAAGCAATTTTTATTTAGTTTTACGAACCATGTCATATTAGTTACATTTGACATAAGAATGTACTAAAACTAATAAGGGATGCACCCTGAGGCAGCTCCTACCCAAACCACGCGGCTGCTTTGAATTACAAAAAACAAAAAAAGGAGGAACACTTTGCAAACTAAGGTCACTTGAATCGGGGAGATTAGTTAGCAATGTCACCCAATTAAAGAATTGGCTGATTTAATCCTACAAATCGAATTTCATTTTAAACTATTCATTATAGCGGTGTCTTTGTTAGTCGAGTAAGTAAAGCAAGTGATCTGGTGTTCGCAGGTTTTAAATTCTTTATAGAATTGAAAATTTTCTTTATATTATCTCAATCAAATAAAATTCAATAAAAGGATGTTGAAGAGATATCTCTTTAAAGTTTTTCGAAATTTTAAAGCTAAAGTTAGGGCAACTGATATTATTCGTGAAGCCAAAAATGGACGTGGTAGAGGGGCTACCTGAATTGGGGATAAACTTATGGATTACCAAGTATGTGGCAAAATATATCGAACTAAAAAAAAAAAAAAATGAAAAGACCTAGGTTTAACAGCGGCCCTATTTGCGAATCCGATTACCGTAATAGCTGTATGAAAAATGAAAGCCTTGGGCTTGGAATTTTGACGTTTGACGACCAAAACAAAAATTGTATTTTTATGTAAACATAGGCTAGGTTAGGTTTCAGTGGTTGCTATCGCACACTTAGGCCAATTTTGGCCCATTGTGGTGCCGCCACAGAATCCCACATCATTAAACTTCCTTTAAAACCATCTAGTGGTATTCACATAGCGTAAAAGATCTGGCACATTACAGCTTTCAATATCAGAGAGATTGTCCATAATGTATTTGCCCAAGTGATCATCTCTTCTGCCAGCTAGTGCAGGGCATGAGCATAGGAAGTGAACAACTTCTACTCGTCCTTCCAGCTTCTGCAGAAGTAATTTACATCCAGACCCAGCCTTCTCACATGATCTTTGAAAAGGCAGTGTCCGGTAAGTACTCTTAAAATTTTACCTAAATCACGCTTCGTGATTGCGCTTATGTAAACATAAGAAACATTAATTACAGTTTGATTTGTAATTAACATTTTCAATATTAATAAATTAAATAAAAACTATTAAAAAATAATGAAAAAAAATTATGAGTGTTTTACTGTGTTATAAATTTTAAATGTGGTAGCCGTGTTTTTTGCTTTTGTATTGCAATTTTCATTTTGAGTATAAAATTTTTTCATTTAATTAAAATTATACTAAAACAATAAACAAAATGGTTTCAAACTTATCCTAATCTGCCAAAATAACATTAACACAAAATATTGTGCGATAACGGTAATTTTCTTTCGTTTCATGGTTATTCGTTTTCGTTTTTTATTTCATGACGTTCAATTAGATCAATACGTTTTCGAATTTACAAATATCGATCATACGAAAAAGGCTTTCATTTATTTGAATTCCGAAATAGGAATACCGGTGTTTAATTGCCCCATTTTGTTGCTATACAATAAATTTATCATTTGTAGGGAAACCGAATGTAACACAGTTGGAGCGTTTTCATTGAAAAAGTTGAGATAATTTTGGGAATTCAAATTGAATCCATGAAATTATTTCCTATTATGCCGGACAAAACATTAAAACTAAAATGCCTGAAAATGGAATTTTTCTAGCGTATGATGTGGACCTGCTGGATGGATGGATCCCTTGCAAAAATTAACTTATCGATCTACAAAATGGCTAATAAGTAAAAAAATATTTCTCGTTGTTTACAGTATACTGTGATGACGGTTTATTCGAATTATTATCCAAATTTTTTTACATCTAGTACTAAAACCCCTCTCCCCATCTATGCTTGTCTTTTGCTGGTCGGAACCTCTTGGATCCAGACTAAATGCAAAATTTGTTCAGCAGCACGGACATCGTGTTGAACGTGAGGACGTTCATATTCATAAAAAATGTTCCCCTATTCGCATCTGAATATTTTTTTTAAATTTCATATTTTGTTAGGACAACGTTACCACATTCACGTTCTGCAGGTCACACGTTTTCGTTACATAAATCGTTAATAAAAAGGCATTCATCAAATGAATGCAGATAAATCGAATTGATTTAATTTTCCTAAAATACTAATGGTTATAAATGCAACATTTAAAACTACTTCTATACAGGATGACTCGCAACTGACAAACGATTCTTACGGTTAGATTCCTTGATCAAAGCGAAGGTGATTTTTCTTGTATCACTACGCACATGGATGCCCCTCAAATTACAAGGGTTGTCTGAAAAGTTTCCGACCCCAACGGATCATCAAAGACGAGTCGGACACGATGTACGGGGACTATGTACCATCATTTACCACCGTGAAATTTTGGGCAGCTGAATTTAAACGTGACCGTACTAGCTTGGGTGACGATACACGTTCGGGAAGTTCAAAAACTGCAACCACTGACGATAAGATCACTCAAGTTCACCAAATGGTGCCAGACAACCGTCGAATTAAAGTTAGAGAGATAGAAGATATTATGAATATGTTCAAAGAACGTGTTTGTGAAGAGTGTAATGTATAAACCATTTAAATTGCATAACCCACGCATTTTTGGATGAAAATTTTTCCTCTGTTTCATTACTCTTTATAACATAGAAACTAACAAACAATATTGTCTTTATAAAATCTCACCACTTCTTTCGCACGTTTTTAATGATCTTTCATATCATCACTTACTTTCAACGGATAGGAGAGACAAAAAGGTCAATAAATAGTCTTCCTACCCTAAAGACCGTCATAGAAATAGTTTACGTCGTCAAAAAATTTCTGAGCCGACCGAAATAGTGGCCCATTATAGTCCACTCAGCAACCGTTTACAACGGAAAAATAAAAGGTCACAATTTGAGTCTCATAATGTGCACCATCTATTGAATAATTCTAAAAGTATTGCATATCTCATCGCAGTTCATATTTTCCTCATAAATAATTCTAGTAACATTTCTAAATGAAATTCGTTCATTTTAATTTTTTAAATTTGACTAATTTAATAACTGTAAAAGTAAATTTTATAGCGATGTATAGTTAACATCAAAGCCGCTACCGGAATCTATTTCATAATGCAGAAACCCTTTACGTCGATGTAGTTTACATTACATTTTTCATCGACCTAAATTGGGTCAGTCCACACAAAAAATGTCCCAACTAATTTGGGTAACTAGCGATTTCATCATGTTACCTATCCAGATTAGGTCACATATAGGGTATAGTCCGTGGTCTAAATATGACGAAGTAAACTACCTCATAATGACTTCAAAATCAAATAACTGTCTATATTGAAAGCAATAGTCTTGCTGATTATCAATCGGCATATAGACTCGGAAAACTACATTACCTATAATACACGTCGTAATGCTGATGAAAATTAATTTGTACACGTCGTAATGCTGATGAAAATTAATTTGTAATCAATCCTAATATCACTTGATTCTCGAAGGCTTCTGATGCTAGATACCTTGATATTCCAGTACTTAAATTATCGGTTATGGATTCCGAACTACATTATCTTGGAATAATCGCATTGACGTAGTTTTTAGTAAAGTTTATTGCTCTCTTTGATTTTTATGAAAGCTCATATATTCGCACAGGCGCTCAATTAACATTTTACAAACCTGGAACAAGCGGCTGAGCTATCATACGGGCTTACAAATCTCCACGTGAGTACAGGATGATTCCCATGCTTCTTCTATGAGGGGAGGAGTTAATAGAACCACTGCTTGTGTATAAAACCAGCTCTAGTTTGGAGTGGCTTCCTAGATACTACTCCTAGATCCTACTAGGAGTTTTTATACTGAAAGTTGAGAGGAAATGCCCTGGTTATCACGCCTACCAACCTCACGTTATTTATCCTCAATTCCATTGAGAAAACTTTGGGTCACTATACTAGATCCTAGTCAAAGCACTCGGTCGTAAGTTTTTTCTGGTCACCACCAAGAATCAAACATAGAACCTCCGAATAACATAGCGAACACTACTTTCTCTCTAACGAAATCGCCAAAATTAATTCAGGCATCCTTCAAGTAAGGAAATCATAAGTATCTTAGCGACTGGAGGTTGCGTCAAGAGGAAGTTCTAAGTTAATAAAAAAAACTTCACCTGTTAATGAATGTTTGGAAGTAAGAGCTTTGGTCTAGTGACCAAAAACAGAACAAACAGAAACTTACACAAAGCTTAATAAAATCCGGTAGTAAAGGTGTTTAAGCGCAACAAGAACTATTCAAATCTGGTCGATTACCCCTCTCGAGAAGCGTTTGGAGCCCCTAACAGATCAGCACATAAAACTATCATGCCAAATTAAGGTATTTTTTCCTCTCGTCTCAGGATTAAATTGTTTAATTTTACTCTATTTTATTTAGCAAGCATTCATTCTCTTTTTAAATAATAATGGTTGAAACACACCAAGCGAGGCGCAGCTTGTTCCATAATATCTCACCATCTCCCTTCATCAATTATTAAAGTGTTTTAACACTAACTGACTTTTTATATTCAACCTATGATTTTTAATCATTCACATCACATTTAAATTTGCTGCATGTGGCTTCCGACAGGCGTGTTTCACCTTCTATACACATCTAATTATTATTTATTATAACAACTGTTGATTGATTGATTTATAACAACTACTATGATGTCTACTCTTGTTCCATATGCACGTTGTTCGACTTCAATTCCGAAAATCAACACCGTCAGACAAATAATTCTGATTAACTCCGTTAATATTCACGCAATTCTTAATTAATTTCTCCCACCATTTAAGAGAATAGTGGAAAGAATTATAAACAGTTGACAGAAAAACTAGAAACAATAAAAGTAAAGTTCAATAAGGTTAAAAGCTATCATCGAGGTTAGATGGCATTTATGGGATAATCATATTAACTTCTAACCTTTTTTATTTACGAGCATAGGATCAATAGGTCACTTTTATTTTATCTTATATTTCGATACGATATAAAAAATGATTTCGTTTTCCCAAATTAAACCCAACATAAATGCACCTAACTTAAAATAATATTATTTCCAGAAAAAGGGCAGCTGACATAGATTCCTTAAAGCAAATAAACTTATTTTGAAATAATATTTCAGTGGAATGAGTGGAAACACATATAATAAAATATATACATTAAATTATTAACTGAAGAAAAAATAACTAGACTTACGAGAATCGCCAACTCTTTTATCGCCGTGTTGTTTCGGTGAACAATTTTTCCTGTTTGGTAACACTTTTAAAGTTGCACTTATCTGAAAAACAAACAAAAACAGATGATGAGTTACAATCTCTTATTAGTTTTCTTATAAGCAGTTCTTAACTCACAATTTTATCCGAACGCTCGCCACTGGGTAATCGAGCAACGGACACATCTGGACTATCTTCTGGCGGTGGGTCCTGTGGTACCCAATTATAACCACGTTTCTCTATTGGAACACCCCAACGATCATATTCAGCTGCCTGCTGTCTTAATCCCTCGTAACAATCAAGACACACAACCGCAAATTCCCCATTCTCTAAGAGAAGGGCCCCTTCGCTCTTCCGATTCGCCACAAAGGGAAATTCTCGAATCGGAAGAGCTCTTACCCTTTTCCGATAAGTCGTTATACCACATAAATGACAGGAATAGTCATGCCAATTATATTTCCTATCATTTGAATTTACTATATTTTGAGCTTCGTATCTGAAATAAAAACGAATCTTTAGTTTTCATCGTACACAGTCTTTAAAATTGATTGTATGCTTTACTTTCTCCATTGACTTAATAAGGAGTGATAGCAAAACGTACAAACTAATGCTGAATAGTCAGACCGAAGCTGTTCAGCATTTGGCGGAGATTTGTGTTTTAGTAAATGTGGAAAATATGGACGAGAACCCTATAAAACATTAAGTTATTAAACAGTACAATAAACAACAATGTGTAATTTAATCTTGTGTACGAACCTCTTTACTAGCATACAATACCCTGGCTACCGTTAAATCTGAATGAAGTCCACACATAAAACAGTAGATCGAAGTACTTGCAGGTGTCGAAGAAACAGATGGAGTAGATGGTGGTGTAGTTATACCGGCTATATTTCGCGTCCCATTGGGTGACAATGAGGTCGGAATTGGCGATGGAATATTATATCGCCGATGCTCTAATGGTATACGATCGGCGTCCATTGTTTCCCATTGCATTGCTAAGTGGCCTACACATCGATTGCATGCTAAAACTCGACTCGCACTATTATCATTGGTTTTCAAACAAGGAAAATGCATTGCATGTGAATTCATGTGTTCTGCAGTGGTTGACAACCATTCCATTTGGTTACCAGTAAACATCCCCTTACATATAAAACAAGTATAACCTTGTGAATTTTCGGCCAATATCTGAGACATTGGCGGTGTATTTGGGCGTGAGTCTCGCCGAACACTTTTCATATCGCGATTCACAACCGCAGAACTAACTGAAATTACTTCATAAGGCTTAAACCGAACATTACTCGATTCTGAATTTGTCAACGATTTATTGTCTGACGGTGTAAAACGACCATCTATACTAGAACCACCAATAACTATGGTACCGCTGCTATTACCATTGCCACCTTCCGCTAAATGCATATTTTTATCATTACACGTGGAACATATTTGAACCATTCCTAAATAAAAAAAAATTTATTGATTAGAAATATTTAAAAATTTCAGCCTACAATTTATATACTTACCTTGTGGACTAATCGGGCTAGCGTTTGGAAATGGTTTCAATTGGGTTATAAATGGATAATACGGTTCACGTTCGGCATTTGGACAGCAATACACTAGCCGTAATTGGGATGAAGGTGAATCAATGCCACATGTGTAGCACACAAATGCGGCACGCTCGGCAACCGATGTTGGACGTTTTCTTAATGTATACTGTCGCTGATCGTCTGCAATGCTGTGTGCCTGAAAATTTATTAGTCAGAAAGGAATAATATTCACAAGAAGACTATGTACATCGTTTTGCATCACAATTAAACAACTAAACGTCAGTCTTAGATAGTTAAATATCAGATATTTTAATCAAAACAATTTAACGTTTGACATTGTTTACTTTCAAAATTAACATAATTATCGATGTCAACACTATACCAGATATGTAATCAAGTCCAGTATTTGCTGGTATATGACCTGTTTTCGCGGGATCGTTTGATAAGATACCAAAAGAAATAAAGCGAAATGTTTGCGTGTACAAATAATTTATAGAAACTATAACGGTCTAATAAGAAAACATTATATGTGCTATCTTTGTATAGATCATGCGATTGTCGAACGTTTACATAGTTGTTGTAAATGGCGGTTTACTTTAAGTAAAACTATAAATTAAGTAATAAATATAAAATTTACCTGGAAATTGTGCCACTGCTGCAGTAGATGTTGATAGCATGGTTTGCATGCTTGTATCATTCCTTTGGGATCTTTAGGCCGTGACCTAGCCGGTCGTGGATGTAATTCGTTGAATATAGGAAAATATGGGCGTTCGCGATCTTTAACATCTTTTGGTTCGACAGTGCTTAATTCCATTAAACTTCCTCGTCTATATTCATCTCCGCATACATAACATACCTCAGTTATCGAATTTTTATCGGGCATCGATAAATCTAGAATATCCGTGGCAGACGGTACATTCGGTCCGATAGTACTCACGGATACTGACGATACTGGTGTATTACTCGATTTAGGTGTGTCGGAGCCACGCGACGAAGTATTTCGCAAATCAAGAGCTACATCATCAATATTATTGGTTTGCACATTAAATATTTTAGTATTGGAATTATCGTTGTAATTTAGGTTACTGTAATTCACGTTCACTGAACCCAATTTTAATTTATGCTGTGCAAACGATGAAGGCTTTAGCGGCAGTGAATCGTACGAGTTAACCATACGCCCACTACTAACAACACTACCTGAATTATGTTGTTGGCTATTATTTGGCGTCATCGAATTTTCTCGTGAAACAGGCCGCGAGGTACCCTGATTACTATTACTACCATTGTACGCCATTTCCGTTTTAATTTCAGTTTTAAGTTTAACCTGATTGATTGGCGAATCATTCCTAGATGTAGGTCGCATTACGTTTACGTTCGCGGCCATTAAATTTGCGTGAGCTATATATTGTTCATTTGACATCATTTGTTGTGGACCACAATCCGATTGCATCATGATATCCGGACCTATAAAACAATTTTTACTATCTAATCGTTTCAACGAGTAAACACGTTGATTCTGTGGTTTATTTTCACGTTCGAATGCCTCCCACTGTTGATTTAAATAAACGTAGCATATATAACAAACGCGTACTATTGAAGAATTATGTTGGCCATTCATAAACTCGTGACTCTCCAGAAACGGATAGTATGGTTCATTGGGTTTTTCGAGATTTGGTTTACAACGTATCGGAAATAATTCTATTGAGCCACGCCCACCACAGATGCAACAACATGATGCGGATGAGGACATCATGTCATCGTTTTGATGATGCTGCTGTTGTTGCTGGTGGGATTGTTGATGATTTATATGTTGTATATGATGTGAATGCGGTTGTTGATGGTGATGAAGCACTTGTTGTTGTGATGAGGATGACGGGGGCTCCTGAGATTGAGATAAGGAGCCCCCTCTTAATTCATTTTTTATATAGGCCTTTGCTTTCTCCATAATAACCTGTAATACGAATTAAAACATTTTGAATTACATACTTAGTTTAGTCATTGGTTTAGCCCCGTCTAACTGTGGCTCGCGGAACATGTAAATTCTAACTAACAGATTGAAACTGGGTAGTCCATGAAAAAAGAACTCAACATTCTTCTCATCACCAAACGCGAAAATTAAATTTTAATATTTACAATTGTATTATAATTCAACAACAAATATAATCGAAAAAAAATCAAACTGGATTGGTGCAGAAAATTGTCAATGGTTATCGTTCTAACCTACATAGAAATTACTTTCAGAAATTATTCAAGATCTTTCCCAACATATTTAATGTGTGAAATTCCGTGATATTAAGTATTTATTGATGATTAGGCCTGAGTTATTAAAAGATGATGACACCGCAGGCTAGAACAAGTGACGTCACAACGCGTTGCATAAAACTCAAAAATTTGTATGAGTCTTTAAGATAATGCCTCAATCATTATGTTCGCGTCTGTACCCCAAAAAAACGTCTTGATATTTCCTAAAAGTTTTTGACTCTGTGCTGTAAAGAAGATCCACTCTATATTATCAACAGATTTGTTACTGGATCAAACTTGGGTCCATCATTATTACCCAGAATTGAAATATAGTCTACTTAGGTGTACAGAGAGCGACCCGACCCAGCCCCCACAAAATCTAAAATGGTGGCTTCTATTGGAAAGGTGATGGAAATAGTATTTTTATTTTATTTGGTGGAAAAACCCAGGTCAAAGCATAAGAGAGAAAAATTGGCCAAAAGCATACTGTTATTTTAGGACAAAGTATTTTATTAAAATTTGCAGGCCAGGATGAGTAATTCATAACATAGAATGAGAATTTAGTTTATATATATATATATATATATATATATATATATATATATATATATATATATATATATATATATATATATATATATATATATATATATATTTCTCCAATATTTATTTTTTAGTAAACCCGAAATCCAGCAATCCATCGAGGTCAATCAAGAAAAAAAGAGAATGTAGATTTGATTTGCTAGGTTAAGTACCTAGCAAATCAAATAGAAAATTTCTAATATGTTGCTTACTAACAACAACTTCGTCTGTCCTCTAAAAAAAATCATGAGAGTAAGATATGTATTCATTATTATTAATTAAAACATTCCGAATGATGAATTCTCAGGTCGATGGATTACCAACTTCTATTTTCATTAAAAAATGCACTAAAAATAAGGACCGGAGCTTTTTCGAGACAAAACGACAGTTAAAATTATCAATTTTATATTATCCTTATAGAAGGGGGATTCTACCGTCCTATTTACCTTTATATTATCAGTGATTTTGTTTAACGGAAAATGATACTTATCCACTACGAACTTATGGACAAATAAACCAATGGTTTTCAGACAAAATATGAATTTTAGCCTTAATTCACTTTTCAACCATGATATTAAAAGGAACGTCTTGAACAATAATTTAAAATATGTAGATCAAATAAAATATTTTTGTAGTTTCTAGCAGAGCGCCATTAAACATTATCAACTCGTCTATTTCCAAATTTACCTCGGACCCTATATTATCCTTAATTGTTCCTTATTTACAAAAACTACTTCCTTAGTCTGCTTAAAAAATAGCATTAGTAACTGTGGCAAAACAAGTACAATAAGTGCCCTTAAAAATAAATGCAATTTTATAGTTATAACAGTTTTTGCGGTGTGCATCAAATCGTTGGCATCAATCACAACAGCAATGACTATCGTTTAATTAGAAAAGGAAAAATATAGTATATTAATATAAAGCTTTCATGAATATGCACAATACATATTGGGCTTCGAAAAATTCTCTGAATTGGAAGGGCTTGAAATAGAATTCGATCTGATAAATGCTCAAGGCTCATGCATTTATTGAGAATCGAAAATCCGGTATGCGGTAATTCGATTGTTTGTGTTCTCAAATTTATCCAGAGCCATGATAATATTATTATTATTTAAGTTGACTGGGAACCAAAAGATCTCGAACTCAATGTCTGGTATGGATAAACTGAACAGATCGAAAATTAAGCTGTGTCCCGCCAATTCAGCCTGAAATAGTCGGAACAATATATTCCCAAAGTGAAAAACTGCTGTGGAAGCATACGTAGCATCGGTAATAGCCATACATATACCACCAAACAACAGAAGCATAATATAGCATAGATAAAACTAACGATTTATAAATAAACATCAGCATTTTGGGAGTCTACATAGGCAAAACAGAGGCTTTTTGAAGCTTTTTTCTAAGTGAAATCTCTAGGATCGTTTACTACCTAGAGTGACACTCATGATGTTTTACAGTCTATTCTAGTGTTAGTTTCCCTAAATTGAATGCCTGAAGATTACATCACTAGTACGAGTTAAGCGGGCGTGCAGCGACGTTGTGTTGGACTGGAGACTCGTCTGGAACTTTTTTTACTCAAGATACGGAAAATAAAAATACCTTTGGACAAAGTTTGGAACGGGAGGCGCTCGGACCCTATTAGATATGTCGAAAGTGGCATAGGCTCGCCGAGAAATGGACCACTGCCACCTTGAAATACTCGGCCTCAGCGAAATAGCAAAGTTGGGACTTACGAAAATCGTTAGGATATCATCTCATCTATTCCGCCCCCACGCAATCGCTTAAATAATGTGGGAATCTTAAAATCTCGAACAAAAAAATCTTTGGTGAAATTCAGAGCCATGCGTGTGTTTTGAAACAACAAAACATTCATAAATATACGTGGCAATCACCGGACAGATTATTTCGTAACCAAACTGACCACGTTTTGATAGGCAAAACGTTTCTAGAATCGTTGTTGTATGTTACCTGACATTTTTAGGCAGCGATCCATCGCCAACATAAACCAGTACGCTGATACAACATTCAATCTTCAGGACAAAGGTGTTTTGCCACGTAATTAAACATCAACCTGGATCAAACAGCAGATACACGTATTTCGAGACAAATCGATCGAAGGAAGCGACTTAAACCCGAACTGGCGCAAGCCCGAATAACAGTTGATCAACATTGCTTAAAGGAAGAAGCAAACTATGCGAGGAAAACACAAGACCTTCTACCCATTAAAGATCTCCTCGTATGCAATTAAATTCCGCAAAATTTCAAGCAGGCAACTGGAAAGATTCTATTATGTTATGGACACAAAATATCCGGGTGCTCCGAATACTGTGCACCTGTTTGGTTCCACATACATGACTAATTGTATTTATCCCTTATAACATTCCTAAATTTATCGCTACTAGTTCTAACCTCGATATTAATATTTTGTGAATTGAAATAAAATTTCAAACCACTCTCTTTTGCTTTGTTCTCTTTATCTTAGTGCATATTTGTCAGATTTTGATATTAGTCATGAGTTCGATGTATGATCGAGCTCCATAGCTTCAAATTATCAGTCCTCCTCTGGCGATGCTGCTGAACAATTTACAGAATTTAATCTTTCCGAATGAATAATACAATTGATTTGACTGGCCGACTTGTTTTATCAACAATGATGTAGACAAAGATTCTCAACTTATTACTTCAACAATTTTATTAGGGATAAATAATTTCGTTCTATCCTCATATAAAGGAAATCAAAAACTTATTTTCCATTTCCATTTCAACTAATTTTCCACTAACACAATTTTACAGAATACCAATTGCACATTGGAAGCTTCAAGCCAACTTGTACATTGACATTAAAGATGATTCGGCCCAGAGTACTGGCACTATACAACAATAGTTGATTCCCTCCGCTTTCGTTAGTAAGGCTAGCATGCGTTTCAGTTCTAGGCTGTAATTTTTCTTTATTAGCTTTCTGTTATAGAATCCAACATCTAAAGTCGTGACCTCGATGTGGAACCAGTAAGACGACTCCACATTTCGAAAGTACTTTAAATTGCAGCACTTCAAGAAACAAACCAACCGTTTTTTTCGAAAGTCAGGAGTTTCCGAAGAAAAGGATTTACAGGATCTAAATAATTTTATTTAATACTAAATAAATTTATTGTAATATTTTGTTTTTTGTGTCGTTTTCCCTGATCATTTTACATTAATAAGAGTATTTTATTCGCGTCATTTTATTTTCGTGCACGGTCTGGTCTGTTAACATACTTTACATTCAATGTATTATGGGAATCTGAGAAAATAAACTGAAACCGGCTACAAACGTGAGGTATGTGATAAATAATGTAAATCAAATGCCTTCAATCTTTTAATTTTCAATAAAAAAGCTCTGTACACCATATCGCTGTGACGAAATTCATTCAGTGAGCTCTCCTGGTCATTAAAAAAAATGGTTTGACATCCTGACAATTAATAACTCATCATCAAATGAGGAGTTCCGGAAGAGTGGTTTATCACCATTATACTGTTTATTGCTCTCGACAGCTTTATGCTGCAAAGTAACATTGAAACACCTTACGGAAACCAATGGTGTCTATATCAAAGATACAACGACCATGGGTGACCGTTTCATGTCACAATCATATGTCGAAATTGAAGAATACAAAATAAAACGATTTTATTATAATTTTAACCTTTCATTAACGTGAATATTGTAAAAACTAGATATAGATAATTTTTGCAAAGTGAGGGCATTGATGGAGTTAGTTTCCGCGCTATGCTCCGGAAAATGAGCTTTATTTTTTATATTTTTTAACATATAATACAAAAGTACGGTGTTTCCCAACTTTCGTCGTAATCGCATTTTCCGGAGACTGGGATTGACTACCTCTCTCATAGAATGTCAGAATGGCTGGGGGACCACTTTAACGTAATTTTATTATTTTTCTCGAATTGAAGACCGCTAGGACGGGCGGTGTTGCTGGCTGCCCGACATAAGTTTTATTTATTTACATTAATTTTGTATATAATAAACATACAAAATTAATATACTACCATTTGAGCATATACGGACTTATGAAGATACCCGTTTTCATGTATCTTCTATATTCATGTGCGTAGACCTTTGTGCGAGAATTTCCACTTGAAATACGTTTGGTGTTTTCAAATTATATGCGGAGTACGAACCTAGGCATCAAATCTTCAACTCCAGTGCCCATATTTTTTTCTGATTCGTCAGTCAGTGTGTCATATAGATGTTTAACGAATATGGGATATTTGATCTTAAATCGTTGCATTATTAAGCCTGATAATTGACATTTTTTATTTGCGATGCTAATTTGAGATGTAATTTGAATGCTAAATCTGCTTTTAGCTGTTCAACTATTTTTAATATAATGGCCGTAGAACCGGTCATTCCTGTGAAATGTAAGTGCAAGCGGTATCTATCAAATGCTTCTCGAAATCCGCAGTGAGACAGGATTCTATAGCCCCTGCGGTACTTAGACAAATTAGTGCAAATTTCTATTTGCTCTATTTTCGGCCACCAAAATTAATCAGTATTGGTATAACCATAGTGTTTTATGTGGGTTGATATCCCTCGTTTTGCCGAAGATTTGTTAACAGGTGAGGTTAGCCTTATTAGTTTTGATGATGCACGAGCATAAAGTTCACTTAACGTCATTCGTTGGACCACGCAAAATAGCTCACATTGAAGAACTCAATAAGATAAAAATGACTGTAGCAAACAAAAAATTGAAATTTTTCAATTTTGTTTAGAAGTTTCGGCGTAATTCAAACTAACTTTATCTTGACGATTTATCCCCAAATAATAGACCAAAAAGATTCCCTCAACTGTACGATAATGTACCAAATAATTGAAGTGTTGAACATATGAACATATTGAAAAATAAAACTTTTAATGAGCCGTTACAATATTGTTTTCATGTCTAAACGAGAACAGCCGTCGTATCTGGGCTAGAATTTACCAATGCGGGAACGGTCCAATAAGATAAGCCACTAATTCATTGTCGCCGCAGCAGCAACATCTAAAAGAAACATTGTTTTTTTATTTAAATATTTATTTTGGAAATTTAAATATTCTTCAGATTTTCATAGAGGCCTATGGTTGTAAAAAAATTGTGCTAAAATTATATTCCGGAGTAGCTGGTAGCCCATAGTAAAAATGTTTCGGAGTTGCTGATAGGTATTTTAAAAATTGTGTGGAGTGCAAAGGGTTCGTTAATAAAACGTCTAATAATTAAATCCTAAGATAAAAATCAATATAATATAATGTGAAAAATCTTAGTGAGTAAATTTGTAATTGAAAATGCGATGAAATATTACACAGGTATTAAACAATCTCTCGTCATAAATGAGATGATATAAAACTAGCTGTATGATACGGTCAAGCCACAATTTTAGGCCGGAAGTTTTATCGGACGTACCTAATCTTACTTTAAAGTGAAAATTATTGATTAATGGGAATATTTTAATAATCGACAATGTATAGAATTTGTTCATATCATTAAGACCCAATAAATTTTAAGTAATTATAAATAAACGACTTTTAAAATTTGAGTTACTCTGGTAATATTTATGCAAATTCCAAACTATCAATCCCAAAGATTCATAATTTAGCATTTTATTTTGAAAATGGGGCCGAGTCATACATCCACTGTACATCCTTTGTTTTGGCGGTTCTGCTGTTTTTTTATGATTTCTGTCTTTCACAATTTCACTCGATACTCATTTCAAAATTTTCAATGCTTGCATAAATGCATCGACTTTTCTTAATAAACAGAACATAATTGAAGAAAAGGAAGAGAGAAGAAGTTAATTTTAATCGATACCAAATTTTGATTCTAATTATCAAAAAAACTCAAAATTCGTAAACGAACTTCTTGTAATGATTGTGTTTAAAATTATTTATAATGTTTTTGTGTGTTTTCAATATTAAAATTATCGAAACTTCATATTTAAATAGAAATTATTTGATTGACTAACGAAATGATAATTATAGCATTATGAAAACTATTATATTTAAATAGTGAAAATGATTTCAGATTTCCCTAAGCTGTAATGAAAAATTTTTAAATTAAAAAGCCATAAAAAGGTTAGAGCAGTTCCCTCTTCCTATAAGTGTTGTAAAGTATTAAAGCGATAAAACTGAAAAAAAAATCTGTGTAATATTGAGAATCGGATTATGACTGAGCAAAAATGGAAATGCATCACAAATATGTTACAGTTGTAAACCTAAAATATATCTTGGAATGTTGGTAAAGTCTTTTCATTCCTTCTTAACCATAATGATCTGTTTCTCAGTGTTTTGAAAGAAAGACATTGTTTTGAAATTGCATTCTAAAGATGAAGGTACTACAGTGTAAAAGATGGTCAAATGAAAAATTAAATTTTCGGAGTAAATATAATTTGCGAATATCAATTAAACCCGCGGAACACGAAAACCGATAAAATAATCTAGTTATTTAATGATATAATCCTTTTAGTTTTTAGAAGCGTACTTTACATTTATCAATTTAAGGCCCATGTTATCATATATCCAAAGACTCGATTATATGGCCTACGACCTTTCCTCTGAAGCTATTGTGCTGAGATATGTAATGTGCTGTAATAGAATATATCAATAGTGAATCATTAGGAATAATTCTAAGCAATTTTCAATTTTTTTTAGAACCTGGGGTTTTTGAGGACTATTATCTATTGAATCTAGTTTGTTCTAGTTTTCCCCAGGAATAGGAAATTGGAAATTAGGGACCTTTTTCTAGCAGTTGGGAATTTTTTATTCCCCAAAGTGTAAAATAATTCCATTTTATAGCAGTTTTGACGTTAACTTTTGCCCAATATTTTTTTGGAGAATTGCGACGAATCGTACATTTTTGAATTTTTAAACAATTTATATTTAAAAATATATTAAACTTGTAAGATCGCAACTGTGTTTAAAAGTGTAGTTTATAAAAATCTACATAAAAATTTTTCCCGAAAAAACCAAAATATTTTCCCAATCCTCCGGGAAAGTCAGAATAGGGCCACAGGGAGGAAACATTTCCGCAATACATACTAAAATCAAAAAAACATCAAAGGGAAATTATGTATGCATCGAATTTGTTTTTAGTATAAGGTTTGTAACGTAAATTAGTGCTAAAGTATCTTTTTTCATAATTTTAAATGAATTATATGAAATTTTTATAAACACTAGTGCTGACACTAGCAATTTATTAATTAAGCAAAAAATGATTTGAAAAATGTTGTATTACATAGGGAAAATAATCAAACGGTAGTTAGGTAGTTAGGTGTGGTGCAACTTTAAGTACACTTGCCAATCGGGAAATGTGTTCAACATTTACACATTGTTATTTATTTCAGATATTATGTAGTTTACGGTTACTTTTGCATACGTTATAGAATCATGAATAAAAATTAAATTTTAGATAAAATAATAAAGATAAAATTAACCAAAATAGACTATTATATGGGATTTGATTTGTAACAATTGGAAGGTTTCTTGCTCAAGAAATTGTTGAATTATTATTTAGATTGCACTTCAAAAGTGATAACCAAACGAAGATGAAAGGTAATAAAACCAGTAACTACTTTGTTTAAATAGTATGATGGTAATAAAGCACTGATAACGATTCAGAAAATTTTGGCAAGAACCAAATTCTTTATTACAATTGATAAAACTTAATAATAGGATTATACCAGTTTTTCAAAAGGTTCTCGTATACAGTATGAAAATTTTACAATCTGTGTAAGCCTATGTCTAGAACTTCATGTAACAAGTACTAATTATTTAGTAATAGTCACGACTTATCTTAATTTTTTAATCAAATTTTAATTCAATTAGCAAATATTTAGAAAAATAAAATTTACTATGTAGTCATCAAAAAATTGCAGCCAGATATATCAGCTTAATCTATAAGCAAGGTTTTAAACGCAGTCCATCAAACAATAAACGGAAGACATCTAATGACACCCATTGTTTCATCGTTCCAGTTGTCAGCTTGTTCTATTCGATGCAGTGCTACCAGAAAAATCATCATCCTTGGAATAGGTCTCCCGTGAATAGGTTTATGTACTGTTTTTTGCAATTCTACCGGTTAATAAGTTATTTTATATTTTGATAAAAACAATAAGCTGGCATAATTCACAATTTTACAAATTTCTTAGTTCATAAAATGGAAGAAAATAATACCATAATCACGCAATAGGTCCCAGCCGGCTAAACTAAATCTAGAATTGAGATAATAGGATTAACCGTCAAATCTATCATTTTCTCATTTATATGTGTATCTACGATTCTAACAAAAATCAGAAAATCGATAATTTTCATTTATCGTATCTAACCCAACAAATTCTTGATGACATAGGAAATTTATTAATCATTGATAGTTTTTCGTATATTTGGTATGATGTGAAGGAGTTTTGTATATTGTGTTCCGTGTACGCCACGTTTACATTGGGGTACTGAAGAGCTTGGTTATTGCTCAGTAGTGCGTAGATTAGTGTACAAGACATTTATACTTACAGTTTTAAGAAAAGTAACGTTTTACTAGACTAAAATTGCATGCAAGTTTTTTTAGTTTTTGAGTAACTTAACCAAGTTTTCGAATTGATTTTCCTAAAATAAATAAAAAAAAAATGAGAGAAAAATGAAAATTATGTTGTGTATTTATAAATATATGAACATAATATAATGTTTTATATAATTTATGTACATATATTTATGTACCTATAAATTTTTATTGTAAATATTTAGATCCTATCGCTCTTACCAAGATTTGACATTAGTACCTAGGTACTTTCTATTTTAATAGCAGCAAGATGTTTTTTCTTAATTTTCCCAGTTTGAATGTCAATTTTCTTGACTTTCTCACAAAATTTACTTTTTGTTAAATTTTATATATGGATTTAATATTATAAAAGCAACTAAATTATTATATTAACATAAAAATTATATTTTTTGAATAACAATAAGACATTTTTCCTTTTTTCTTAATCTTGCGTCCATTTTTATATAACTAAACCATTGCAATTTTTATGATTAAAAAACGAAAAAAAAATTCACACAAAACTTTTTTTTACTGCAGAGTAACAAATTACATTGTCCCAATAAATAAATTGGTTGTATTATATACAGAAATTAAAAACTTTACTTTTTATATTATACTTAACAGACGATAAAAGGAATTATGTGTGTACATAATATTTTTATGTCTAATTTATCACAAATGGTTTTCAAAATATGAAATAAAATATTTGCACAATAAAAAAAAACTTAAAAAAATCTGTTCTTTTAAAAGTCTCTTTCGCGTTAATTACATATACTATATTATTAAGGAGAAAACTTTTATTATTGCAAAATAAACTATATATTTTATTATAAATTTATTATTAAAAAAATATTTTGTGTTGTTCTTTGAAAACAATAAAAAACAAAAATATATTAACACGCATCGAAGAGCTTTTTGACTTCCATATTGTAATTTTGTTTCCTTCACGTTTCTTTTTTATTTTTTGGGGTTGCATCATGCCACTTTGCTTTTGGTAAAATGGCCAAAAAAAGATATAAATGTATTCAGCATACGTCAGCGCGCCGGGATTGTGGCTGTTTTCATTACACTACACTTTTATGGTGTACCTACATTTTCGGCATAATATATTTTCGATATTTCGCATCCATTCCAATTAATTTAGCTTTCGATTGTGGCTTAAAGGCTGAACTATAGATAGAATAACAAGAATAAAAAAATAACGTAGAAACGAAGATAAAAATTTCTTATTCCAATTTGACATTACGGCCATAGATAACTTGAAATATTAAGTTCATTCTTATATTTTTTTGATATGTTTCCTAAAATTTTGAATGAAACTGCAATAGTTTTGAGTATAAACGAATATATATCAACAAATATAAGTTTTTAAAATTATAACAATTGTTTATATGCGGTTTAAATCATCATAATTCGGTAAATTTTGTTTTTTAGGTTAGGTTTAGAAAAATACAATTCTACAGTGTATTGAAAATTATTTTTGATGTTATATTTATATTAGTATATGTATACATGAATATTTTATTAATAGAAAAGATAAAACACACGAATAATTCAAAACTCCCTTATATAAAATATAAACATGAATATTATATTCAACGCACTAAAATTTATTTGGGTTTTGTTGTTGTAGTTATTAAGTTTTTTATTCTTGGACGAAAATTATCGCTCGGTTATTCTTTTTAAGTGACAGCAAAAATGAAAAAAAATTGAACGCAATTTCTGTTATTCTTTTTATATTCATTATTCTCGGTATAGTCGATTGCATGTAAATCCTCTCTTTCGCTCTCTTACGTTATTTGTTTTATTCTTTTTATTCCATCTATAGTTCCCACTTTATCGCCCAACCAGTCAAAAATAACTACTTCAAAGAAAAATAAGAATTTTGACGATACCAATTGTCTCTTTTTTTGACATTCCACCCATGCACAACTTATAATTCTTATGTAATAACAAAACCAGTGCGATGTTAATTTACAATTTTTATGCCTGAAACAAGATTAGACTTTTATGTATTTTGATTAATATATTATAACAAACATTTAATAAAAGAACAGCCACGACTAATATTTAATTTTAAGTTTGTTAAACAACTTGCACAATTCAATCTAATTTTTAGGTTAGGTTTCTCAAATTCAATAATTTTATCGTATATAAGTAAAAGATGCATATACAATTATTCAAATAACTTTATATATTAATTTAGTAAAAAAAATCATTTTATTTAACAAAAACTTCAGATTTTAGGTACATTATTTTAAGTTTTCTTATAAGCACTATTTTTTTAAGTGACAGCTAAAATTTAACGATGTTTCGTGGGGTTTCTTAAGTAAAAATTATGTTTTGTTGGGTGCATTTTGTATTATTTGCGTCATTTAAGGCTTGGCGCATATGCGCTTTTCCTCTACTAAAATTGTTATGTCAATCAATCAATAAATAAATAAATTTTATGAACGCGGATAAATGATTAGTCTAGGATTAATCCACTGTTTGCAGTTTATGAACGACGATAAACATAAAAGAAAATCCGATAGTTTTAATTTATCCTCAATAAAATCTTTTTGTTCCAAATGTTTTCCGACAAAAAAAAATTGTTTTTGAAAATTTCTGAATTTCTGATTCTTTACGTTTTACGTAATTTTGGGGTATGGGAGTTAATCCCGATTCAGAAAATCAGGAATAATAAAATCTCACTCCACAAAATCCCGACTTAACGATATCTCGATCCAATAAATGCTCGTCTAAGTAAAATCCTGACTCTTTAAAATCCTAACGCAACCAAATCCTGACGGCACAAAATCTCGAAAATCTCTCTTTGAAAGTCGTGATGTAGTACTTTTAATTTTATTAACATTTCCATATGGTTTGAAAAAAATTATCTAATCGAAAAAGAAACATAAAAAACAACAAAAAATTATAAAACCTTCTTATCATCCACATTTCTGGTCAGTAGCAGATCTCCTTGAAGAAAGTTTACCAAGGACCCAAAACAGTGTCGAAGGTTGGCATAGACTTCTTCAAATAATTAGTTACCTAACCTTGGTGTTTATGAGTTGATAAAGCTACTAGGAAAAGAGCATATTGTGGTAAAGACTCGCATTACTCGTTTAAATGCTGGTGAAGAGCGTGCCAATAAAAGTGAATATGTTCGTAGAACTCAACGATTGCAGTTATTTTTAAAAGAAAAAAGAAATATCAAAATTAAATTTGCTTAAGGGACTTGCCTATAATACGCGATTGAACTAATTTCATAAATTTTTATTTTATTGTTTTTCATATTGAATGATATTTTTAAATAGTAAAATAATATAATTTTTTCAATAGAAATAAAAAAAAATGTGATTATTTGTTATTTAATTCTGCAATAAATTTCAGTTTCCCTATTATTCGTACTCGAAAAATCGCCTTTATAAGCATTTTGATTAGCTTGAGATTGTGTGTAGTCGGGATTTTGTTTAGTCGAGATTTTGTGCATTCAAAATTTTTTGAAATCGGGATTTTAGTTCTTTTTTATTTTCGATATTTTATGTTTTCGAAATTTTATGATTCGAAATTTTGAGGAGATCCCGTAATTTTGTTTTATTTATCAATTCGGCAAACATAAATTTGAATTGCGTTTCAAGCATCAAAAAAGTGCTATAAAAGAGCATCGTGTTACCGCACTGTGTGGAGCGCTACATTTAGTCGCTCCACGATTTCTCTTAAACGATAGTTAAAAATGCAAAAATACATGAAACACAATTCGCAGAAAAAATTCAGATCAAAACTGTTGTTAAGGACATGTCCGATTTCTGTAATAAAATAATTTTCCCGCGATAATTTTGAAATTAGCAAATAATATTTTCTTTTCCTCATCAAATGAGTTAATTCGCAGCCCGAATACAAAAATATATTTGACATTTAAAAAAATTGGAATAATTGTAATTGTATATAAAAATTAGGCAACTGAAACTTATTTTGGTTTAAATATTAAATTAAATGTGTTAATTCATTACGTTTAACACTATGCGCCGTAGGTACTTGGCGAATCACATTAACACATAATAAACACATTATACCACTTGTTTATTGTTTCGCAAAAAACTTTTTTTTAAAAATTTGTTCAAAATGTTTAAAACTTACTTGATCGATTTCGACTTGTTACGTCATCATCAGATCTCATCAGTAGATACTCCTGATGATAACTTAACAAGTCGAAATCGATCGAGTAATTTTTTAAACACATTTTGAACAAATTTAAGTTTGCGAAACAATAAAAAAGTGGTATAATGTGATTATTAAGTGTTAATTCAGTTTAACATTAATCATTTGTTGAATTCATAACAATAGCAATTATAATTTTGCAATTCAAAATATGGCGTGTTTCCACCGTGAACTAATATATTATCCAAAAATTATTTCGGTTGTGTAAAAACTTATAACGCATAGCTGCTGTAATAATTTGGTTGCGTTCAGCACAATCCGCCATTCCACACTTTGATTCTTTCGTCGTGATTCTTTTCTTGTTTCCTTCCTCTTCACCGACAAACTGTTTGTAGCCTGTTGGTGAAGGGGAAGGAAACGAGGAAAGAATCACGACGAAAGAATCAAAGTATGGAATGGCGGAATGTTAAAATTATTACAGTAGAACTAATTATCACGTTATTCGAATGTATGCGTCCACACGGGATGTCAATGGAGTGGTTTCAATCTTCGTTACTTTCTCCTTTTAGGGGAAGAAACGAAGATTGAAACCACTTCATTGACATCCCGTATGGACGCATAGTCTAAAGACACGTTCGAATACTGAGTAAGTATTTCTATTGTTATAATTTTGAAAGTGTATGCAACAGTGATGCTGGACACTTACCTTAGTTTCTTTATTGCTGTCGTAATATGATAGAGTAGGGCTCTCTGTTATAATCTGAATTATTTTTTCCCGTTGAATGCATTCATTGAGTTCCTGCGGATCTAAACGAATTCTTAGAGTACCATCATTTTTTTGATTAATACCAATTGTCTTACAAATTCTGTTAGCTCGTTCACTTTTCGAATAATTCCATCATTTTCCATTTTACTCAATTCTTCAAAGAATTCGTCACATATTGGAAACGGAATGTTTCGTGTTGGCATTATTTTAGGCTTTAGTCGTATATCATATTCAAAATCGTTTATTTCTTCTAGACTATGCAATATATCTTCAAAATAATGTACTAAATCTCTAATGCTTTCTACTCTTTTTACCAAGTTTAATTTTTCTATAGCGGTTAAACCTAATGTTGAGTTCTCAGTTGAGTTTCAGTCATTTTTAAAATTTGTTTTATACAACTTTCTATTAAAACTTGTTGTACGCTGTTTTATTCGTATACGAAATTTTATTTTATTTTTCTGCGGACATCACCACAAAAATCTTCATTTATTCTTTAACCACGGCTGCGCCATGTTATATTTTGATTAATCTTTATATATTTATTCATAATTAAACCACTTTATTTTATATTTTATTATACACTATATGTATTAAATTATTAAAACTTATTTATTCGTAATACATTTTATGACCGGTAGGTTCTACGAAATTTTAGACTTCCTTTCTTTTATCTTTCTTTTATCTATGTGTTACCAGGGATGAGATTTCGTAACATCACTTTTTCGATACTTTATCGAGGATTGTATCTCTATTTTCTCTGTAATAGTCGTTTTCGGAATTAGCCTACGGTAACTTTTAAGTAACTTGTTGACAATTAATTACCAAATCTATTTCCGAACATGTAGAGTAACTTTAGGGTAATTTAGTTTTTGTTGTTTTTGTTTCTGTCTTTAGAGGTACCAGAAAAATTTAATTACAAACTTTTAAAGTACAAATTGTACATAAAGAAGCAATAAAAATGTTGTATCTGCCAAAAATACGCCATTGAATTTTGTGGAATATAAATATTCACACGTGAAATGTAATTTTACTTTTTGCATAGCCAGGGTAACTTGAGTAACTTTTGCTACCAACATTAAACAAATTAAAATTACCCAGAAGTTACCATGAGCATTTCCGAAAACGGTTAATAAATTTGCTTACTATTTCGCTTTTCAATAATGATTTTTCTATTACGATTGCACTCTATTAGAATAATTATGCTTGCTTTTCTTTTTCGATAAAGTATCACTCATAAAGCAAATATATCAAAGATTGACACAATGTTTTATTCGAATAGGCTGATATTGCGTCAGAAAACGTTCTAATTTACTCGTGATGAAAGAGATGTAAATTTCGATAGTTTCAAAAAAAGATGTTACAAAATGCCACGATCTATAACAATAACAAGGGACATTTTGATTGGTGTACTACAAGCTAGTGTCTTTAGGACCATTACAATACCTTCTATTTACAAGTGATATTCCACTCTAACTGATAATATAGCAATAGGTACATTTGCGATGACACTGCATTATCATATGAGTAGATGACACCATAGAGTAAGCTACTAGTAAACTTCAAAGTGCGAAGATAGAATTAACGTTTGGACGAAGCGGTGGCGCAACAAGTTGAACGAAACAAAATCTATACGTGTTGACTAACACCAACAGAAAAGTAAACCAAATACAACATTACCACATGCTAACTCAGTAAAATACCTAGATCTAGATGCTAACCTACGATGGAAGGTGCAAGCCAAAAACAAATGTGAAAAGCTCAGTCTCAAATACAGAAAAATATACGGGCCTTTGAGAAGGAATTCCCAATTGTCAACACATAATAAACTGATGATATATAAGCAGATTTAAAGCCCATATGGACCTCTAGTATTTAGCTGTAGGGTTGTACTAAACCGAGTAACCTGAACGTCATCCAAAGATTCCAAAACAATGTACTGAGGGATATTGTTAACGCTGCTTGGTACGTAGGTAATAGTAACTTCTATAAGAGTCGAGAAAATCAAACCAGCACAAAAGCATGAAGAGGAACTCCATAATCACCCAAAACTTGAAGCTAGCTAACTGCTTGACCAACGAGAAATAATAAGAAGACTCAAAAGGGTAAAACCATTTGAGTTAGCTTTGTAGCCGGTGCAAGGCAGAACCAACACTAGAAATATTTATGAGAAGTACAAAAAATTGGTTCTCACAGCTGCATTGGTTTTTTCAAGCATGTGATAAAAGAACCGTTCATAAAGACCCAATCCAGCCGCGAGAAATCAACTGCCGCAAACCTGGTCTAAACCGGCCCAATAACTTGCGTTTCACAAATTCAAAAGTTAAATTGTTTTCGCAAATTTCCACTGTACCTATAGCTGTCACGATACTGCCATAATATTTAGGTACGACGATGGTGGGCATTCGTTCAAATGCGCCTTTAATACGATAGCAGTTGTAGAAGTTCAACAAATTGCAAACAATTGTTCCTTTGAAAAATAATTTCAAATTACCAAGCGCCTATGTGTTTGCTAACAATTTTCTGAAGTGTAGCAAATTGCCGATAGTTATCCAAATTCAGCGCTGGTTATCTGTTTTTGAGGTTAGGGTAGAAAAGAAATGAAAACATGTGGTAGATTTTAAATTTATTGTTGTGCTTTTTTTGATCAGCTCCTTCCATTTTCAAGGGTATTGTACATGATTCCATGGATACGTACAAATAATATTCCAGTCAGTTGTTTTTCATTGACTAGTTGAAGTAACTTCTAAAGCTCTACCTATGGCACAGAAAAATCGAAAACCTTCAAAGAAGAATGAATCCAAACAGTCTTCCTATTTATACGGAATAATAGATATAATTCAAATTTATTATGAATTAGATCTTAAGCCACCGCCACCGTTATATTTACAAGAATGTAATTTGGAAAATTTACAGATATTTATAGCTAACTAGTACATTATTTTTTCTAAACCGTTTATTTTTCCCACTTTCAGATGTTTTGCGGGAGCCGGATGACTATCGCACCAATTTCTCGAATCGAGATGCAGGCAACTTAACCAAATTTGTTTTAGCATCAAATAGAACGGAAAACCGTCTAAATAGTGTACTAAAAAAGAAAAAATCGAATAAACGATAATTTAATTTTCACAACGGAAATTTTATTTTCTTATTTCAAATATTGCTGAATGTCGCTGCCATTTTTATTAATTTTTGTATGCATGTATAACAGTTTAGTGAATGTGTCAAAAACGTAGTGGAGAAATCTGTAATAAACTTTGAACCACATCGTATGTGTGAAATCCGTAATTTTAAAATAAAATCTTAAATTATTTAATTAAAATCATAAATTAACAACAAAATGAGTTTAAAATCTGTGCGAGACGTAAAACAAGTCTATAATTTAATGAAATATCGAAATATTTTTCGGTAATTTGTGTATTTAGTAAAAAATGATGTAATAACCTTTAATACCTAATTTTTCCTTTCTAGGCCGATTTCAACTGGACGAGTGTTTCTGGCCGAAGAACCACAGGCAGCTACGAAATCCGAAACAGATATGAGCCCAGTTGAAAAAAAATTATCCGCCGAAATCGAAACATTAACTACACAAATAAAAGAACTGAATGAAAAAAATAACCAATTACTGGACAAATACAAGAGATCCCTGGCCGACAGTGAAAATTTGCGTAAGCGACTAACGAAACAAATCGATGACGCGAAAATATTTGGAATTCAAAGTTTTTGTAAGGATTTGCTGGAGGTAGCAGATGTACTAAGTGCTGCGACTGATTCGGTACCGAAAGAGAAACTAGAACAAAACGCTGATTTAAAAAATTTGTGCGAAGGATTAAAAATGACAAATGCAACATTGGCGCAAGTCTTTAAGCGACACGGACTAGTTCAAGTAAATCCAATTAACGAGAAGTTCAATCCAAATTTCCATGAAGCTCTATTCCAAGTAGACGACCCAAAATGCGCACCAAACACAGTAGTCGCAGTTAGTAAATTGGGCTATAAATTGAACGAGCGTTGTATACGTCCAGCACTCGTTGGTGTCTCAAAGGGTTGAATCAAAACTGACATACTTATAGGGCATATCCACATTAGGGTTGCTTAATCCGCTAACTTCTTCGTTTCTTTCCCCTTTACCAATAAAACCGGTTTTTTTGCGCCGCAATGAAACCGATATTTTTGCGCCGCAATGAAACCGATTTTGCTGGGGGGGATAAAACGAAGAAGTTAGCGAATACAAGTTACCCCGTGTGGATCCGCACATTCGGAATTCCAAAAAAAATCAATAAAATTAGTAAAACATTTATTTTATTTGTTTTGTAAAGATATATATATATATTATAATTTAAAAACTATTATTTGATTAAAAATAATATTTGAATCCTAAAAAAAAATTTATTTGTATAATTCGTAACGCAAATTAACACGAGAAACGATTACTGGATTTTATGTTAAATTTATTAATAATAAATTTTAAGAATGATAATATATAATTACAAATAGGTAATTGCATTTTAGGTCACAATTAAAACTTAATGTTGAATTAAAAACCTTGCTGATATTGTCTGGAATCTATTCGGGCTTGTAACATTTCCAATTGTCGTTTAGCTTCACATTGTGGGAAATTGTTCATGTCATAATACTGAGGTGCAATTTTTAATAGCCATTCAGCTGTAATAACAAATCAAATTTAGATTACTGGCTACTTGCCGATATATCAAGTGTACTTACGTTTGACATCGGTCACGGTACGAATATAATTTTTGGTTGTGAGAACAAACTCGTTATAAATAACCCAATCAGGCTTGTGATCCAAGCATGTGGATGGATGTAATTGTACCAGTTGATTATCTTTTATTGTTAAATAATGTCCGGTTCGTTCTAAATGCGCAACCTGAAATTTGAAAACTAAACCATAAAGTTGGGAAAATGACATTTTGTGCGTAAGGTAAAATTCCACCAAAAATCTATATTGGTTGATTCAATGAATTTTTTTTTGCTTCCACCAGTTGGGGAAACCTTATCATAAAATCTAGCCGCGTGGGTGAATTTGTGCGAATGTAAATTTTCTACATTCCGTTGAATAACAATAGTCAAGATACAGAAAAATATCCTAGTCACAGAATACCTGTATAAATTTGTATTCTGTGGTCTAGTTTAGGCAAATTTTGCCCTCATGCCATTGAAAGGTTGGAAATATTTTAGAATCACATTTATGTACATTGATTTGGGCAGAATTTTAACTGAAAATTATTTTTGGTAAAACCAAACCTTTGCTGATCCTACACTATCATCCGTATGGATAAATCCGAGCTGTATGGCTTGCGACCCCCGAATGTTATTGAAAGCGTTGCTATTTGCAATAACCAGCGGTTTCAGCGGGTTCTTTCATTTTTGAGTTGATTGAAGTTACATTGTGGCTTGAATTTTCTGATTTACAATTGGCTCTTATCGTTTTCGACAATGTTGATTTAAATTGAATTTTCTGCATAAAATATTATAGATAACAATCTTTCAATTTTATGCGTGCGCCAAAACCCATCTCTATTTTATATACCTCTGTCATTTAGCTAAGGAAAGCGAGAAAAAAAACAGTCACCACGGTGCCTGATAGACATAAGTTCAAATAATACATTTTTTGAGTGTGAGATCAACTAAAACTGCTAGCAAAACAAAAACATTTGTTCAGAATTATTTAAAGGTGTTGTCGTAACGCGAATGGGTGGTGCAGACTCACAAAATTACGAGTACGATAAAAATAATTTGCCAAGCCCATCGGACCTCGAACCTTTTTATAAACGGCAACAAATAATGGAAATTCCAAGGAAAATCGTTCTCAGCCAAACACCTAAAACCGTAGCTCTTGGTATATTATGAATCAATTTCTTGGATGATTTCTCCTAGATTGGGCTCAAAGATACCAGAACATCTTGCAAACAATAAATTCAGCATTAACTTACTTGCATGAAAAAACCTTGCACCAAGGCCTTTCGGATATTTATGTAATAATCTTTAGACGTAAAATCTGTACTTGTTCTCTTTAAGTTAAACCGTTCCATGATTCGGGACAATTGCTGTCGAACATTATCAGCTGATTTAAGTGATCTAAAATTTATGAAATTCTCATAACACCATGTTGGATCCTCATTACCTGTAACAATTAAAATAGAATATGATAAGTCCCATCGCATCAGGAGACTCCATTCAAGTGAACTTACTCTGTTTAAAGGCATGATAAACATTTAGCAATGTCAAATGATCCCCATCAATGTGTGCAAAACGCATTTTTGATTCATCGGCCGCTTTTTTAGCTTCATTTGGACGCACGAAACACTGCGGTACTAAATAATTTTTGACGGGGTTGCAACAACACATTGCGTCCCACAAATATAGTTGGTTTGCATTTTTTTTATCAACCTAAGGCTATTGGATTATTAGTTCATGTGCGATTTTATTAAGACGTTCAGACTTGACATTTAAACTGATAATTTACAAGTTAAAATTTTTAAAATTAGGTCTGATATTTTTAATAAAATCGCCCGTGAAATCCTCAACATAATATTTCTTATCTCTAACAAAACTACATTCTTATATAAGGGGTTGTATGAACACTCAAATTAAATGAAAAATTTCTTACCCGACAACATTGCTGTGATCGACAAGATTTCATTCGAACAATTGTGATTACAGCTGGCGATCAACATTTTGGCGAGCTGCGGATCTAATGGAAACTCGGCCATCACAGCCCCCAAATCGGTTAAATTCCCGTCGTCATCCAAAGCCGCTAAGTAGTTCAATAATTCCAGAGCTCGCATTAGAGTTTCTGGGGCTGGTGGATCCATAAAATCAAAATGCACCAAATCATCAATACCTAATTTTTTTAATTGAAGTACAACAGTTCCTAGAAATTTCAAATCGAAAATTATTTGTAAAATATTATTAATTCAATATGCAGAATTCGGGCATACCTAAATTCGATCGTAGAATTTCAGGATATGTATTGTCTTGCATCTCATTTTTATACGCCTTCTCTGTATAAAGTCTAAAACATTTTCCGGGTCGGGTACGACCAGCACGACCGGCTCTTTGTTGTGCCGAAGCTTTACTAATTGGCGAGACTAGTAAACTTTCGACACGAATACGTGGATTATAAACCTTTTGTTTCGCAAATCCTGGATCAATTACAAAAACTACTCCATCAATTGTTAAAGAAGTTTCCGCAATATTTGTAGAAACGACGACTTTTCGACCGATTGCCCCGCTAGCCTTTTTCGGTGGTGCAGGTTCGAAAATTCTCTGCTGTAAATTGGGCGGCAATGTTGAATAGAGTGGAATACATTTTAATTCTCCGATTTCCGGACCTAAATTATCAATTTCACGCTTAATTCGTTTGCAAGCCTCTTCAATTTCTTCCTGCCCCGTCAAAAACATTAGAATATCACCTTCAATATCTTCGCACATATGGATTTGTATAACTGTACGAATTGCAGCCTCTAAATAATCCCGTTCTGGTTCCGGCGTATAAAATATTTCGACGGGATGAGTACGCCCGGGCACATTCATTAACGGGGCATTATCAAAGTATTGTTGAAATTTACCGGCATCAAGTGTAGCGGACATCACAACTAATTTCAAGTCGTTACGTTGGCGAATTACTTCTTTGAGTACTCCCATTAAAATATCGGTGGCCAATGTACGTTCATGGGCCTCATCGAGTAGAATTACTTGGTATGCTTCAAGCATAGGATCACTCATACCCTCTCGCAGCAACATACCATCTGTCATGTATTTCAAAATTGTTTTAGATGAAGAACAATCCTCAAAACGTATGCTATAGCCAACTTCCTGCCCTAAAATTACATCCATTTCTTCGGAAACACGTTGTGCTACAGACATAGCCGCCACTCGTCGGGGTTGCGTACAAGCAACGCCTTTTTGGCCGAGTGTTAGAGCGTACTCGACACACCATTGTGGAATTTGTGTAGTCTTACCGGAACCTGTTTCGCCGACAAGCACGATGCACTGATGTTCGGCAAGCAAACGCATGAAATCGGCCCGATACTCGAAAACCGGTAATGTAATACGTTTCCTGTACAAGGTATGATATCGCTGCGAGTATGCCTGATTCGTTAAAGCATTAACCGTATTGGATTTTTGTGTAAGGATCGTATTAGAATTTCCAGCGGAAGCCGACGTGGTTTGCGTTGTGCCACCCTGATTAGCCATACCCTTTTCTTCTCTGTAAGTTCATTAGAAAAAAAACAAAACATTAATTCGTTTGGAAACGAATCGATTGACATTTCTCTGTTCCATGTATAATGGAGATACCGCCATAATTTTGAGCGACGAGTACACACTACACTAACCTTCGCTTTTTTATAAATGGATCCATCACCTCGATTCTCCTTTTCGACATTTTATTAAACTACGTTTCTAAAGAACTAATTAATTGTACACAGGAAACTAAATTAACAATATTTGTGAACTATTAGTTTAATTTGAAAATAAAAATTGAATTTTTCATGTAAAATGTGTTTTCCTACAATTTTTTTTGTGTATGCAGTATGCTTGACTTTGGCGAACAACAGAAGGGTTACCACATGCGATAATTTGTTTTACGAAAGATGTCACTCTCCAGAATCGTACACTCGCGTAAACTTCTCAATAACAAATAATATACGACATCTACCGGATATTTGAGAAACCAAGTGACAGTATACAAATTTAAGCAAAAACTCCGAAAATTTTTGTGTTTATTAACAAAATATGAAATTAAATAAATATTTTCGTAAAGTATCTACCAAAAGTAATGATTTAGCAACCTATTATTTTCTGATAGCAGTACGAGTTTTATTAATTTTTGTGCCACAAACGGGGTACATCCATCCAGATGAATTTTTTCAGTCATCCGAAATTATGGCCGGTGAGTATTTTACGAAATTCGGACCGAATTATTGTAATCACATCGGTATTTTTAGGTGATGCATTCGACCTGCAATACCGTAAGACATGGGAATTTAATACGACGTCACCTATCCGAAGTGTAACGCTCCCGTTTGTATTCATCAAAATCCCATT
Organism: Nephrotoma guestfalica; assembly: GCA_963691935.1. Lineage (NCBI taxonomy): Eukaryota > Metazoa > Arthropoda > Insecta > Diptera > Tipulidae > Nephrotoma > Nephrotoma guestfalica. Next base: position 296,711,181 of record OY829914.1, on the reverse strand, counting down.
GGAGGCCAGCAAAATTGCGTTCATGTATCTAAAATACTACCTAAATATGGACCTGTACTCCAGCTATACGATACTCATTATTCCACGTCTAATAATGTGCGCTCTATCGTTTCTAAACGATTACAGTTTATATAAAATTTGTTCGTCGTACGGGATTCAGTATGAGACTCGACTGGTGGCACTCGGTTCATCATTCATTATGTTGGTTTTTAGTACGCGCACATTTACAAACACCATCGAAATGGCTCTAGTCTCCCTACTGCTGTATTACGTATCGGAATGCATGATACTATCAAACACGGTCATCTACCAGACTGAGGTACTACAGGAAAAATATGAAAAAGCCAAAACCACGGTGGATCGAGTGCGAATTTTTAAAATGAAGTGGGCCCTACCGGAACACTCGTTTAATAAGTGTTTTTTAATATCCACGCTCTGCGTAGCTGGAGTATTTAACCGTCCAACATTTTTATTTTTTGGATTGCCGCTGGTATTTTTTTGGTTTCATCGTGGGATGGGTACAAAAATAGTTTCCTTTATGGATTTTAACTTGAGGATCGGATTTTTTGTTATCTCATCGATTCCAGCTTTACTTATCTTTATGGTGGCTGATTCACTATACTATGGATACTTGACATCTGCCGAGATTGAGTACAAAGAAATCGGAATAAAAAATTTTGTACTCACGCCTTGGAATTTTGTTAAGTACAATATAAATGGAACAAACACAGCAGATCATGGTGTGCATCCCAAATTCCTACATATACTCGTGAATATTCCGTTATTGTATAACGTGCTGGGATGCGTAACCATCGTATCAACAATTTTTATGGCCTACCGGTTTTTTGTGGGCGATTACAAAAAATTACCAAGAGCTCAATCGGTAATCGGGCTGATGATGGCAACGATATGTGTACCAACTATAGTTTTGTCATTAATAAATCATCAAGAGCCGCGCTTCCTGATCCCATTGACAGTTCCGATTATTTTGCTGCACGGGGCTAAATTAAAATACGGTTTTTGCACAATGAATCCCTTTAAGACGCATAACGCCCTAACAAATTTTATTTACAATAAGTTCTTATCGTCCAAAGCCAGTTCCAAATCCCTTCTAAAATTATGGTTTACCGTAAATATTTTTATGACCTTTTTCTTCGGATTCCTTCATCAAGGTGGAGTTTTCCAACTAACGGAACATTTTTCAGGATTCATGAAACAAAAATCAAATCAATACACTCCGGTGCATTTGGTGACGAGCCATATTTACAACGTTCCCGAAAGTCTTCTCTTGATACCGAGTGCTGAGGTATTACACGTAAATCCGTATAACGGACAAAAATATCGTAAAACGAAAATGTTTCATTTGCACGAATTTGGCGGCATGGATATGAAAAATTTATATAGAATGTTAACGATAATCTTAAATAATCATTCCAAAGAAATAAACTTATTTTTGGCTATTCCATCAAGCCTATCAGAAGATTTAAATCTTGAATTCTATAATAGTAATTCAACATTAATATATCACGATTTGGTTAAGGTATTTTATCCCCATTTATCTGTAGAAGCAATGCCTCGATTAAATATACAGCATCCGTGTGAAGTGAATACGGATGTTACGGAACTGGATGATACGTGTGGCCTCTGGGATATGGACAACTCGGATCCATTAACTATAAACTATATGTTACGACAATTTTCTTCGATAATCCATCAATTTGGTTTGAATTTATATAAAATTACGTTGAATAAAAAATCGGAGACCGTTTAGCCAGTGGTTTGTTCCAATAAATCCAATGTCATCTAGTCCAAAATTTGTTGCACTATTTTTTCACTTTTGTAATTTATTTATAAAGTTTACGGCACCTACTTTACTAACGATTAAAATTTAGCTTTATTAATTTTTTGGTGATAATAGCGCGCTTATTGCATGAATTACCTTAATTAATGTTACGTTTTTTATAAATGAAATTTAAGACTTATATTACACATTAATTGCGTTGTGTGGTACAAATTGTAATGCTAGCATTAATAATTTATTAACCAAAAATAAAAATTTCAAATTTGAAAATTTTTTATGTTCTATCTCCCTAATTTTCTGAAGGTTGTTGATAATTTAGACCTGCACGCCTATCCCCAGGTCTCATTTAATTTTTCGTTGACTATAAAGCGAAAACACCATCATATCTAATCAGTGGATCATAGACGAATATATGTATTTATATATTCCTCGATGAGTGAATCAACTTGAATTCAATGGATAATCAGGTTATATTGTACGAATGGGGATAAACACAGGATGCGGTTTTTGTGCCAAATCTGCAACTACGGCTGGTGACATCGTAAGTGACTAATACCCTGCAAAACTGAATACATTCTAAATATGTGAGGACAGCTTCTTTATATTCTACCTCTAATAATTTGGAACCTCAACAATGACCTCGGACAAAAATTAAGGACTCCATTTTAAAACTCATAACACGGAATGTAATTAGGTAACACGGTAAAAAACACGGTAAATCGGCAATAACATTGTTAATTATAATCGTTGATAGGCTTCACTCTTTGTCAAAGTAATAACGTTACTTAGGAAACACAAATTGAAAGTTAGTTTTCTAATTAACAACCGATATCGTGAATTCGTAACTCACCATATCTGTTTTAATTGGATTTGTTTACTCAGGCTTCATTGGCGTCATTTTAACATATATTTCGAAAACATTAATGCTCCCGCAGAGGATGCTTCCGAAGATGTTTCCTACGACTACCTCGAAAGTGTTCTGAGCAAAATACTAGAATTCAGCAAAACATTGGCCCAGATTTTTTACACATCGTTTCAAACAACAGAGGAACTCGCACCACTGAAATAGCTTTACAGCATAACTTGGTTGTCGATTCATAAAGGTCTCATATTTAAAAGATCAAAGTTTTGTATCAAAAATATCGAAACAAACCACGGAGTCGATGTTAGGACTAAGACCACTTCCTGGAAGTTGCAAACTATACTTTTCGTTTGTCAGCAACATACACACAGCGTTCCCAACGAACCTAGCGATTTCAATAATGAAGGTAGACTCTCCAGAAAAAATTTGTACACGTTAGCGAAGTATATCGCAAAGTATAAAACAATCACATAACGGCCACATGACCGCTACATATGAAATTTTCTACTCGACTCTGCAGAACATTCTGAATTTTTTTAGTACGATTAATACATTGTGAAAAACTTCATTGTAATTGATTGCTATTTAAATATTTTACAAGTGACATACACATTCAGAAATAAACTCATGGATTAGGTCCTCGCCGGAACTCGAAACCCGCCGGTTTCTGAAATGATAGATACGCTATCAAAAACCGGAATAAACTAATCGTAATCATCATCATATTTATCTGAGCTACCGCCCACACTAACAGATATATCCACCAACAATCGAGCTGACCTCAGTTTTAACAGAGACATGATCAATCTTGTAATGGCGAAACAATCAAACAAGCAGTTTTACCAAAATCAATGAACGCATCTAATTTCGGGCATCATGTTCATCATTACGTGTTAACATACACAATAATGACCGAATTTTCCATGATCAAATTTACGGCAGGGACAGTAAATAATTGGAAATTTTGTCAAATTGGAAAAGAGGGTTACAGATTGCGAATAAATAGTGAGACGAATTTATCTGGGAAACGTAGCACAGTATTAATAAAATTTAATAAACTGGTATGGCTAGAATACCCTTGAGTTAGCTCCAATGAAAGTATACGACGAAGATCTTCGCGGAAGACCTTCTGCACGATTGATGAATGAGTGAACTAACCTAAATCACTCATCGTATCTAGTATAGCTTTCTCGTGTGTTGTGAACCCAAATTTTTAGATAAATATGCTTGAGCAGCAAGTAAAGTATACAAATTCAAATTCTAACGTTAACTTTATTAATTTTAATAACCTGCTGCTTGAATCGTATTGATTCTTGGTGCATTGGAACGATATTTTCGGTACTCTCTATTTCTTTAGCATTTCTATTGAGATCATTCTTCCTCGCTTTGAAAGTTATTTTGCAAAGTTAGCAAATCTGACTCGCATTTTTGAGACTTTAGAAAAAGCAAGCCTCACTATCCTAAAACAGAATGGTTGTTTTCTGTAGTCTATGGAGCCGCTAGTGTCAGCGTCGTTATAATAACCTACCTCAAACAGTTTTTAATTGTTTATCTATATTATTCTCAACTTTAGCAGATTAAAATGTGTAACAAAATCGAATTGATTTCTAATTAACAAAAATATACTTTGATTTACATAAATCGCAACAGTCTAGTTTATTTCATTTTCTACAGTTCATTGTAGTGTATTAATCCTCTTTAACGAAAAGGAAATTAATCGGAAACCATAGATGGCAAAAAAGAAGCCAGCTTAAAAACTTACAGTTCATACAAAGAAATCTCATCGGGCGTGTGTCTATAAATCTCAACGTTATGTATGCGTATTACGGTATCTTGAAACCGAGAATTTAAACCCAAATACTGCTCTAGTTGTGTCTTTGTCATGTAAGTAATTCAAATCGTAAATCGGTTACGAGTGTACGAGTACACGATACAAATTCAGATAAATTATATAAACATTACATTGTTATACAGTTCACATATACTCGTAGTTGGGAAATATTCAAAAGAAAATAGTTTTTATATTGAGGAAAATCATTTCCCCATTCATTTCTATTTGAACCTGTAAACGAGATTAACAAACTATTACAGCGCGTGCAAGTTTAAGTCCAATAAAATTGTAGTGAGTGTAAATCAGACAGAAATATTAATTGTGTTTAGTGCAAACGAATTTCAAATGGAAACCATTCGTTAAAATCGGGATGAGTCAAATTATGTGATAAAATGGTAAACTCAGTTTTGGATATGTGATTCTGATAAATTTAGATCTTAATTGGATTATTTTCCCATAAACAAGTAACAAAAATCAAATTATCTATTCAGTGAAAAATTAATCAAGTAGGCGTATATGCCATCATATCTTTATGCTAATTAAATTATGTGATTAGAAATTTATGAAATAAATATTTAAAAATTAAAATTTAAAAAATTATTTTGTACATAAAGAATGATGCGAAACTCTTTTAACTTTTGGACTTGGTACAAAGTCACCACAGATAACCAGTGTGTTTTCTAGGATTTAAAAGTATTTCTAAATTCAATAATCTTATATTATACTATTGTTTCGTTAAAAGAAGCTTTTTAAGACACAGCGGATTGGATAGTCACTAAAACTGAGCTAAGAACTCGTGAAAAAAATTTCTTTAGTTTTTTAAGGGTCGACCTTGTTCGTTTTCTGATATTTCAGCAGGAATAAAGTTTTTGATTATACATGACCGTTTTACCAAAAGTTTGGTAAGTTTAATTTTTCGCTTTAGAAATTGGGCGTGGTGTATGAGAGATCTAAGTATACATTCGTGGTAAAAGAAAGTTGGGTGTTGGCGCGGGGATATTCACCCATCAATTTTTTTAAGATGGAAGATGATCAAATACACACAATTTTACCGAGCTGAAGAGCTTAAATGTTTCAGCAACTTCTCATTACCTAATGTCTAATTAAAACTAAAAAATAAGTTCACAAAAATATTATGTCTATGAAGCTAGTGCTCAAATGCGATATTTAAAAAGTTGCTTATCCACATTTTGCCAAGTTCTGCCCACTCATTAAACCGTTTTGCAAATCCTCCAAAAACGTTAACGAATGAAGGAAATCAGCATCCACAAAAGCGAGTTTAAAGAAGTCAACTTTGTCTAAATTTTGACTTTGTCCTGCCAAAAAGTTGTCTCTCTAAGAAGCTACAATCTAAAACGCTGAATTGAGTGGAATATGAGACAGCATACCCAAAACAGAATTTACTCGTAAAGAAGAGGACTTATGGCGTATATAAAAATGTTGTATAAAGCATCCTCAAATCTTAATTAAAATAAATTAGTTATGTTTTAAAATTATCCATATTATGGCGATCAATTATGGTCACAACATATTTGGTTTTACCCACCCTATGTACGGAATAATAAAATTTACCGTCCACTTATAAGTTAAAGTACACAAGTACAAGCACTATTAATGGACAATTTAAATAAATGATATTTTTTTTCCAATTTTCAACCTGATAATAAATTTTGTCTACCCAATAATTAGTTTTGCGCACCCCTATTAACCTAGGTAGGAAATATAAACTTTTAAGTTAAATTATAAGAATGATCGTAAATCACTACATATTATCATTTTGAATAAATTAGTTATGTTTTATAATTGTCCACCAGTTGTTATATTTTGCCCACTCATTAATTAGTTCTTCTTCCATAAACCAAATTATTGGGTGAGCAAAATTCACCAACACGAAGGGAATGCTAAAACATAATTGACAGTAAACGAACATTCTTATAATTCAATTCAAAAATTTAAGTGTAAATTTCTTTATTACGTGCATAGGTTTATGGGAATGGGCCAAACTAATTATTAGCTGGTATGCATAAAAATAAGTAAAAGCTTTTAGTATCATATTTTCGAGTTCATACTCACTTTCTTAGGCATAATAAAACAGTATTTGCTTAGAGTTTAAGTACTTTCAAAACACCAGTATTTACTTTTATTGGAAGAATATACTTAAATCGATATGTATAAAACATAGTAAATATATACTTATTATGTTTAGTATTTACTAACAACTTGAAGTGATGTTACGATTGTACATAATTAACTGAGCAAATATATTGATTCATCTGATCAAATTATTCTTAAGTTGTTGATTAGATTTGTGTTAGACATGGCTTCGTTTATGCTCAAAAACCAAACATAAATCTACAAAGAAAGACGACAATCTGATCCGAAAATATTCAAAAGCTTATATAGATTTTAAGAAGAAATCGTATGTTGGATATCATAAACTTTCTTGAAGAGAATTACGAAACACATGATGGGGTCTTAACAAATGAACAAAATATGGACTGAACTTCAAATTGGAGTTGGTTAGGACAATGGAGTGCATCGTGTGCCATAGTGGAGTGTACCACAAGCAGGCCGGTCAGATTTGTAAATTTGTGATAAAGTTGAAGAATGGATGAATTTTTCTTCTACCTCAAGTGATTTTTTCAAAACTAAAAGTGAGTATCAATATTTCGGCAGCTTACCAACGGCAATATGTGCTTTGAACTGTACTCATATTAACATTATGAATCCTAATCGGCATAAAATGAATACATCAATCGGAAAGGGTACACAAGTAAAACAATTTCAGGCCACGGGCGATGGTTCTGAATGTCTTTTTACTGTGGATTGCTAATGGCCTGATTCCGCACACGACTCTAGAATCTGGAAAAATAGCGAGGATCACAGGATTTACACGCACTTACGATTTTATGTTACTAGTGGACGAGGGATATGGAACACTCCCTTGGCTAATGACCCCATTTAAAATACCTGTAACACCTTAACAATTGAAATTTAACGATCTAACCACAAGCCTGTATTATATCGAGCGATGTTTTGGTCAATTAAAAAAACGGTTTCTAATATTGCAGTATACCATACGGGTTGATTTACAGTAAATTTTTCGAATAATAATGGGTATAATGTAGCAAAATATTTAAACGATGATTCAGATATTTTTGATTATATTTCGACCCTACTAATGGAGTCCGTCACGCCAGCCGGAACCATATCGGCCAGAACGAAACCAAGTATGGCACAAGTATCACGAAGAATTGTGCATCATTGTGTACTATATAATTTTTCAGCCGGAACCTTATAAATCCAGCACTATATGGTTTTTCGGTAAAAGCCCTATAATTTCAGCCGGAACCATACCCTCTACAGCCAAATTAACTATGGCACAAGAAGCACGATGTGTTGTACATCATTGCGCACTATATGATTTTAGCCGAATCCTTATAATTCCAGCCGGAACCTAATAAAGCCAGCTCAACCAGAACGTGCAAGGTTAGCCGGAACAATATGAAGTTGGTGTGAACCATTTTGAGCAATGAACAATAAGCATGGTTGATAGTCATTGTGAACTAGCTAAAATTATAACTGGAATTATTTGGGCACATTATAATCCCCGATCCGCTAAAAGTGTTAGTTAATTAAAAAGTTTAAACAAAAAAAATAATATAACTAAAATCGTTTATTTCGCGAAAATAACATTTTATTTTCTAATAATTTATTGATTCTATTTTACATTTCATCGTTTACAGAAGCAATGTTATTCGCAGATAAATGTTCTTTGTCTGGTTTGGGTTCTTGTAAATAGAACAAAACTTGAAGGAACTGCTGTTTTTCCGGTGGTTCTAACGGCTCGACCTCCAATGTTATTACACTTTATTTACATAATGTAAGTTGACACAGCTACAGTAAGATTCCCGAATATTTATATTGAGTTGCTCACATATTTCAAATCAACTTCCTTTCGAGTTTAGTTCCACATTTATCACAAATTCTTTGAATATTATCCCTGAAAATAACAACGTCGTTAAAAATGCATAAATCTATGAAAAGTCCTTCACTTCAATTGATGATTTACAATCAATAAAATTGACACGTTCGTTTGAGCTATATAGTTGTCCGATTTGACAAAACGTTCTCGACAAAAAGTTTCATTTATTAATTTATTGCGATTGTTGTAAATCTCCGCAGATAATTTTCTAATGTTTGTCGAGGAGTTGAATTTTTTTTCTTAAAATCCGGCAAATTTACTAGTTTTAGCTTGACCAAACATTTAACCTTGAAGTTTTCCGTCATCAAAACATAATGCGGCAAAGATAGCAACAATGCTATGAAACGAACACGTATTGATAGTGGTTATGCCGCTGTTATCAGTACTGATATGCCGATTGTTCAAAATCGGTATTTTTTCCATATATGTGAGTTATGGAATTATAAGGCTCCGGCTAAAAAATCATGTAATACACAATGATGCACAATATGGTTCCGGCTGAAATTATAAGGTTTCTGCCTAAAAATCATACAGTGCTGAACTTGTACGGTTCCGGCTGAAAAATTATATACAATGATGCACAATGCATCGTGCTAATTGTGCCATAGTTGGTTTAGCTGTAGTATTCTGGCTGGCTTTATCCGATTTTGACTGGAATTTTAAAGTTCCGGCTGAAATATCATATACTGCACACTGATACACGTTCCATTGTACTTCTTGTCTCACAGTTAGTTTGGCTGTAGAGGGTATGGTTCTGGCTGGAGTTATAAGGGTTCTGCCTAAAAATCATATAGAGCTTACGTCAAAAAGAAAAGTGGAAATTTTGAATTAAAATACAAGAAAATTTATTGGAGGCTGGGAAGAGATTCTCATTTATCTGTACAAAATAAATTTCTGCTCTAAGCAAATATTGAAACCTATTTAGACGTATGGTATTTAGTTGTGGGGATGTACATGTACCAAGCCGAGTAAAGTAAAGATATCGAAAATTAAATAGGTCACAACTTTGCAAGAATGGTCGCATAATTTTATGTGAAATTTTGAGAAAGGTGCCACTTTCATCAGCATCATTGTTTAGAGCTCACAACTAAATCGTCATTTTATAGCACAGAAATTTTAATACAAGATTACAGAAACATTTCATTTGTCTCTTGATCAGAATCTAGGTCCTGATCCCGGAATCTCCGAATTCCATTTACCGCGGGCTGAATCACGTAAACATTGAATTGAAGAAAAGAATCACGTTAACATTGAATTACTTCATAGAATGAAATATATGATATTTCCAAAAGTATTAAAGATAAAAGATAAAACACACCAAATAGCAACCACAAGTTTCATGGGGGTTCAGGGGCTGGAACATGAACGCCACACGGAAATTTAAATTTTATATGGAAAAGCAGCAAAAAATCTACCGTTTTTGCCCTGTTTTCCAACTCTGACATATAATTTAAGTTGCATTTTTACAACAGGGAAATTTTTTGCTCGTTTTATGTTTCACACGAATGTGTTTCCCAGCCCTTTGATCTTGTGGGTTAAACTAAATAAAATACTCATCTCTTGATGTATATAATTAGAATATTTTAACAATAGTTTTTAATTTTTTTCTAATTACAGAACTTAAAGGATTCTAGAGAAGTAGTGAACGACGCCAGAACCACGTACATGACAACCACAATTGCTATACATGACGTCTCACAGTTTTACGCTAACTTAGGCTCAATTCTAACTTACGTTACTCCTCATGAATTACCTTTAGGTTGGTACCTCGCATTTTGTTAAACAAATAAAAATTTTAATAAAATATATGCTCTACAATTTCTAGATATTATAAAAAATATTTTTCAATCGAAAATTTCAATTTTACAATTAATTTTGGAAACGTTGAAAATTGAGTCCGGTTTCATATGTCTCTGTATTATTTTCGTTGTTATAACGTTACTACCATTTTGTATAGTCGTCGGATGGGCCCTGTCACGATCGAAAGCGAGTAATCGAGACAATGGTAGCCAACTTAATGCGAGCGGAATTAATTCCTTATTGACTTATGATGAGTCATTAACAGCTGATATTGATTGCTCGAAAAAATCATTGTCTTTCGTGCTACAAATTTTCGTTATATTTATAATGTAAGCATTTTTTCCAGTACTAAAGTACGGATAGACCGTATTTTCACTAAATATAATTGTGTTCCATTTAGAGCTGACGTTATTGGAATTTTTATAACAAATGAGCAAATTTCATCGTCGATCGATCGGACCCCTAATTTAGTGAAAAATTCGATTCACGATCTGGAGTTTTTCTTAAAAGATACGCATGATCAAATCCTGGATGTGCTAAACGACCGTATAAATATTGGGAACGAACGGGTTAAAAACGATTTAGAAGATGTCGATAAATTGCTAGGGGAGCCTATTCAAAAAATCATTTCACTAGAAACTGGTATTGAAGACATATTTGAATCAATTTTAAATATCTGCAAGGGTAAATATTTTTACGTACACAATTATTTTAATTTAAAGCATCTAATTTTAGGAAATACCGAAATTATACAACGGGTTAAACTCCTGCGCTACACACTTTCAAGAGCAATTCAACAATCACAAGAGGCGAGTATGCGAATTGAAGAACTACAAATTCAGCTTTCCGCGTTACAACGTCAATGTTCTACTCGTGATCGACCACTGTGTGATACGCTTCGTATAAAAAGTTTTGATGAAACTGGGATCACAAACACATTTCGGCAACTGCAAACTGATCCAATTCTACTGCGAATGATAACAATCGATGAAACAGAAATTGATAAGGTTCGAAAAAATTTAACATCACTGTTGGCGGAGGCCCAGTGGAAATTTCGTCGATATCCGTTGCATGTACAAAATGAAACAACCAATCAAAGGCAGGCTGTAATTCAAGAGCTGGCTAACATGAAGGATAATGCACAAATGGCATTTCAAACTTTGACATCAACAATTCAGCGCTTGTCAAACCAAACGAGTATGGTATGGAAAGGTTTGCAACCGTCGGTTATAAAATTTCACGAAATCGGTAATATAATATGGGGAAGTGGAATTGCAAGTTGTTTATTAATCATTTTCACAACGACGATCGTAATCGCTTCGATAAGCTGTGGCTGTTGCCATTCAGCGAATAGGGCCAGTATAGCATTAATATTTTCAGCAATATTTATAAGCCTGTCAAGTATTGCGATCGGTTGTTTTTGTATTTTTACAATGCTCATTGGTGGACATGGTGGTGTTTTTATTTGTAAACCTCTCTATGACCATCCAGATTATTACATACTTGAAAAATTGTTTGACAGACCCGGTTTAATATACGAACACAATAACACAAATGGGATATTTGATTGTTTACTTCGACCACCAGGGTCAAATACCGATCCTTTTAATTTCACATTTAGTAGTTTATTAAACAGTTGTGCCAAAAATTCGACAACATTCGCAACTTTCCAACTAAATAATTTGTTAAATTTATCGTCATTTACAAACTGGCGTGCAAATGAAGCGTTCGCAAATGTGCTAAATAATTTAACTGCCGGTGACGCATATTTTGAAGATATGACCACACATCTTCAGGTCGTACTCGAACGAATGTTAGAGAACAGCAGAATTAATTTAACACGCTTTCGGATGGAAATAAATCAGCCAACGCCAGAAAAAGATTTGGCCACATTTACCGATCAAATGCAGAGAGTATCACTTCAGATCCAAGATATTGCTACAGCTTCACGCATGACAACGCTGGGAAGTCGGGCAAGAAGATTACAGGCAACACTTATGCAACCCTTAGAACAATTACGAAGTGATGTACTTTATCATTTAACAGCATTAGAATTGCAACGTGAACCTTGGATAATGCAAGTGAATGAAAGTCTGTCGAATTTACAGTCCGTCCAATATTACTTAGATCAAAATGGTCGTGGACTAAGTATAAACCGAAGTCAGTTATTTTTGAAACGTCTGAAAAACCATATGGATTCTAATCACAATCAAACGTACGAGATTGCAATGAAGGACACATCGAAATGTCGCATTTTATATGACATTTTTAATACTGGCCGCTCGTTTTTGTGCCAAAATATTATATTTCCGTTAAACGGATTATGGTTTTTGACATGCGTCTGTTTAATTATATGGATTGTATCGACACCGTGCTCGTTGTATTTGTCGTCTGCCTACAGAAAATTAAGTAAACGCAGAATGCTGCGGTACACAAGAAATCCGGATTACGGGTATGCAGCCTTTTTTGGCCATGAAACAGATTTAATTCAAAGTGACTTATTTTCAGAGTACCTGCCGAAAATATATCGTCGGTTGAACAAAATATATGGGCTGGTGAATCATCTGACCATTTACCAATTCGACCAAATCTGCCACACAACATCGATATAGACAGGTCAAACTGGTGATTTAAATTATAAGTTATATATAGTTATTTAATTAAGTAAAGTAAAATAATTGATTTTTTTCTAAATTTATGAAATCACTGCCATTTTGATACACACATATTTTTTAACAACCAGACATCATTTCTATAATTGGCCGTAATATCAAATCGTGGGTGTGACATTATTTAAAATTTTTGTAATGTACCTAATTTTGGAAAATTAATCTTTTTATCAAAAATTTATAGGCCTATTCACGTTATTGATGTGAGCAGCCCTGATACAAATAAACAAAATGGTCCTACTCATGTATATTTTAACGATGATAGAAATTATGAAATTTTGATTTGACTAAAGTTCGCAACAGTGACTGCGATACGTCATATTTAATAGATTTTCTAAAAATAAAGATTGATAAAATATAGATATATGGTATAACAGTGTATGGTTAATGTTATCGAATTGAGAAACTTCTGAAAGATTTTAGTAAGTAAAGTACTCAAAATTTCTAGAGTGGCCCAACGTTTATCTCGTACTCTGATCTGAAATGTTTAAGGGCCGCGAATCATTAGGAGGAGAAAGCTAGGAAAACCAGAATTTTAATTGGCCCATGTCTACTCTGATCACTTTCAAACATGTATAAAATCATGGAGCTTTGTACAACTAATTTGTTTGAACCAACTTTACTATTTGGAAGCCCTATAGAGATGCCTAAACGGTAGTGGTGAACAGTTTTGCGGTAAGTAAAATATTTGCATGGCAGGTGGTCGAATCATGAGAGACCATTTATTGCCACGTAACGAAAATTTCAAAGAACATTCAGTCAACAACAGGAGAGAATATATGATTTAATAGGAATGGGTCGCGGTTGACATAGATAGCATAACAATGAACATACTGTGTGAAATTTCTCCAAACCGCCTAATATCAATATGGCGATTTTATGTAGTTGGTGTGTTTACTGGATTTTATTTCACCTTTGATGTCTGAATCTTTGAAAAGTAAAGTATACCTTAGTAAACCAGCTACTGTGCAACAGCTCAATGAGAACATTTGTTCTAAAATAATCGCATACCACACGGGACTTTGGCGAGGATCTGACAATTCTCTTAGGAAAAGCGCTCAGATTTGTTAACACTGTAATGCTGGACACGATGGGTAAGAGGGTAAGTTGTAAAATGAGGATAAAACCGCATATTCAAATTTATCAATATAGAACATTACCTTATAAAATCGTGTACCAACATTTTTTAAAAATAGGGCAGGAATGAAGGCTGCTGTTTTAATACAAGTTCGAAAAAATCCGAAAAGCAACCACTAGTGGCATTTGTGTGAAAAAGTAAAACTAAATTTAACTGTGTAGTTTATTTTTTAAAAACAAAATAGTTAACAACAAATAGTTAAAAACAAAACAAGCCATCAAATTTTTAGAATGGATGGATTATATTAAAATATTTATTTAACCATCAATATACTTTATCAAAATATTAATAAATTCCTACGGTTAATAGAAAAATGTACCTAAATACTAGTTCAAAAAATTGTGAAATATAAAGTGAGGTTAGGTATTTAGTGAATCGGCATTCCACCCTCTCAACAACATGGATTTAAACTCGTTGCTGTAAAATGCTCTCAAGCTTACCAATGAACTAAATGCATGGAGGACTTCCCGCGTATGGATCATAATATTTATCAAGTTATCGAAAGAATTAGAGGGATGCATACAAGTTAAGTGCAAACCGGCTCAGCTCGAGCGTAAGTCTTTACAAAATATTAATCCGTTTACCCAGTTTTTCCCATTATTCTCTAACACATCTACAACTTCAAGGAAACGATTGTGCAATAACGTGTGGTGTAAATTTACACCACATTTTTTCCACAAATTTTTCTAAAAAATGCAAAAGACCTCCATTCTCTCAATCGAAGGAAAGAAAAAGGAATCGTATTCTACGCATAAATATTCACGTTAAATTGAAACAATACTAATTGTTTACGATAATGTGACCGATACCCAATAGATTGGTCGTCCCTCTCGTTATTGGCTACAAATTACTTTATTTTAGTGACATCGGTTGGCTACCTCGCCCGAGAAATTAAACAAACAGATTTTGATTGTTATGTGTTTTAAAATGCGTTTAATTGCTATATATAGTATGACATTATTTTGTAACAATATAAAACATTAAATAATGCTAAATTTATAATTTATTACTATTTTATTATGTTGTCTTATAATTTGTGTAAATAAAATATTTTTTTATTATTAATACGTTTAATGTTTTTTTTGTTTTTAAATATTTTGTATTAAAATTCGAGTACTGTTTTATAAATGCTAATTACCTATTCGGAATATTTTCAGAGATGAGAGTTTTGTGTAGTGTATAGTGAAGTGTTTTTTTCATACAATAATAATTTTAATATTAATTATTACCTAAACAGTAAACAACATTGTTTAATTGTTAATAATTTTAAAGGCGAAAAACTATCGTACAATATTCACGGTATGTATTTTTATATAATAAATAGATAATTAAATTTTAGTTATAATTATAACGATTACTTAAAAATAAAATATCAGTAATATTATTTTAAAAATGATTTTGTTTAAAACAGCACTGGGTACAAGTGCAAAGAAATTGAAATAATTGTAGGTACAGATTACAATTTTTTGTTTGTTTGTTTGTTTATTATTTATATATGTAATTTATTAACTGCTAGTTTTAAAATATATTGGTTTTATTTATTACAATATGTTTTCGCAAAATTATATTTTAATCGTAAAATGTATATTGTCCATATAAATACAATAAGTTTTATAAGTCTGGAAGTCCTTTGATTGAATGACGAAGGCAAGCTAATGTTTGGTTTTTCGCACAATCTATATTGTGATACGTTGGTTCACATAATCTTGGTTCTGACGTCGATATATGTAAGGATTGTGTAAGGCCCATTTGGCTCATGCTTTGCTGACCGTACGTCCGTTGCAATGCATGTAAACTTCCAGAACTGACCGTACGTTCCAAAATTTCACCCCAATATTTTTCGGATAATCCGTCTATATCGGTTTTGGGGGGTCGTGACAATGGTGGTTCCGGTGGTAATGGTAACGAATTTATTGGGTCGCATTCCGAGCTTATACTGCAACATCTTGAATTTTGACTTGATGTGTCGTCCGTTGAACACCACTTTTGTAAAATAAAAATATTAGGTAATTAGCATTATATGATTAAATTATTATAGTTTCACGGGAGGATTCTATTAAACTGAACCGCTGATAAGTATAGACAAATTGGTGATTGGCTCTTTAATATAACCAAACATAAGAGAAATAGACTTTGTATAAGTAAATGGGCTTTTAGGTCATATAACAGTTGGTGACATGTTGAATAAAATCAAGGCCAACGTTATGAAAATGTTGAACTAAATAAAATTTTTAAATCAAATTAGCGATGATTTCACTGAAATGAGATTGGCATTAATAGTTTTGCTTTCGATCAATAATCCAGTTGAATCACTAAACGTGTAGCAAATGCCACTGAAGTTAGTAAACAATCTGTAGACCACCTTTATATGCATCGAGAGAAAGAGACTGCAAATGGTTTTGTTATTTTTGAATATTCTTCTGAAGAAAAACTGTAAGTTGCTAAGGTTGTTAAACGTATATTTATAGAAAAACTGATGTAATGATCTTTCTCCAAACAGTTTTTCGACAGAAATGACAGTTAAAATCAATTTATATATTACATTGTTTATAATGCGGGTCGAGTTACGTTCAAGTTATAGTTATCTTCGGGTTAACTTGTAGTTATATTTTGTGGCGTTTAAACGGAGAGCCATCTTAGGATCGAGTCGAATTTTGGTTAAAAATGTAAAGACGAATGAAATTAATTTAAGGGAAAACTTTTAGATTGAGTGGAGTTAACTCAAGTTGACTTGACTTCGTTTATAAAAAAAAATTTAACCTGGATTCAACCTAGGTGCAACTCTCATTGTAAACAGTATAACTGTTAAAGTAAAATATTAAAAGATGTCTATAAAACAGAATAGACTGTAACAATGCGTTTCCACTTGGAATGCTTTGCAATTAATTGCAATCGATTTCTTTGATTGTCAGATTCAAAATAATTCCGTATACAGGTAATATATATGCATACATAAAAAAATTACAAAGGGATTTGCAATCAAAAGTAGTGGGGCATACAACTTCATTTACAAAACGAAGTTAAAAATTTGCCAAAATTATAAAGGGAAATTTTCAACCCTGCAATAAATACAGCAACTTGTGTATGGTTTGAAAACAAACATTATTGTGTGCCGTAGATTGATATTAATAATAAACATCTTTATTTTTCAATTATTGTTTGTTATTTAAAAAAGAAATTGTTTTAATTGGTTTAAATTGCCGCTCCCAGAATATAATGAGTATTTTTAATAGCGAAGCTCCTCGCGTAGTTGCTTTTCTTTGTAGATCTTGGTTTTGCTCCCGTTATTTGGAAATTGTATTGTGACGATTAACGAAATATCTCTTGTAAATTAGTTTTATTTATGTTGTTATTAAGAGATTTGTTTTGGAAAACGTCAAAATTATTTACATATATACAAATGAAAATAACACACAAATACAACTACATGATATAAAAATTTCCTTTTGCAAATATTTGCAAATCATTTCAAGTGGAAACCATAGGTAAGAACCGAAATTAGCTAATCGAAAATAATGTCGTTAATGCAGATTCAAATTATCATCACCGATTCTACCGAAAAATGTTCATAAGATTAGCCGTTTTCGGAAATAGCCCATGGTGAATTTTGGGTAACTTGCTGACAATAAATTACCAAATCTATTTCCGAACATGTAACATAACTTTAGGGTAATTTAGTTTTTGGGGTTTTTTGTTTCTGTCTTTGTATTAAATTAGAAGTATAAGAAAAATTAAATTACAAACTTTTAAAGTACAAATTGTACAAAAAGAAGCAACAAAAATGTCGCATCTGCCAAAAATACGTCATTAAATTTTGCTGAATATAATTATTCACACGCGAAATGTAATTTTACTTTTTATATAGCTAGGGTAACTTGAGTAAGTTACCAACATTAAAAAAATTAAAATTACCCAAAAGTTACCATGGGCTATTTCCGAAAATGGCTATTATTATCACTCTGGAGATGTAAATGAAGCTAGTACCCGAAAACCGCGATGGCAACACTAAACTGTCACTATCATGAGGGTTTTCTATGCTAGCCCAAAAAATTTCACTATCGCGATAGTAAACAGTGTCATGATACACTGTCATGACATTTAAAACATCCAGCCTTAAATTTTAAAAATCCTTTTATGTATTTTTAAGATATATTCCTATTGCTTAGTCAGACTTAAACTCTTCAATTATATGCAGCTAGCCCGATATTCAGTCCAAAAAGCCCGATAACAACACTAAAATATAACTATCAGGAGAGTTTTTTATCCCAGTCCGAAAAAAATATCACTATCACGACAGTAAAATGTGTCTTGATAATCTGTCATGTTAAATCTCTGATGCAATCATAATTTTGATTGAATCCTACTACAGTTAAATTATATTATTATGTACCACCCTAATTCCAATGGTTTTCATAACAAGGGGCTCTTTACTTTTAAGGCACTCTACACATTTTTTGTGGTATGACTCAGAATCTGTGTTAAGTTATGCGAGTTCCATCACTTCATGCCTGCCTTCGGAAGATGGAATATAGAAGCTGAATCGCCACCATTCACTTATTATGTAGGCCAAGTATAAGCAAAGTTTAAGAATTTATAGTTATTGACGGAGAACGGTAATCAATGTGTTCAATTCATTCGATATAACCTTGTAAGATGGTTTTTACGGATCCTTTACAGAATTGTTCGATTAAAAGAGAAGATTTGACATTAATTTTTCAAAAACATTCTCTATCTTCAATGTAGCTCAAGACAATGTAAAATTAAATTTATTGAATTAGAGTTTTCCACAAGGTTCTACAAAATAGTAAAAACTTTGAAGGAACTGGTTATGACTGTGCAGAAAACAGAAAAGTAGAGAATTTAGGAAATTCATCCGTCGAGCATGAAATTTTTAAAACGATTGTATAGAATATTAACTAACAACGAATGATAATAAAAGTGTCCCATCAATAACCAGTTGGCGTATGTCCCAGAGGAAGCCACCAATGGGTTCGATAAACGTTGTTACTGCATAGTTTCGCTGTTAATGTTAGAAATCCTCTTTAAGAGTGGTTTGAGTTTGCATACAACCACAATGGATACTTTTACTCCATATTGGAGTATACTCCAAGTTGCAAGAGTTGTCAGTTCTTCCTAAGGAAAAGACATGGATGAGTCAAATGAGGAGTGTGTGAACTGTTTCCGAAAGGTACTGATGAATTTATCACAAATTGCACGGCATCTAAAAAAAAGAAATATCTTCCGTGAGCAGAATCAGATTTGCTCATGTATACCCTGATCTATTGATATAGAATTGTAGGCAACGTGGTTTCCACATATCAGACCTAGGTTTAAATTTACCTAGTTGTGACATTGATTAAGGCGCGTTCTAGTTCCAGATTTAATAAACAGACATTCATGATAACCATCGAAAATAATAAAAATACCTTCTATGTTCCAAAAATAGTTTCTTGTCCTTTAATAATAGTAAGAAAGGAAGTAGGGACTTCGAAACAGGATATAGAAAAAGAATCCTGGGTTCCTGAAAATTAAAAAAAAAAATTATAAATACCTTTGAGGTTAGCCACTCATTTCCAATACGACGAAAGTGCGCGTTCAGTAGCCAATAGAGGAATGGATTCCAAAAACTATTGCTTATGGCTGCCCATGTAACTAAAAAATCTAGTAATGCCGGAACCTTTGATCCGATACACGCGGCTACCACTTCTTGAATAGTCCACGGTGTTACCATTACAATAAAACTAAGTGACATAGCTGCCATGGTACGAGAAGTAGAACCGCTAATTTTTTTCTCGAGTGCAATCATCTGAAAATAAAACTGGATGAATTTTGGTTAATTCAGTAAAAGAAATCATATGCAACTTTTTCTCGGGAAACTATTCCGCTCTCATTGGTCGACGTAGATTTATTTACTGCATTTTGTTGCTGTTGCTGCCGTTGCTGTTGCATCACAGCGGCCGTAAACCTAAACCGACTCGCATGAAAACTGGATCCATAGCAGTACATCAGTATCATTGTGGTGGGGAAATATAATGAACAGGTTGATAATATACGATACGATGCTTTACTGTAAAAAGGTTCACATACTTGAAGTCCGGTCGAATTAAAGTAGTATCCTTTAATATAAAATTAACATTAAATTAGATAAGTTATGCATCGTTTAAAATTTGCTTACCTTTTGGAAGCACAAGAATTCCGAAAATTGTTAGACAAAATATCCACGTCACACTTAGTACTATTACGCATCCCTGCAACACATTAAAAGCCATTTATATTAATCTAGAATGAAAATGCTTAAAATATTAATACCTTTTTACTAGAGTGCTGGTAGTACCTTCGGGGATGTAATGCACAAATATATCGATCAACCGCCATACATATAAGAATAACCGCGCTTTGTTGCGATAGCGCCCCTCTCAATAATGCCTGTAGGAGTTATAAAAAAATGTTAGTATTCATTTTTAATAGTTTATATCTAACACTAATACAGTGTACATAACAACATAAGAAGACTTTTAAATAAAAACCAAAGAAATTACTAAGAAAACAGGAAATTTGAATTTTTTGCTATGTCATTTGACCTGTTTTAAGTTTATCCGGAGGAAAAACATTTTATCGTTGTGTAAGGTGAGAAAACTTTAAAATTCAATTGGTGTGATCGAGACGTAAAATTTGCAAAGTTAAACATTTAATTGTTAAAGCGATTAAAATTTATTTTGTAATGATTCATCTTAAAGAAAATTTTATTCGTTCACGGCGGTAAGTAAGCGGAAAATATTAGTATAAAACAAATATAACGATTTTTCAATGAACACAAAAAAAAATGTAACAGGTCATGATGAGTCAATAAATCATAAATTATCTTGCTATCTATCATGCTTATCCAAAATTAATGTTGTTTATGTGTTGCTTGATACATAAAAATCATAAATTTTATGCCTACATGCATACATGTATATGAAATATTACCTGTATTTGACAAAATATTTCACCATACGGCCAACAATGTAACAGGGCGGGCAATAAACCAAATGGTGTTATTAACAAACCAATAGCTAAATCATTTAGGGCTAGCGATGTTAGCAAGTATCGTGGCTGCGGATGTAAATAGTTTGTGTACTTCCGATTATTTATTATTAATATCACTAAAATATTTGCTCCCACGATTCCAATTGTTATAATAAATATTAAAATTGCTTGTAAAATTTCTATCGTACTAATATTACTTATCATTTGTCCATTATATCGAGAATGTGAACAGCTAAAATTTCGAACCGATGGTGCAACTAGTAGAGCACCAACTTTTGAATCCATTAATAGATCTGAAATTAAATTAGTAAATTTATAATAAAATTCATTTTGTTAATGAGTTGATACTGTAGATATTGGCATAGTAAAGTCTACAATGCTAAAGTACTCGAAGCCCCATATTCAATTCAAAGAAACTGTATTCGTGAAAAGCATTGGTTAAAAGCAACCATTCAGACGAATACTCAATTTTTCCGATATAACTGCTTTGATTAGATTTTAAATTTAAAATTTGTAGTGGCTATTGCAACATCTAAACAAATTCTAATTAGTAAGGCAGGATAAAAACCAATTTATAAAGTTAGTAATATAAGTACAATCCAAAGTCATTCTAAGTATTTTATAGAAATTTAAGATATAGATCTCAAGGAGTGCATAGCCGAAGTTACATGAGTATCTAATGGCTCTGAAAACATATATTTTTCTAATGTTGTACATGCCAAAACCGTTCTGATTATTTCGGTGGCAGGGGTTTAGCATATCCTTAAGATCTAACAAGATTTTCTGTTAGGCCTATTTATAAAAAATTATTTAACACCTTAAGGACACTGTTTTCAATCTAACTAGTCTTATTCATAACGATGCCGCTAAATGTCTGAAGAATTCTTAGAACGACTAAGGCATCTTGATATTGACACTCTTTGAGATCTTATTAGGGATTATTAATGCCTCGAAAGAACTTGCACTTAAATTGTAACTGTTCAAAGTTTAAGTATATCACGCTCTAAAAAATTTTACTATACAAATTTGCCTGAATGCTTACATTTTAACAATATGAACTATTACAAAATGTTTGTTGTTGTCTTTTTTGCCTGAGTTTGGATAAATTCCACTAGCCCATACACATCACCAGTTACAGTATTGCATTTAAGACAAAATTTCACATACATTAGAATGAAATCGTCGGTTAAATGGAATCTGTTAAAATTTCTGACAGATCGAGAGTTTTATTTGTTTTGGTAGTGAACGGATTCCTTTTTAAATAAGAGGACGTGTGAGGAAATCAACTTGAAATTGCATATCGTTTATAAGAATTACGAACGGTGACTACCTTCAAATATAGGTTCAATGAATTCATCAAACGTGACCGAACATCCATTTTGAGTAAGAGCACCCACACTATTCGATTGAGAAAACTACGGAGGATATGGTCCACAAATGATATCGCGTTAGTAGACCGCCGGAAGAAGATCAAAGAGGTTGCTGGCATTGTACTTATCTCAATGAACGCTTACAAAATATTTGTAGTGACAATGTATTTTATTAGGATATACAGGATATAAAGTTGAACTGTAGTTATTTAAAGTTAAACGATCATATACAGGGTGTCCGCCGGGAAGGTATACTACTTTGTTTGTTTATGATTTTTGATTAAATGAAAGAGAATAGATCTTATATTGATCAATGTTTTATTTAATGTCGGCAATTATGTATGGAATACAATATCCGATAAATGTCCCCCTCTGTTAGCCTCACAAATGCGAGCCCTTTTAAGCACATTTTTCATTACATGTAATTACATGAATGCATTCTCACACATTTCACGCGGTATTTCATTAATTTCATCACGAATATTTTGTTTGAGTTGCTCAAGCGTTTCTGGTATGTTTGCATAAGCCTTGCTTTTTAGATATCCCCACAAAAAGAAGTCCGGAGCAGTCAAATCAGACGACCGTGGAGGCCAATCAACATCACCATTTTTTGAAATAACTTGTTGTGGAAAGAGTTCTCGCAGTAATTCCATTGTAATCCTGGCTGTATGCGATGTGGCACCGTCTTGTTGATACCACATGTTAATCAAGCCCAAAGTATGCAGTTGTGGCGTTAAAAATTTTTCAATCATATCACGATATCGCTCCCCATTCACAGTTACCGTTACGCCGTCTTCATTTTCAAAGAAGTAAGGTCCAATGATTCCTCCTGACCAAATTGCACACCAGACTGTCACTTTTAATGGATGTAAAGGTCACTGATGAATAATGTGAGGGTTTTCCATTGCCCAGAACCGACTATTCTGTTTATTCACATATCCATTTAAAAAATCCAAAAAATTTCACGTAACTTTCTCATCGTCACAGTAATCGATGATTGATTTTGATAAAATGTTTTAACGATTAAAACACGATGGTTTATCGAATATTTTTCCATAATAAATGTGCCACGTGTCTACTTCACGACTGTCAAGTATGAACTGTCAATACTAATATTCGCCTAAATGGCGGCAAAACAAAGTAGTATACCTTCCCGGCGGACACCCGTTACATTTTGTATTGTCAAATTTGCATCTTATTGTCGTTCTCATTCTCAGTGTAACAGTTTTTGAGTTAAAAATTGGGAAAAATAATTAAAGTTTATAAAATATAAAATAATAATTAAAATAATATAAATTCTTTAAAATCGTTTCACACCAAATACCCACAATTGGTGACTTAAGGCGTGTATATAAATAGTGAAACTAAATTTAACGTGGTGTAATAGTTTAAGAGTGTGAAAACGTCATTCGGGATAGCACAAATCAAATGATCTTCCAGAATTTAGTGAAAGGAAACATCAAACGTGACCAAATACAAATTAAATATAGTCTGATGAATTAGTTAATGCTACCATCTTAATCCAGCAAGAAATGGTGAACTTCAACTAAATAGTAGTAAATGCATCAGATGTAGCCATTGGAGCAGTAATTATTCAAATGACGAAAAATGATGAGCCAGATCCGCTTGCTTTTTTTTCGAAAGTTGTTTCACCAACAAAACAACTGGACAGCACATATATTAGAGAACAGTAAGCTATGTAAAGAGCGATAGTTAATTTCCGACAGCTAGAAGGCCGACAATTTTTTAATATTAGCGTTTTAAAAAAAGAGCAATAATTCACTACTTCGTCAAGTTCGATATTTAGCCGAAATTAAATCTGTTACGGATGACGCAGCAAAGGGAATCTTCATTACACTCAGATTAGTCGCAATTCCGTGTCCAGCTTCTCAAAACTATTGTAATACTTCGAAATATCGGAGCCGACCATTCATCGAGCATAGACATCAGATTGTATAAAATAGATAATTTAACACATCCGGGTTTTCAAAGAACCACAAGGTTGGTTACTGAACGATTCTACATTATACTACAATGTTAACGTACAAAAATTCACAGGCACAATAAAACGCGGTATTCTTCAGACGCCATACCAAATGAGCGTTTCAAACTCATAATAATGATTTAATTGGATCACTGCCTTCGTCAGAGAATAATCGCTATTGTTTAACAGTCTGTCAATAGACAGATTCACTTGATTTATTGACATGATGTTGAATGATTTAGACAACCTATTAATGGAGTTGCTTTCTCCATAGTTTGTGGAATTGTGTTCAAGTGCTAACAATTCATGGTTTCGAAATGTTCTGCATGGTACATGAATTGATATGTTTTCCAAGATGTAGGCTGAAACGTTGTCTATTTTTAAGCGTGCATATTTTGTAATCCGTGCATCTTGTTGAGTACGGAGGTAACCGAGCTACATTTTCATGGAATGGTAAATTGTGGTCGTAATTCCAGTCACTTTTCTTTAACAAAAAAATCAGAAACGTTTTTGAATGCTTTCAAATCTTGTTTATGTGCACAGCATAATATGGATTCCAGACCGTTACAGTTACAGCGTATTCCAGTTGAGATCGGACATGGCATGCACTTTCGCAATACAATTTTAAATATGCCTATTGAAACTAGCGTTTTTCACAAATGTAACACCTAAATCCAAAATCTCATTGACTCTTCGCAATACTTCGCTGTTGACTTTGTATGAAATGATTAAAGGATTCCTCTTACGATGAAAATACATGATTTTGTATTTTTTAATATTTACTTAATCTATTTAGGCCTTCTTGAAGTTTCCCCGATTAGATGAAACTTCTGTCACAATTTTATTGCGATCAAAAGTGTTTTTCAAATAAGATATTGGTGCGTCGTTTGCCGTCATATTCGAAACTCACTCTCTGCGAAAACAAAGTTAACCGAAACTGAATCGGTCAAGGAATTCCGACAGCATATGAATCAAATTCTTCCAACGGCTACAACTCATCATAATACCAGCAACGTGTTTGTTCAAAGAGGTTTGAGAGATTGTACACATGTGACTATCATAGTCGACAGTGTGCGAATACCATTGCAAAGTCATTCAAAGTAAAGGGCCGAAAGGATAACTATTTAGTGGTAAATATTAACGGCAAAAATTCAAAGACATCCATTGACAGACTAAAGACTGAATTCTTGCCTAACGATGAGTCTGACGGATTATCCAAAGCAGTAACGAACAGCTGTTCCAGGCGAAACTAATTCAAACATTGCGCCACATACACCAACAACGATGGTTTATGGAAGAGGTAGAAGGATAGTAGATAGTGTATTTTACTAGATTACAGAATGTGAGGTTGACCTGTAGTTATTTAGAGTTAAACGAGCGCATACATTTTGTATTGTCAAATTTGTACTTTTTCTTTCTTCTCATTCTCAGTGTGACAGTTTTTGAGTTAATCCCCGTTTGACTACGGCCTTGTTAGATAATTTCTGTCACATTTAGTCAGATAACCTTATAAGATTTGCTTATTAAGAAAATTATTTTCTAATTTTAGAAACAGGAGCAACTAGTGAGAAAGATGGTTTAACTTCACTAAGATTGTTTGACTATATTCTGTTTATGGATCTAACAACATAAAAACATAATGTTCCTTATGTTATGTTAAAAGTGGTGTTTTTGATTAAATATCCTACGGATGCATTGCTTCCGTTGCTTGCTTGCTTACTCAACCGTATGATGCTTCGCCACCCGTATATAGATAGGAATATTATTTTTGCTCCTTTTTCAAATGTTTTCAAATTACCCTCATATAAATATTTATAAGTTCACGAATAAATACTCGTATATATGCACATTGTATACTAATTTGGAAATATTTACCAAATCGAAAATCTTATCAGATTGCATAATTTGAATAGGATCTAGATATGTACATACGAGTAGATATGCGGTCTATTAGTAACGAGTAACGACTACTGATAACATCATAAAATTTATAATCATTAAATGACTATAATCGATTATGGAATGATGAAAATTAATCTGCACGTACGAATCCAATTATTCTGCATAATTTGTCTGCGTAACACCGTATACGTTTTTTCAATTACAGGTACGAGTACATGGTTGTCAGCTGCATAATTTTGATTTGAGAATAAATTTGTATTATCCCTATGCTGTACGAAAATGCTATCAAATCAACAATTTATTTAATTAGACAAACTGGATATTATTGTCTAGGTTCAAATATCTTATAATGTTGAAAAACTCAGAGAGGGTGAATGGCAAATCTTTTCATGCAGAATGCCAAGTAAATATTATGACAAACATCAGATAGTAATGTCGATTCTACAAAAAAATTTCCTATCATTTTCTGTACAGTCTTGTATATTTTCTGTATCTACAAATGTTAAAATATGTTTTGATTTGAATTTGTATGTACTCGTGTATATATTATGTATATGGAATGAAAATAAAAATCAGATTTGCCGATTCGACACCCCCACGATTCACATATGGTTGGGAAAACCACAAAACAAAACACAGAAACTAAAAAGGTTGTGGATTTATTTTTTTCCTATATGATGTGATGTGATGTGAAGGAGATACTTTCGTTGTGAAATCGTGAACGTGAGATTATTAAGGCTTAATTGTGCGTATTGTGGAGTATAATTTATTTACATTACACATTCGTTGTGTGCGTAATGCGAGAATTGAAATGAAAATCTAATAATTTGCTGTTAAGTCAAAGTACTTATAGCCTTCAATTCATTGGGGTCCAGTTACATGATTAGTTTTATGCACAAATGGATTAGATAGCCATTATAAATAAATTATGATAAGATACTTAAAAATTACAATTAAAACAGAAAAGTTTCTAGAAATGAAAACAAAACTTTCTTAAGTAGTCCCTATGGTGATTTCTGATGGTTCGGAATTATTATTAATATTCCTTTCTATAATTTTATGACTTAAATGTATTACAAAATGTAGTTAAATTCTATTTGTTCTTGTATTTGGGTTAGGCCTATTTCGAGATGCAAAGTTAAGATGGCAATTTTCTGAGAAAGTTCGGATAGCTAATACATTTATTCCCAGAAAATGACGCGTTTACCGACTATCTGTTCGTCTGATAAGACGTGTCGAAAATTTGTGGCTGATACTTTGATAACTGCTTCTTCGGTGCTTGGTATTTTGCCCTTCATTAATGTAACTTAGCCGTTTATTAAACGATTTTGGTTTAAACTACGATAAGCATGTTGGCGTTCTAATTTGTATTGCTTGTCATGTTCTGGAATACAGCCAACAAGTTTCTCCATAAATTAAACTCGGCTATTTCTTACCCGATTTGGATACAATTCGGGTTTGATTTTGTACGTCATTGAATTTCGCTCGCGCGAAATGTAACCTTACTCTTTGTATAGACTACTGGGTAAGTTGAATAAAGTTTAAAAAATTAAAATTACCCAAAAGTTCCTCTTGGTCTATGTCCGAAAGCGCTGGTCCAATTAATGATATTTGCTCGAGGTGTTGAACAGTTTGAGGATTATCCGCAAAAACTTTTCTCTTCAAGAAACCCCATAAGAAGAAGTCCAGTTTTCTTCGAGAAATTATTCGATTATTAAACTTCTCTTTCAAAAAATCGATTGATTCCGTTGCTGCATCGTCCTGTTGAAACCACATATTCTGCACATCATTGCAATCCTCCAGAAAAAATTTCTAATCAGCTCTCGATATCGAGATCCATTCACAGTAATTCCATTGCCATTGTGATTTTCGAAAAAATTTGAACCAATTACACCACCACACCAAAATCCGCACCATACAGTAACTTTTTTAGATTCATTGTCTTTTCAAACAGTTCTCTAGAATTTTCATCAGTCCAAATGCGGTAGTTTTGTTTGTTGACATAGCCGCCAATTTCAAAATGAACTTCATCGGTGAAGACAATTTGCTTGAAAAAATTCTCATTTTCTTCTTGTTTTTCTATGGCCCAATTAACGAATTGCCGACGTAATGCTTTGATTCTTGTATTTAACCGTATTTTGTAAGCCTTTACATAAAGATCTTTGTGTAAAATATTGAACAAAGTTGTTGGTTTGAGGTATTGCTTTGAACGACGACGAACTGATGTCCTTGGCTCTTCAGCAACACTTGGTGCTAACAGTTGCAATATTTTCACTTGAACGACCAATACGATGATAAATTTGGCTTCTCTGTTCTTGAACTAAACCAGTTTCTTCATATTTATCAATGATAATTTTAGTAGCACGGTTAGTTGTAGTGTTTTCTCTATCGGATTTTGTACAAAATTTTCTTCTAACTTCTGAATAACTTTCACCTTATTTAAAATAAGTTTTAATAATGAAAACAATTTGTTCAATCGTACATCTCTCCATTTTAACTAACAGGAATGTTTGTACTTGTCATCTGTCAAATAACATATGATTCTCTAATACAAAAAATATAAATGGCGGAATACTTAAAAAGATACCACAAATTTGAACACCCTTTATAAAAATAATTTGCCAAGCATTTTACACATTCAAGTAAAGTTATCCCACGATAAATTACTTGTGATACTCTTTGACCCAAATCTACCTTGCCACCTTACATTTTATCTTGAATAAAATTTAGGGAAAGCGAATTTATTAAAGCATCACGATATCCAGTATAAATCTGGATTATATCTGGAATTTTTTTCGTGTGTAAGAGCTATCATTTTCACACTTTGAAATTTATCTTGGTTTTTAGGGTTAGAGTTAGGGTACAGGTCTCGTTTTTCCGTAAGGAAAAATAGCCCGGTATAGCAATGCTATCTATAATCAATTTGTGAATTAATTCTTTTGCTCCGATTCCTAGTTGTAATGATATTCGAATGTCAGACTGATTTTCATATAACTGAGGCCGGTTGTTGGGCATTTACAATGTAAAAACGTTTTTACATAAAAATTTGTGTAATTTACAAAAAATATGTAAAATACGTGAAAACTCTATAAAATAACTGAAAATATTGTATAATTGTTACAAATGTTTATTTATAAGGTTAATATAGGTCATAAATATCAATCAAACAGTTCATTTAGACGGTTAATCATAATTGTTTCTAATTTTTAGTTATCTACAGTTACAAGACAGCATCTACACCGTCATCTGATTTCGTCTTCAACAAGCTATAAATATACGTTTACTGACATCTAGCTACAATTGAGAAAGAAAATAATTTAACAGTGTAAATTATTTTTTATAGTGCAGTAATTACATCACATCTATCAAATCTTTAGCATTTTACACGGCTTCTCCGTAAATGTCTTTATTCTAAATGTCTAAATGCTACTAAAAATCTTTGATAACTCGGAATTTGCAGGAAGTGCTTATTGCTTTAAGAAGATAAACTCAATACAGTCTTCAAAGAGCGATATATTTTTATATACTGGGGAACTGACACCACGGGGAAGCGAAACATTCCTCGTCTCCCTTCGCTTCAAATTTTATGAGGCTGCGATCAAAGCAATTTAAGAATCAATTAGAATGCCAGTGTATAAATTCAAATTTGTTACAAGGATCGAGTATCAACTCTAAGCAAAATATACACTGAATGCATATATACTAATATCATTGATAACACAGCATAATTCCAAGAAGGCTGGCGATGAAGTTGTGGAGCAAACCGAGTTTCCCTTCAGTCGGGATTTTTTTTATCTGACTACAGGCCTTAAATGAAAAATATCGAAAGACTTAATTTGGTGGTGTTAATCAACGTAAAGTATTTACGTCTTCTGCTAAATACCTGCCAATGCTAGGATACGAGAAGAGAATTCATTTCATGATCTCGAGCATCCCATGGTACTCGGCTTAAAGGGCACTAAAATGTCTTCGCCTGAAGAAGATTCGAAGATCGATTTATTCGACAGCCTAGCCAATGTGAAAGTAAAATGGAAACGCGCTTTCTGTGAATCTGGCAATATCACGAAAATCGAATACTCTCTTTTTCAAAACACGTATTTCCTACTATTTAACATCACCAAATAGTGTTTATTGAGATTCTTCATCTAAACCCTATACGCCTGAATACAAAAGCCCCGAGAGAATTGAAACTCGATTTGAATCCGAAACTTCAGCGCCAGCCTTTTTGGGATCCTGCTGTGTCATCAATGTTGTTAATTTATTTACATCCTATATATATTGCTTAAAGTTGATACTTGGCCCTCTTAACAAATTTGAGTTTATTCTAAAATTATTTTGATCACAGCCTCATAGTATTTGATACGAAGAGCGAATTAGTCCCACGAAGTTTTCTATATTATTCTGAATCGATTCCAACGGTATTTTACAAGGATCCGCCGATGATTAATAATAAATAATAAAATTAATAAAAATAAAAATCATTTTAATAATTTACAAAATGTTTGTGTTCTGTCTAAAGAGATAAGACTTTGTGGATGCGTGGATGGGTAAAAGGTGGATGGGTAAAGCTGACGCTTTGACAATTGCAAAATAAATTTTTAACAGTTTAGATATGCTTAAATTTGTTAAAGAAATGACCAAACGATACCGTCTAAAAAGTGGTAAAAAATTAAATTTCTCTGGTAAGAGAAAAAAGTTACCCATTTGTTCAGTCCAGTTGTAATATGTGTATTTGTTAATGAAAAAACAAACATATGGCATGACAAATAATATTTAAATTGTTTTAACCATATTCTAATCCCACAAATTTGTTGTGAAAAATTTAATAATAACGTTCACAGTATCGTAAATTAGCAATTTGAACTGGAAAACTGGGACTTGGCAACGTCGTACCGAAAAACAATGAGAAAAAAGTAATAATCTACATTGTCTACGAATATTCTACATACTTTACGCATTGTCGATATTATCTACTGCAACATGAATTGTCTACGCTATTTTCACCACCAACATGTCAACAATTCCGAATTACGGGTGGACGCACCACACTGAATGTTGTTTATTTAAATTTAATTTAGGACGATTTTCGAAAAATCGGATTAGTTTCTAGTGAGGCACTTTGAAAATTCAATTAAGAGTTATCAGATTCTGCTTTTTAACAATCTCCTTAAACATGTGATCTGCTATTTTGTACATAAAGCAGGATCCATTTTAATTGGCTAGCGAGCCTTAAATTGTATTTTTCCAATTCAAGAGGAAAATAATAGATTGTTACTTTCGAAGTATTAATAAAAAATTGGCCAAATACCAAGACCAGAAATGTGAATATGTATTATAGGCTTCCATAATATATTTATACTCAAGGATAACTAAACCTAGATTTAAATATTTATTTTTTTACTATCTGGCTACGATACCCCGATAATTAATTTCACCAAACGTCTTATGTTCTAGATAAAATAAATAGGAAGTAGTAATCATAAATTTATGATTCACCAAAAAACTCATAATCCAAGCGACCATGAATGATGGCCCACTTTTTAGATCTGCATCTCTTAAGGATTTGTTTATTAGGGCATTACAATATAATTTTGGTCTCCAGTTGACCGACCACGGTTAGCAATCATGCACCTTTCATTTTCTATATAGTCGTGATTTTACGATTATCCGTAATAATCTGTAAACCAAACATTTACATTTTATTATTTATTTTCAGAAAACATTAAGAATAATTCGTAGAATATCGATGTCTAGAAAAGAATGAAAATAAAATGATAACTAAAAGTTGTAAATTTGCTTGTTGATCCTAAGTATTATGTGTTAGAGTAGAGTGGCAGACTAATATTTATTGATATAATATCGATAAGACAATATTTTTTTATCTTTATTGTGCTTTTAACTTTAATGATAAACGAATAGAGAAAAAAATATTTTTATTGTTTTGTTGAATTTTCTTGAAAATGGATGACAGTCTTTTTATGCCAACCAACACCAAGTTTCCTATTTCACATTTTCCGATTCCGAAACATTGTGGTGGGTACCTAGGTACAGATATATAATAATATTTTTTACTCACTTATTTATTTATTTAACACGTACTTCACAAATTTACACATTAGGGTTTATTATTTAGAACTATTCAAAATCTTAGTTTTTTTTTTAAATTATTTTTTAATTAATGTTTTCACTTTACTTTTTTATTACCTATTATTCATTTTAAATGAGATTTCTATTAAATAATTTGGTTTGACATAGTTAAACTTTAGAATCTATAATATTGAAAAACTTAAAATATTTTTTTATTTCGTTCTTATATACATATGTTGTACGAGTATATCCTTCTAAAAATTGTCTAAAATTAATTTTAAATTTTATAATCTTATAGAATACTTTAAAAAATAAAATAAAAATAATAAAAAAGTGATAGTATATAGTGCTTTGTTAAAAATAAGAAGAAAAATGTCGTATTACTTGGAAAATCTCTTCGAGGGATAATATAATAATATATGGAAATATTTGTATCCCCTCCGCTTTGAGGAAATCTCTTATGTACCAAAAATTTTAACTCAGTTCAACGTGTGTCTGTATGCTTCGGGCATGCGCATCTTATTCTAAACAACGTGGTCATTTCAAATAACAACTCCAGTTTTGAGGAGTCTGTGTACATTGAATCAATATTTAGATATATGTTTATTTATAGGGGAGGTATGGGCTTGGGGTATATATGAACGTTTACTGATAAGAACATTTTTTTTATATATCTCATTAAATTTTCTACTCTAAGATGAATAATTTGTTATGTATTTGACTTATTTGCTCCCTTTCAAAATAATTTTCTCAAGGTTGTTAATCGATTTTTAGTCTTAAAGAACCTGGAGATTTAAACAAATGTTATTTATATATAATATAATTCTATTATATATATATATAAATATATATATATATATATATATATATATATATATATATATATATATATATATATATATATATATAACTATCTATATGAATATATGCCATATATAGTTTTTGTATAGTTTCTATCTCCTACTCGTGTTTTCACATACATGTCTGATGTGGTGTTAGTTTTATGGCTTTGTGATTTTATTGTTATAAATTCTGCCAATCAGGGCCATGCCAAATTTATTGTGCCTAGTTTTTTTTCTAGATTGTGCCCTTTTTTCTGTATATTCTTGAAATTTATAATAGAACAAAACGCACAATAATAGTAATGTAAAACAATATCATTATTATATTATAATATTTGTATAGTATTTAGTTTCTCTGTTGGTCTTTTTGGGAAAAAATGAACAACGGTTTTGCCAAGACACTAAGTAGATTTTTTATTTAAAAGCTTTTGTAAAACGCACACAATAGTTTTCTGTTTTTGTTCTTAAGTTTTCTATCTTAAAATTACTAATATAAATTTCAAGTTCAAACATAAATAATATTATTTAAAAAGTTTGAGTTAAACAAAATAAACTGTGTGGAGTTTGCTATTACCCCCATCAGGCGCCTCCCCGGGTGGCGGATAGGGGAATGCTTGCCAGATATGGCAGGTACTGGGGAAATTAAATACTCGGGGCGGACCATAAAATAGCACACCAAAGCTAAGGTGGTACTACATACGCCGATGGCTGCGTGACTAAGAGGGTGCTTAGTCGTTAGTATGTGAACTCCGAATTTGGCGTCATTCGGTTTAAACCTATAGCCTTCTTATGATAACGCAGAGCTCTGTCATAGGCGACCGTTAATTTATTGTGCTACTCGTAGGAATAAAGTAAAAATTTATGATGAAAAATAATGATGAAAATAATAGCCTAGTAATATTAGGAAACAAGACGGATGCGTCTATAGAAGCATCAAATCAACCGGGCCGCTCCATATACTCTTCGGGTTCTAGTACCATAGATTCTGGGGGGAATCAACCCTTGGAAAATAAAGGGAACAACTTTCCTAAGAGCATGAAAATGTTGCGATCACCACCTCCAAATGTACGTAGACGTTCACTACAATTAAAGACAATTGTGCCAACAGCGACTGCGTCCGCAGTAACTGCAAAAGACGCGGTCTCTACTGAAAAAGGAACTTCATTACTAATGCCGAGTGCATCAACAAATATTATAAACAGCGAGGATCTGTTATCTAAGTTTCAGAAAATGGAGAAACTAATCGCGCAGCTGAGCAATGAAGTTCAGCAACTTTAAGAGAGAAAACTCTACACTAAAAGAAAAGGCTAAAAATAGTAAAGCTGAGAATTCTGCACGAGTTAACAACCTGCCTATCAACAATATTCCGCCATCAACAAGTCAACATCATTCAAATAATTCCAACTGGTTGCTGCAGCAATTTCCAGTCTCTCAACAGAATAATAGATTTAATGCTCTGAGTATAGAGGATTATTTCACAGATGAGGAAGAACTTGAAGAAGAACTTTCCAGAGCTAATAACAGAAATCCTAAGAAACGTAGGCGCACAAAAACGAAAACTCCCCCAAAAAATAATACACAAAGTGTGAACAGTAACACTGAACAGAAAAACCCAAAAATACCACGGCCTCCACCCATTAATGTGAGCAATATCAACAATTTCGAACTTTTTCGACAAAAAATAATAAAAACTACTAGTGAATCAACTAATTTTAAGGCGCTCTCAAATAGTGACACTAGAATTACCTTTCAAAATGAAAATGATTACAGAAATGTCAAAAAATTACTGGAAGAATTAAAAAATGAATCTAGCAACCAACTAGAAAATATTCAAAATCACACCTACCAGCTGAAGAGTGAAAAGGCCTATAGAGTGGTTATCAGAGGCTTACCTTCTTCTATTAGTCACGATGAAATTAAAGCAGACTTAGAAAAAATGGGACATGAAGTTGCAGGTATTACCAACATATACAAAATGGACACAATTGATGGTGTAAAAGTCAGGAAACACTTTCCATTGTTTTACATCGACTTAAAACAAAAAGACAACAATAAAGAAGTATACAATATCAAGAAAGTTGCGTACTGTATAGTTAAAATTGAGCCACCTAACAAGACAAGGGGAATTCCACAATGTACGAATTGTCAACAACTTGGACATACCAAGAGCTTTTGCTATCGTCAAACCAAATGCGTTAAATGCGCGAAAAATCACCACACGACAAAATGCAAGAAAACACCAGATGTCGCGCCTTCTTGTGCTCTTTGTCAACAACAAGGGCATACTGCAAATTATAAAGGATGCCGTGTGCACTTGGTCATTTAGCAGAGAGGGTGGCAAAACTGGAAACCTATATCTATCCACCAAGCAAAAAAGTCAGCATACTCACAAATGGTTAACTCGTTCCTACGCATTGTAGATTGGAACGCTAATGGGCTCAACCAACGAGCCCACGAACTGGAAATATTTCTCCATACAAACAACATTGATATTGCGCTGATTTCAGAGACGCACTTCTCCAACAAAAGCTTTATCAGAATAAGGGGTTTTAATTCCTACTGGACAACCCATCCTAGTGAAAGAGCTAGAGGTGGTTCAGCTGTACTAATCAAAAATAATATCAAACACAATCGACAAGAGGATATTTGTGAAAACTATTTGCAAGCAACTGTTATCTCAATCCAATATAATGGCGCAGATCTAAATATTGCAGCAGCGTACTGTCCTCCACGGCATACACCAACGAAGTTACAATTTAATAACGTCTTCAATAAGCTCGGTCCAAGATTTATTATTGGAGGAGACTACAATATAAAACATACAGCTTGGGGTTCCAGGCTTATTTCTCCTGGGAAAGGTAACACCTTGTTTAATGCCATTCATGAAAACAAATGCGAATATTTGTCCCCAGGAGGGCCACCGTATTGGCCAACGGATGCTGGAAAAATACCAGATCTACTGGATTTCTTCATCATAAAAGGTATTCCTGTAAGTTACACTAGAGTCGAAGGAATTAACGACCTAACATCTGACCACATTCCTGTACTGTTGTCAGTAAGCGCTACAGTAATAAAGAAACAGAAAAAGCAAAACCTTACTAATAGATTCACGGATTGGGACATCTTCAGAGAAAAATTGGAAGAGCTGGTTGAATTAAAAGTTAGTATTAAAAGCAATGAAGAATTGGAACAACAAACAAACAATTTTATTGAATACACTCGAATGGCTGCCAGACTAGCTACTCCTGAATCAAAGGACAAAGCGAAGTTTGAAGTCAAATACCCGGCTGAAATCAGGGAACAAATCAAGGCAAGAAGAAGGGCGAGAAGAATATGGCACCTCACCAGAAATCCCGCTGACAAGACAACTTTTAATCGAATAAGTAACAAAGTCAATAGACTAATCAAAAATTTCAAACAGAATTGCCTCGATAACTACTTAAGCGGGCTAGGTCCAGAAATGGATAAAGACTACTCGTTATGGAAAGCAACCAGAAGATTTAAACGACCTGTAGTTCGAGTACCACCTTTAAGGAATGCTCAAGGCAGTTGGGTTCGACAAGACAAAGAAAAAGCGGAACTCTTTGCTCAATACCTAGCAGCAGTGTTCCAACCCCATGACATTCAAACCAACATCGATGTAACACGTGTTTATCAACCAAATCAGGACTTTAAAAGGGTCACGCCAATGGAAATTACTAAAGAAATCGACAAAAATCTTAATCATAAAAAAGCACCAGGAATTGATGAAATATCACCGGGTATATTCAAGGAACTTCCACGTAAAGCAATCATCTTGATCACATACTTATTTAATGCCTGTATGAGATTGAAGTCTGTATCCAAATGCTTCAAAATGGCCCAAATAATTATGCTAAAGAAACCAGGTAAACCAGATGAAGAAGTAACATCATACAGGCCATACAGGCCAATCTCACTGCCTCCGACCTTATCAAAGCTGTTCGAGAAACTGCTACTAAAACGTCTAAAGCCAATGGTAAACGTTCCTGATTTCCAATTTGGATTCAGGAATAACCACTCCACCATAGATCAAGTCCATCGAATAACTGCGGTAATAGAGCAAGCGTTAGAAAAAAAGAAATATTGCTCCGCCGTATTTCTGGATGTATCCCAGGCCTTCGATAGGGTTTGGCATGAGGGATTGACATTCAAAATGAGCAAAATTCTACCACAAAACTATTGCCAGCTGCTTGAATCATACCTCTCTGATCGCCAATTCAGAGTCATTCATGAAGAAACATGTTCTGACTTTTATCCAGCGATTGCGGGAGTTC
This sequence comes from Nephrotoma guestfalica, assembly GCA_963691935.1. Lineage (NCBI taxonomy): Eukaryota > Metazoa > Arthropoda > Insecta > Diptera > Tipulidae > Nephrotoma > Nephrotoma guestfalica. The sequence continues at coordinate 296,673,586 of OY829914.1, read as the reverse complement.
CGCAGAGAAGCGTATTGGGTCCCCTCCTCTACCTTCTTTATACTGCGGACATACCTACAACGAATAAAACATTCATCGGCACGTTCGCTGACGACACTGTAATTATGTCAGTAGACGAATCTCAACCAAGAGCAGTGGAAAATCTTCAACGAGCAATGGACAACGTTACTAAATGGACAATTGACTGGAAAATCGCACTGAATGAGCTCAAATCAACATATGTGACATTTACGCTCTGACATAAAAATAACACTCTTCATATATACCTCAAAGGAGTGCAAGTGCCGCAGGCTGAATCGGCAAAATACCTTGGTCTACATTTAGATTCCAGGCTCAACTGGAAACATCACGTGAGACAAAAAGCTGAACAGATACGATTGAAGCAACGTCAAATGTACTGGTTAATTGGACATCATTCCAAAATGAACCTGTATTGCAAAAGACTGGTATACCAGACTATCTTCAAACCAATATGGATGTATGGTGCGCAGCTATGGGGTTGTACACATAAATCCAATAGAGACATTATACAACGAAACCAAAATAAATTTCTTCGAATGGTCACCAACGCCTACCGATTTGTGACTAACAAGGAAATCCACAATGATTTAGAAATACAATTGATAGACGACGTTATCCGCGAATGTGCCATAAAACATGAGAAGAGACTTCTTACCCACACCAATCTTGAGGCCGTACAACTACTGGACAGTACAAACGAAGTAAGGCGGCTCAAACGAATCAAACCACATGAGCTAACCGTATGAAAATTATAAACCAAGGGAACTGGACACTGGTCCAGCAGACCCACACAAGTTTATGCTTATCTCATAAGTACTAATGTCAACCTTACTAATGAATTAATAATGTTTAAGATTGTAGTAGCCATATCAATAAAAAAAAAAATAAACAATTAAGCATCTCTGGCTACACTTGCCTAACTTTGCCAGTTTAACGAAATATCAGAAACGTTATGCAAAAATATGTTAAAATCTTGCAGAAAATAAAATACTTGTAGTAAAGGAGCGAGATCAAGAGGTACATCAGCTTGAGAAAATTCTCCTATAGCCTAAACAGGCTTAAATAAGACAAAAACCACCCTAGATCATCCGTAGAATGACCATTATAATTTGTCCGTTCCTGAAACCACTATAGGCTCTTGGTCTTAGATGAGTCTAATATTTTGCACACACAGTTTGGAGAAATTCTCTTGGTATACACAGGGTTAAATAGGACCAGGGGTAATATGACACATTTTCGATACTTTATCGAAGTTTATGTCTCCCTTCCTTAGAATAAAATGTGACCCTGTTACAAATTTTTTATCATTTACCAGTCTACTAGGTTTAAAAATTGTGATATTTTTACTCCATTTCCATCACCAAATAATTTGCTTTTGATACTTGAACGAAATTTATTTATTTAAAGAAATCGATTTAGTAAAATTACAGTTAAGATTTCAAAATTAGAATATAGCAAAACATTTAAAAATAAAAATAAAATGTTTAGCAGTTTTATTACAATTTAAAAAAGAACGGAAACCCCAAAATACACATAAAAATTAGTACTTCGATCACTAATTAATTAAAATTAAGTTATAAATTTAAAAAGTAGTTGTTTAGGTAGCTGTCTTTTGATATAAGTTAAAATCAAATTTAAGTTGCGAGGCTTTTTAAAGATTTAGCCAATTTATTCTTTGGGTTGTTATCTCCATAGTTAGTGGAAAGGTGTTCAAGCTCTAACAGTCGGTGATTACGTAGTCTCCTTCTCGGCGGCATCCAACAGAATTCTTCTATTTTAAAGATTACAGAGGTTATAATTCATTGTTGTCACACTCCCCATTCGTTTTCTGTAATAAAAACAAGAGAAACCTTTCCTGCAATCGTTCGATCATCTTAATGTGAGCAGAATAGTATGGGCTCCAGACAGTTTCTGTATATTCCACCTGGTGTCTAATAAACGCGAAGTATAGCGTAAGTAATGTATAGATAAAACGTTGGTTGAAATATACGTCACCCCTAAATCTGTTGTTTCATGACTCTCTGCAATTCGATGTTGTTGATGTTGTAAGTATTGATTGTAGGATTTCTTTTTCTGTGGTACGTATGACAATTTCTGTGGTATTTGATATTCACTACCCACTAGGTCCAATGTGGTATTCTTGGGGAACTCTCGAGATCATTATCATCAATTATTCCATGTTATAGTGGTCTGTTAAATCTGAGTTGAACCGGTCAACAAATTTAACTGAGGATCCGAATGTACAAAGACAAATTGAAACAAACGCTTTGCTGAAGTCGTCTATATAGACTAAGTCTATTTGACGGTACTTTTCAATTTCCTTGATCACTTTACTAGTGAACTCTCCTAAATTAGTGCTAGTAGATCTCCCTGGTATAAACCCGTGTTATGTAATTGATAAATGGCGTGATAATCTAGCTTTGTAGGTTGTTACAGACAACTAACTCGAACAATTTAGGGATTGATGAAGTTGTTGAGATCCCTTGTAGTAGGAGATGTTGTCTCTTTTACCCGATTTAGGAATAATTTTCGAAATTTTCCATTGATCGGGAAAAACAACGGCGAAGGAAATTTGCATTCTTCTTTAAGATTGATGATGGTGCATTGTTCGGCTCGCATCTATCGCCGAAGCGTTTCAGTGCTGCCAGTACTTATTCATCACTTAATTGATAAGTTGTTGTTAATATTATTAGCTTGCCTTAGGCTTAGATTAATGCTTATACTCTTAGGTATATGTTATTATAGGAAAACTGTTTTGGGTTGAATTTGATTTTCGCGTGCGGACACCAGTTAGATACGAACTGTATTTTGTTTGGAAGTAGGCGTTGAATTTTTTTACAGTACTATAGAAATATTTGTTTATCCGAATTAAAACCAATTTTAATTATTTTAGCATACGGCTTGGTCGATTTTTTGCGATTTAAACAAAGAAACCTTGTTCACATTTGTTCTAGTAGGTTGTGATAGCAATACGAAAGAAATAATTCATAAAGGAAACAGTCGCCCATTTCATTTTAGGAAAAGAAACAAAACCTTCGATCTTGTATCGAACATGTCATGTTATAACATGTCATCGTGGTCTTTATTCCCTTACTCGTAACACATCATGCCACGTGACTATAGATCTTCTTGGTTACTAGATTATAAAATCAAAATTTACTAAATAATTTCGTATAAAACACTTAATGAATATTTTTTAGAATATAACACGAGAACATCCGTGATGTACGAGTAAATAATCTTTGGAACGGCGGTTACCAGTGAGAATTGCGAACCGACCAGAATTGTTTATCAACACAGTTCTTAACAGAATATTCATCCTTGCTAGATATAAAGGAGTCGGTAGTATCATTATCGTCAATGCAGTCTATATTATTGGAACAGAGAAAATTATTGAAATGTTCAAATTACTATGGCTGGGAAAGGTAACAGGGTAAATCAACGTTTTGAGTACTGTCTGTCACAGAGTAATACTTCGATCTAGATTCAATGTGAGTGGGGAAACCCAGTGTCAGTCGAAGTGCAGTCGATCAAGTTGTGCAACAGTGAGGCAATGTCTGCCGGAACTCCAAAAGCCAACCGAAATTAAATGTTCTTAAACTTATGTTGGTGGGAATCTAACAAAATCAGCCGAAGTCATTTCTGCCTTAATGCATTTGAGTGGTTGTGCATTCACTAAATTTCAGGCCAGAAGCAGCAAAGGCCAGCCAAAATAAGGCATTCTAGTTTATCTTGCACGATTTAAAATTTTAGCTGAAACCAATAAAGTGCTACGTGAAACCCTAAAAAGCCATCTGCATGCAAATTGTAATTAGCTAGTAAGAACACTCCGGCGCTCAACCAAAGGCCACTATAAATTTCTGGGTCGTAGTGCAACATAAACGCTAACAGACACTGAATTCAGTGGGGACTATCTGGCGTTTGCAGGTTTCGGATTTCATTCTACTGGTTCCTATTTACTCTGTTAGTTCCTAATTGAAAGCTTTTATTTTGCACAACTTATTTTTGCACAACTTATTTTGCGCAGCTTTTATTTTGACCCGTAATACAAAATACATTGTGCTCATTTTGCGATCGCTGAATGGTTCCGGTTGGTAAAACTCTGGTTTTATATCCGGTTCTAAATTAACCCATGCTGGTAATGATCTCCGGCTAAATTTTAGATAGTGCAGAGATCTTTATAAATTGCATCATCTCATGGTGCAATGGCCCGTTCGATTCCAACTGATTTTTGGTTGAACATGTGTGCTCTGGTGGCATTGCTATTGTTCCAAAATACATCGTTCCAGTTTGTTTATTGTCCAATCGCTGGATGGATCTGACTTCAAAAAATTTAGTATTTTATGGTACCAGTTAATTATTTGGAATTACGAAGATGCCTATTTTGATTCCGGTTAGTTTTTATGATTTCGGTTGTCATTGTTCTAACTCAAATCTATTTATTATAAAATAGGATGTGCTATGATATGATTCGGATGGTTCCGGCCGTCTCCGGTTTTTTCAATCCGATTCGGTTACGGCTGTTATTCCGGTTGAAAAGTTGCATGTTGCACAATAATGTACATTGCATTGGAAAGAATTGGCTGCTGGTACAATAGTTGGTTTGACCTCGGCTAAGCACCTAAGCATTGACTCAATCCATATAATTATAATTTGGTCAATACCAAATTTATTAAGAGCTCACAACAAACTAACTGCTTGTTGTTTAACGTCTACCGAGTGGGAAGATGGACAAAACAGATAAATAACAAACTAGTAGGCAGTAAAATTTGATCTGCCAGCATACACCGGTTTACAGTTATGTAAACTAATCTACCATAGTTCAACGGAATAGAACAAGGCATCTAAGGGTATTGAAAACATTATTTTCTAAAATATTATCAAATAAATAATTTATAAATATTAAATAAGTTTCTTTTTATTTTGGAGTCAGATTATTTTGTACATTTAAATTTACGAAGCATTTAAAAATGTTCAATCAGTTTTCTTGGCCACTCCGAACGATTTGGAAGATTAAATAAATTTTTTGAAATCTGAGACTTTGTTATCCGCAGTACAAAGTTTTATATCATAATGTTATGACTTAAGCCTGACCCTGCTTCTAGAGGATGAACGGGTTGAGGATGAAAAACAAAAGTCTCAACGAGCAAAAACTTAAGAGCTTAAGTTGTGCTCCGTTTGAACCACTTAGGGGGCGGTACGACCACCAAAATATTAGAGGTCAGTTGTTTATTTGTGACGAGAAGACTATACAGTTTTGGTGATTGTTGCACTAACCGAAATGGTACAAACAGCGTGCAACTTAAGCTCATAAGCGTTCGCCGGTGGAGGCAAAAATCCTGCGGAACAAAAAATACGAGAATCATAATCCCGAGGATACAAAGTTCCGATAGCACAAAATCCCGAGAGTACAAAATCCTGAAGTTACATAATCCCGAGGGACAACATCCCAAAAGTACAAAATCCCGCAATCCCGAGAAAATCACAAATAAAATTGAATTCCATGTGGTGTATACCAATGTTGGACCAATACGTTGATGTAACTCGCCGTTTTTAAAATCTGTAATAACAGCCATAGTTCTCAGCTGCCTTAGTTTAAAAAAAATTGTACTGATACTTGTCGCGTTAAAATTCCAAGTGGTAGAAATTGTCGCAAGAAAATATCTATAGAGCAGCATACTAAAAAAATGCACACGCACAGTTTGAAAATTCTCTTGGCACGATCAGAGTTTTATAAGACAAACGCCCCTAGGTCCAACATCGAATGAACAAATTTAAATTTTCCTGTTCTAGAAACTATAGCCTCTTGGCCATAGGTAAGAGTAATTTTTTTCTATCATGCTTGATTCATGATGATATAATATGATAGAGACTTACAGGCATTCTGCATCTAACTAGGATATTAGTCACACAAATAACCAGAGTGATAACCGCAGAAAAGTTATAGTAAAACTACATTGATAGTTTAGTTAAGGTTTATAGGACAGTCTCAACCGACACGGTGGCAGTCCTAGCTAGACCTAGAGTCATCATAATCGATAAAATGTTGAATGAACGATTGGCTTGTTACAAAATAAGGAAACGGCAAGATGTTAGTTACGCAAACGTTTAAATTTTGGACAATCAAATATAAGACCGAATATCCTGAGTAAGCTCAAAAGGGATATTCGAAAAGCATCCTTAGCAACTTGGACAGACAGATGGAACCAATCGAGCGACGGCAGAACTACTTATAGTTACATGCCTAATATACTCGTAGCAGAAAGACTGGCAAATAAAATTTCCTTAAGTTTACGCAAATGCTATCGGATCACGAAAAACCCGAATCTACGTGCATAGATTTGGTCTACCGTATACAAGTAGTTGCGAATGTGGTATATTAGCTGGGAAACGGCTAACCACTATTCGATTGTGATCTCGCCGACAGTGCTAAAGATCATTATGTAGAGAAGAAAATTTAGTCTGGTAAACACAGGATTTAATCTCGTTTTTACTTTATAACGGCAGGCATATAACCAACAGAGGTTTTAAATGATTTTAAGTATTTTAACATTTGACGTAAGGAGTATATCCTACAGCATTTTAAAGAGGCTAGCTGACACGAATATTCTATACGAAACAAATAATTTGACACCAGCAGCGGCATAATGATTTTAGTTTATTTGATTCTCGTTTTGCAGATTTACCATTCGCTATATCGCTAAAGTAAAAAAAAGTGGTTTTGTAAAAATTTCTGTGCGTGTCTATGTGGTTCCGTGCAGACTAAATGTCTGTTGGTTCTCTACAGCGCAGACGGAGCGGATCCTGAGCGGGATAAAACTTCATACTTAAGCTTTTCTCATAAATTGGGAGATCTCAAAGATTTTTGGTTGAAATCGGTCCACCGGAAGAGGAACCTGCATTGGAGCTTTTTCGTTTTTTGCAAATATTTTAAAAAGTGCACTGCGCCAAAAAAACGGAACATAAGTTTTTTTCGAAAAAGTAGCCAGATTTGAACGCTTTTATCTTGGTGAAATAACATTTTTCAAAAAACAAAATTTTGCAAGGAAATTTTGTCTCCTTTTCGATACTGGAATCCGTTTTATTTTATTTTCCTCTTTTATGACTTTCTTCGGCAGCACCCTAGGTCTAGTGAGACAACATACAATTCACCATGCCGCAGATTAAATATTGGGTCGCACAAGATGCGGGTGATAATCACGGGATAATTTCTGTTTGCGGAATCATCTACGTGATCGTACGTAACGACCTTTTCATTGGTGGATGACCAGAATGGTAGATTTGGGAACTAAAGTAGTGTAATCCAAAATGTTACCTGATTCAAAAAAGGTACTTAACACGATAATATGCGGGAGCAATATATACATTCGATAAAGCCAGTTTGTTAGGTTGGTGATTTTTGTAATGTTTTAACGTAATTTTTCCTACACATTTCCTTTGAATTTGTAATTTCAGTCTTATCTCTTGGTATGGGTTTCCCCTTTCGACCACTTAAAATAGAAATAAATTAAAACAATTGATAGAACATCGAGCACCTCGATTTTGAGCATTTCGCTCAAAATTCTTTCTTTTCAAGGTTATTTTTAACGAAATAAGCGAAATATGTATGTCCAAACAAAAATCCCAAATCATGCAACAAAGGTTTCACACTCAACAAAAAAAATTAAAAAACGGTTTGAAATAAAAATTAAAATATATACAATAGCCCATCTCGATGGGCCATTTCAAAAAAGTTTGTGGCAAAGAATATCAATTTTGAGAATAGCGTAATACAAAATACGGTTATTTTACAAACCGAGGTTGCAACAAGTTTCAATTGAGAAATCTGTTCAACAAATTTCAAAAGATTGGCATGTAGGGAGGTTTTTTGAATGCTCGTAATATGGCCTAGTAACGGAACAAATGAATCGAACGATTGCTGGGGTCGGCGATATAAATAACATTTATTTAATCATAACTACTAAACATTTATTTTTATTTCAAATCGATCCTCATATTTTTTGACATCACCGTGCAACATTTGATGCATGCAACAAATTTGGGAAATTTTTTGGCACATACATCACACGCATGACTTGTTATCATTCATATGGGATGTCACGCTACACACTTCATCATATGATGGTGGATACGTTTCATCATAATGTTCTCTTTGCTAGCAAACTTACTGTACATTGTTGTTTGTCGCATTGTACGCTGAGTGTAGCGATGGCAAATGATAATCAACGATACCACCCCCGATCCAAATACCAATTTGTGATTATTATGCTATTTGCACGATTATTTTGTTGATCCTTTACGAAAGAATAAGGATATAGTTTTGAGTAAAGTTGAAAATGACTTTTACGTTTCTGATCCCCCTCCCCACGCGTATAAGAACTACTCTAATTTCGTAACAAAATGACGAGTTTGAAGGAGTGTTGTTATGCTTCAATATGCGACATCAGAATTCTTATCATACTTTTTTCAATTTGTTTAAAATGTGTCTTGAATTTACCGATTCTCGTTTTATGGTTCCCATTTTACTAGAAGTGAAGTTCTTGCATATCGCGGCATCGACACGTTCTCATGGTGAGAACACATATTTCTTGTTGGTTACCTTTGCTAAAGAATGAGAAAAAATTGCGATGAAAAGTAACATAGTAACGGATAAAAAGTGCGGAGTTCAACATAAAACACTGAAACAGGAATTCTACTTTGCAGGAAACTGATTATTATTTTGGAATGAGTTAAAAATCGAAATGCTGCAACACTTACTTGGCTGTTTTTTCCTTTCAAGTTACACGTCTTACTAAGCCAGAAACTATGAGGTGTGTATGTATATGGGGTACGTATATAGTTTTTCAGTATTCGAAATGCATACCTTTTGATACAAGATGTTAAATTGCGAGGTTAGCGGTGAGATGCACTCAACCAAAATACATGCATCCAAAATAGTCAATAGGTCGTGAAAATTTAAATTTAAATATGAATTTGACGCCTTCACCAAAATTGTTGATAATGAAATTTAAAATATTTCACGAAATCGTAAAAAATGTACATATTCTTATCTTTTAAATTATATTTCGCTAAGTAAAAGATTGATGTATTTGATAAGATCGAGTTCCTCAAATTTTTTAACATTTTGTCCACTACACTTGAGTTAGGTATGTTTATGATGTATGGAGATCAACTGAAATCGGGGACACGCCAAAAAATTCTTCTTATCTATTTCCTGCATCCTAACGATATATGGCAAGGGCAGATTATTCAAATTCTATTACTAAACCTGTTTAGTTTCTAAAGTGATATAAAAACACAGGTTGAAGCTAATTTAATATCAGTTAGTGCATACAGTTAGCTTTTAAAACATTTAAACACATACGTTTATATTTTTATTAAAGCGGTTGAAAAGTTAAATTTTTCATTTGGTGGGAAAATTTGTCGTTAAATATGAAGTTTAGTGGTGTGGTCTGGTGTGTGACTATGTGTGTATTTAGCCTAGCAAGTGCAACACCAATACAGTTACCTGATAATAAGAAATATCCAACAAGATTACATGAGCTGGTTTATGAATTAGCCAAACAAAGAAGAGACCTAGTGTTTTGGAAATCATTTGGTTCATCGGCGTTATTTGAACAGGAGAAACCCCAGTGGAGCTATTGCATATATACGCCTGACGAACTGGATATTGATTGGAATTTTGCAATAAATGAAAATGGACATGTGAATACCGCACTTCTTGATCAATGGGTCCAAAGGGAACAGGAACTATATGATCAGTGTCAAAATGAGGAGCTTTTGTGCCAAACTGATACTGATGAGCAAACAAAACAACCGGAACATCAAATATTAGTTTTAGACCATAATGATACAAACTTAAATCTTTATGATAATGTAGGAAATCAGTTGGGTTACCAAGACCAAGACCACACATTACCCGAGTACGACACATCTACATTTCTCGAAAGCACCGATGAAATCGAACCCACAGACACACCAACTGGACCAATTGTTACCAAACCAATTTACGACACAAACGGCAATCAAACATTACCCGAGTACGACTCATCTGTACTTCTTGGAACCACCGATGAAATCGAACCCACAGATACACCAACTGGTCCAATTGTCGATATTTTGCACACAGAATCGGACGTAAGCGAACCAGACCAAACATTACACGAGCACGATTCATCTACACTTCTTGGAAGCACCGATGAAATCGAACCTACAGGCACACCAACTGGTCCAATTGTTACCAAACCAGTTTACGACACCCACGGCAATCTGATTCCAGAAGTCGATATTTTGCATACAGATGGCGTTGAACCAGCCGTAAGCGAATCAGACCAAGCATTACACGAGCAAGATTCATCTACACTTCTCGGAACCACCGATGAAATCGAACCCACAGACACACCAACTGGTCCAATTATTACCAAACCAATTTACGACGCTCACGGTAATCTGATTCCACAAGTCGATATTTTGCACACAGATGGCGTTGAACCGGACGCAATCGAGTCAGACCAAACATTACTCGAGTACGACTCATCTGCACTTCTTGGAAGCACCGATGAAATCGAACCCACAGATACACCAACTGGTCCAATTGTCGATATTTTGCACACAGAATCGGACGTAAGCGAACCAGACCAAACATTACACGAGCACGATTCATCTACACTTCTTGGAAGCACCGATGAAATCGAACCTACAGGCACACCAACTGGTCCAATTATTACCAAACCAGTTTACGACACCCATGGCAATTTGATTCCAGAAGTCGATATTTTGCACACAGATGGCGTTGAATCGGACGCAATCGAGTCAGACCAAACATTACCCGAGTACGACTCATCTGCACTTCTTGGAACCACCGATGAAATCGAACCCACAGATACACCAACTGGTCCAATTGTCGATATTTTGACCACAGAATCGGACGTAAGCGAACCAGACCAAACATTATACGAGCAAGATTCATCTACACTTCTTGGAAGCACCGATGAAATCGAACCTACAGGCACACCAACTGGTCCAATTGTTACCAAACCAATTTACGACACCCATGGCAATCTGATTCCAGAAGTCGATCTTTTGCACACAGATGGCGTTGAACCGGACGCAATCGAGTCAGACCAAACATTACTCGAGTACGACTCATCTGCACTTCTTGGAAGCACCGATGAAATCGAACCCACAGATACACCAACTGGTCCAATTGTCGATATTTTGCACACAGAATCGGACGTAAGCGAACCAGACCAAACATTACACGAGCACGATTCATCTACACTTCTTGGAAGCACCGATGAAATCGAACCTACAGGCACACCAACTGGTCCAATTGTTACCAAACCAATTTACGACACCCATGGCAATCTGATTCCAGAAGTCGATATTTTGCAAACAGATGGCGACGCAACAACAGAACATAAACTTGATTTTGAATCGGACGTAAGCGAGCCAGACCAAACATTACACGAGCAAGATTCATCTACACTTCTCGAAACCACCGATGAAATTGAACCCACAGACACACCAACTGGTCCAATTGTTACCAAACCAATTTACGACACCCACGGCAATCTGATTCCAGAAGTCGATCTTTTGCATACAGATGGCGTTGAACCGGACGCAATCGAGTCAGACCAAACATTACCCGAGTACGACTCATCTGCACTTCTTGGAACCACCGATGAAATCGAACCCACAGATACACCAACTGGTCCAATTGTCGATATTTTGACCACAGAATCGGACGTAAGCGAACCAGACCAAACATTATACGAGCAAGATTCATCTACACTTCTTGGAAGCACCGATGAAATCGAACCTACAGGCACACCAACTGGTCCAATTGTTACCAAACCAATTTACGACACCCATGGCAATCTGATTCCAGAAGTCGATATTTTGCAAACAGATGGCGACGCAACAACAGAACATAAACTTGATTTTGAATCGGACGTAAGCGAGCCAGACCAAACATTACACGAGCAAGATTCATCTACACTTCTCGAAACCACCGATGAAATTGAACCCACAGACACACCAACTGGTCCAATTGTTACCAAACCAATTTACGACACCCACGGCAATCTGATTCCAGAAGTCGATCTTTTGCACACAGATGGCGTTGAACCGGACGCAATCGAGTCAGACCAAACATTACCCGAGTACGACTCATCTGCACTTCTTGGAACCACCGATGAAATCGAACCCACAGATACACCAACCGGTCCAATTGTCGATATTTTGACCACAGAATCGGACGTAAGCGAACCAGACCAAACATTATACGAGCAAGATTCATCTACACTTCTTGGAAGCACCGATGAAATCGAACCTACAGGCACACCAACTGGTCCAATTGTTACCAAACCAGTTTACGACACCCACGGCAATCTGATTCCAGAAGTCGATATTTTGCACACAGATGGCGACGCAACAACAGAACATAAACTTGATTTTGAATCGGACGTAAGCGAACCAGACCAAACATTATACGAGCAAGATTCATCTACACTTCTCGGAAGCACCGATGAAGTCGAACCCACAGACGCACCAACTGGTCCAATTGTTACCAAACCAATTTACGATACCCACGGCAATTTGATTCCAGAAGTCGATATTTTGCACACAGATGGCGACGCAACAACAGAACATAAACTCGATTTTGAATCGGACGCAGGCGAACCAGACCAAACATTACACGAGCAAGATTCATCTCCACTTCTCGAAACCACCGATGAAATTGAACCGACAGACACACCAACTGGTCCAATTGTTACCAAACCAATATACGACACCCACGGCAACCTGATTCCACAAGTCGATATTTTGCAAACAGATGGCGACGCAACAAAAGAACATAAACTTGATTTTGAATCGGGCGCAGGCGAACCAGACCAAACATTACACGAGCAAGATTCATCTACACTTCTCGAAACCACCGATGAAATTGAACCCACAGACACACCAACTGGTCCAATTGTTACCAAACCAATTTACGACACCCACGGCAATCTGATTCCAGAAGTCGATATTTTGCACACAGATGGCGACGCAACAACAGAACATAAACTCGATTTTGAATCGGACGTAAGCGAACCAGACCAAACATTACACGAGCAAGATTCATCTACACTTCTCGGAAGCATCGATGAAGTCGAACCCACAGGCACACCAACTGGTCCAATTGTTACCAAACCAATTTACGACACCCACGGCAATCTGATTCCAGAAGACGATATTTTGCACACAGATGGCGACGCAACAACAGAACATAAACTCGATTTTGAATCGGACGTAAGCGAACCAGACCAAACATTACACGAGCAAGATTCATCTACACTTCTCGAAACCACCGATGAAATTGAACCCACAGACACACCAACTGGTCCAATTGTTACCAAACCAATTTACGACACCCACGGCAATCTGATTCCAGAAGTCGATCTTTTGCACACAGATGGCGACGCAACAACAGAACATAAACTCGATTTTGAATCGGACGTAAGCGAACCAGACCAAACATTACACGAGCAAGATTCATCTACACTTCTCGGAAGCATCGATGAATTCGAACCCACAGGCACACCAACTGGTCCAATTGTTACCAAACCAATTTACGACACCCACGGCAATCTGATTCCAGAAGACGATATTTTGCACACAGATGGCGACGCAACAACAGAACATAAACTCGATTTTGAATCGGACGTAAGCGAACCAGACCAAACATTATACGAGCAAGATTCATCTCCACTTCTCGGAAGCACCGATGAAATCGAACCCACAGACGCACCAACTGGTCCAATTGTTACCAAACCAATTTACGATACCCACGGCAATTTGATTCCAGAAGTCGATATTTTGCACACAGATGGCGACGCAACAACAGAACATAAACTCGATTTTGAATCGGACGCAGGCGAACCAGACCAAACATTATACGAGCAAGATTCATCTACACTTCTCGAAACCACCGATGAAATTGAACCGACAGACACACCAACTGGTCCAATTGTTACCAAACCAATTTACGACACCCACGGCAATCTGATTCCAGAAGTCGATATTTTGCAAACAGATGGCGACGCAACAACAGAACATAAACTTGATTTTGAATCGGACGTAAGCGAGCCAGACCAAACATTACACGTGCAAGATTCATCTACACTTCTCGAAACCACCGATGAAATTGAACCCACAGACACACCAACTGGTCCAATTGTTACCAAACCAATTTACGACATCCACGGCAATCTGATTCCAGAAGTCGATATTTTGCACACAGATGGCGAGGCAACAACAGAACATAAACTTGATTTTGAATCGGACGTAAGAGAGCCAGACCAAACATTACACGAGCAAGATTCATCTACACTTCTCGGAAGCACCGATGAAGTCGAACCCACAGATGCACCAACTGGTCCAATTGTTACCAAACCAATTTACGATACCCACGGCAATTTGATTCCAGAAGTTGATATTTTGCACACAGATGGCGACGCAACAACAGAACATAAACTCGATTTTGAATCGGACGTAAGCGAACCAGACCAAACATTACACAAGCAAGATTCATCTACACTTCTTGGAAGCACCGATGAAATCGAACCCACAGGCACACCAACTGGTCCAATTGTTACCAAACCAGTTTACGATACCCACGGCGATTTGATTCCAGAAGTCGACATTTTGCACACAGATGGCGACGCAACAACAGAACATAAACTCGATTTTGAATCGGACGTAAGCGAACCAGACCAAACATTACACGAGCAAGATTCATCTACACTTCTTGGAAGCACCGATGAAATCGAACCCACAGGCACACCAACTGGTCCAATTGTTACCAAACCAATTTACGATACCCACGGCGATTTGATTCCAGAAGTCGATATTTTGCACACAGATGGTGACGCAACAACAGAACATAAACTTGATTTTGAATCGGACGTCAGCGAGCAAGACCAAACATTACACGTGCAAGATTCATCTACACTTCTCGGAAGCACCGATGAAATCGAACCCACAGACACACCAACTGGTCCAATTGTTACCAAACCAATTTACGATACCCACGGCAATCTGATTCCAGAAGTCGATATTTTGCACACAGATGGCGACGCAACAAAAGAAGATAAACTCGATTTTGAATCGGACGTAAGCGAGCCAGACCAAACATTACACGAGCAAGATTCATCTTCACTTCTCGGAAGCACCGATGAAGTCGAACCCACAGACGCACCAACTGGCCCAATTGTTACCAAACCAATTTACGATACCCACGGCAATTTGATTCCACAAGTCGATATTTTGCACACAGATGGCGACGCAACAAAAGAACATCAACTCGATATTGAACCGCACGCAAGCGAATCTGATCAATCATTACACGAGCACGGCCAATCTTCTCACTCTAGTGAAATAAGTTCGACCGTGCTTAGTGAGCCACCCTCTGGTAATGTCGAAATAGATATTAATTTCGAAAGTGCTCATACCAATTTGGCTGATAAGCTTCAGGAAGTTCAATTAGTTCAGCCAGCCGGTAAAGAAGAAGGCACGGTAACTTTTGAAATGGATAATGGTGCAAAATTAATCCATCAATTCGGATCTGGCAGAAATAATAGACGATACAATAAATTTAAATTCAAAATTCCTGGATATCAAAAGAGTAGCAGCTTATCAAATTTCCCGGATGAATATTCGAAGCCAGCAAACAATAAAATCCCGCTAGAATTTACCTATGTTAATTTGAGAACGTTACCACTATATAATGATTCATTTTCGGCATTAATTGACAGTTTTAGAAAAAGGTATTATGCTTTAGGTAGTTCCGATCAAAGTAATACACCCGCCATAAAAGAAGTAATTCCGGAAAACACAGCAAGCAGTAGCAGAAATGTTACACATGTATGTTAATGATAATGCATCCGATGAAGTAACCAGCATTGACATAAACTATCAGACTCAACCTACTGTTCTCGTATAGATTGTGATTATTAACCGACCGTTGAAATTATTTGTATAACTGTACATACTAAATAAAATAAATTATGAATCTTGTTTGATACTAAATATATAAAGAATTTTTTTTAGCTACTAATTGCCACCGATTCCGTTATGGATGCTGTTAGTACCAACGAGATTGTGGTACTAACCTGGAGTGGTAAATAAAATTGATTGTTTGTCTTCAATCAGATACAAGAAATGTGTTGATACAGTACAATTGTAAACAGGCTCATAAAATCCAAATATTCAACTTTTATTCAAAACACACATTCATTTTGATTTCTTGTTATTAAGGAACAATTCATGAACAAGCATTTCTGTTATCAAATTAATTGTAACGAATTTAACTACTATTTACCTTTTGTATCTTCGCTTTACCCTACTTTTTAGTACAGTATTTCAATTTACCGCATTTACTCTAGATTTACCTTAGATTTGGTCCACAGCCAATGTAATGAAAAATACAAAAAAAAATTAAAAAAAAATATAATTCTAGTAAGCGATTCAGTGACACTTAACAGAAATAAACTAAACTTAATTTTTGTCTATTGATTCATTCCTTAAGGCTACTACGCAGCTGACGTGAAATTAAATTATCGCTGGTCTTCAAAATTAACCAGATAAATTATACCATGGAAAATTAGTATGTCGATTTGCACAAATTTGTAACGTAGATCAAATACCGACATCCACAAAATGTTCTTCTAATTGATGACTTCAAAAATTTAGCTTACTGTTATCGTACCTGCAGTAAAAATGCATTGAAAAATGTGTATAGTTAAACAGAGACATCTATTCTCTAAAACGGAAAATACAAATTTCACTAGCTAAACTGCGTACCGTAAAATAAAATTCAACGGTGAAATTTTCATTTTCGTTTCCGCTCGTGTCATTTTTATGTGTAACTTCAGCTGCGTACTAGACGTTATTGAACAATTTAAAATAATATTCTGATTGCGCAAATAATATTTATCCACTGTCAAGTGAAGGTTTAATAAAGCCTACTTTATAGTTTTTATTCTAGCAGAAATTTTTCATACTCTGCTAGCACAGAATTTCTATACAGATTACCACGAATGTGAAGAAAATGCTAATCTTTTGCTAGTTTCATTAATTGTGATTGTGTTAGTGATATTACCTGAGTAAGACGGAACATTATCGAAGATTAGAGTTTTCTTGGATGTATTTATTAAATCCTACTAAAATTAATTGAATAATAATAATTAACCGCTTTATTTCGACTAGTTACTTAAATTTTTGATTTGATCAAAGATAGATGTATTCAAAATTCTCAAGCTTCTCGTATTTAATCATCAAAAATAAATAGTGTTCATAATTCTAACCAACAAGTTATACAATATAGTAGATAAAACAATATTTTAAGGATTCTCGAAAAAGAGGTATTCCTAGAGATCTTAAAAAAACCTCAGATACATAGGGTGTAAGCTAGAATCCATGTCAGTTAGGCAAAATAATCAGAAGCTACACATTTAGCGGTGGGGACAATTTATACAATTTAATATTATGACCAAATATTACAAAAATTGATAGGACAACTGAGATATCCCCACAGATCTTAACACAACCTCAGGTATATGGGGCGTTAGTTGGGAACCATGTCAGTTAGAAAAAATTATCAGGAGCCTCCCATCCAGGAGAGGGAACAGTTTAGAGGATTTTGTATTATAACAAATATAACAAAAAATTCTTAAACCACATGAGATATCCCTAGAGATCTTAACACAACCTCAGGTATATGGGGTGTTAGTTGGAGGCCTCGTCATTTAAAAAATATATTCAGTTGCTCCCCATCCAGGGGAGGGGATATTTAATAAAAGTTTGTATTATGACCAAATATAATAAAAATGATTTGGCCAACTGAGATATCCTTAGAGATCTTAACACAACCTGTTAGTAGGGGACCATAGTCCCCTACCCCATCCAGGGGTGGAAACAATCCATACAATTTAGTATTACGACCAAATATAATAAAAATTGATAGGCCAACTGAGATACCCCAGGGATCTTAACACAACCTCCAGGTATATTGTTAGGTATTTATTGTCAACAAAATTTGCTGATCGCATAATTTCAAGATATGGTAAAGTTCCTTGGCCACGAAGAATATGAATATATTATTTGGGATTATTTGAAAGGTAAGGTCCATCCAAAAACAATCCAACAACTTAAATGCGCTTTTATTAGAAAAATTCATTGAAAATTTTTATGTTCGGATGCAGGCCTGTAGAAGAAGCCGTGGTATGCAAACGAACGATATTGTTTTTCATGCATAAATGACCTAGAACCCTCTCCTTATCAATCAAAAATTTTGCCTTTTCATCCCAAAATGTGTTTTATTTTCAAATGAAAAAAGGACTAACAGATGGTGCACCATGTATATAGGCTGTTTGTTTTGACCTTAAGATTTGTAACGATTGATCAGATCCGGTCCTATTTCATAAAGCCCAATTTAGTTACTAATAATGATGGGTTTATAGGTTAAAATTTATTTCAAAGTGGCCATATAACATTTTCCTAATCCTTAAATATTTGGTGGTCACCTTGCATATTCAAAGAGAATTACATTTTTATCACAATTTACTGTTTTCAAAAATTTCCTCTATTTTATAAATTGAAATAATTATTCACTAGATGATCCGGTGAACTTCGTACCACCTAAAATTGATTTGATCGGGTCTCTTCATAAGCGGTTATGAGTCCCAATCAATCTTCCCACTCATTGAGCCAAATTCATTGAGTGTGGCAATATTGGCCGCACTGTGTACGGTTTGAGTTTCATTTGATGAGTAAATGAAATTCGGTCGTAATTCAAATTAATTCAATGTCTTTTATTTACTTGGAAAAGAAATGAGGTTAACATTCAATACAAAGCGTTGTGGTAAACTAAGTTTTTTGTTTTGTTTTCTGACGCGTAAACAAACAAAGGTGATGGCTTTCCGACACGCGAACACATATACAGTTTTCCATGCGCGAAACACGGAAACTTCAAGTTAATCCCACAAAGTTCCAGCGAGTTGCCTAGTGATTTGTTGGCAGTCACCACGAATGCCAGACGCACGGAGAGTTGAATCCAGAGAGTTGTTCTATTACAGTCGAGGTGATCGCCATTGATTGATGTTACGCCACATAAAGATGACTGTGACTACTTTCAATTGCAAATCATGAGAATCCGGGCACCTCCAGCGAATTCAAGAATTCTGTAGGATAGTTGACTACTGCATCCTGGTTGAAAACTGTGTAAACCGGTTTGCAAGAAAACAACTGTTCCAAAAATAAAATTTTGATGGTCGCGTTGAGATCAATGATCTCGCGCCATTATGGCTTGTTTGCTCAGCCTTCGGTCAACTGCCAGAAATCAGTAGATGATGAATCCGGTTGAGACGTCAACTGCGATTTTTCCATTACCAATGTCCAAAAATTGTTTAGGAAATACACCTGCAGTTCGATTTTGTTGTAATAACACTAGCATGTTAGTCGTCAATCGGAGGGTCTTCATTTGCCGCCACAAATTTGATGATTTTAAGCACGCGTTTAGTTCGTTAGCTGCAGTTTAACGTCCAATAAGAAATCTGGCGAAAATCACCGGACAACAGAATCATGCTTCCACCAAAAATGTTTTGATTGTCACGAAGATCTATCAACGTTCGGTCCAGCGTCTCCAGTGAACTCTTGTTTGGAAACAAGGAATCCGAGTCGAAGGACATCCAAATGTATTTGCTTCAGACGATTTGTGTCGCATCTAAACTGTGCAACCAAATAGCGACGTATGTTACTATCTTCGATTGTTGTTGGCAAATGTTCGCGTTCAGACATCAACAACTGAGAACCGTTAATGGACATTTGTCTGTGACTTACCATATGAGGCGTGACAACTCTTACAGTTGCTCAAGAAAGATTCGCATTGGAACAATACGCTCAAAAATTTCGTCATATCTTCATCGCCACATCAAATTCGCACATTGTTTGCGATTATCATATCCATATGTTCCCTTTCGAATCCGAACGATTTGTGGATGAAATATAAGGTCGACATATCTGAGGATGTTTTGCATTATGTGCGTTGCCAAACGTCAAATCGGATGTGTTTTTTGATGGCCAATATAGTGTTATCGTATTGGAACATGTTCCGCAATTGAATCAACAACAAAAGATTGCGTACGACTCATTAATAGAAGCTGTGAACAATAAAACTGGATTTGAGAAGTAAAAACTACGCCATTACTAAAAATGGTAGGATACACGCTTCAACAATGCATTGAAATTATTAAAATTCACTACAAAACTGGCGAAAATTTTGCAGTCACAGTTCGCAAAACTAACGCACTTTTGGATTGTCGTGAAGCACCTTCTCGGCCGGCAATAGTGATACTGATGGAAAAATTTGAGCTGTTGAGACAAGTTAGCGAGGTGAAGAATCGCCCAGGTTTGTCGATCCTTGGAATTAGACATTCCACAAACGATGATATTGGAAGATATTGATTTGGAAGACGTTTATTTTCAGCAAGACGGCACGACGTGCCACACAAGCAGCGAAACAATCGCAATTTTGCAAGAAAAGTTTCCTGACCGTGTTATTTCTCGAAGAGGTGATCACAATTGGCAACCGAGATCTTGTGATTTAACACCTTTAGAGTTTTTTCTTTGAGACCACGTGAAAGATAATGTTTATGCCAATGCTACTCAATCGATTCAAGACCTTAAAGATGGAATGAAGTTATCGAGGACATACAGCCGCAAATGTGCGAATTGATCATGGAAAATTTCATGAAAAGGATATGGTGCTGCAAGCGTAGCCGTGGCGGCCATTTGGCTGATATCGTTTTCAAATGTTAATGGCATACCTTGACATGAAATAAACATTCATTGTTGAAACCTTTTATTGGAACACCCTATACAAAATTTTATAAATTGATCTCATCCCTAGATGAGGATGTCCTCACTATTTTTCTTACTAACGTGAACCCTAAATAATAATTCTTATTCCTCAGTTTGTGTTTAGATCTCTATAGATAGACAAATATAATGAGAATTCTTAGGGCCACAATATATGGCCGTAAGAATTCTCATTATATTTGTTACCATTTCCAAAAATAGGAGTTCCCTGGCTTTGGAGCTTGATATTATTTTTCTAATTTTTCTCCACTTAGGTGCAAAAAATTCACACAGTTACAATTTTTTTTTCTTCATCCAGAACAAGAAAATGAATGCCACACCAGAGGTATAGCTGCTCAAGTGGTTGCACTAACTGATGCGGAGTAGAACCAAAGTGAAGTGGCTCGACAACTAAATTAATGCCGATTCTCCGTTCGTCGAGTGTAGCAGAGATACGAGATTGATATTGAGAATACAAAATTGATCCTAGACCACCGACAGAAGAACAATGGAGAACAGTCCTGTTCTCTAACGAGTGCAGAATGTGTTTACATGGCAACGACGGACGAAGAATAGTGTACAGAAGATCAGGAGAGCGATTTTCACAATGTTATATTGAAGAACGTGTCTCGTATGGTGGTGGATCGTGCATGTTCTGAGGAGGTATGTCACTGGATGCGAAGACAGATCTTGTTTTCATGTCCGGAGCGAATACTGGCCGCCGATCAAGTAAATTGACTTCTCAGCGGTACATTGAGGAAATACTCGAGGACTACATCGTACCTTTTGCCGGGTTTATTGGTGAAAAGTTCCTGTTCATGCAGGATAATCCGAGACTGCATATGGCTGGTCTAGTGTACCAGTGCTTTCAAAAAGTGGATGTTCTTATGATGGAGGGGTCAGCTCGAAGCCTGAACCTCAATCCCATTGAACATTTATGGGGCGAACTGGAAAAATGAGTTCGAGACAAAGTTATTGCTCAGACGAGTCTCCAGGAGCTGCAACAGGCGATCGCAGACGAACGAGGGGCGATACTTCAAGATTTGGTGAAAACTTTGGTGAAATCAATGAAACATTGAATGGAAGCTGTTATTCGGGCTAGGGGAGAGAATGCATCTTATTAATAAAACTATTATTTTTGCTGATTTCCTTGTTTTAATTCGATTTTTATCAATAATTTTCATGCTGACAAATTCACAGAATACATTTACTTCAGATGTTGACCCCAAAAATCACTTTGTTCGCACAACAACCTTTTTGTAAAGTACAATAAATAGACAAGAAATAGACTTTGAATCTGCATTCTGGAAAAAATTTCTTTTGCTGAAAATTGATCAATGTGCGTATTTTTGGACCCAAGTGTATTGCCCCACCCAGTTTACCCGAGTAAGAATTAAAATTTCTCCGGTTATCTCATTTGATTTCAATAGTTCCTCCTTATGTAGTTCAGTGTGCAGTGTTTGTTACTAATCTGCCTGGGATACTGATTTTATAGTTATTTTTTTAAGACTTTTATTAACCGCAATATTCGTGTTAGTGAATATTGATTAATGAAATGGTAAATATATATATTATAATTTCGTTCGTATTTTTTTAAAGTTAACTGCAAAATAGTTAAAATAATGTTAATAAATTAAATTAAATTAATTACGTTAGTTTCCGCTTTGTACAGGTATCAATTTGATATGCACCAACACATATAAAAGTTTAGCATAGACTTAGTAAATCTTCACACTGCTGTATAAACATGTGAAGTTTTTGCTAATTTTTTTACTAGTAAAACTTTAGCAGTATCTTCACATGCATCAGATTACCTTAGAAATAAGAGGAGGGCAAATTTATCAATTTTCCGTTATAAATAATAACGTAGTAGACGAAGATTTACACTTTATATCCCCTTTTATAAGGGCTGGTATTTTGATTGGCATGGTTGCTCGAGGAATTTAATTAACTGTTAGACGCACTACCGAAACCTGAGACAAAAGCCGTATTTTTATTAGCGCCCGATAGCTGTATCCGGAGCGCGCAATTTTCTATGTCAAAACTTATATTTAGCGCGCTATTACACAGTACACTATTATTATTACAATATCTTGCTCTACCTATTTATCGAGAACCGCTATCCATTTCAAAGGGTAATTTTAAATTTCTTTTGTTTTGTACAACTCTTAAATAATTAGAAAGTTAATCTTACAATAAAAATTTAAAACGCAGCAACATGATTTATTTTTTATAACGTCATGCCAAAATAAATGTTAATTGGTATATTTCAGGTCGTTAAAAGTTTGTTTTATGGGTGAATTTATTTTTTTCATTTTTATGGTATAGCGACACCAGTGAATGAATAGCTACAGTTTCAGTAAAAATTTCCTTTCGGCGCTGGATAGTGCTTCAATATACAAACACGGCTAGAATCTCTGATAATTAGTGTTAAATTCTCAGATAAAAGATAAATTTAAGGTTTATAGAAAAAAAATCGTCACTTTGAGACCTGAGTTAGGGTATGTTACTCGAGCTCTTCCGATGAGAAATTATAAGACGCACTATTAAACCTGAGTCAAAATTGGAGGTAAGGAGACAAAGACAAAGATAAAGACAAATAAGAGTTTCTTCGAAAAAAATATGAACAGTTTTTGTCTCGGGTTAGGGGATGGTATTTGGGATCGTCAGATGAAGAATTTAATTTGCTATTTGATGCACTATCAGAACCTCAGTTAAAATATTTGGTTAGGAGTGTTATTGGCCATCTTCAGTTCCAAGGCAATTAAGAGTTTATTCGAAAACTGTGAATACTTGGTGACTCGAGTTAGGGGATGGTATTTGGAAAAATTACGTTATTTTAAAGGGTTCACACCCAAGTTAGAAAAAATCCGCGTGCCACTCTAAATACGATACTTTATATCTGAAGAAATACGAAAAGCGTGTACAGCTTCAATGAATCAAGTTGTACCTCAGCAACAAGGATTTAAATCTCGCCTGCATCGTGACCTATCCAGCAGATTTAACCATTTTTATTTCCTATATTGCGCAGATCGACAATTTCGGTTCAAATTTGAAAGACAATGCTCTGAACTAAAAATAATTCAATCAAATGGTATACATAGTAACGAATTTGGACCAATATTATTCGTTGTATGCGTATGCAAAAGATCTACTGAATGACGAAGGTACCACAGTAGGTAATTTAACGTTATTAAGGTAAACTTCCATTAAACCTGTCAGGCTAAATACAGTTTTCTAATAAATAAATAACTAAAACTAGTTTGTACATGAATTCTTTGACGCCAAGCGAAGTTTATTTGGGGTCAGTTACTTTTTACAAATAAGTATGTTTGCGGTTTTTACACGTAACAATTATGACAAGCATTTATGAATTCATCTTAACCAAACAGAATAAATCTCCATAATTCATCACTTATAAATAATTAAAAAAAATTTGGACAAACAAAGTACATTTACCTACGCACAAACAAAACAGATTTGTTTAATCCGAACTCTAAATATTTGAACTGATACCGGGTGATGTTGCGTCAGTCAATGAAATTGTGGTTTTGAAGTACCCAATTACATGATTATGATAAAAGTTTGATTAAAATTAATAACTAATGGTGATCTTCAAGATTAAATTTTTCACGCAATTAAATGGGAATTTTTTTGTTAAACCCTGAAGTTTAGTTTGACTTAAACCCGGATAAATCGTAATAATTTTATTTGACTTTGTTATTTTGTTATTTTGTAAATTATTATATCGAATTTGAATTTGAACTTGAAGATTTGTTTAACAAGAAAACTGTTGTTTTGAATATTTGTTTCAAGTATTTGCCTACATCATGTACACCGAAACCGAGTTAAATACTTTGTTGCTATATGACGTAAATGTTATCGTCTTCAGATAATTAAAGAATAGGATATGGCTAACCGTTTGTTTGCTTAAAATTTAGAATTTTTAAATTTCTTATATAAATGTTTCTAAATAGATTTGCATGGTAAGTAGGTATTTGCACTAAGAAATTGTTTAGTCATTGATTGATGTTTTTTGAGATGCCATAAAATAATAAGTAAATAAAAAAAGTAATTAATTATTTTATAGTTTACATTTATGGGTCTATAAAAATAATTAGTGCCAAGACATACTGGGGGTACAAATAAGTTATGAGATTTTTTTTTATAACTTCGAGGCTTTATTAAGAGAAATTGGTACAAAGTATTTTATTCAATGTATTGTCCATCGCTAGCTATGACTTTTTCCCATCTTTCAGGCAGCATACGGATTCCACATCGAAAAAATTCCTCACGTTTTGAGCGATCCAAGAATCGACCCAATTTATGACTCGTTCGTAAGCAATGAAGTATACTGCTCGGCCAGGCCATGAGTCGTCGACTGGAACAATCGGAAGGTGCAATGTCTGATGAATACGGGGAGAGGGATAGAACATCCCATTGAAGCGCGTCCAAAGTTTCCTTGACGACTGTTGCAACATGTGGGCGTTGTTGTGCTGAAAGATTGCTTTATCATGTCTTTGGAAATATTGTCGGTGTTTGAGCTTCAATGCTCGGCTTAATTGCATCAATTGTTTTTATAACGTTCTCCAGTGATGGTTTCGTTAAGCTGGAGTAGCTTATAGTAGATCACTCCGAACTGATCCCACCAGATGCACAGCATTAGCTTCTTCCCATGAATATGCGATTTGATGATTGAAGTTCATGACCGCCGTCACGATGTAAAAACCTTTCCGATTTTGTCTTTGGAGCAGTTGTTCGCACGTGAAAAATCGGCATAAGACGTTTCTTAGTTTGAGTTCATACGGAACCCAATTTCCTTATTTTTGCATCGTACCCGTGGTCTTGAGACGGTTTAGAATCACTAGTTGAGGCTCTACCAAAGTTTCAGCGAGCTCCTCTTTGAGTTTGGCAGTATTCTTGGTCCAATAACGCCTCGTCTTCAACTTTTACTGGTCCCCCTTCGCGTTCTTTGTCAATGGTTTCAAAATCGCCACTTTTAAGACGGCGGAACCAGCGAAATGACACACACCGATTTTTAGAGGGAAATGATGACGTTTTAACATGAATATAGTTACAAGATGGCCCGATGCGATTTAATACTAGTTACGCCATCTTTTGTAAATCCCTCAAAACTTATTTGCATCCCTAATAATTAATGCCAAGAAATATTAAATGATCGTGTAAATGATGTGACAAATTGACGACCTAGCTCGTGATTTACCCAACCTTTTATAAACTTATCCCACGGATTATAAGAATTGTGCAGCATTTTTCATTAGAAATCTTATCAATTTACAAAAACAAAATGTATCCAACAAGTACGTGTGAATATATTTCGTGCAAATAATTTGAATATGTAGTTTGTTAAATAACTGTGCGCTTTGAAGATCGCAGCTGATTATAACCTTCAAGAGTATCTCGTTGTACGAGTAAATAGTTTGTACAGGTACACTTGTATATCATTATATATTTTGTTCATCTCAATAAATTCATAAGTAAATAATAAATAATATCAATTCGACTTCATTGGCCTTTAATTGTTAATTTACATAAATTTAAGGTTTATAATCTCGCGTATATAGTCTCGTGTTCTTTTGTATTAAGCGGATTTCTTTTTAAATTTTCTTGACTAATAATCACCAATGACATCACTTGAATAAGTTTTTCACTCGCTTTAGCACTGAATACATCAAGTATAATTATTACTAAGCATATTTTTAAGTACATGAAATCAAAGATCTTGCACGTTTGAAGATAAATTGAAAAAGTTTGCTGTAATGGTTTAGTAATTAATTTTAATATTTTAGTGAATCTGCTTTGTGGATGTCTTTGGCATTGGAGATCGGATTATGTACATACTATTGCGAGCGAATTTCAAGACCACAGTAACTGACCAGTGAGCAAAAATAAGTTGAAACAAACAAAAGTTGTCCGTCCTATTAAGGCAGTAAAATATGTTTAAAATAACAAAAATAAACAAGTACAGTCAAACCTGTTAAGTTGTCTCCTTTTTAAGTTGGTCAACTGGCTAAATTGGACGACTTTGTCTTGCACCAACAAACCTTTTCACCTCTTCAAAACTTCATTTTTTAAGGCACCGTGAGTGCCCAACAGTTTCGACTGGATTAGTCAATACACTGTTAAAAAAATGTATATGAGTTTTGATTCAAATCTAGAAAAAAAAACTCAAACCCAATTATTTTCCATTTTCCATTTACATAGAAGATAACACTAGCAGTTTCAATATCTCTAAGCGCCGGGTATAGAAAAGTTCTGTACAAAACCCTATATGAAAATTGTTATTACATTACAATAAGACAATCAGGTGAGCTTAGGATATTTCCATAAAAATGGGATAATTCTGGATTTTTTGTCTGCTAAAAAATGTCACTTCAATCGATATGAGTAGTTTTAGTTTAAATAAATTCCGGGAATTAAGTGCAATTTACAAATTGAAAATAGAGGTATCCTTTCTAGTTCTGCGGTAAATCAAGAAAATTTCAAAGGTTTCAGTGAAATTAGTTTTGATAAATTCTAGATATCTCGATAAATTTCTTTAAAAATTCAACTGTGTGGAAATGTTAACCATAGGTCGATACAAGCAAATGAGTCAAGAGCCATTTCCAAAAGGAGGAGAGAGGTAATTCTTTTCGTTCTCGTAAATCAAATGCATTTGAATGGTTTGTGAAATTTTAGTTTAGATAAATTCTGGATTTCGTAGGGTTTGTCGGAAAATATTAGGCTTAGGCTGACACAAACACATACATAGCCTAGAGAAGCCTGTTGACCTGAATCACGAAAATTATCTTTCTCGGGGATGTTTTATGAAACAAAGGGTACGTTCCGCTATAACAACAAAGAAGTCGAAGAAGCTCAGCTAGTAGTATCCACTTCTCCTCGCAACTATTTTTTATGGCGCTATTCTTCCGATCCAACCGCGGGACATAATGAGATTGACCGAACTACTCTGTCGAAGAATAAGGCAAAATATTTCTGGTCGGCAATGCGCCGTTCTGTTACCGAGTTCTGTTGTAATTGTGTGGATTGTATAAAGCTTTAAATTTGAACTCCACCTTTTGAAAACTCCGATAAAGGCCCAACGAATGGAAGTTACGGCTGTCGATCTCTTTGGTCCATTACCTGAGGCTGATGGTATGGCTATCGACTCATGCTGATAGTGGAGGATGTTGCCACACTGTGGATGGAACTATTTGCGCTCGTCTCTGCAAATGCTCTGGATTGTAGAAAAACTTTCATTGACTAGGTGGTCTTACGTTATGTTATCGCAATTAGTGAGCAAAATCATTCAACATACTATAAGCTGTTTGGAAATTGATCAGTCACACCCCATTGTATCATCCCTAGACCAACCGGGTGGAACGCCGTAATCGGGACCTGAAAACTCAATAGGGAATTTTGATGAAATATATTCATACTGAGTGGCCGAAATATTTATCAAGCCACCAAGATAAAAACTCCGCTTTTGTAATATTTGGACGTGAGTTACAAACACTCAATGAGGTTACAAATGACATTCGTGACATTATTCAATTGTAGAAATTTGTGCCAAATTTTTTTTCTTATTTGCATAAGTTACAAGGAGTGATGGTGCAAAGGTGCTCTTGAAATCAATGAACCAAAAGGAGAATATGCAGATACGCAACGTCAATTTCGACCATTTAAAGTCGGTGACTTAGTACTGTTCAAATTCCACGTTCAGAGCAATACAGCGAAAGAATTTAGTAGGAAACTAGTTCCCAGGCGTGACGGAACGTATATAGTATCTGCAAAATTGTCAACCCAACTACGTGTGAAGTGGAATCGCAGATCACGACAAAACCCTAATAGGAAAGGACCCAAAAAAACAAAACAAAACAATCAAAACTAGTTTTTCTGGTTTTGATATTTATTAGTTGGGCTGCCTCGTTAGAATTCCGGTGCACACCCTTTATTAAATATTTAAGAGGTAATTGGAATGAATTTGTTGTGCAACCAAAATATAATTTTTCAATACTATTTTGCTTAAACCAATTTCGTGTTCAGTTGTAAGTTATTTGCAATTATTCTTTATATCGAGAATTGTCCGTCGAGAAAGAATTATGTTTACGAAAGATTGTCCGTTGAGGAATAATTGTGCGGTCATTGTTGTAGTGGCTGAAACAAGCCACTGTAGCTGCTTCGTATACGTCTAAATCATTTGAAAGAGAAAGCTTATAGGAATTATCTGATAATAGTGTCTGTTGTTATTCGCCGTTTAAACTGTACCACTCAACAAAGTCTATGAATGAGTTTTACTCAAAAAATTCATGTGCAATCAATTCGTTTGGAAACGGCACCTACTTCATTTGATAGGTTAAGCCCATAGGGGTAATATATTTAATCGGGTTTTGCTACCAACTCTACGATGTCTGTTATTGGCTATTCAATGTGTGCCATTGAACGAATTTAATGATCGAGTTTTACTAAAAAATCTATCGCAACCAATCCATTTGCAAATCAAAGCTATATCATTTGAAAGGTTAAGTCTTTATAAACATCATCCATTATTAGTGACATTTCGGTACAAACTCTGCAATGTCTTGTTATTGGCTGTTAAGGTTAAGTATAGGTGTCATCTGTAGATAATGAAATTTTGGTATACAAACTCTTTGATGTCCTATTACTGGCCATTCAAAGTGCACCACTCAACGAATTCAATTAACGAGTCTTACTCGTTTCTTTTAAACTGATTAATCAATCTTTTTTCACCACAAGTAAATAAATGGAGGGATGCAGCATCAATATCAATAGAACAAGATAGTTGTTGGAAACATGTAAGGACGAAGAAAAGGACGGTGTGCTTCTTGTAATTCTGATAAGGAAAAAATCAAGTTTCATTTTCATGCGTTTTTTTATTACACGCAAAATTATTTTAAGAAATATTTTAACAGTGTACTTACTAATACATATTTATTTTTGTTAATTGTCTGAAACGATATTATCATTAAAATCTTAACATTAAGTATTTATAGTGATAAATTAATTAATTTATGAAATTCATGTTGAATTTTTTTTTTTTCAATAGAGTAATAATTACTGACGATGATGTCATGTACATCAAAATCGATATAAAATCGAATAATAAATTTATGCAAAATATATAAAAATAAATTAATATTTCTAGAACGAAGGTCTGGTTAATAATTAATATGTTAAAGTTTACTATTGTATTAAAATGTTTGTTAAAGCGCCTACACGCGATTTGATTTGGTCAGGCGGTCGGGCTGATTTGATCATGTCAGATGTAAAATCAGGTCGTGTATAGGTTTGTCATATGACAATTTTTCTGTCCGGTGATGTTAGGTGGAAAATCCATCCGACCGTCATCCAACCATCCAACCGCCTGACCAAATCAGGTCATGTGTAGCGTTGTTGGATGGTTGGTTAAAATATATAACTTGTTGTGTATGTCAAAGTGTCAAAATGGATAGTTGGTTAAAAATATATTGTTAATAAAGCATAAAGTGTATGGTGCGTGTAGAGTGTATTTTTAAAAACAAAATAATTAATAAATATGTTTTAATAATAAGTAATTAAATTTTAAGGATATAATAATATTTAAATTTTTATTTAATAATAATATAATTTTGAAATAATAAATAATTTGTTTTGTGAAAAAATTTAATTCCATAAGCATAATGGATAATGACATCCCAAATAAAAGACTGAAGAACATGAGTTAATTTTGAACGGTCTAACAACCATATTTTGCTGTTTTTCGCAGCAATATTTAAACACACCACAAGCGTAATAGCAATTGTTTTATCTTTTGTTAATCGAGGCATTCTGTATTTCGCTGTACCAACTTTCACGTCCAACAATTAAAACACAAAAAACACAAATGTCAAGATATTATCATGTGTACTCAACGCAAACAAAAGTTTAAATTAATATCATGTAGTTGGTTGGACCGTGTGGATGCAACATCTGTTTTGGTCGGATCGACCATCGGCCCGACAAGTCAGATCGTGTGGGCATTTATATGTATGTATACAGGGTGTCCCTAAAGTACCACGAATAGTACCGTTTGGTTCCTTGATTAAAACATAGATGAGCTAGGTTACTTCTATCACCTCGCACGCAAAATTTTTATTTCTGTACCATTTAACTCTTAACAATTACTCTACGTAAGTAAATATTTTTTGATGAAAACATAATTCTGAATCTGAGCTTTCAGAAAAACTAACTATTTGTCTTATTTGCTATTGCTACAACAAGGCTATGATACTACATGAAGCTCTCAATAAGGGTACCCAAACTAGTGATTTCTATGAAAAAATGGTCTTTGCGATCGCAAAATTATAACATAAAATTGAATTAATTTTACGATTTATGCATTAATATAAATTACAAAATTACTGAATTGCACCTAGTTTGAATTACGTTACGATAGTAATGAATTAGTAAATTTATTACAAATTTGCTGACATTTTGAACTTTTACCGAGCTGCCAGATGTAGAATTACAACGTCTAATACAGCGCGTTTCTGTTATGACCTTAATGTCATTTTTTTGTTGAAAATACAATAATAATAATGAAAAATTGAGCTGTTGGTGACACACAAATTTCGTACGATTAACGCTTAATGTTTGGCCTGCAGCTATATGACAATTTTATATTATATCTGTATTTTTGCAATCAATGAAAGCGCGGTATTGGTGATAGTGATTTTTTTATTTAAATTATGAATTGAATATGTCTGGATGTTAAGCAGTTCATTTTGAACAAAATTTCGCTCAATCGGAGCCGAGCGATCCATTTTTCGAACTGCCAGACGGTTTTTATGCGGGCACAGGTGAAAAAGTCTTTTAAAGTCAAATACAAATTAGTAAAATTGTTGTATTTCTATTAAGATTATCTTAATGTTTTAATAAATTAGTATCTGTAATACTGAATGTATTTGTTTTAATGTATCTTTGTGCTGTTTTATATGTTTCATGCATGTTTTGGCGTAAATACAAAAAATAAAAATAAACGAAATCAATAAATCCGTGCGAATGACATTTAATAAAATTTATTCAGCAGTCAGCAGTTCAGAATTACCTTTTGTAAATATACATCTGGGAACACAACGAAAGCTCAAAAATGTCATGAAAATAATGGCAAAGCTTGGGCAAGGGCACTCTTTATTTTATTATTTATCATAATTTCCCATTATTTGTGTTTAGTGAAATTAAAATCAAATGAACCAAAACATATTTGCATTGTTAATAAATTTTAAAATAAAAAAATCAAATGCGTTTCTTTGATAAATTTATATTCAAAAAAAGCCGTTTTCCATATAATACGCGGTCCTTTTGGTACCCATATTGAAAGCTCACTTTTTACACAATCAGGCCCGTTAAATATATACGGCCCTGTTCCGAATTTCGGGAGTTCCCACTCATTCCCTGCTCACTAATTCACTTTTACTTATTCACTACTTTTAGCTGTTTTATTAACTTGCACTGTTCACTGGTTAAATTACAACTGTCCTGCGTACTTGTCCACTTCGAGATTACGTCCACTCCGCTGTTCGAGATTATTATTTTTATTGCATCTATCTGGCGATATATGTGTGTTGCAATTGTAAATCACTTTCATGTAGTAAATGTAAATTCCCTATGTTGATGATTAACGCTGTTCTTAATTCTAGTACTTTTTCCATGATGATTATCGCCGCCGCTTACAAATTGCTTTCGTTAACTTCATATTCCCCTCCACTTGGAATGTCATTCTAAAATCCAAATCGTAATCAGCATTGGGAGCAAACCTTGTTCTGATAACATTAATGATGTAGCAAAGAATAATAATCCCCTCAATAAAATTATAGACTCTGACAAGATTCAAACTCGCCACATTTGTGGTAAGACTTTGTGATCTATGTCTTAACCACTCGACCACCGAGTTGTTTTAAGCCAGAAGAGTAGAATTCGTAATACTTATAGTGTTATCTAAACAAATTATAAGTTCACAATAAAAATTTTGTATTTCAGAGTCTGAAATACAAAATTTTTATTGTGAACTTTTAATTTTTTTAGATAACATAATATAGCAAATATGATAAATAGTTAGCTTTTCTGAAAGCTAAGAGTCTGAACTATGTTTCTTAAAAAAATATTTGCTGGCGTAGAGTAATTGTTAAGAGTTAAATGGTACAGAAACAACAAAATTCCTTATACAAATAAAATTCTAAATGTTTTATTTAAATTCGAACTACTTTTTAACTAAATAGTCATAATTATTATACCTTATTTAAAAGAAAATGTTATCAGTTGAAAATAAGAATGGTTAATGCTCAAGTTATAGAAGTTTCTTTAATACAAGGTGCTGTGTTGGCAGAATACTCCTCCTCAATAGTACATAACTTGATAGGGGGCTTTAATGTGCAAAGTGGTAGAAGTAACCTCACCTTCGTTTTGATCAAGGAATCCAACGTTACCATTCTTGTCAGTTACTTTAGGGACACTCTGTATATATCAAATCTAGTATGGAAACTTTAGGAATGGTCTCTTACGAATGTTATATAGACATTGGAGCAGCATGAAAATAATGTACATAAAGTTAAAACGAAAAAGTCACTCAGCCCGAAAAGACTTTAGAAAACGTGTCTTTGCTAAAGATTAAGAGAGTCAGAACTCTCAGCCCGGAAAAATCAAAAATTTGCGAAAATATTTGTTGCCATTATAATAAATTCTACAATATTGATGTTTTATAAATTTTACCTATATTGAACATAAGTCGAATTATGCTCTTGAGAACCGATTTTGTACTCCTCCATTTTAGTATTGTTATATACAGGGTGGCTGACACGAAGTGTTACCAAAACAAAACGCCACAGAATTTTAATTTTTTGATGAATTTTATTGAATCAAAGTAAAAAATTTTCACAAATATTTAAATTTTCGAATTGCATCAGTAGTTTTCGATTTGGCCTCCCTTAGCCGCGATTTTGGCTTTCAAACGGCCGACAAAGCTATTGCATGCAGCACGAAAGTGGCTCTGCGGTATTTTGACCCATTCCCGGCGAAGCGCTTGAGATGGTCGACACTTTGGTATTTTTTTGTCCCAACCTTGCTCTTTCTTCAAAATACTCCAAACCGAGAAATCTAGCGGATTTGCATCCGGTGAATTTGGTGGGCAGTGGAAATGAACCGCGGTTCAGGAACTGCGACCGAAACGTTTTTATGCCCAACGTTTTTATCTTGATGCCACCTTCCAAAAAAACGAGCGGTGAACGGCTTTGCGGCGCTTGGTTTCGAGTGGCAATCCGTTGGTCTAAATTTTCAGTAGAACGGCCGAGCAAGTAAATCCGGTCGTTTTGCTTGTTCACATATTGCTCAATAACGAACGGTGACTCATCGGAAAAAAACCAAATTCGGCAAATCGCCACTTTCGTGCAAGCCTAACAACTCCTTTGCTCTTACCACTCTAACTTCTTTTTTTGAGCATCGGTGAGACCATGCGTTTTATGGAATTTCAAGGCCTTTAGTCCAAGATGATCTTTCAATATGTGCTGCATCCGTTCGAGCGAAATGTTCGCCTCACGAGGGAATTTTCTGCCGCTACGATGCGGATTCCGAACCAATTTGGCCTTTACCTTCCGAATGATATCCGGCGATGTTGCAGTGCGTTTCGGTCCACCACCATGGCGCTTTGCAATGCTGCCAGTATTGTTATAACGATTTATGGTGCGATACACAAACATTTTATTCACAAGCGTACAAAATGCTTTGGTACGCTTGTAAACAATGGAATGAACTGTCATTAGTGTCATTAAATTTGAGCGCTCTGTCATCACTGGTTTGACAGCAGTGACAGTCTAAAGTTGGTAACACTTTGTGTCAGTCACCGGGTATAATGTTAGGGTTTCTCGAAACAAACGTTGTGATTCGACTCTATCCATTAGTGTAAAGGTATGGTCGTAAAATATCTAAAGGATGTAACACATCGCCTGAAAAGTTCCCGGTCTAACAAAGAAAACACATTTTTTTTGGGAAAATACATTTTATTCATCAACATAATTTCGTTCTAGAGCGATATAAGCCCAAACAATATAGAAATCCATTAATTTATTAAATTAAAAAAAACAATACCAATCATCGCAACATAAAAATTCCATAGTGAGTCCATAATTAGCTGCTCCAGCAGCTCGAAAATTTCCTGAAATTAGTAAGTAAATCATTAAATCCATTTTATGCTGAATACAGGTTATTTGCTGCAATGTATACTTACAGCAACTATCAATGAAAACACCAACTGTAAACTAATTATTAGGTTAAAACAAAATGTATTAGTATAATTATAATAATATAGATACTTCTATGTTGACCAGTACCAAACTGTTAAATACGTCAAACTACTATTATAATGCCTAGAATAAGTTTAGAGTAAAGTTATGCCAAAGTTTCTAATATGGCAATCCGAAAACAACCATTGGGGAAAATGCCCATTCTATAAAATCTGCAAAATAAGTTCAAAGTTCCTACGCGCCGGTACAAACAGTTAGCGACAGGTGGACAGCAACTCTGCCGTGACGCTTGGTCCCTTTAAGCGCCCTTGATCTGCTGTTAGGACCGAAGTTCGGTGTACCCTCCGCACTCCCACCGTCGAATTCCCACCGGATAAAACATAGCCACACAAACGACTCATAGAAGTCATAATATTTGCATGGTTAACTATGTTGAATATGTGATTAAATATGTGATTTTGTCCGAAATCAATCATGTCCTGGCCTACGTAGAGACAAATTAGTAGTTCAATTGAGTATGTATTTATAATTAATTTGTTTTTCTACAGATTCCTTAAAAGCTGCAAACAGAGAGTGTTGTCTTAGGTTAAACTACACATCGTCGGGTTTTTCGGATCAAGGTGAGAACTGAAAAGAGCAACAGCAACAGAAACAAACAGCCAACATGGATACGCACGGTGTATTATCGTATAATGATCTGTTTGATCAAATCAATAAAGGGATAGTTTTACCCCCTGAGGGCCATAATGTCAATAAAAGGTCGGCCAAGATGAATCCGCTGAACATGAATCGGAATAACTGAATAATATAACGCAGATAAGCAAATTAGGCAAATTTTATATAACCTCGAAAAAGGATTTGAAAGAAAAAGTGAACATCAATTTGACCGCTGATGTTGATGGTGAGCATTAAGATTTTGTTAATATATTTAAAACTAATAATTTATATTTCATTTCCAGAGTTAATATTTTTTTTAAATATTCTAATATTCTGCAATTTATAACGGACGTTTGCAACAAAATTGAGAAAGAAGGTAGTGGAGTTTACAAGAACGACAATGTATCGCAAGCCGCTCAAGATTACTTTAAGCGGAAGCCTTATACTAAGCCTTAGACATAATTTTGTGCATTATGGTTCTTATCTATATTTAAGAGCTCAGTTATTTTGTATGTACCGAATTGATACTATTTTTATTTATTTTTGTTATTTTATTTAATATTTTATATACATAATTATTTGAACTTGAAATAAATTAGTAAAAATAAATACTTTATAATAAGTGAATAATAATCAGATACCATTGTTGTGCTTTAATTTTGGAATCTTAATGTCAAGGAGCCTTCACGAAGCGGGATTATTTTTAGTCCAGCTCTTTAGCCAATCAAATCTTCATATTCAAGGCGCCTTCACGGAACGGGATTATTTTTAATCCAACTCTTTACCCAATCAAATCTTTATATTCAACTTATCCCCGCCCAATTTAATCCAGCTTTAGTTGAAAAATTTCCATCTTTTGAGCAAATAATCTTGGTCGTACCAACATAGTAACAAAAAATAAACTGAAATATGAGCAATAATTGTGCTCATATATTTGTTATTGTTGTTGTTTATTTATGACAAATCTATTTCCGTTAAACAATTGGGCATGCCGTGTAACTCATATTTTCGACTAATCCGATTATAGGAACGCCCAATGTTCGATACATTTTCGCACCTCGATTTGTAATCTATAACGCTGCTGTTTGTGGCGTGCTGACTAGCACAACGCCGTTTACCGGAACATTTTGGGCTAAAGAAAGGTGTATATCACAGTTCCAGGTGGTGTATCCACGAATAATATATCAATTTCATCTCAAAATGTTCTCTTTAATAGCCGCTCTAGTGCAGACATAATTAATGGTTCTCGCCAAACAACCGGTTTTTCAGAAATTAATAATTCCATTGACATACATTTAACCCCATAATTTATTATCGGTATAATATTGTTAGAATTGTTCACTTAGGGTTCTTCATATTCATGGATATTCATCATTAATGGCACGGAGGGGCCAAATATGTCATCATCCAGGAAACCGACCTTTTTACCTAAACCACCTAGTGTTACTGCTAAATTAACAGACGTTGTTGATTGTCCAACACCGCCTTTGTCAGAGGCACCAACTACAATACTCGTATTATAAACGCCGTCTAATGGATTTCGTTTTGGTAATCCACGGGCTATAAGTTTGACCTGCCGCGTATCCACTTCCCGTGCATAATTTGTCTTAAATAAATTAAATTAAAAGAACATTTTATTTATTATATAGAATATTAAAATGTTCGCAACCATTTCGTGGTGAGAACCAAAAATTTTATTTTGCCACAATTGTTGAGCTAAAAATTCTTATAAATTAATTAATATATAAAATCAAATATTGTATATGTAATCCAAGGACATACGGTTATTCGATTAAATTAAAATAAAGCTCCAACTAATCGCAAACCAAGCAGAAATTGAAAGTAAACAACAATCACTACAAATCAACAGAAAACATATGACTCGCATGACAGTCGTAGGCGAATTTTTTGAGCAAATCTCATGTGTGACTTTGTTCAAGTCGGTAAAAAAAAGTCCAACTTTATAATCTCGTTCCGTGAAGACTGCATCAACTAAGCACCACCCAATTTAATCCAGGTTTAGTTGAAACCACCAACATAGGTCATACCAACATAATAACAAAACTAAACTGAAATATGAGCAATAATTGTGCACATATATTTGTTGTTGTTGTTTATTTATGACATTTCCAATGAATTTTTCAGTTTATCGCCTTAAATAATTTAACCATATTGTTTGTTAAATACAAATATATACATAAAATAAATGGAATAAATATTTGAGATGCATTTAAGTAAACCAGTTCGGTTGAGAACCAAAAATTTTATTTTGCCATGGAAAAACTGGAGCTACAAATTCTTTGATAAAATATAAATTGTGTTTTATATAAAACCGAATATTGTATATGTAATCCACAGGCATACGTTTATTCAATTAAATTAAAACAAAGCCAAACTAATCGCAAATCAAGCGGAAATTGAAAGTAACAAAACAAAAAATACAAAACACATGACTCGCATGACAACCGTAGACGAATATTTTGAGCAAATTTCATGTGTGACTATATTCAAGTTGTTAAAAAAATAATCCAACTTTATAATCTCGCTTCGTTAAGACTGCATCAATGTTATAACCGGAATGAATGTCAGTTTTTTATGTTATTTGAATGCCGAAGGCCTATAGCCTGGGGAGACTGCGGGTTTGGTAAACTGGTTTAGAAAAATTCGGTCAAGTAGCTACTCTCGGAAATAAAATTCAATTTAATTCGACACAATATGAAAATTTTTAAAATCAACCTTCCCTCCGCGTTCATAACTATGGATAAAAATCGCAAAATCCCACATCTGAGATTTTTTTTCAACTTTTTCAACTATTTTGCATGTGAGAGGCGTGTCTTTTGTATTTACGTGATTTAATTTAGAAATTCGGCATTTTTATCCATAGTTATGAACCGGCTGTCCAAATTCGAGTTGTTTCATAGGGTACTTGATTCAATTTTGTTAAACCAGTTTAACTAAACTGTCCAAGGCTGTTAATGTATACTACGTTGCGACGTTAAAGTCAGACATATAAACGTATTTACAGTCGAAAATTAGATATACATTGAAGTTAAA
The DNA here is from genome assembly GCA_963691935.1 of Nephrotoma guestfalica. Lineage (NCBI taxonomy): Eukaryota > Metazoa > Arthropoda > Insecta > Diptera > Tipulidae > Nephrotoma > Nephrotoma guestfalica. The sequence goes on along the minus strand of OY829914.1, from coordinate 296,634,680 downwards.
CTTTAGTCAACAAGCACACTGACGACAAGGTGACTTCCCATCACGGTAAATGTCAAATACAAGACGGGATTTGGATTGACATGTCGTTTACCGCGTATGAATCTAACCCTATGAAAATAAACCTTAAAAACGATGTAGAAAAGCCTGTACAAATGTAAATTGTAATGGCCCGATATAGTCTATCGACGTTTTGGGTGAATGGCAAACAAATAAATTTAAAAAAAAATTCCTCCATATTATTATATGTTTTAACTGTATGTAAGTGATTTTTGTAGACTTATCGGTCAATAAACAAACAAAATTTTGATTTGATGTTTAATGAACAAATCGATGTAATAGATTAAGTAAAATCATTTTCGAATAAGCTGGGTTATATCAACAGTATACTAATTTCAACATACACCAACTTAGAAATCGTCCATTCATAATTTTAATAAACACTATTTATTCGCTTAAAGCTACTAGACTAAGTAGTTTAAAAATCTCGTTTACTAAATATTGAATAAAAGTCATTTTTATTTACTAATACTTATGTATATTTGTTTAACCCACATAAAAGAATATGTAACATAATTCATTTGCCTTTCGAAATGTCCCGATAGTTGTCCGAACAATTGCCAAAAATCATGCAATATGGCCTTACCATATCAATTGATATTTTATTATGATGCTTTAATTTAATTTAGCCATGATGGTTATAGAAGGGCAAAATTGTTTAGATAACTATTATTAAAGTTTCGAGTATATGCAGGAATATTGATGGCACTTGATCTTGAAACCTTGAAATTAAAATTTTTACGAGTACATATATAAGAGAAAAATTGATTTTTGGTGGTTTTTTTCCTGTATACAGTAATTAGCATCCATGGCCTTGGTGAATTAATATTTATTAATACGTTCATAGGTGGAGTGCTAACGGCCAGTCATTGTGTAGTAGCCAATTCATGGTTATGCGCTGAATACATGCTAAAAATTAAGTGCAATTTTACACAATCAATTATAGTAGCTGTATATATTTTTTAATAATTATTCGTTTAATTTTTTTTTTTTTTTTTACATACAAATAATATTAAATATATAAAAATTTCCACCACCACCACTATCATCACCATATTTATAGTGCTCATCACTATACTAATTTTCGTTTTCGATTTCAAGTCGGCGAAGTTAAGCAAATACACAATCACACATTTTACCTACTGACTGATTTGTTTTGCGTTTTAAATTCAAATTTTTATTTTTATTATTAACGAGTTGACCGGAGTAAATGGAAGTCAGTTTTTGTGATTAGCTCTCCCCGTGTATTAGACGCGGACCGTTACGGATAATATGGTGGTTTAAGATAAATTTTATAAAAGTATTAAATCGAAACGGATTATAAAATAATAATTTTAGAAAAACTTTGAAAAAACAAATGAAAAGTGAAAAACTAAGTCTCCATAAAAATGTTTAAAAATAATATTGTTAAGTTATGTAAATGAACACGTTTATCGAGTGATATATATAAAAATTATTGTAGTAAGCAAATTACTTAAGTGAATACGAGTTTGAAAATACAAAAATATATAATAAAGGTTTGTTAAGCTGTGTTGTTGTTAAAAATATATTTATAAACTTCAATTTCGGATCATTTCAATTCATGAAAGAATCTCCACTATTAAATTTCAATGGTTACCAATTTCATTATGTACACAACATTAACATGATGAGTACGCGGTAGACATTCGATTTAATACCTTATCATATTCTTTCCTATATACGAGTACATAACACCATTGGCTTATATGTATATTCGGTCATAATTAGAAAATAAATGTAATATACACAAAGTCAGCAAAAATTGTTTTGTTAACAAAAAAATGAAAAAGCAAATATTTATTTATCAATTACACAATTCATATTTTCATTGCTATTACTTGAATTTATCACATAATTTTGTTAGCGAAGTAATTAATAATATTTACATAAATATATTTTTTATATTATAAACCACTGATGGCTTAAGAAATATCGTTATTACCCCATACTCGGTTAATTTATCACTTTATCACTAAAAAAAGGTAAATTTCTGTACAGAGTAATTCAAAATTATCTAATAACGTCTCGTACATAATACGCGCCTTGGATATGATCAGTATGTAAATATTGCCAAGAATGTGACCAGAATTCATAATTGTATGGTTTTGTTTAATAATTAAACAATTTACATTACACAATTTAATTTATGCAATATGTAATATTTGCATTACATAAAAATAATATTTAAAAATCACGAAAGCTTCATGCAATTCTGAATCCTTCCAAAAAATTGGTAAAATTTGTGCAATTTTAAAACTTTGGTCAGGGTCATTAAAAACCAATAAAATTTTCTGCCCAGTCCTCTTATAAATATTTATAAGATATCTTGAGTAAGTGGTCTTCAATTAAATACAAGTGTGTGTTTGTGCAACCATATATAATTATAAAATTTGATTTAATGCTAATAATGTGCTTCCTAATTTAATTTAAAAAATAAACAAAATGACCAACTCTTCTTGTTTAGTAATTAACATTTTTTTTGTGTGTAATTTACAAACATTGTTTGAATACGTAACATTTTATAATATTATTTATAGTTTTGAACGACAACTCAAGGAAATTCCAAGTCTGCAGTAATTACATGCATTTGACGAAAATGGAGGTGGCTAATTTCATAAAATTAAAATTATTTATATGTGTCTACATAATACATGGTTATGATACACAGTTTGGTAATAAAATTCATCCAACGGGCGATTATTCATTATTTGAACATTTTGATACAATTTAATTTAATTATGTTGCACAAAATGGTTTATGGTGGTCATAAATCGCGGCAAATTTTTCTGAGATGTTGTTCGGCCAACGTTTTGTTGCCTTTTTAAAATGCTATATCAGTATAGTTAAAAATATTTTTGTTGCATTGGAAATATGTATACAATTTATTGTAAAACTTCTCGTTTTCATTAAATGACGTTCGATTTTCCCGCGGAATATGTCAGAAGTTTTTTTTTTAATTATACTTATTTATTACAACTGATTGGTGGGCTGTAGCCCTTTGGCCCCTTTACAGTTTTATTATATTTTTAATCGATTCACTTTGAATCTAGTTGATCAAGTGGTTTATTCCTTTGCAGCCGTCTTACTGGGTTTGTATATCATCCAACATACGACATATCTCTAAGGTAAATTAACGAGTTGACTGAGTTGAATGTGTTAGCCTATTTCTTCACTGACGAATTGCATCTTCAGATCTCTATGGAGGTTGTCATTTATTATGTGTCACGGCGCATTAACTATTCCACGTAGCCCTGTGCTTTGGAAAGACTCGATGATATTGACATTGGTTATGTTTTTACAGCCTCAGCGCTAAATACCGTATAATAGTAATTTATTATTTATTTATTGGCCAATCCATCTTTCTGTATTTAATGTTTAACTCTTATTTTTATTTTTGTTATGCTCTTTCCATTTTAGTTTGTTTCAGTTGATATTTTTGTTGGTGAAGTTTACGTGAACAGATTTTGATTCATTAAGTTTTATTCACCATTTCTTCGTTCAGGTACTGACAATATTAGTCGCTCTTTGCCATTTGCTTGTAGATTCTTCTATGCAAACGTTGCTATATTAGTCTCCTCTATCGTTGACAGGTCCGAGGTATATATAACATATACCTCGGAAGTTGGTCCCAAAACACAACCTTGTGGTCCTTCCACTGTTTTTTTTTGTTATTTCTGAGTATTCGCCATCTAATTTAACACGAAAGTGTCGGTTAGATATGTAAGATTTTAGTATTTTATAAAACTGTGCCTGTAAGTTTTTTTTGTAATTTAAATTCCAAGCCTTTATCTCATACTCTTTCAAAGGCCTCCAAGAAGATTTTTGAATATGCTTCCAAGTAGATCTTCAATTATGCTTGTAATTCAATGTACTTGTTCTATTGTTGAATGCTTTTCTCTGAAGTCAAATTGATGTGGAGGAATAAGATTTACTTTCTTCTATTATTGGTATTATTATTATTCTTTTTAGGAGTTGGAAATTATTGGAGATAAGAAAATTGGCCTATTGATTTGTAACTAATTTAAGTTTGAACACTGTGTTAATTATTTGGAGGAGTTTATGTAGTTCTTTTTCAGGTAGAGCTTTTATTATTTGCCCTGTAATTAAGTCATACCCAGGAGATTTATTTGCATTTAGGTTAAGTTTGATTTCCTCTTTTAATTCTTGTAATGTCACCGGAGATATATTGTAGTTATCCACTTTATTTACTGGTTATGTTTTCATCTGCTGCTTGTCTAGGTAGCGGCCGGGATGTGTTATCGATGTGGATTGCAAACAACGAAGAATTTTGCTTTGTATTTATAGCCCATGTTCCATCTTCATTTTTAACTGGTGGAATTTGAAATTTAGGTCGTTTTAAATTCTTTGTCGCTTTCCAAAGAGAATACTCAGTATTTTATTGCACAGTAAGGCCACTTAGGTATTTATTAATGGATTCGTTCTTGAATTCTTTAATTAGCAACTTTAATTCTCGATTTCTTTGCCAGGCTTTTCTTGTTTTTTGTTTTGCTGCAACCTGTTCCCTAACCCAGAGGATAAAAAATATTTCGGCGCATTCCGTTAAAACTTGAGCAGTATGCCGCTTCTTGTGTACTGTTGTTGAGTTGTTCTAGTTTTTCTTCTTGCTGTATCGGATTTTTAATTATCATCAACTAGTTTCTGGAATTTATCCCAGCAGGTTTTGTCAATAGTTAGCCAAGGTGTACTAGTCTTATTAACCCCCTCTCTGCTTTCAAGGTAAAGAATATTACATCTGTTTAATGTATGTTCAATTTTTAGTATTGAAATGGAAAGTTGGTTCTATGCCATTTATGTTCAATGAATGAATGAAACGGCTCAGAGCAGTAGTCAATAAAAGCAGTCAAATAGCAGCCAAAATTGCAGCACGAATCTTGTTCTTAAGATCTTTAATTGTTTGTGTCAAATCGCATGATTTTTGGGGAAAAATGACGTCAGAATGTCTTGAAATTATGCGTTCACCGAACTTGGTTGCCAATAAGTCGAGTGTTTCACAATTTCTGCAAGTTATTTGAATTTTGTAAGGAAGGCGATTGTAAGGAAAGTTAAAGACATGAACATTCTCACTTACTGCTGTTATTGTTTCACGAGTACGAATTGGACGATGGTGTTTATTTGCTCTACCACCAGCAACTGATCCAATTTCTTGAAAACGGTTACAAATTTTGCGATTTTCAGGCTCTGTGAACGTCCATGTTGGCCAAATTCATCATATAATTTACGAAAAGTTTTTTTATAGGGCGACCATTTTCGTAAAAAGTTTCAGTAACCAAAACGCGTTGTTGTGTTGTAAACGAATACATCACTAAAAATGTCATAGTTTTGACTTTTCATTTGCCAAAATGAACTTAATACGTAGTTTTCGTCTATGCTGCAAACAGCTCTCTTCCTTTTATACATGTTACTCTTGATCACCTCCGATTATGAATTAAATTATATCTTAGCGGCAATATATTGACGATAAACTGTATTCTTTGTTGTTATTTATAAATATTTTTAAGCTGACTACTTGCATAAATTCCTTTTCAATTTTAAGATCTACAAAGTGTTTTATGTTTCCTTTTATAACCACCTACGATCCTCCTCTTGCCCTTCCTGCTGGACGAATGACGTGGTAGCAGCTGTATCAATAAATTTTAAGACATGAAGTTGCAGTAAAATGGGTTTCCGATACTAGGCATATATCTATTTTTTCAGTATTTAGAAAAATCTCTATTTCTGGAATATGTTGCATTAGCCCATTAGCATCCCAGGTTACAACTCTTAATCTTTTAGAGTACTGTTGTCTCTACGGCAGTGCCTTCGAAACAACTGGCTTTGTTTGCCATTACTACTTGCGAGTATAGTTTTGGTTATCCCGTTTTACAAGCCTCTTACACCTCTTTGGGGAAAGTTTGGGTAATTTTTTCCGGTATTACTGGATTTTGTTTTCGCGTTTTATTTCTTAACCTTTGTAGCTCCTTAGCCATTTTACATCCTCTGTAGTTTGCGGTGTGTGGCTTCTTGCTTTCCTGCACAATTCGCGCATCTATTCTCTCTTTGGCAATATTTCTGCGAATGCATCTTCCACTTTTTGTTTGTTATTAAAAGTGAGCATAAATAGAGGAAGCCTCCTTTGTGATTTGAACGCCTTGTTTAGTTTCGATTTTTCTTTCCTAATGATGTTAACAGCATTTTCTATTTGATTCTCCTTTTGCTTGAAATCCTCAGTAATTTGCTCTTTTGCGCAGATTGGGTGAAGACCTCTAGTCATAACTTTGATTGGAAGATCATTCTTATCCTCAAAGGTAAACCATTGATGCTCTTCGGAATTAAGCTTTAAAGCCAAAGCTCTATAGGTTTCGGAGTTTGCAACATTAATCTTGATGCTTAACTGGTTTCTAGAAACCTCTTTTGAAGTTGATGGTAACGTTTCTGGAGGAAGGCATTTTGGAGGTTTTTATAAGTGTAACTAATTTTTGAAATTCGAACCGCAGAGCCGTAGGTATTGTAAGCCAGGTTAAAAGTGGGAGAAAAATCACGTGCACTATACATAGATTTAAACCTTATAAGATGTCCAAGAAACGTCTGACTTAAGCTTGCCTGGTTGGAAGTTATCTTCAATGGCAGCATAGAACTCTGTCACATTCCTAGTAAATGGACTGAACTCATTGCTGTCCCAAATACCTTAGACCTATAAGTTTAGCCTCTTCCCTATTAAAATTTTTTGAAATATAGATAGAAGCCCACATTAAAGTTCGAGTGGACGGAATAGGCTATCGAAACCCAACATGCATAATGCAAGGTCAAATCTGTGGAAACGTTCTCCACTCCTTCCGATCATTGCACTTATTAAAATGTAAAAATAAATAATTTTAATTGATTTTTTAAATTTAAATACTTTTTAATTATATAAAAACAATTTTTTTTTGTTGATCTGACGATTGCGGCGATGATGTTGTTCGCGCCGAAATATAAAATTTGAATGGAAGGAATTTATTTTGTTTTGCTTTCAAAAACAATCAAAACTAGTTTTTCTGATTTTGATATTTTTTTGTTTTGGTTTAGTTGCCCCATTAGGTTTTCGGAACACCTTTTATAAACTATGTTTAGTTAAACATAAACGTGCGAAATGCCATCTCTTTTACAATGGCTTGGTGTATGTGTAGATGCGTTTTACATAACTTTGGTTTGCAAAATCAATACGAATTGTTATGCATATCTAAAATGATTTGATTGTAGAAGTTATTGCAATGAAATTGTTGTGTATGGTAGCCAATATAATTTTTCAAGTCTATTTTGCTTGCACCAATTTCGTATGTATAATGCCATTGAAAAAAGATGGGGTTTGGAGCCACATATTATTAAATGGGGACCATTTCATTATATGAGGTTACTGTTTGGTGGCCACCTCTAAATATTCTAACACCAGCTAAACAACAATACTTGGTAAAAGTAAAGCAAATAGCTGCATTGTGAATTAGTAGGGCTCTCAGAGGCATAGCCACTCATGCACTGGAGATTATTTTTCATCTTACAACCCTAAATATCCTAGGTAAACAAATGGTAGTGAGCTCAGCTATAAGGCTCAACTCCATCTTCATATGTAACTGTAATAATACAGGGTACTCATCTATTCTTTAAACTGGAACATCCTAAATACTACCGGCTATACAGAAGGTGTTGATTTCTTCACTGATGGTTCAAAGATGGATGGGAAGGTTGGAGTGGATTTGGATTTGTTAAAAGATGGATAGGTGAATTTAAAGATATTCAAACCTGATATTCACTCTATTTCACTTACGTTCGATCTCAACTGGAATGCGCTGTTTCGGTCTGGAATCCATACTATGTTGTACACAATAAAAAAATTGAAAACATTCAAGAGAAGTTTCTGATTTTCTTGTTAAAGGAAAGTGACTGGAATTACGACCACAAATTGCCATTCCATGAAAATGTGGCTTGGTTACCTTCGTACTCAACAAGATGTACGGATTACAAAATATGCACGCTTGAAAATAGACGACTTCATGTGCCTTGCAGAACAATTCGAAACCATGAGTTATTAGCACTAGAACACCATTCCACAAACTATGGAGAAAATAACCCCATTAATAGGTCGGCTAAATCTTTCAACATCGTCGACGACCTATTTGACTTTAATTTATCAAAGGACAACTTCAAAAAATATCCTTAAGAATTATTCTTTAAATTTTTAATTGTTTAATCAAGATAGATTTAAATTAAATTCTGAAATCATATACATGTAAATCACAGAATAGATTTCTTTAAATAAATAAATAAAGTGGGATTTTCTGTGAAGAATTAAATGTAAACCTCACTTTTCGTCTCCCGGACTCCTGCCAAGTTTTTCATCCTGAACTAATCGCCATAAGGGAAGCTATTGACTAGTTGAGATATAATGTAATTTCTGCAAGGGATATTAGCATTTTTATGGACAGTCAGGCTTCAATTAAGATGCTCAAATTATATTCGACAAGGCACAACCGAATGTTGATAAACCGCTCGCTAAATGCAATTTAGCTACCTGTAAGCTAGAATAACAACGAACTACAGATGGTCCAATTGTACCTCATGCGTATTAATTAGAAAGATCTGGCCAAACCTAGAGCTGTCACTGGATAGCTGGGATCGCTGCGGCGTCAGCATGTCAGTATGGTGGTGCGTGCTATTACGGGACACTTTCTCTAGGTATAAGCATGCGAGCAGAATGGGAGAGTTCTCACAAGATGAAGCATCTTCGCATCCGAGATTTTTTTCAATTTTTTCTTCTCTTTTGTGCAAAAAGAAGCGAGTGTTTTGTAAAATTTACGTGAGTTACGTAAAGTTGGTATTTTATTTGTATATATATATTACGGTAAAAACCCGAGTAAAAATTGAAAAAAAACTGTTTCAGTGCTTCGAGAGTCAGGCAAATAGTCCGGCAAAAATATTATATTCTCGAAATGGTTCAACCTTCATTCAACGGAGTATTTTTTATGGTATTCGTGCAAATTGGATTTGGAATAGTATAAACTAACGGCTTTACTAACTATCAGGCTCGCGGGAGCTAACTGTGCCCCCCATGATGGTTAGCGTTTTGATGGCGCATAAATGAAACTACGGGGACTTAGAGGGGAAGGTTAACAAACATTTCGTTATCATCGGACAACCGGTTTTTAATCGTGTAAACGAATTTAAAAAATTAAAATTTCGGCCATTTACCGATTTCGGACTTTATCCGTAACATATATGTACATACGACTTAATACAGAAAATCTGTTTCGATTTGCGGAAATAAATAATAGAAATCGTAATTACGGGAAATAAAGTTTATTGTGAAAATATACGTTCGAAGCGTATTCACACGATTCTATCCCAGAAAATAAACAAATTTCATCTGACATCGTTAACCAATAAAAGTCATACTTGTTCTTGTGTGGAGTTAGCCCAGCCCGGAATTTATTATTTATTTATTAGAAATCTCGTTTTTAGATGGTCACAATCATGTCTTACAAGTAGGAAGATTAGACAACAAAAAACGTTTCTTGTCAACTTCGCGAAATTAGGCTCTTGGTCAGATATATCTATATGTGATTTAGACAATTTTAAGGTGTAAGGTGTGGTCTTACTTTCAGGTCAGAAAAAAATTATCCCGTGGTGATTTAGCGAAAATGAGCCCTGGCGCAGATATATCTATTCAAATCGTATTTGTCATACGGACATAGCCGTCGGTATTTTCATGGCATTACTATAACACACATGAGTTATTGTGTCCAATTACCAGAGTTTTTGTAATCATTGAGCCTCACCTAGTGATTTTTTTTATTTTGGTCGACGTTTACTATTGCCGACGTGTCCTAATAAAGAAATAGGAGTTATAGGTAGGGCATGTCAGCATTTGCAGACAGACGAGTTTTAATTTTTAATGCCAAACCTATATTCATCCAATAATGATCCCGAAACTCCAATCTGACAATATAACTCATCTAAAATTGAAATTACAACATGTGCAATTGTGTGAGCAATTTTTACAAATTTTGTGTCTGCGAAAGCCTTAAAATTATAAATTGTCAGATAAAGGCTATGCTGGTTTGAGATACTCACACTCATGCCTTACATAGAAATAAAGAAGAACATCATTCCGTGGCAACTTAATTTTTTTTCTAATTTTCCAACTCGCAAGGCATGAGTGTGACCATCTCAAAGCCAAAAAGCCCTGATACGACAAATTTATGCTTTTAACGTGCCAGATTTAAATCAAATATACGAGTTTTATAGATACAAAAAATGCATGGCTAAAATTCGCAAAATTTACGAATTTTATTTTTGTAAAAATAATTTCAAATAAATTCCAGGCTAGACTAACTTCGAATCGTTAACTTCATAAACGTCCTTTCTTACATTTTGTGACATTTTCAACTCTCGAGGAATTACCAAATGAAAATTTTAACGTCATTTTCAGAGTTTTTTACTTGCTTTTCACAAGAACATCGCAATACATTTTCTTACATATGCCTTTATCTAATCGTCAAAACTATTAAAGCTAATTTTTGCGAAAATAGTTATTCTCACCATTCTCGCAATGAATACCACTTTCTCGTCTCTTCAGAACATTTTTAAAATTGGAATCTGATAAAATTATATGGGAGAAGTCAGTTATCTTATAAATAATGTCTGACATATTCCAAAACACTAAAATATATTCGCGGGCTGACCATTTTTGGGTTTATGTGCATGTGTCGAAAGAAAGCGTTAAATTGCGGATTTTCGTTTCAAATATGGTAAAATGTCCGATAATGTATGTAAAGAGTTACTTCGTAATTAATGCTGTTGGTGTGACTCAAATGTTAAGGTTGTTGGATTTATATTTGTGTTATAAACAAACAGCTAAGTTGTATTTCAGCAAAGCTAGTATGTATGAGGATTTATTCTAGCTTCAAATTTTTAAAGGACGAAAGCAGCGGCAATAACTATAGAGGCGGCGTGAGTTTTTTAGAATTATTGCCAAATCGTCAAAAGTGCTACCCTCAAAATTTGCTATATGATTTTAAAACACGTTTTCTAATATTTGATGTGCTTGTATATTTTAATAGTAAATAACAAAAAAACAATTATGGTGATTGTGCCACTCTACACAGTGCGGAACACGATGTGTCCCTATTCGTCTCTTACCTGTTCACCCATATACAAAATTTTAAAGTAAGGGTTCGCAGCAATAATCATATGTGCGGCTGGTGTTGTATACTCACTAACAAAAACTAATTTAAGGTTTGATTTTTTTTTTTTGTTTGTACGTGAGCAGTCTGAAAATGAATTTTGGCAAAAAATAAATGCCTGAGTGAATGTGGAGAATTTTAGATTTTGTTTCAATACCTTACCTACTAGATTATTTAAATTTTATTTTTGTTTTTCTATCCGTTTCGCTCAAGCATCCAATATAAATTGTAAATAATGTTTTACACATCCATTGGCACGAGCCGCACTTGAGTTTTGCTTAGAAAAATACACTGTGCAAGCACAGTTCGCAAATAAAATCGCAGTGTGCACAGTAAAATTACTCAGGTTGAATAAAAAACACAGGGTATTTTTTGGCAGCGCACTCTGCCTGCTCGGGTTGAATTAAAAAATAGACTCATAATAAGACATTGCTCACCAGTTGTTAGTCACGACTGAGGCATGAATATCTGGCAATACAATAATATCACGAAAATGATTATAAAGCTTTGAGAGAGGCACTATTTATTTTATAGTTCTTCGTTACTTTTGTGGACCGAAATTAAAACCAGATGCTCTTGAACATATTTGCTATATTTATAAATAATAAAATCGTGAAATCAACTACATTTTATCTGATAATGGAGCATCGACGAGTGATATACCTTTGGCCGAGAAAAAATCGAATCAAAATCATTAAATAATATTTGCGCATCTAGAAGGCAACATGAAGTGCTACTTATGTAGGGACTGGATCAACGTAGATTAACTAACGGGGTACTTCTGTTATTTTAGAAAATTTTTTAGGTTGCCAAAAATAATTATAAATTTTAAAATGCATTCTAATTTATTCTAATATTAAATTCATCGTTCCAGCGGAGAACATCTGATCCTGATTTAGGTTAAATTATTTTTTAAGCGTACAATATTATAATAAAGCTATTGACATGGAAACGTATGTATATCATTCGAAAGGAATACCAATGAACCAATAAAAACTTTGGTTGATTCATTATTTTAAAGACGCCTTCAAATACGATATTACAGGGTGAACCTAAAAAGACAGAACCTCTTAAGATTTAAATTCTATGGTAAACTGAAAACGTCGCCCTACTAAAACCATTAGTTCGGAAGTATGAGATCATATATCATCACCTGCAAAATTCGTTAGTTTGATCAGCGATAAGTTATTCCGTGCTTTACAATCCGAAATTGTTTCATATGCCTATAATTATGGAATCCTACATATGATGTGTTTACGTATAAAAATCTCTCTGTACAAAATTAAATTATTATTTAAAAACTTAAAATTTAGATCACGTAACATTTTATTATCGTTAGCATTTTTAGTTTACTCATTTCGATTCAGTTCAGCAAAATGTTTGAACTTTATTATTGCATTCATTTAGTATTAGTACAAAACACTTTTTATCAGTTTTGATTATCACAATGTATACTTCTTAATTAATGCGAGATTCCATAATTACGCGAGCGCTTCGGTTTGCGGTAAAAAGTTCAACTATATCTGAACATTATGTTACGTAATATTTGTCCTTGGCATGCATCTCCATAAAATCACATAAAAAGTTCAATATTTCATTAATTGATTTATTAATATCGCCCAATTATTCAACTAACCTGAGACAAGGTTAGCCAGCGATTACAAATGTGATTTTAAACGTTCTGTCTCCGCGCACGCAATTTCGCGAAATACATTTCTTTATATGGTCGTTACATGTGTGACAAACAAACGTAACTCATTTTTACGGTAAGTAAAATAAATTGTCAATTAAATAATGAGCGATTGTGTTACGTAAAAAATAATTTTGAAATTTGTTTATGTTCGTATCCATATTGGAGTACGCGCGTTTATGTATGCTGACTGTCTCCACAATGAATACTTTAATGAGCATATAATTAATTTGATCAAAATATTTAGTTTACTTGGATTTATTTATGTAGTAAAAAAGTTTGTTTATTGCCAGAAACGGCTAAATTTAATCTCATAATGGATTTTCCTTTTAATTCTAGATCCATCCACAGAATGGAACCCGAGCATGAGTTGACACCGATTCAACAATTTTATTCGGGCGGCAATGTATTTATAACGGGTGGCACAGGATTTTTAGGCAAGGTGTTACTCTCAAAACTGTTAATATCATGTCCGGGTATAGAAAATATTTATCTGCTAGTCCGAAGTAAAAAGGGTAAAGATGTCCATTCAAGGGTTGAAGAAATATTTGAAGACCCAATGTTTAATATAATGAAGAAGCATGCGCCAAAATTTCGACACATGATTCAAGGGGTGGCTGGAGATTGTTTATTACCCAGTTTAGGAATAAGCGAACAAGACAAGCAAATGTTGATATCAAAGGTAAATATTGTATTTCATATGGCGGCCACAGTTCGATTCGACGAAAAAATTAAAATCGCAATGAAAATTAATGTTGAGTCGTGCAAAGATATGCTCCATCTAGCGGCGGAAATGAAAAATTTAAAAAGTTTTATTCACGTCAGTACGGCATATGCTCAGTGCAATGTAAAACGAATTGAAGAAAGATTTTATACACCCCCGATGGATGCAAACAAAATGATAGGGCTCTCGTCGTGCATGGATGACAAATTATTAGATAATATTACACCAATGTGAGTGAATTTCATAGTTGAAATCAAAATTTTATAATAATAGTAATGAAATTTAGACTTTTAGGTGAATGGCCAAACACGTACACGTTTACTAAAGCAATTGCCGAGGATATAGTTAGGCAATATGGTGTCGGGCTACCCGTGGGTATGTTTCGCCCCGGTATCGTAATTTCGACATACAGCGAACCATTTCGTGGTTGGATTGATAATTTGTATGGACCGACGGGCGTAATAGCGGGTGCCGGAAGCGGTATTATACGTACAGCACGATGTAATCCGAAGTGTGACGCAAACATGGTGCCAGTGGATATGTGCGTAAATGGAATTATTGCTTGTGCGTGGGATGTACACAACAAACACAAATACAAAATCAAAATAGATGAGGACATACCGATTTATAATTATTGTACGTCGCCCAAGAATCGATTGAGTTGGGGCGATTTTACGACGAAAACGACCCGATATGGTGTTTGCTATCCAACAATTAAGGCTATTTGGTATTTGTCTTACTCAAATAATCCAAATAAATTTATGCATATGATGTCTATGCTGTTTCTGCACTATGTTCCTGCGGTTATATTCGATGCGTTGGCTCTGTGTATAGGTAAAAAGCCTAGGTAAGTACATTAAATCATATGGTCCGGGTGCAATTTTTATTCCTTTTCCTGTGTACTTCCAGACTAATTAACACATACAAAAAAATCCATCACTTTATGCATGTGATCGAATATTTCGCGATGCGCGAATGGGATTTCGAAACAACAAACATTCCAAAATTATTCGAAAGTTTACCACCAGCCGAAAAAAAAATTTTCTTTTTCGACATGGCCAAAGTGGATTGGGATGAATTTTTGGAAAGTTATTTCAAAGGTGTACGAAAATATTTATTAAACGATCCGTTGGAAACTGTACCTGAAGCTCTTAAGAAATGGAACCGCCTCTATTGGTTACATCAATCGGTCAAATTATTTTTCAGCGCAATGGTCTTGCGCACTATTTGGTCATTTTTTTCACTGTTTATTAAGTGAATCTAAAGAATTGCGGCCATTCGATTTATTTAAGACATTAAAATATTAATTTTGAACATTAAACAGTATTTTTGTAAAAATAAAATTTTTTGTAGTCTTTATCATATTTGGGAACATACCACAAACATTTTTTTCGTTTTAGTAAGAAAGGTAAATTTAGAAATGTACTCGTACACACAGTGGTTTCATTATATCACATATTTTTTATTATACTGGAAAGAGGGATCACGATTCCGGTCAAAACCTCAAAATAACATAATATTGTAATAATTTTTATCTGGGGTATCGGACTGAATATCGCGTGCATTCATACTTTCGACACAAAAATATTCGTCTGCGGTAGAACATTGTTTAGTATATAAATGCAAAAATTTTTATTACACCTAACATTAAGCATATTTGCCTCATCGTAGTTGCACTAGTATCACTTGTATACCTAATTTGTAATCTTGTGTTTTAACAATATGGCGGATCAAAATGAACTTGCTGTCCAAATGCTATTCCAGCGTGTAAACGAGCCGGTTTTTACTCCACGGAATGAAGGCAAAACTGCTTTAACAGTGCCACCGAGTTACGTTAATGATCGGTACAAAGATGCTTTACCCGATTTAGAAAGCCGTTTCGGGGGTGACGAAGTTGAACTCAAGGTAAGTTTTGCATAATATAACACATATGCTAGCTAAATATAAAATACACTTTTAAAATTTAGATTCCGATACTCGAAGTTAATCAACCGGATTTATCATTTGCCGAAGAAATTTCCAAAACTGCTGGATTTTCGATATTCGTTCGTAAGCATCAACAAATAGCAGGACGACTCGTCACAATTTTGCTCGATTTACCCGACCTCCAAACATTTATTTCGGTAGCGGCTTATGCCCGGGATCGTTTAAATGCAACTTTGTTTCAATATGCTCTATCGGTTGCGGTAGCCCATCGCCCGGATACAAAAAATATCCAAGTTCCGTCTATTATTCAAATGTTTCCGGACCGATTTGTGGAGCCGGGCGCATTCCCACGAATCCGAGAAGAAGCAAACATAGCGACCCCACAAAATCGGAAACCGGTTGAAATTGAAATGAATTTCACCGCAGCCGATCATGAAGAAGAACAACGTGTTGCCTACTTTCGAGAAGATATCGGTATAAATGCCCACCATTGGCACTGGCATTTAGTGTACCCGGCTGACGGTGACCTTCGTGTTGTAAACAAAGATCGACGCGGGGAACTGTTCTATTACATGCACTCGCAAATCCAGGGTCGTTACAATGTCGAGCGCTTATGTAACAATTTGGCACGTGTTCGCCGTTTTGGAAATAATTTTAGAGAAATAATTCCAGAAGGATATTTCCCTAAAATTATCCGGAGTGCAAGCAATCGTGCATATCCTCCTCGCCCGTCAAATACTTATTTACAAGATGTATCCCGTCCGGAAACAGGTGTCGAAGTAGCAGAGTTAGAACGTTGGCGAGATCGTATTTTGGAAGCGGTCGATCAAGGATTTGTTGTTTCATCTACAGGTGAACAAATCCCATTGGATGAAGTGAGAGGTATTGACATTCTTGGAAACATTGTCGAACCATCGATTTTGACACCAAATGTAGACTTGTACGGAAGTCTTCACAATGAAATGCATAATCTGCTATCGCTCATTCATGATCCAGATGGCAGGCATCTCGAAGAACTTGGTGTCGTTGGGGATAATACGACAGCAATGAGGGATCCAGTATTTTACAAACTCCATGCATTTGTCGAATATCTTTTTATTCGCCATAAGTTGACATTACCCGATTACAATGATACATTTTTACGTTTCGATGGTATCACCGTGCAAAGCGCTCAAGTGCAAGTACGTGGAAATGCACCGACAAATACTTTACTAACCTACTGGCAGCAGTCGGATGTTGATTTGCAAGCTGGCTTAGATTTTGGCCCACAAGGAAATATATTCGCTCGATTCACCCATATTCAACATGCACCGTTTAGTTATCAAATCGGAGTTAATAATTCTACGGGTGCCAATCAAAGAGGTACATGCCGCATATTCATTGGACCAAATATGGATGAACGTGGTACTGCACTACCGTTTAGTGAACAACGTTTGCTTATGATTGAACTGGATAGGTTCACCGTGGATTTGCAACCCGGTAGTAATATGATTGTACGTCGATCAGATCAATCCAATTTGACCATACCGTTCGAGAGAACATTCCGACCCGTTGGTGCGGCGCAACAGCCAGCCGATCCAACTGCACGAGCTGCATTCCAATTTTGTGGTTGTGGTTGGCCGCAGCATATGTTATTGCCACGTGGTCGGCCAGAAGGCATGCCATTCGATTTATTTGTTATGGTTACAAATTTTGCTGAAGATACCGTTAACCAACCGTATAATGATCAAGAGAGATGCAGTGATGCCGCCATGTTTTGTGGCTTACGTGATCAACTCTATCCTGATCGTAAGCCTATGGGATTCCCATTCGATCGTAACAATGCAGTTCGAACATTAGCGGACTTCGCGGGTAAGGGTTCGAATATGGGACTTGGCAACATTAGAATTCAGTTCTCGAATACGTATGTTAATAAATAATCATTTTTATCAATTTAAACAAACAAATGAAAGATTAACGTAGATTAACGATTTGGTATATCAAATACCATTAAACGTGCATTTTAAATATTACATATTATTTTTGCTTCACTTATATAATCAATAAAATAATTAAACTAAGATCTGATTTTTAATATTCTTCCTTAAAAATGATTGGGATAGTGAAATACACATTTCAGAATCATCTTAATACTAGAAATTCCTTTCCGGCGAAAGCAACTCACAGTTCCATTTATCCCAAGTTATCCTTTGTCCCGAAATGTAAAACGGATTTGTAGAAGAAGCGAGCAGATCACTCACTCTTGGGACCCTCGAGCATTTTATCAACCATAATAGTCCTATTCTCCTCCCAAAAGCCCTCACTCCCCTCGTGAAACCTATCAAATGTCTCCAATTTTACGAAGAGTAATCTACTACTAGACAGGGCAAAGTCCTTGCATTTTACATGGGTATCTGTATCACCGCCAAATGAAAATTATTTATAATTTCATACACTGTTTTGACAGCAGGTCTAAAACTGTAAATTTTGAAACTTTGGAAGAGGAGAAGAAATGTTTAATTTATAGATAAATGAAATGAGCATCTTCCTCTCCAACAGTAAATTCAAAAAACTCTAGCTAGCCTATGGCTGCAATGTCGCAATGAGTTCCATAACTAACAGAATGATGGTTCGCTCTTAATGGAATTAGTAACCCTGAACATAGGAAAAATGTAGATCGGACCCTTCCTTAGAAATTTGTATGACAAATAACTCAGAAGCTCAGTGATATGGTTATATGCAACCTAATCGAATATATGAAACGTATACAAAAATTGAAAGAATCTATCAGCCAATTAAGATTGTCCAGGCCTGTCCAGTAGTGCAAATGGAAACTGTCATCACTTAAGTAGAAAAATCCAGAAATACAAGGATGAACCAATAAGATTGATGGAGTGTCCATTTGTTTCAAATCTAGTAAGCAAATAGAACGAAATTTTTGGGCAAAGCCACAGTAATGGGCTACAAAGTTGCAGTCTCATCGTCGCGCCATATATGCCGTTTCCGCAGAAGGATGCATAAAACGTTATTGAAGACCATAGGCTGATTGTTCCAAGCACAAAACACCGTGGAATAACCGTGGCTGAAACTTAGTAGGCTTACAAGAGCGAGCACTGGCTCACAAAGCGGTTATGCTCAAATTAATAAATTGTAATATAAGACAATTTAAGATTGGTAGATTCAGACAAAATAACAAAACGCCATTCATTGCGTTTTAAAGTTTATTTGACATAACTAACATTACAGCACACCACACCACTTTAGCGAATCAACAACAATGTTAGCAATTCATTAAATTTACGTGGTGGGCTGCTGCACACACGACTAAATATAAAACGATTCTCCAGGAATCAACAAAATTGCTTATCAACTATTAAAAAAGTTTCCTGATAATCTTATAAATAAACAATAACGGATCACATTACCGTTTCATGGGGTAAAATAGATTTTCTTAAGAATACGAAATATGGAAAGAGATTCATTTAGTGCCAGCAAAACCTAACAAAAGCCCTAATTGCTACCGGACAAACAGTTTCACAATCAAGGTTATTGCGATCTAAACATCTTTCGCAGTTGTGCAAACTCGCATTGTTCAAAGCATTCATAAGACCGGTATTCGCTTTCACAAGCTAAGAGCTGGACCCTGGCCTCTAATGACTATGGAATGGTATCTACTTTTGAAAGAAAGATTATTCGTTCCATACTTGGGCTAATTAAAGTTGTGCAAAACAAATGAAGCAACTTTTCGGAGGCCGCGCAGTATCATCAGTGCAGCAATGATTAATAAAAGTTAATTCAGAGTCGTCTAAATCGATCGATTCAGTGGCTTGTAAAAAGTAAACTCACAGTCACCGATTATTTTGTCTCAGTCCCTATTGCATTCATTTCTATTCGTTCCCGTTGCGTTCAGAACAAGGTTAGTATCATGGGAATTAATAGTCTTTGAAGTATGTGGATCGAAAACAAGATCCGATAGTAGATAGTACTCCGATTAGACTAGTAGCTCGTAGTACTAGTATTAAAAATATAAACATTTTAAACAACCATTCGATCAAATATTCGACCTTTTTCTTCATTTTCGGAAACCAGTATGTTTCTACGTAAGAAATTGATAGTTCGATTTGTTCCAAACTGACCATATTTGTGGCTCTGACGAATAACGCAGTTTCCCAATACTTCAGTAATTTTTCTTTATCTTTCGTACGGAATAAAAATCATTATCCTTCTTGAATCATTATCCTTGTTAAAGATTCTTTAACGAAACGGGCGTTTTCATCGATCATTTGAAATGAAGCTAAGCCCCTTCTAGGAATATGCACTCCGTTATTATATCAGGTGTACGACTGATAGCATCAACATGTCTCATTTTTGTATCTCGTTGCACAGTACTGTAATTATAATTTTTTTTAACTATTGACCATCTCATAACCAGACTCAATAACCAGACAATTCCAATATTTCCCCAAAGCTTGGTTAAAGGAAAGACAATCAGTGATTATTTTGAATATTATTCCATGCAAGTATAAATGGAACCTTCTGACGGCATTGGTAACTAACTGCTAAAGCTTCTTAGTTCGAATGAATGAATAGTTGTTCTCCTACTAAAGAACTCGTTAGGATGCAATTCTCCATCGGGTTCTCTCTGCAAAGAATTACTCTAAAACCTATCCTACTAGCGTGTGTCTGAAGTTCTGTTTCGTAAATTTTATTATAAATTTTATTATAAGGTTGGTTTGCAACGTTCGAAATGCCTCGATTTTTGGCTCTTGAAATTTTAAAACCTGAATTATTTTTAAGTCATTTAACGGTGTGTAATAACGGAAAACTTGCTCGCAACTCCCGCAAAACGGTGACCGTCATGAATATTCTTCGGAATATTATAATCGGGTACTGGTTCTGTATGTTGCGTTGATGGTGGTATATCTTGGAAATATCGAAACCAAGAAATTCTAAACTTGGTTTAAATATAGACACTTAGGCGGTTGGAATTCAAGCAACTATCGTGCATTAATTGGAATACTTCGCTCAATGTTTCCAAATGTTCGTCAACTATCTATACGTGTCACAATTGAAATATCGTCTGTATAAACAGTTACGTTCCCGTTTTGGGTAAGAGGGTTAAAGACTTGGTTAGTGAAACGCTGGAAAACGGTCTGCATATTACATAAATCGAACGGAGTCTTTAAATACTCATATTGCCCCTCGGGCGCTACAAATGCGGTGTATGTGGTGATTCGGTTCAATTGGTATATGGTGAAAGCTATTTTTTAAATCAACTAATCTTAAACAACTTGTATCCTCTAATCTATCTAAACTATCGCCAATTCGTGGAAGAGGAAATCGGTCCTTTACTGTAATTTTATTTAATTGCCTAAAAATCTACGCCCAATGACTTCTTGCCATTTTTCTGATCAACTAGAACTATTCTACTTGCATATTCACTAGCACTCTTTCTAATGATTTGATTATCTAATAATTCTGATACTAATTCAACAACAATCTGCTTTTTCTTTAAGGACATTCTACTCGGTGAACTATTAAAATGTTTATTGAAGTTAAACATATTTTCCGTCCGAACAGTCCAATATCATAGTCCGTGGTATTCGTTTCGATTCATAATCAACCGATAGAATTTCGTTATAAAGCGTTAATACGTTCGAATATTCATCTTTCGCTTTATTTCTAACGTCTAAAACATCTGTATTATGTAGCGTTTATGGTTTCATTCTTAGTTGTTCTTATTGCCATAATCACTTCACCAGAGTATACACCAAGACTTCGGTGGCCTGTCTGATTACAGTTGAAACATCGTTGAGCATTTTCGTTGGTCTTACCATTGATCGATGGTGGTTTCCTGAGGTTATCGAGAGTAGATTTAAATTTTTTTGTATGGAGTTAAGGCAACTTTTTCGGCAATTCTTTGACATGACAACGTATACGAATTAGAATGAGTCCCATTCGGTATATAATGCGTTTTTTCATGTGTAATAGCTTATATATATATATATATATATATATATATATATATATATATATATATATATATATATATATATATATATATATATATATATATATATATATATATATATAAAGGGTGTTTTTTTAAGAGGTTGCCGATTTTTTTTTTGAATAAAACACATATAAAATTATGAAATGACCAAAATTTTTTTTTATTTGGTAGATAATTTTTTGGCATTTAACATTTAAACACAATTTCTGGCATATGGCTACCACGACTATTTTTCACAAATGTCATTCTGGAGGTCCAATTTTCCAGCACTTTTTCAAGCATTTGAGGGCGTATGTCAGCAATGACACGTTGAATATTGGTTTCCAAAGCGTCAATCGATTGAGGTTTATCCACATAAACCAATGACTTCACGTATCCCCACAAAAAGTAATCGAGTGGCGTCAAATCGCACGAACGCGGAGGCCAATTCACCGGACCATTTCTCGAAATAATGTTGTCGTTGAAAGTTTCTTTCAATAAGTCGATTGTTTCACGTGCTGTATGGCAAGTGGCACCATCTTGTTGAAACCACATTTCATTCATATCCATATCTTCAAGATTTGACAACAAAAACTCATTTAACATGGTTCTGTATCGATTTCCATTCACGGTAACGCGTCGTCCTTCCTCATTTTTAAAGAAATATGGACCGATGATCCCACCAGCCCATAGACCGCACCAAACAGTACATTTATCAGGATGCATTGGTAATTCTAGAACGGCGTGTGGATTATCTTTGCTCCAAATGCGACAATTTTGTTTGTTGACGTATCCATTTAACCAAAAATGCGCCTCATCACTGAAGAGAATTTTACGGTAAAAAAATGGATCTTCGTTCAATTGATTTAACGACCAATCACTGAATTCACGGCGCAAACGATGGTCGTGTGGCTTTAATTCTTGCACCAATTGAATTTTGTATGGCACCAAACCCAAATCTTTACGTAAAATTTTCCATAAAGTCGATGGACAAAGTCCAATTTGCTGAGCACGACGACGAATCGATAAATTGTCGTTTTCTTCGACACTGGCCTCAACGACAGCAATATTTTCTTCTGTACGAACTCTTCTCATTCTTGTCGGTGGCTTGGCATCCAAAAGAGTGAATGTAGACCGAAATTTGGTAATTACGTTCTTTATGGTGGTCTCTGACGGACGATTATGTGCACCATAAAATTCACGAAGTGCTCTATAAACATTTTTAATTGAACACTGATTTTGAAAATAAATTTCCACGATTTGAAAACGTTGTTCTGGAGTTAACCTATTCATAATGATTTGCCAAACAATACTGAATAGAAATGCCACTTTGAGCTGTCAAAACAACTGTCATAAAATAAAACGACATCTATCGGAAAAACAAACCTCCTAAAAAAACACCCTTTATATATATATATATATATATATTAAGGGTGGTTAAATTTTAAGGGCCGATGTTGATTTTGTTTGTTTAAAACACAAATTATTTAGGAAATTATTGTCAATTCTTTTTATTATGATAATATGGTATGGTTCAATTATGTATGGAATAAAATATCGGCCAAATGGCCGCCGCGACCTCGGCGCACACCTCCACTCGATGGTCCAAATTTTCGATGACGCTTAGGCATAATTGAGGTTCTATGCCGTTAATGTACCGAATTATCTCATCCTTTAGCTCTTGAAATGTTGCTGGCTTATCGACGTACACCTTTTCTTTCAAATAACTCCAAAGAAAGAAGTCCAACGGTGTCAAATCACACCGTCCGTCAGGCACCGTCCTGTTGACACCACATATCGTCCACATCCATATCTTCCAATTCGGGCCATAAAAAGTTATCATCTCACGATAGCGAATACCATTCACGGTAACTGCCTGACAGGCCTCATTTTGGAAAAAATACGGCCCGATGAAGCCGCCAGCCCATAAACCGCACCAAACAGTCACTCTTTGTGGGTGCATTGGTTTTTCGACAATCACTCTTGGATTATGATTCGCCCAAATGCGGTAATTCTGCTTATTGACGAATCCACTGAGGTGAAAATGTGCCTCATCACTGAAGATGATTTTCTTCGAAAATTGATCATCCACTGTTGCCATTTCTTGCCACCATTCTGACCATTGACGACATTTGGAATGGTCAAGAGGCTTTAGTTCTTGAGTCAATTGCACCTTATAAGCGTGTAAATGCAAGTCTTTATGCATAATGTTCATCAACGACGAGCGTGAGAGGTGCAATTGTTGGGCACGACGACGAGTTGAGGTAGACGGCTCTTCAGCCACACTATCGCGAACAGCAGCAATATTTTCTGCTGTACGAGCTGTACGAGCATGCACTGGTGTTTTAAAATCTCCTACAGACCCGGTTTGCTCAAATTTTTCCGATTGTACGCACATTTGGACGATTAAATTGACCGAAAAAATCACGAAGTGCACGATATGCATTTTGATTTGAACGCCCATTTTCATAATATGCCTGAATAACTTTAACGCGTTGCTCTGTGTATCTTGGTTGCATTGTGTATCTTTCCATGGTTCAAATTGAGTTAGTCTGTAATTGAGAAATGTCAAATTAAATGCAGAAAAAAACTTGACGTTTAGGTGTGGTTCACATTCAACGTCGGCCCTTAAAATTTAACCACCCGTTACAAGAGATTTTAATATTAGGTATATTCATACAAAAATGCATACGTCATAGAATAATAAAAATACAAATCTGTAAACATAGATGTCGGTCTAAAACAAATAAAATTAAATTTCTAAATTAACCGACTTTAGTTCAATAGCAAAATTTTTAAAGTAATGAGATCTTTAGTATTGTAGATGTACAGGTTAAAACGTCAAGACATAGTTAGTGCATGAAATATATTGGTGTATGAAGTATTTAAAGACACAATTAGTTCCTTGCAAAATGAGAGTTTGTTAGTACTACAACTAAATTGGAATTTCTGTTTTAAGAATTCATTTATTGCTTTAGAACAACAATATGGGTTGTAGTTTAACCTACCAATTATATGTAAACTATTAATTAATCCATATAGATATTAATTTCAACTATTAACCCATTAAATAAAAACGTTACAGTGTTCCATTTATCGTAGCAAACTACTCACAATTACTTCTGACTGCACACAGCTACCCATGCTTTTTTACAAAAGCAGATTGCTTTTCATAGTAGGGTTCAAATCCGTTCCATTTATTATCTACCCACAAGTACTTATTTGTAGTTTGCAACGTTTAATAGAAGAAAACAGCAAATAATACCGTAATTATTAAAATCTAAATGTTTTTATCTTAATTTTACCCCCCTGCAATGAATCTAGCCGCCGAGTCATCCGATTACGTGACGACATCATAATTAAATTTTAGAAATAGATTTGCGGCGAGTGAGGCTATCACATTACCTCACCTAACTATAGGTGAGGTAATGCGATGGCCTTGGCGACACCAAATGAAAATATAAATATGTTTGACATGTAATGATACTAAAATTAATAGAATTATGATGACGTCCCGTCTCGCTCGGTGACGCGTAGGTGAGATTCATATACAAGCCTTAATTTGATTAGCTTTTTGGTTAGTTAATTTTAAGGAATCATTTAAATTAAATAAATCCGCTCCGTTCACTAACACCATCATGCTAAATTGATTAGAATCTGATAAGCAAATTAATATTCTATCCTTTCAGCAAAGATCGTACTTATCGCTGTCTGTAGTCATCTTGTTAACAATAGGTCAATAACTAAATTTTGAAAACAAAAATATTATTGTTATAGATTAAGCCAAATCTGGACTAAACCCTCTTCACTCTTGTTGTTGGATGCATTTTAGAAATGGAATTGGAAATCGCGAATCATCAGAAAAACAAGTTACAATGTGAATCTTGCCCTAACCAGGTCATTGGTAAATTTATGATGAACTCTGTAGAACTATTAAAGTTTACAACTAACACTGGAGGAAATCCTAGCGTTGAAATTATTCAACATCTTTAGTACGCTTGGCTGCTTTCTATGCAACCAACTAGCAATGAGTTCTGTAGCATATGAAGGAAATGTACGAGTAGATAGCCCTTCTCCTTATGGTGTAATGCCAGCAAGTTTTCAAGTTTCGGTATATAATTTAGAAGGCCATATGAGTAAGTAAACTCTTCAGTTTTCGTTATCGAAGATATTCACGTGTTTGGACTTGAACTCAACAACAAGGTTCATACCAACATTTTATTTTTACTTTCTGTAGATAATTCCACATTATCATCATAAAATTTTGTGGGACAATTTTAGGAAAAGCAAACCACCAACCAAATCTAAGTTATAAAATTGTATTTTTTAAATATTTGCGGTCGCCGGAAGAAATTGTGGTTTACAACAACTTCCAAAATATGTTGTAGACGGCTACTAAAATTTTCATATAAAAGGTGATTAAATTTAAATTGATAATCACATTCGTACTTCTACTGTTGGAATTAGAAGTTTCTTGTATAATATTTATTGAATAATAAAATCCGGAACCAATTTTAATCATGAGTGACGCCAAGAGAACTCTATCGCTCTTATTCAAACAACCATTGGATCCTGTATTCGTGCCACGTGACAAGGAACAAATTGATGTACCTCAAGAATATTTAACTTCACGTTTTCAGGACGCTGTGCCTGATTTACAAAGTCGATTTGGGGAAAATGAAGTCAGCGTTAAGGTAAGCATATTGTTTCAAATTTAATCTTGCGGTGTTTGATTTATCTATTTTGATTACAGCTCCCAGTTCGTAGTACGCCGCTCCCAGATTTGAGTTTTACTAACGAAATCAAGAAAACTGGTGGCTTCTCACTATTCCTTGAGAAACATCGTGATATTGCAGGCAAACTAGTCGAAGTATTCGTTAAGCAACCAACAGTTGAGGCTTTTGTTTCGGTCGCCGCTTACGCTAAAGATCGTATAAATGCATATTTATTCCAATATGCCTTATCTGTTGCAACCGCTCATCGACCAGATACTCGGGATGTTGAACTTCCATCAATCGTTCATTTGTTCCCAGATCGATTTGTTGATCCAAAAGTATTCCCAAGAATTCGGGAAGAAGGTACATTGGTAAGCCCCGAAAACCGACGCCCTATTGAAATTCCAATCAATTATACGGCTGGAGATCAAGAAATCGAACAACGTTTAGCCTACTTCCGTGAAGATATTGGCGTTAACGCTCATCATTGGCATTGGCATTTAGTTTATCCTGGATCCGGTTTGGACGAAATTGTACGCAAGGATCGCCGTGGTGAATTATTCTACTACATGCACGCGCAAGTCATTGCCCGTTACAATGTTGAACGTTTAGCGAATAATTTAGCCCGTGTCGCCCGATTTGGAAACAACTTCCGTGATATCATTCCCGAAGGCTATTTCCCAAAGATTGTACGCAGCTCAGATAATTCTGCGTATCCACCACGTGTATCCAACGCCATACTCAGAGATCTAAGTCGCCCTGAAGCCACAGTTGAGATTGCAGATATGGAACGTTGGCGTGATCGAATCTATGAGGCCATTGATCAAAAATTTGTACTTAACAGTCGTGGTGAACGGTTACCGATCGGGGAACAAAACGGCGTCGATTTTGGTATTGATATTTTGGGTGATTTAATTGAGGCTTCTCAATTAACACCTAATCGTGCTTTGTATGGCAGTTTACATAACACAGGACATGATATGATTGCCTTCAGTCACGATCCAGATGGCAGACATTTAGAACAATTTGGCGTAATGGGAGATGTAACCACTGCTATGCGGGATCCAATCTTCTACCGATTCCATTCCTTCATTGATGGCGTATTCATCCGGTACAAGTTAACACTCCCCGATTACAATATTCAGCAATTGCAGTTTGACGGTGTTCAAGTACAAAACATCCAAGTACAATTGACGCGACCAAATACTCCAGCCAATGTGCTACTAACATATTGGCAACGTTCACAAGTCGATTTAGCCGCCGGTTTAGATTTTGGCCCACAAGGAAATGTATTCGCGCAATTTACTCACTTGCAACACGCACCATTCCAATGGAGAATTAATGTAGTAAATGGAGGAGCCGCAAGTCGTGGTACATGCCGCATATTTATTGGGCCACGTACCGATGAACGTGGTACGCAATTATCTTTCCGTGATCAACGTTTACTTATGGTTGAAATGGATAAATTCACCGTTAGCTTGAATTCAGGAATGAATACGATTGTACGACGTTCAGATGAGTCGAATGTAACTATTCCATTTGAGCGCACGTTCCGACAAGTTGGACTTCAAAATCAACCGACTGAAGCCAATGCACGGGCTCAGTTCCAATTTTGCGGCTGTGGATGGCCACAACATATGCTTTTGCCAAAAGGTAAAGCTGAAGGTATGCAGTTTGATGTATTCGTAATGATCTCGAACTTCGCCGATGATACCACAAACCAAGATTATAATGAGTAAGGCCTTCAAAAATATTTTTTATGATTTTTACAAGTTTTAATCCATATTTTGGTGTATTACAATAGGCGAGAAAGCTGCAATGATGCTGCATCGTTCTGTGGATTACGTGATCTTTTGTATCCGGATCGTCGCCCCATGGGTTTCCCATTCGATCGAAATAATGCTGCAACTTCATTGACTCAGTTTGCCGCCCAGGGTACAAATATGGGAATTGGACAGTGTACCATTCGTTTCTCAAATACTTATGTAAACAAAACCTAGATTTTTAACATTTCATATTATTTTCAAAATTCTTATAAACCATTTTAAATTTGCACAATAAACTCGGTTGAACTTAATTAACTTAATTTGGTGATTATTAATTATTTAGCTTGGTGACACTTGACTACATTATTTCCGGTTTCTTCCTTTATATCCAGTTTAAAGATTAAATAAAAGAAACTATCAAAAAATTACGTCTTACGCAGGTTTCTAAAAAAACATTTATTTTAATAGAACTATTACATGTTTATCACGAGCCAAGTGATTTTCAAGTTGTTGGCTACTCATTCCAGTTGCACAACAAAGTTCATCGAACGATTTCAGTCCTGTATAGAAATTTTGACACGGTAAATTCGTGAGAAAACAGCTATTTTGGCGTGCCGTAAATGCTTTCATACGTTCGCCACGCGGTAACGGTTTACTCGACGTTTGATGTTTAAATATCCCCAAAGCAGGATCGAAATGAGCCAGTGCAGTAGTCGGCGTTAGGATAGCCGGATTAACCGTTTCATTTTCATTTCCTAGTGAGACCGCTTGCCGAGATGAGAACTCATCCTGTTCCGTGAATAGATTTTTATTCACAGAAACGGGATACTAAAATAAATAATGAAAGGATTACAAATTGAAATTTATCTGTAAATATTATATACGAACCCGATTAACACTCCTAATTAAACCTTCCATTAATCCGAATAACACCATATGCTTTTCATTTATATTGAGTGCAGCAGGATTAAATCGGACGCACAATTCACCAAACGTTGCACCATGCGCCATCGAAGCAAAAAATCTGAATACATCTTTTACCTTTAGCTGCCGCCTTGTCGTTTTCGAACACTTTTCAATACATCTACGCTGTAGTTCTTTAGATTTAGCAAGCTGCGATAATTTAGGTGTTGGTCTATAAACGTTACTATATTGAAAAACGGGTACAACAATTGCAACACCAAGTAGTACTAAATGTTTAATACAATCTCGTACTAAACCCAATGCAACATCGGCCATAGCTGCAATACGATTTATGTGGCTGAATCCATCGACATACGGTAGAATTCGTAGCGTGGTTAAATCCCATTGGACACGGATATAATTATAAAATTCATCAACTAGCACGGGTGCTTGATGCGGATATACCGTAAATTTTTCCTGGTAATGTGGAACCACACAAAGTGGTATAATAGTCGCACCTTCTTGCAACATACACACTTTCTTCTCATTTATATCGTCCCGAACCTGCGTTAATAATTTCGTGAGTAAATCCAATTGATTAACGTTGGTTGGTTGAGATAGTAACTTCGTTGTCGATTCTAATTCAAGTAGATATTCCGTTAATTTTCTTACGACCGGTTCATATCCGATCGTTCTTGTCGATGGCTCAAATACGAAGCATACATTAAAATAAAATGCGTTACGTTCATACAGTTTATTATCAATACGAATTGGATATCCAAGTATTTTTATACCAAATAGTCCTACACTTAAAAAACTTCGTTGAAATTCAATTTTTGGTATTACATATTGGTGCACTATACGAAATAAATCTTTTGTAATATAATTTTCAGGCACTTGTGATAATATTTTAGGTCCAGTTGTGGGATGAAAGTAACATAAAAATATACATTTAACTTCGGCCGGATCTGGGATACTCTCACTTAGGGAGAATGGTTCCTGGTTTCCAAATAAGCTTGGTGAGAGAATCTCGCCTGTTTTCCCCATATTTACACGTGCATCAGCCGAATAATATTTGCTTTGATGAAAATTGACACCGAAGGGAAAAACTCATTTACATAAATAATTAACGGAACGATTTTATTTTTATTATTATGATTTCGAAACCACTAAATTACAACTATAAAATGTTTATTTTTAGTTTTATTTTCATATGTCCAAACGAAATTTCAACATAAAAAATAATTAAAAATTCAACACATTACACTCGATCCAGACGAAGTTAATTTCTTTAATCTTGTTGTTACACGGACTATAATCTTAAACTATACAGACGAATTCAAACCCGGTCTTACACCAACTATACTCAACTACATTGTGCGGTACTCAGTTTACAAATAAACAACATTGACTTTAGATTCCGAAGGCAAACAAACGACCGACACTACCAGTTATTATGGACTGACTATTATCACTAATAGTTTCTGTATACAAATATAATAAAAAAATATTTATTATTGATATTATGAAAAAAAATAAAAATTGAATTTAAACTACACACTACTACACAAAATGTTTCTTATCTTTTATAGCTCGCTTTACACTCAAAAATACAAAAATATAATATCTCTATAGTATAGGTACACATGCATACACCACACATGTAGATAGATAGATACCGAATATATATAAGATGTGATCTATTTTATAAACGTTTTTCTAAGACTGATAACAGAGGCGTATTTTTATTATTCCAATCATTTTCTTATTTCAAGCCACACGAATTTTGACTGTACGCAATCCACACACATGCAATGCAACATTGTGTATTGTGTAGAAGTTGCGCGACATTTTCAACATTTCAAAAGTTTTATGGGTTCGTAAATTTTATCTAAAATTGTACCACGTTAATTAAAATCAGCGGAATTTGAATGAATTATGTTGTTGTAGCTCAATAAATTTATTGGTTGGTTTTAATGAAATGAAACATAATTCGGTGTGCGAATAAAATTATGTTTATTGATTTTCTCGTTATATTCTCGTGGGTAACGAAACTAATATTAGCAAAACCGATTTAATATAGTTTACGATTAGTATCTTAAATTGTAAATATCCGAAAAATAGTTACACATAAAACTTCTGTTTACAGTAGTATTAATATTATGAGTCAACAGTTGCTAAGTATACCCCACCTATGTGTGCAAATAAAAATCCTTATCTGTCTCAAACCAAAATTATTAATAATTCATTTTATTGTTCTAATATTATCTATTTAGCATTATGGACTGTCTATGAGTACACAAACATTATCTTATTTAGTGAAGATTAATCAAAATTAGATACCTAAAAACTAAATGTTTCATGTTTGTTTTATACACGAAATAGCCTCTTGTTTAACTATTACCTGTAAAGAGATTTTATACGCTTCAATTTAGTTGAAAATAATGAGATTTTAATTAATTTTGTTTCAAATTAAAGTAGTCATGAAAATTGTGCCATGACATTCGTCGCAAATGCTACTAAAGTTAAATTTTTTAACTGAGTACTTGGTGTTCACTACATATATCTTGTTTCCATGCAGAGTTGAAAGAAGTGGCTTGAGTTGGAGTTAGCGTTCATGTAAACAAAGTAGAATTGAGTTGTCATTAAGAAATCCTGAACTCGACGAAGCAAGTGGGAGTGATTTGAGTTGAAATTCAAACGGTCGTAATGAAAAATGTTCACCTATTAATAGGGAAGGATACAACTTGTATTACAATTATGCATAATTAAAATAATACAAATATTTTAAAATAATTTAAATAACATGTAAGCATTTATGTACATATCGAAGTAATACGCGCAAATAAAATCGTATTTATTAAACGGTTCTCAAAATTTCAACTGAATCTAACACAAATCGTCGACATATACTGACAAAAACAGCATTTTGTCCCCTTTTATTCTGTAGTATATGCAAGGATAAACTTTAGATTATAATATTACAAGTTACATTAAAACATCATTTTATTGATTCCAAACCCGCCTACACTGCCTTAGTCTATAAAGTAGCTCCATAAGGCGGCAAACTTTAACGCCGAAACTTCTCGGGTTGAAGCATGTAAATGCCTTCTTAAAGTTCACCATGAAGAAAAGCATTTACAGCGTCCATCTGTTCAATGCCCAAATTATATTTTGATGCAAGTGATATTAAATATCTTAAGGAGGTAAACCTCAACACAGATGCATATGTTTCATCGTAGTTAACTCTTGACACGACTCGAACGACTTGACAAAGCTTCTACGATGGTTGTTGGATAATATAATTCACTGTGGTAACACACGTACGAAACAAAATCTTCCATTTATTTCGGTTTATACTGTCGCGACGATTTGCTCGGTACTGTTTTCACAGTGTTTTCGATGTTGCCGATAAGAAAGATACTCAAAACGATTGTATTGTCTGAAGATACATCACCGATTTCATTTGATGCATCGCTATCATTGGCAGTATCAATGATGTCATCGATTATATTGGTTTAACAAATTTTCATCCGGGAACAAAATAACGTAACTATTCGGGTCACTCTCGGTAATCGGTTCTAAACGTTGGTTTTCAAAGAAGATAATATCACGTATTACAATTACGTTATTTTATTATTGTTGATGTAACCGATATCCTTGCGAGTTTTACAGTAACCAACAAACATACATCTCTCTGATTTCGGGCTCAGCTTCTTTCGTTTTTGCTTTGACACGTGAACCATTGTTGCGCATTCAAAAACGAGATGAAACAGATTTCTCCGAGTGTTAAGCCGCCTTTAATACTTGCTGTAGAGGATCGGTTGAGCATATCGTCGGTACTGCTTCCGCCCAGAACTCGTTATCTAATCCGGCATCAATAAGCACACATCTCACTTTCTCCACAATTGCTCTATTCATTCTTTCGACGATTCCATTTTGTTCCGGCATATATGGATCTGTGGTCTGGGAACATATCTCAGCTTTTCATAAAATTTGGCATAAACTTGGTTATTCGTCTCATTTGTCGGTTCGCAAACATGTTACAGTTTTCCCAGTTTAGTTTTCCACTAAATTATTCAATTTGGTTAAAAAAACGGACAATTTATAAGAAAAATCGTCAATAAATGTAAGAAAATTTCGATTTTCTGTTATCTTCTTCTTCTCTCAGGTGCAAAACTTTGGCCCGATAAATACTGTAGTCTTTTGGTACGTGATACCAAAAACGAATCTTCAGTTCTTATGAAACATTTTGCGCCAGCAACATCAATGGGCTATCATAATCGAACAACGCTTTTTCCATTCACATTCAAAAACTTCAAACTCCTTGTCCATATACTCCTCTCTACGATCTAATCGAATACATTTAATTTTTGTTTCAATTGTATTTTTTCACAAAATACGTTCTCTTTTTTACGAATTCTTTAAATACAATGCTTCAAAATAAGGTGCTTCTACAAGCCTTCTTTCGGTTAATTTTTCATTGCACCGATACTTCGTTGGTCGTACATCACGATTCCACCCACGAATGAAAAGTTATTGTCTATTAGCAATAAGATAGGATTTATTATTACACAGACACCAAACTAATGTTTTTTATCCGTTGACCAAATATCGAAGACCTTTCCGTTGACGATTACATTTAGTCCCTCTATCAGTGGCTTCACGGAAATTGTATTTAGAATAATTTCTGAGATACACGTACATTATTTGTTTTGCATCGTTCAAGCGATTTCGTTCGTTGACCATTTGAAAATGACACATTTTCAGTATACGACACGTTATGCGTGAACATCTGGATGCTATTTAATATTACAATCATGAAAATTTGAACAAAATTAGTAACTCAGAAGAATTCGAATTCCAATTTGATTATAACAAGAAAAGTTTCAGACAAAAATTTAGCAAGTTATATTGGCGTCACACCAATTAAACAATTTATTCAATTTTAATCATTATGACAGATGTAAATTAGTTTACAGTAGAGCGCTGATTAACCGAATTAAGTAATACCGAAGTTCGTTGAAAACAGGTTAATTCATAATATACTAAAACACAATTAAAATCAAACTGCATGGCGCATTCTTTGGTCAAGACGAAACATTGGATTGATTAGCTTTCAGATAATACACGCCCTACTGTAGAGAAAATTATTTATTTTGATTAATTTGTATTCATTCAGACCTAAATTTGATTTTTATATCAAGGCCGCAATATGGCTAAATATGAATGAAGTGTTCATAATTCATATATAAATATGAAGAATGTAAACAAAACATATTTGTATTAGTCCATACCAGACTTAATTTTTATGTGCCCGCCACACTTGTAAAAGCTGGTGTTTATCTAGCGCAAACAACACAAAATGAATGTGTAGATTGAGTTTATTTTTATAACAATTTCAAGTAATAAAATGTAAATATTTCATAGTTTTGAATAAACTATTTTCCAGTATTTTAATATCGAATACTCGCACACAGTTCTATACTAATGGTTCAAAAGTTATTGCTGTTTTTGCAATTTTTAAACAGTTCCAAGCATTTGGATATCACCACACGTTAGACAAAAGGACACTAAACAAAATTAACCACAACTGAGATTGACCAACAGCACGGCATACTATTCAAAGGCTAAAATAATTAACGAAAAATCTTTCGATCATAAATTTTCCTACCGAATTGGCCCAAAACCTTGATGTCTTGCCGCTGCTCCTAGCAGTTTAACAAACATCGAAGGTTTATAAGTTACCTTCGTTGTTTATTAAACTGCTAGGAGCAGCAGCAAGCCATCAAGGTTTTGGCCCCAATTCAGTACGATAATTTATGTCCACTTATGTTAAATTATCTTTAGTTAAATTTATGAGCTTTTCCAATTGGTTAACAGCCATACACGGGATTAATGAAGCCGTGTTAGAACATTTTAAATTATTTTCAGTTTTTATTGCACTTAATTGGACATTAATTGCACTTGGTGGCATGCTTGACCAAGAATATTTTTGATTTTACTTTAGAGTAGATGCGTGCTTTAGACCGAAAAGAGATGTCCGCAGGGATAAAAACATAACACGACCGATGTAAAAGATTACGAGAAGTGTAAGTGACGTTAAATTACATTTTTTTGTTTTAGCTTCAAAAATAACCATAACAGAACCAGAGACGTGCTTGGTCTATGGTCGACAACATTATTTTCCATGTAGCCCTTACTGATTATGGAATCAGTGACTAAGCTGGGGCGTTTGAACGTTGGTCGTGTTGAAATTCCGCTGACATAACGAATTGTTTATCCCCGTTGCAGGCGAAGCCAGTTACCGAAGCAGTCATTTAGTAAAGAATAATATTCAATATCGAACGCTTTTATCTAGTTCTAGTCTTTTTCTGTAAAATTAAATCAGGATAACATCGAAGTTAAACCTTAATAACATCGGATCTAATAAATGATTTTACTACAATTCGTCGTCTGGGCTTTTTGTGCGTTCATAAGCAGGCTAATGAATTCTGAGTTTTGCAACAAAAAAGAATTTGGCAATAACGTGATCATAAAGAATTGTTTCAAAATCACTGATCATCTAACATGCTACTCGCAATTAGATTTGATTTTGCTCGATTAGATTTCATGGAATTCCTATACGGAAGATGCAATTTTAACCTTTGTATTTTATATTTACAAAGGCTTAAACAATGGAAATAAATGTGGAATATACATTGATATAACTAAATCTCGTCCTTAAAACTAGCAGAACCCATCCAGCAGAGAGTTAAGTTACCACGAAGAATTATAAGAATTTAATAAGCCTGAAATTAACCTTTAATTTTATATTTGGTTTTTTATATAGGTACCAATATAAATGTAGGCTTTGAATACATTTGATAAATTAAATGTTAAGCGAGATGTTCCTGATCCCCATTTGAAGTCCACAGGTGAAAGCATAAGGTAATGAATTAAAAGTTGAATGTTCCTGTGAAGCTGTTGCAGCTAATAAATTGAAATTATGGAATAAGACCTTCAATCTACAGATTCCAAACCAAAAAATTGGGACTTTGTAGTGACCTCAACAATCGAACAAGTAACAGCTCAAGTTTTACATTGTTTGGACCACTTCAGTTAGTGCAAAAACTACCTAATTATTTAGGTTACTCGTTAAAACTAAACAACTGCCTCTAAAAGGTTTTGGTTGTATCCCGTTTTTGAAAAAAAATTCATCTGACAGTTAAAATTTTTTTTTACCATGCCATCTTTTCTGGGGCCGAAGCACTCGCTGCGCTTTCGCGGTTCATTTTCCTGTCTTACTTTACCCAATTACTGCCAAATCGAAGACGTATGGCTATAGAACCGATAATCTGCGCATTGCAAAGCTCCATGCCAGCCTATAGTACTGGACATGGAAGATGGGTCGCCCCATGAGTTTTGCACTTCTTTCGTCGTGATTCCATGACTTCAAAAAATCAATCGAAAAAAAAATATTTTTGTTTGTGAAACTGCTATCTTGGATTAAAAAAAGTGCGAAAATTATTGTAGAATATTTCTGGTATTTTCGGGAACATTCCAGTGTTGGTAAATGTTCAGTAAATATTTGGAAATTATTCAGATATTGAACTTCGAAAAATTAAGTGTAATGGAGCCTGTCTAAATTGGTTTGCGGTAACAGGTGCAGTCTATAGTAGGGTTTGTACGTTCTATTGTCTAAATTCAAAAAGTGTATCGAATTATTACGATACACTGCAAAAGTGAAATTAATGGTTGAATATTGTGAATTTAATCATTTTGAAGATAAATCAGTTCTGTTCCAGGAAGGAAAATGTCTAAAATGAAACTGAAAAGACTAACTACATCAAACGAAATTAGTCTGGCATGTAAAGATATAGTTAAATCTTTAATTCTGCTAACTAATCTAACTATCGATCTTATCGATATACCTTGTGAATTTTTGGGAATCCATACAGAATCAGTTATTCATTCTGATTCTGTATGGATTCATGACTTTATATTTCCAACCAAATTTTCCAAATGTTTCGTATTATAAATTTATCGACTTCCTATAACCGTGAGAACATGGCTAGAACTCTAATTTACAATCTGATTTAAACTTTGATTTTGTTTTTCAGTATTGTTGCCGTTTGTTAAGATGATCATTGTACTTCCATTATCAGACTTGCAAACAAACATTACGATTTTCACTTAACATTTCTCTTTTGATTTAATTATTACTCGTATATTACTATTATAAAAGCTAAAGAAGACGAACACAATTGCGTACCTTACTAGACTGCATAGCATACATCGGCTTAAACTGCGGATGGATTGGAAACTGCTTCTGCATCAACTACAACGTTACGAACGTCATAATGCTAGTACTAATAGATGGAGCATAAAAATTTTCGTCGAACTGCTGATGCAGCAATAGTTGAATTCAATACAACTTTCACAATTGGTGTCCAATACGTATTTAACGTACAACTTATGAAGTTTATCCTTCCCTGTTGTATGCAGTTTTCATGCGAACTTTACTATCATAACAGCCAAATTCTGATGGATCAGACGTGACAACAATTCAGAAACAACTTCCACTTTAAGATGTTTTATTAAACTATTTCTAGCGGCATATCAACTGGAAAGAATAGTGTGTCTCTGTTACCACGGCGTACCTTGTAGACCGCGCTTCTTCCTTCCAATGTTATTTTGGATTTAATATAAGTAACTCTACTTTATTACTAACTAATTAAAACAATTTGGATTTATTTATTCCTTTTAGTAACAATATTTGAATTTTATTTTTTGAATATCAATTTCGAAATATAATTTCATCATCAGTTCAAAATTACAATTATCATAATTGTAATTTTGAACTGACAATGAAATTATATTTCGAAATCGATATTCAAAAAATAAAATTCAAATATTGTTACTAAAAGGAATAAATAAATCCAAATTGTTTTAATTAATATTCAATTTGTAGGTAATATTTTATTCACGTTAAACCAATATGGTTATTTCTATAACACATTAGAGTAATCGACGATATAGCACGGCGAGAGTGGCTAAATCTTCCAAATCAATATATAAATTGCACACTGATAAATCCATTACAATTTTCTTCCGCTTATAAAGGATGTTTTATTTCGAGGTATAAAACTTTGAATTTTAATAAAAACAACAGAAAAATAATTTTAATGGCCACGAATGTGATTTTATTTGAAAGTTAATTTTATGCCATTAATGTTTGAATATGATTTCGAACATGAGACCGCCGCGGCTAATGGCGAGGACATGTCCGTTACCGTCCGGTGACGTAATCTGGAGGTCCAATTCTACATCACTCTTCGCAGCATTTCTGGTCGTATTTCGGCAATAACGCGTTGGCTTGTAAGTATTCAATAGTCAATGGCTTATCAGCGTAGACAATTGACTTCATATAGGCCAGTTGACTAGTTGACAGATTCATTTCTCGATATTAGTAATCGTTCATCAAATGTTTCTTTCAGTAAATTAATTGAATCGGGCGCTGTACGGCATGTGGTCCCATCTTGTTGGAACCACATGTCTCTGATGTCAAACCATCCAATTGAGGCACAATAAAATCATGTCTCTATACCGGTCGCCGTTGACTGTAACGTTTTTGTGGATGTAATGGTTTTTGAACAATGGCTCGTGGAGTATCTTCACTCCAAATGCGACTATAGTACTTATTGACATAGCGATTCATCCAAAAAATGAGCTTCATCACTGAACAAAATTGTGTATGGTAAATTTGCATCGATGTCAATATTGGATTCGGCCCATTCGTTGAATTGACGGCGCGAACGATGGTCGTATGATTTTAATTAATTTAATTAAGGACGCGTATTATCATTTAATTCTCGCTGATGGCATTTCTCGTTATCAAGGGCGCTTTCAACAACGTGAAGGTGGAGGCAATTAGGGAAGGATTGCTGCCATTCGAGATTGAACACCCAATACCCAAGCTAATTAATCACTTGCTGAGAAGCAGAATGGTTATTGTGGTGAAGGATGGAGTCTCCGCCAGAAGGCGGACTGTTCGGGGAACACCTCAAGGAGGTGTCAACTCTCCCCTTCTTTGGAATGTAGTAATCAACGGACAACTATTGGAACTAGAGGAGGAAGGAATAGGTGTGGTTGCTTGTGCCGATAACATAGCGATCGTTGTCTCGGGAAAGCGCCTTGGTACAATTAGGGATGTGATGCAGAATGCGCTATCAATCAGCTGCTTCTTTTCACTAGGAGATATAAAATTCCGGAAGTGGTTCCACCAAGTCTGAATGGTACTATGCTGACCTTTACTGATAAGGCGAGATTTTTAGGGATTCTTCTGGACAGTAACCTCAGTTGAAAATCAAATACGGTAGAACGAGTGAAGAAAGCCACTGTGGCACTCTACTCTTGCAAAAATATCATCGGAAGGAAATGGGGTCTGAAAACGGAGCTGGTGCACTGACTTTACACGGCAATAGTAAGGCATGTACTGCTGTATGGTGTGAATGAATGGTGGCCAGCTCTGGAGAAACTATATCATACAGAAAGATGATGGAAAAGGTGCAGAGGGCAGCCTGTTTGCTCATTAGTGGGGCGTTGAAAACGACACCCACTAGTGACTTAGATGTTATGCTGTACCTTCTCCCATTGGATATTATTGGTAAGCAAATGGTGGTCAATATGGCCGCCCGGCTATCAGCGGTTTCGGGATGAAAGTGCCTGCAAAAAGGGAGTTGAGTGCACACAGTCAATTCTGTGAGGCATGACCTAGTGAATTTGGATTATATAACACCCCTGTTGTGGTTTTGCAAGGTTTCTACGGTGATTTTCCCTTCTAGGGATTATTGGAAGAGTGATCTCTTTGTGGAGACCGGGACAATTAAATTCTTCATCGACGGCCCCAAGTTGGATGCTAGAGTGGGAGCCGGTTGTTTTATAGGGAATTAAATGTGGGTCTATCCTTTCGTCTGCCTGATTACTGCCGTGTGTACCAGGCTGAAGTTATAGCGATTGAAGAGGTCATGAACTGGTTGAGGAATAATGTAATTTCGCGGGGGGGCCATTCTTTCACTGGATTCAGTTTTCCTGGCGTCAAGGGTGGCGTTGGATTGTCACACATCTATCAACGGGATGAATGAACTATTCAATATTATATATTTTACCTTTGGTTTTTGCAATTGTAATGGTGTTATTGTGATTGTTCTGTATATTGGTATATTTCAGCACTCTCGAATTAAATTCACGAATCGTAGGAAATTCTTCCATTTAGCGTCACTATCTGTGTGACAAACGAATATGATAATCGACACTTACTTATACACAATCAACTTCCCAACCACCCCATATTTGCTTTCCTTTTAACGCCGGATCGCGAAGTCAAAAATTCAAAAATATTCAATATTGGTTGGTCTGGGCTCCAGGCCTTTGTGATGTTGAGGGAAATTGCAGGGCAGACGAATTAGTAAGGTACGGTACGACTCTCTAACTGGAACCAGGGAGAGAATGTGTAGGTAGGCCTATGTTTGTGCTGAAAGCAGCAAGCCATAGGAAAGCAGTTGCTTTGGCAAATGCTAGGTGGCTCGTCAGTCCGATTGGCAGAGTAGCGAAACAAGGCCTGAGCTGAACTTGAATCGCTCCAAGATCTTAATCACACTAAGCAAGCGTGATTTAGGTAGAATTGTAAGGGTACATACCGGACACTGCCTCTTCGGAGATCTTGCCAGAAGGCTGGGTCTGGATGAAAATGACTTCTGCAGGAGCTGCTAAAACGAGGAAGAGAGGAAGACTCTTGTTCACTTCCTTTGCTTATGCCCTGCGCTAGCTGGCAGAAGGCATGACCACTTGGACAAATACACTAAGGACAGGCTCTCTGATTTCGAAAGCTGTACGAATTTTGTACGCTATATTAATAGCACTAAATGGTTTTAAAGGGAGTTTAATGATGTCGGATCCTGTGGTATCACAATGACGATTATATCGACCATAAAATGGACGTCGCGCGATGAGTTTCACGAACTGAACCATTATTTTCAAAGTAAATTTGAAGAATTTGCAAACATTACTCTGTCGCGAGTCTATTCATTATGAAATGGCAATTCAATCTGACAAAAAAGGATTGCAAACTTAAAGTTCTATACCTCGAAATGAAACATTCTTTATTGTATGAAGAATTGCAGTTTCCGATTCCACCAATCCACACTAGGTCTTTTGAGTGCGACCTCATTCTTCCGTTTTTCCCCCTTTACCTAACGGGTTTTCATCTTTAAGGGGAAACAACGAAGAATGAGACCGGATTCGAAAGACCTAGTGTGGAGCTGATTTATTTTCAATTTATTTTGCATACTCACCCACTCGTTCACCTTTTATAAACTTCAAACAAATGATTTCGGATTTGACTCAATTAATTTAGGCTGTAATAAGTAAACATTATTCAACAATTTATTCGGATAATAATAAAAATTCATTTAAAATATTAGTTAATTCTAAATCAAACGCAGAATCTTTAGTTTTTTTAACAAATGTGCCATTCGCTTGAGTGGATCTCATCGAACTCCGAAAAGTCTCGGTATCGCATAAATTGTCTGTTTCAATAATTGCACTTGTCTTTTTTAATATTGTCTTGATTATTTTGACTCGTTTAATGATTTTTATTCGATCTACTTTTTCGAAACATTCATTTATTGCTTCCAGCTCTCGTACCATCAGCTTAAAATTGTTCATTTGTTTATTAATCTCCTCGTCATCATAATCACAAGCGTTTATATAAAAATGTTTTGAAATTACTTTTAATTTGAAAATTATATTATTGACTTCGTTTAAGGTCAACGTATTTTTAGGGATTTCTAAAAATTTCATTAGAATGCCATCGATACCATTCAAAAAAGGAACAGTATCGATTACACAGTGAATATGATATTGTAATGATTTAACAGTTGATTCCCAAGTTTTCACAAGCAAATTCCGGAATTCTTTAGACTCGGACATCACGGTTGGTACTAGGTAGGCGTCTAATGATTCCATTGTTACTAAACCACTAAGTATTTTGGATTTAACTGAAATATAAAGCTTTATACAATATAAATCTAAATAATGTAACTATAGTAATCAAACTTTTTATATCATTAGTGTAGTAAGCAGCATACACAGCTATCTGCATCAAGCGTTCATTAGCCAAATCAAATAAATCAACTTCCTTTGGGATCTTTTTATTCATTATGGCTTTAAGTGGCGCAGTTTCAAGGTAACTAAAGGTATCGAACATTAACCGTAGAAAGCAATCATTTAAATTCACTTCTAAACATAATACAGCGCTGTATAACAAATCTAATTTAAATTTAACGTTTCCGATTGAAACGTTTGTATCTGATTCTGTTGATGAATTAAAGTTGTCCATTAGCGCTTTAGTATTTTTTAAAATTTTGTTGCATATATTTTTTATAATGAGTTTATCTGCATCATCCAGAAAACAGGCAAATTCCCATGATTGACTTAATAGTTCAAATATTGATTTATTGAATTGATCAATCTCGTCTGAAAGTTCATCCGGATCTTTATTTTGTAATAAGTTCATAAAATTAAAAACATAATCTAAATTATCTAGTAGCTTATCAATGTTTTTAGAGTTTTTGGTAGATAATGCGCTTAATGAGTTCATCTTTTCTAGACACATTAACAGGTGGTCTGCTAGGAATTGGGTTGAAGACTGGAATATAAAGAAATTATATTAGGCTTCTTTATTATAATATACCTACCGTATAAGTCGTGATACCTTTAAAACAACATTATATTTATATTCATAAGCAAAAATATTCTTAAATTGGTTAAGACATTTTAAGATTTGGTCGCCATATAGCAAGCAATTTTCCGTTACTTGTTGTTGATTAGTCTTTTCAGGTTTTTCATCACTATGTGTACCATTTATGAACGATTTATTAATAACAGTAAATATATGAATTAACTGTATGTTGATTTCCTGTAATTAATTTCTTATAAATTATCTAATTACATTGGCCATATTCCAGCATCTATGCTTCGTTTCATTCAAATTCACTATTTTCTATAGAAGCAGGTGTACAATTGTACACAATTTTGATAAACTGTGGGGTTAGGTAAATAGTCTTTTTCGGTGAACTTTCGTGTTTAGTGAACTAATATATTGCTTTCGGTAGAATGTCGTTTTAAGATTTAAAGTTTTCATTCACTGACTAAGAAAAAATATGATCGAGGAACGATTTAATGTGCGGGCGAACACTTTTAACAAACGATTTTGATCCACACCACCAGGCGACATATAGGTGAAATCAAAACTGCAGATAATTTAAAGTATGGATATCGGATGAACTGGAATGTAATATATCTCGACAAAGGCTACAAATTTTAGAAATTCCATAACAAATCCTGAAACAGCATACAAGTATAAACTCTAGATTAACAAGTAAATACTAGATACTCCGAAGTAGTAGATAGGTACTCCGGAAAAGGAACTTTATATCTTTAGATGTTTGTTTTAGGCCGGGCCTCAATATGGAATACGTTGATCGAAATATTTACAAGCCGACAATGAAACGCCGAATTGTGGACATTGGCAGTTAAATAAATACGGCCCAATTCTGAATTGACCAAAATGTAAACATTAAAAGATAACATAAACTAATAGTTAAATTAAGAAATAATACAAAAATGTAACACAATACAGAGGTAATGGCCTAAGGAATATGTTCACTGAAATGACTGGAATAGAACCGAAAGTCAGTATGTACATAACAAAACTAACTTACCTTCAACCACAAATACTTATTAAATTTATTTTTATTGGTTTCACTAATACTTTGATTTACTAAACTGCATATTTTACTAATATTTCCTTCTGAGTTTTCATTATAATTTTCCATTTCGTAATTCATAACAAAATTATTCTTATTTGGTAACTGGGCGAAATGACATTACTGACTGTTGTGATTTTTAAATTGATTTCACCACCCATGACCCAACACAACTCGACTAAACGCAAAATACGAGTCGAAATGAATAGTTTGTAAAATTTATAAAAGAGGTCACCAATATTAACCTTGAGCAAAAATGTTGACGTTTAAAAATTCAGTGTTTTGTCTAAAGCGAAATAAGTGAGAGGTGTTTAAATTGTAATTACTTTAATACATAACATAAAAAGAGATTCTTTAATCTGCATATTAAATAGAAAATATATTTAAGTAAGTATATATGTTGAATAGTTTATTAGATATTTTGTTAAACTTTTACTGTATATCAATTGTCT
Source organism: Nephrotoma guestfalica (assembly GCA_963691935.1). Classification (NCBI taxonomy): domain Eukaryota; kingdom Metazoa; phylum Arthropoda; class Insecta; order Diptera; family Tipulidae; genus Nephrotoma; species Nephrotoma guestfalica. The sequence goes on along the minus strand of OY829914.1, from coordinate 296,590,429 downwards.
ACCTTACCACGGTAGACATACCTCTTTAACCAATCGACGTAATCTTATCTCTAAAATTCAATAATTGATCTTTGAAGTCGTATACAAAGTTCACATGTTTAATTCTTGATACGTAATAGTCCGCTTAATATCACAATCTATATGAAATTAATGAGACACGTTTGTTGCGAAAAATACGACGTCTTTAAAATCATCGATATGATTGGTCGTAGCTTAGAGGCTCGCCTGTCACCTTGGAATTGTGTTTTAAAAAAATTTGTCGTCGTCTACACGTTTCGTAATAAAATTTTATAATTATTTTGTTCATAGATAACCACTTCCGAGAAGCGCTGCACATATAATAGAATGAATGGAGAAGGCGATAGAAATAAATTGGTCGGTGTTATTGATGAGGGCACAAATACGGCTCGATTTGTTATATTCAAGTTACCTCACTTTGAAGAAATTTGTTCCCATGACGTAGAAATAAGCCAAATATGCCCACAAGAAGGTTGGTTTGAACAAAATCCTATTGAAATTTTAGAAGCTGTATTATTATCGGCAACCGAAGCCTGTGCCAAACTTCAATTGATCGGGTATTCTATTAAGGATATCATTACGATTGGAATTACAAATCAACGTGAAACTACAGTCGTATGGGATAAAATTACTGGTGAACCGTTGTATAACGCGTTGGTATGGAACGATATTCGTACCGATTCCACGGTAGACCGAGTACTAGATCGGATTCCAGAACAAAATAAGAACTATTTTCGTTCTCTTTCCGGGCTTCCAATTTCACCATATTTCTCGGCACTAAAATTACGCTGGTTAAAAGATAATGTCAATGCTGTACGCAAAGCATGCCGAGAAAATCGATGCCTTGCTGGTACTATAGATACATGGCTAATCTGGAACCTTACTGGGGGTGTAAATAACGGGCTCCACGTAACTGATGTAACAAACGCGTCCAGAACATTGCTAATGAATATCGAAACACTACATTGGGACCCATTACTACTAAAAACATTCTCAATACATCCAAACATGTTGCCTGAAATTCGAAGTTCTTGTGAAATTGTAGGCACTATAATAGATGGAAGTGTGCTGTCGGGAATCCCGATAAGTGGAATATTAGGAAATCAGCAAGCGTCACTTGTCGGACAAATGTGTATAAAACAAGGCCAAGCTAAAAATACATATCGTAGCGGATGTTTCTTACTGTGCAACACAGGCACCAATGTAAGTAAAATTATTATTAAATTTGTAATTGTCTGGTTTACATTATGGCGTATTTTTAGAAAGTTATATCTACACATGGTTTGGTAACCACAATTGCCTATCAATTTGGTAAATATGCAAAGCCAGTTTACGCACTAGAAGGTTCCGTTGCAGTTGGCGGATCAGCATTAAAATGGCTGAAAAATAATATTGGAATTATTAAAGATATTACGAAAGATACGGAAGAGTTAGGTGGAAGTGTTTTGTCGACGGGCGATGTATATTTTGTACCAGCTTTCACTGGACTATATGCCCCTTATTGGCGGAAAGATGCTCGTGGAGTTATTTGTGGTTTAACCAGCTTCACAACCAAAAGTCATTTAATTCGTGCTGCCCTAGAATCCATTTGCTTCCAAACCCGAGATATTTTGGAAGCGATGAGTAAAGATTGTGGCTTCTCATTGAGTAAATTACACGTAGATGGTTCGCTGAGTCGAAATAATGTTTTGATGCAGTTGCAAGCTGATTTAAGCGGAATTCCAGTCCGTAAGTTAACCTACCGTTTTCTATAAAATATTTGTACCTCAATTATAATGTTTTTTTATATTTAGTACGATCTCTAACCGATAAGACGTCGGCACTAGGTGTGGCGATGACCGCTAGTATGGCAGAAGGAATAAACGCGTATAATTTGCGACCGGAGAATCATGAAAAAATTGTAAGTGACACATTCTTGCCAACCACAGTGCTCGAGGAACGTAATTCTCGCTACAAAAAATGGAAAATGGCTGTTCAACGAAGTTTAGGTTGGGCGATAAGTAAAAAAAGCTCCGTCATGACCGATGAACGGTACAGTCTTTTGGCATCGATACCTGCATCATTATTTTTAATTTCGTCATTTGCGTTATTAGTAATATCTCAGATTAAATAAGTTTTGTTTAAAAACTATTTCTGTGCCCCATTTGAGGTAGGACAATAAAACAATTGTTGTTTCCGCTGTAGTGATAAAATTTAGTTAAGGATACTGTATCCAGCCATTTAAGTTACCATTTTGTTACAAAATTTGTTTACATACGTATTTATTTGTATTTTATCTTAATATAATAAAATTGTATTTAGTATTATTATAAATGTTGTATTTCCACTAATATTTTTTTCCGAGCATTTAGTACACTAGGACGAGCAGGATAGCCTGCAAATTCGGTGCCAAGTAGTTTTTTTCGTATTGTTATCACCAACAAGCAACAACGATGTAAGACATTTATTCTGTAAATTTATTTTTTTTTGGTCTTGAAACAATTTCTCTCAGTTTCAAAAGCAGCCAATCTCGTAACAAATCATTCACATACTTACACAAAAATAATTCATCGTAAAAGAAATTTTTGAAAAATAATTCCTCGAAAAAACAGAAGTGTTAAAGAGCGCCATAGAAAGCCATAGAAAGCTCATTATTCCTATACAAAATTCACAAGCCATACTAAGGACACACATCCGATTGCTCACTATCCCGTGGAAAAATTAAAACGTAAACTGGTGGAGAGAAGCCGAACAAAAGTGTGGAGAGTTGTTAAACAATTAGATTATCTTTATTCGAAGAAATTCAAATAGTAGTAATTGTATTTAAATGTTCTATATACTAAAAAATGTTAGTAGGCGTTTTCAATTAGAAACAAATTTCAGCACTCGAGCAATTAATAATATTAATTCCTTTATGTAAACCTGTGGAATAAAAACAGCTCACATCGCTAGTTTTCTGAGAGATGTGAGCTAATTGTTTATCTCCAAGGCGAAAATAAACCATTGATTTTTTACAGACCGGGTTGATCCTGAGATTTATCTACAATGTTTCTTATTTAAGTTTTTAAAATCAAAACGGGAGCTGTAAAATGAAAACATAACTCCCGTCAGTCAAAAAACGTATCTCAAGTGTGCAACGGGCTTTAGCTCGGGTAAGTGTAGCGCTCCTAGCGACGTTTAAAAGGCGAATAGAATAGTGGCCTGTTACAATAGTCGCATTCTATTGGTGTTAACAAAATTCTTGCAACTACTTGTGAATAGATGTACTTGCGTGTACTTCGTTAAGGCCAATGGAACCCGGATCATGTCAACTCATCACTTCAAATGAGATAAAGGAAAATAATGTTATTTGGTTCCACTTGTAACGTAACGTTCAGGTGACAAGACGGTCGGACTAAGACTTCATAGGAAAAATTGTCACTTGAAACGAGAAAAGAATCGACGTTTTAGTCTCTTGAGAGCTTTCGTTAATACAGAGATTTCATCTTTCACAGAACAACCACTTTTGTCTTGTGGTTTCCTAACTCTGTTATATTGTTGTTTCTGAATGTAAAATACAATGTATTGATATTTGAATTATTTTGTTCGCTAGTAAATTTAATGCTATCATTAAACGAGTTAAAAAGTTGTTAACCTTATTGTAAGGAAAGGTTGTAATTATTTCATCAACATATAAACTAAAAGTAAAAAATTGTTTTGAAAACCAACTCCATAACAAGATCTGCAACTGCAGGGCTAATGGGTGAACCCATAGATGAACCAAAAATTTGTTTGTTGAAAGAGAACTCATAATTTTGAAAAACTAACTTCATTGCGATAAATTCTAATTTATTTAACTCCGGAATTTGTTTCAATTTAGATGCATTTATCATCATTACTGTTTTCTCCAATTTTGTCCAATATGTCCAATTTTGTTTGGTCGCCCATGTCTATCCTGCTGAGGTATACCTCTAGTTTACTGCCTTCGGAAATGGAGTATCATTCTTTCAGAACTCGTTTCATTAACTCATATTTGTTAATGGCCAGAACGTTTTTTAGTATATAATCAATCTTTTCCGCTTGTGTGGACGATATAGACAGTACTGTGTGTGTGCGCCTAATTTTTGTTTTCGGCTATCAAGAACCAATTTCTTGGGTTAATTTGCTATAATTCTGGTAATCGCGCCAAGTTTGTTGACGCTGCTATCTCAGGTTGGGCTTATTAATGCCTCTTGCCTGTTGTTCTCACCATCTCACACGTTCTTGTTCTCGTCACCTGTTTCATCGAACATAGTTTTATTTCTAGCCAGTGATTTTGTTTTCACATTTAAAAGCAAATTGCACTTAAAATAAATTATATCGTTTGGTTATTGTCGAAAGAGAAATTGATTCTACGGTAAGTTGCCCGTGGTTAAAAATTAATAATTAATTAATTACCCGTGGTGTTTTTTTAGTTCAGATACAACAGAACGGACTTGAGAGGTTCTAGTTGGGCAACAATGACCGATGTGGCCGCCTTGAGCAGCCCGGACAATTTGACATTGACAATATCGTTAAGCGATGCGTTTTTCGTTTCCATGATTTTAACAAGAATTCTTGAAAAACCAAATTCTTTTTCGCACATTTTAAGACAACACATTTGTCACATAGGTCACAACAAACCTCCTTGGCGGTGACTTCAAGGCAACACTAACGGCACTTTGACTTTTTATTATATGCAGGGAAGGTATCTTGACCTGCTATGTATCACGGCTAGCAAAGACACTAAAGAAATGTGTCAGTCTGTGTTAGTACACTTAGCACGGAGAATAGTTGGGTGAGCGATGTTACTGATTTGAGCACTCTAATATGTTGTAAATACTAAAAATGATCACTAGGTTTGTATACACAAGTAATGGTAGTTGCAATTATAGCTTGTTATCCCAGAATGGTTTCAGCAATGAAGACAGCCGTTACATAAATTCACCACTCGAGTTTTACAAACTGTATAGCTTAATACTTAAGGAAATAAAACTGTGATTAGATAAATCGATGGGTACTCAGCCATAATTTATTATTATTATTATACGTTACGCGGAATGCACCCGCACAGGTTTCACAACAAAATGAGTATGAATTAGCGGTAACGGAACCGCAACAACCCATATACCTAAAACAAAAAATTATTTCTAATTTGTCTACAATTCATTTTCCCCTCATAACAAAATGAACAAGAAACTTGTTCATCGCCATTCATGATGGTTCATTCATGATTAAATTAATCCATACTCGTATAGACAAACAGAAAAGCTGGAAAAATAAATTCCCCAGCATCTTTTTAGTTTTTCATCTCCCTTCACATTATTTACATCACAGTGGAAAAGTTACCCACTATAGAAAAGTACAATTGAAAAGAAAACATAAAAATGGCGTTGTGTGAAAATTATTATTGAGTTTTACAAAAAATTTCAAAAAGTGTGCATTCCGTGTAAAATTTATTAATAAAATGAAAATATATATCATAAGCGTAATCGTATTGCTTTTAAATCAGGATCTAATTGAATGTGGTAAGTAGTAATTAGCCCTTTTACATTTACACTATCTGCTGTAAATAAATGGGACGGGTACAAATAATTTTCACATCCCTTTTTCACTGAAAATCTCCAGATGAATTCCTTTTGAACAACAATACAACAATATCGTCGCAGGACATAAATAATTTAAACAATTTTATATTAAATAATCAAAATTTTAATAATCCAAATAATAATTTAACGGAAGCCTATATCATCGAGCCCATTTATTATGATTACGAGCTGGAGAAATCTCAAGAGGAAATGAACAACGAAAATGATTTACAAAAAGTAAAAATCAAGGCAGTCACGTCAACGGTGGTAGCTCCCACTAGTGTTGTATCGATATTGAAATTATCACCGACCGCTGCGGAAACTCGAACAAATCGAACAGATTTAATATCGTTACAATCGATAAACACCTCACCAGATATTTATCCAGATCCGGATATCTTAAACAAGCTGAATATTGAACTACAACGTAAAAATGATATAAACAACCAGTACAACAATAACAATAAGATAAACCTTCAAGAAGTAAACAATGAGATGCACGACGAATTGTTAAATGAAAATTTTGATAAGGATCTCAAGGGACACGATTTAATTGACAACATTATGTATATCTATTATGGAAGCAATAGTGTTATAATACGAAAAGGTTTGGGTGGAAATATTATTGTGATCGGATCGGTTTTCGGACTGGCTGCGCAGATATTAACGATTGCTCTGTCGTACTTGCGGAACAGGCGCTTGCGAAGGATTAATAACGCTCTTTTTCCGATAGCTATCAATTTATTATTGATGCTGTGCACGTCGAATTTTATATTCATTATAGGGGTGCAATCGGCAAAAAATCCGCTTAAGTGTGAAATTATCGCGGTGCTACTACATTATTTGCATTTGAGCACCTCGCTCTGGGGTTTGATTTATATAATAACGATTTATCAATTTATATCGAACGAATTCATAACAAATTTGAAGAAAAATTATTTGTTTGCGTATCTGGGACCCGGAGCGTATGTTATGGTAAGTCATTTTAATTTATTATTTCAGTTGATTTGGATAAGATTCTGTTTTGACCATTAAAGGTGGAATGTAAGTAACTGAAACAGCACTTTAATATCGTATAGGTTGTACGTGTCTGATTGATTTAATTAACAAATTAGTTTTGTAAAACATGATTCGGATTCAATCCTGATTATTTGGTTTGGTCACCAATAGGTTTTGTTGGGAACCTTGCTGTACATACGCTACTGATATAACCGAGTCAATCAATAGTTGTTTTTAGGAACAAAAGCTATTGAGGTAGAATTTAAATTTCGAAGAAATTGGCCATTGTAAAAAGATTTATGTCTGATATCGAATTATAATTAAACATGTGAAAATCATTCGAAATAAAAGTTGTTGCGTTACCGATACCAACGATTCCGGCACATGGTCAAAATTGTATCCATCAATTGGGCCACAAAAATATAAGTGAACTCCCTTTGTAAGACGAATTGTTGGTAGTCATGGAGTTGGCTCGACACGTCTCGGAAGATTTTGAATAATGCCGCAAATGACGCATGATTTTCAATACCATCATCTATATTTGGCCATAAAAAAATAAAAAATACGACCGGATTAGAGATTTTGTTTTAAAGATTCCCATATGTGTAGCATGTGTTTCAGCAAGCTGAATTTTTAAACTTAACTGTTTGGGAAGTACTAATCTGTGTCACAAATTAAGGTAATCTGTTCTAAAATTAACTCATGTCGCCTGTGATAAAAATCGGTTTCCGTTTACTATCCGACATCTACGCTAAACCCGGAACTTCTGAATGACTGTCGCTGCTTTTATATATTTAATATTGGACTCAAAAGTCAATAAATACGATTCCCATAGCCACAAACAACTGGCAGAAATGCTTGGTATTTCTTTTTCTTATCGAAAACGGCAAATATAGACTTAGGGTATATTTGCAGACTGAGGGCGAAATGCCAAATATATTTTGATTTGTTTACTGTTACTGGGCTGTTATTGCTAAAGTTTCTTTGTCTATCATTGAACAGTTTGACTCAGCTTATGACAATGTGCGAGAAATAAATACAATTGCCGGACATTCCGGCGTATTGGTCGCAATACCGTAATCAATTTATAGTGTTTCAATTTAACGTGAATCTTCAACTTGCGTAATTTTCCTTTTATTTCGCTGACAGTCAAACTTTATTTGTTCGTTTTTTCTTGGAGAAAAGCCGACATCTATGGCTTGAGATATATAGACAATGCACAATGTCACACATAACACTTTAAAAATTCCCAGTCATAACTTTTTTGCCACCACTGGGAGTCGAGACCCAGGACCAACGAATTACAGCGCTCTACTTAATTTGCTATCGAGGGCGATGATTGCTGATTATGTGAGAAAATTGCAATTTGAACAAAAACGTGAATATTTAACCGTATAACAGTTTATCTTTGGCGCGATTTACATTCAACGATATTTGATATCTGTAAAACAATTGAGATCTACAATCTAGAGAACATCGCCGAATGTAAATTTATCGTAGTTTACACAATTTACAGTATATAACAGAATTAAGTGTAAATAAAAAATTAAAGAGTCTTGGGTTTATGAAATTTTATGAAACCAAGGCATCTGACGACCAAGCTGAAATTAGATATGTTTGATAGAAATATAGGAAATAGAAATCATTTTAAAATGATTTTTGGAAGAACATCTCGAATATGGCAAATGTGGATTATGATGGGATTGGGTATGTTGGATGTAAAAGGGATTCTAAAGGACTAGACACACCAAGCGTCTAAAGCGAGCGGCGAATATAAATATGCAATAATTTAGTTATGTATTGTATAGAAACGATAGAATAAGAATAATATTATACTATATATCTATTATTCCAAAAAAAATCGTCCATCGCCGCCGAACATAACCTAAAAATAATGATACTTCAATTGTGGTCCATACATTTCTCATTCGCCATTCACGTGTGCACTCATATTACTTACCAATATTAAAGATTAATAAAACAAAAAGTCCAAAATTCTCAAAATTATCCAAAACTAGTCCTTAAAATGTCTTTTGGGAGAACTTCTGGAATATGGCCACCTGAGACGGAACTCGGCCATTTATTATCCGATTATGATCGGATTTGGTATACTGAATGAAAATGGGTTTCTAAAATGAATTTTTGAAATGTTGTGGAACTATGACCATCTGGGACGGAACTCGACCATTTTTTACCGTATGTGCAGACAGTTTTGTAAGTCCTCCATCTATCGATTAGATGATCTACTACGAGGTTCTGCTTCATTGGTGTTGCTTCCAAGGAATGGTTAGTGTTCCGGTTTTGCGATCAAAAAACGTCTACTAACAACTTAGCCTAGATGACTTTATGAATTCGATGATGGCCTTTTTGTTAAGATTATTTTGATCTCGTAATTCATTCGCAATCAATACACCTCTCTTTTCTTTTCTGTATCTAATTTTTTAAGTCGTCTAAATTTATGCGATTATTCAAATGCAAATATAGATTGGTTGTTCATGTTGCTTTAGTATACAATACACTTTAATCCTGTAGATTCTAACCACTTTTAGAAAATATAAATTTTAATATCGAGAATTCTAATCTAATTGGCATTTTCAAAAATGGGTGTTTAACTTTAAAGTAATAAATTCAAATTTTAAATTTATTTCACTCTTGGCATAGCACTTTCATATTTTACGATCCAGTCTAGACACCAGTTCTGGATATTTTGTTTTACTATTTTACTATTTTAAAGTTGCTTCTGTAACTCGAATTATATATATTTGTAAAAAGGTTAATAACAAAATTTATATAAATTTCAGATTTCATATGCCTTTTCTAATGAAGCATACGAAACCCAAAAATATTGCTGGATGTCCATTCAACGTGGCATGATTGTAAATTTTATGATCCCTGCATCAATTTTAATAATAACTTCAACAATATTAGGTAACGGATCAGAATATCAAAATAATAACAAATCATACTTATATTCTTATTTATTATTTTTAGGAACAATTTGCTTACGTAAAATCATTGCCAAACAGCGTGAAATAATTGGTGAAAGCATTGAAAGTTTTATTGATTCCGTGGCAACCAAATATGAGGTTCCAACAAACAACAGTATTGCAACCAACTCTTTGGAAAATACATGCGCTCAATACGGTTGTATGGAAAATTCGACGGATTGCAATGAAAAACAGGATCAAAATCAAGACCAAATGAACGAGGAATGCAATCTTAATATTGAGCAACACCATACTGATAGTAATTGCAATCTGGATTCAAGTTATCCAAATCTAGATAGCGGGGTTATAAAATCAAAATTAGATTTATACGACTCAAAATTTAATTTAGCCGCACTCTCTTTGGCCGATTTATCTTTACAAAGTATTTCGGATATACAAGATTATGCTGATTTTAAAAAAGCGATTCGTATATCATTATTTTTTGAGCCAACGTTTAGCGTATGCTGGTTTCTTGGGGTAATTGCACTAGAAAATAGCCAAATATCATGCATAATGCCAGTGATTTTTTTTATATTTTATAATATTATGAATTGGTCATTGCTAACAAAAATTTCGATAATTTATCCAATGATTAATATTAAAAAACCTTCTGCGTCCATGTCTACCACAACATCCACCTCATTTCATTCGGGATTGAATAATTTTAATAATAATACTCAAATAAATAATTGTAATATGACAAATTCGAACAATTTTTTATACAACAATAATAATAACAACAAGCAATCAAAATTAATGGCCAACGGCAAACCTAATTTGATGTTACTCAACGAGCGTTCACAACTAAATGATTCGCCGATAAATATAAATAATGTAAAAAATGCGAATGGATTGAATGCGGCCAAGTGTTCTGATACTATACCACTGCTTTGCTCTACCTCATCGGGATTAAATAACATAATAAATATTAATAAAAACAAAGAGATCAATCATCACTACAGTTGGGAAACGGTGAACGCAGAAAATACCAATAAAACGATATCGACAAATTTGGATTGCATTAGTACAATTAGTAGTTAACTTTAAACAAATAGTTTTTATAAACAAATAATAGTGAATCTATATATATTGTAACAAAATAGTTAAATTCACATTTGTTATTGTACCTTTTAACAAAGTTTAACGACATTTTTTGTTTGTTTGTTTAAACAACGATCAAATTTTAAATTTTAACCGAAATCTTAATTTTTAGACAAAATATTTGTTGTGAAGGCTTTTAAAGGAAAATATCGCTCAAAACGTTTTAATGATTCGTTAAGTAACGAAAGGATGGGAATTACGTCGATCCAGCAAATAACAATATTTTCCAATCACTGCGGATATGACTTAAATCAAAATTGCAAAAATGTGTTCATAAAAAAATATAATTTGAGTATTTTCAATTAAATTTTTCTAATCTATCCCTCCTATTTGTTATTTAATTTTACTTGTTAGTATTTATATAATAAAATTAATAGTTTATGGTAAATATTAAAAAGAAAACTATTTATTTTAGAAATGACAAAAACACAAACTATTATAATCTCTTATTAAAATTATTCATTAAAGTGAAAAACAAAATAAAATTGGAAAAAGATGTGTAATAAATTATTTTATTAAAATTCATAAAATTGTTAATAACGTTTTGATTATAATATTTAAAAAAAATTATTTGAATTATTAATAAATAAAAAATACAAGTGGGCGTTTTATTGGCCAACTGTTTTAAAAATTTGATTGTCCATAAGCTCAAACATCAATTTGTACAATAATATGAGATTTACGTTAATGGGAAATAGACGAAACCAACATTTTGAACTATTAACGAGAGAGATGGCTAGAAAGTCAGCACGAATTATACTATGGCAACACCATTGGTTGGAACCCTGAATATTCTCTGTTAGTAAAAAATGACATGAAAAAATGTAACGTTCACAACTGTAAAGATTTTAGACGTTAGTTCGAGAAAGAGAAAATTTTAAAACTAAAGCTTGAAGATGTTGAATAAAATGTTGTAAAAATTGCTTATTTAAATACACAGCGGGAACACTAAAGGATGGTATTTCCACCTCGCGTTTTTGTTTATTTATAGCTGACTCGTTTATTTACAGTGGAAGCGTTAGTGCTGCTACACTACCTTACCCCAAGTGAACGTAGGGAAAGATTAGTCAAACAATTGACAATTCCGTAGAATTGTCTAAGTCCAAGTTGAATTTTACACGGCTTTCGGAATTTGGGCTTGGCTGCACGACCGGTTCTGGGGTAGGTTGATGAATATTGGCAGAAATTTCATCTGAGGGAAAATGTTAGATGCTCGAACGCTATCGTCTTTGTTGTCATTCAATGAAACATGGTTTTAACCGATTCATAGAGACATTTAATTCGATGTCTTTTAATAATACTTTTAGAATACTTTGACATGTCTGTACGAATCACAAAATGTGAGCAAGTTTCGAGATCTTAAAGACAAATATTGTTGATTTTTTATTATGTCGTGTCGTGATGATTGGTTGAATTAGCTTAAAATACTTTTGGATTGGTGAAACGAACATGTTTTGGGTCGAAACTGATGACGATTGTATTATAACCCCCGCGAGTCGTAACTTTTCTCCGTACACAAGTTCGGCTGAGAAAACATTGAAGCCTAAGGTTCAAGCTGAGCTAAACTTAGTTCACTGCAGATCGTTTATACACATTGTTGATGCTTTCAAGCTACGATGTCACCGTTTGATCATTCCGTTGCAGGCCGAATTGTAAGTTGTCGTACGAACAATTCTGATTCAAACTGGGGTCCTCTGCCGGAGGCTTTAACGGATGAAACACGGAACCAATTTATCTTTTTAATAGTGTATCTACAACTGTTTATGCTTTTATGTGCGGCATTGGCGTAGCCTCAGGCCATTGTGTGTAACGATCATTGATTGTCAAACAATACCGTTGAATTTCGGATAGTTCTAAAGGGACGACTACATCGACGTATATTTCAGAAAATCGAAAGCCGACAACAGAGTAATTACCGGAAGAGCTTTTAACGTGCTTTGTGATTTTGCACTTTTGGCAGTTGACACAATGTTTTGCTCATAGACAGTCAGCTTTGTTGAGTGCCAACCACACGAATTTAATTCGGATTACTTTGACTGAATTTTGTATTCCAGAATGTGAAATACTTCGGAAACGCCACAAAATAAAAAATTGTTTGTCCCGAAAACTGGAATTTTGCGAACTTAAAACTATTGTCGTTCTCGATTAATGATTTGAGTTCTTCATCCTCGAATGCTCATCAGCCATCAGTAAATAATCGATACTGCTTGTGATCGTTATTGCGTCGCTGCGAGAAAGGGCATCGCCACAACGTTATCCTTGTGTATAAGCAGTGAATTGAGTTGGTTCAAGATTAGCTATTATACTATTAATGCTTTCTCAAAATTTTGATATAACGCGCAAGTAAGGAGTTTTATTCTATAACAAATACTTATGGAGATAGGCCTACAACTATATGTACCTTGAGATAATTAGAAACATACATACATATATTATATTTATACGACACACTAAAAACACAAGTCGTAAATTTTGTCTGATTACCACGGGCATCGAACCCGGGATCCTCGAATAAAGGAGCAAGCGCTCTTTCTACTTAACCTGCTATCGCGAGCGACAAACTGTGATCGAAATATAGAATAAATTCTCTATTGTCAATAAAACATTTGAAGTATTTTATTGTTGCATATACCACTAGCAGTTCCCTATAGTGCGTGCTGTATTTCACTTCCGCATGGGTCAGCTTTTGCGAAAATAGGCTTAGATGATTGCAAAACCTTCTGTTGCGTATTACAGTACGGATAAGCTAACTGCATGGCTTCACTTAAGCATTCCTAACAGCGCCCGAGTGATTGATTTGCATGATCACACTAACTGATTGTTTTCGTTTTTTTCGAGCTTTTAGAAACTCGCTATTTAGCTTAATCTTGCCGCGATTAGTAAGAATACTAATTCAACATTCCCAACCTTTAGTGGTGCTTTGACGGACGAAATTTGTTATTTATTCAATTCGAGCTTGAGCTACCGTAATAAACTCAGCTGATATATCGAAGCCTGGCTAACTAATTTGTTTCTCCCCAAATAGGCATTTATTCAAATTTACCACCAGGTCACGGTCTTGTAAGCGCTGATATACTATTTTCAATTATTCGAGATGTTGATCTAGGGTGGGCGATGCGACTAAAATATCATCAATATGCGGGAACGTAAATTTGGTGTCCCGAAAAATTGAGTGAATGAGCCGCTGGAATGTCTGAGCCGCATTCCGTAAGCTGAAAGTCGTTCGTGGGAACTCATACAAACCGAATGAAGAATACATATGGTTGTTTTTTCAATATCTGATTGATAGATCTTTCTCTGATGATACGCCCGTACAACGTCGATCTTTGGGAAAATATGACATCCCTCAAGTTGATGGATGAAATCCGTGACGAAAGGTATTGGATATCGATCGGGCCTTCTGTCTTGATTTTACCCGCGGTAGTCCCCTCATATTCGCGGGAAGAGACTAGTCCAAAAGCTCTTTGAAGGCCGCCATACTTCTTGATTTAATCAGAGATCGGTTTCCTTTTAGGTGTGGGTAAGTGCAGCAGAAACTTTGCACACTGATTAACCTCAATTTGTGCTAATTAGTACCCACATGAAAAAAATAGTGCTAATCCAGGAGAACTTGGTACTTTTCATTACAAATTTCTATCGGGTAGGTCCATTGCCATCCGAAAAAATAGGGGCTGCAACTGTGCTAATCTATTGGCCCAATTCCATTTTTTGACACTTCTGATTGCATATTCCAATCAGATATGTTCATTGTCATCTGATAAATATAGTGGCTGAATTTGTGTTAATCCAGCGTTGGCCCAATTCCATTGAACAATAAAGACCGTTGAATGGATGATTATCTGACATAAAGTGTTCTAGAAACCACCAAGTTGATTGATTTCTAGAGTACTTTATGTCAGAAAGTAGTTCGATGTATGGACTTTGTTATTTTGTGGAATTGGGCCAGGGAGTTTTAGTATTTAACGTATTTAACGCCTTTAGATTTCTTCCTTTCGGACTATCTTAAATCGCATGTTTATGCGAATCAACCGCAAACAATTGATGCCATTAAAGTCAACATAAGGAATCCATCCTGCTAATTCAGCCAGATTTATGCGTAAAGTCATCGAAAATTAAACCACCAGAATACGTGCCACCAAACAAAGCCACGGCGGACATTTGAACAACGATATATTCCATACTTAATGCCATAAAATATTCTTATATTTAAGATCTGATATATGATTTAAAATATTCTTGAATTAAATTGTTTTAATAAAACATTTGTAAATTTTTTCCTTATAATGACAATATTAAATAGTTAGGTATTAGTTGTAAAAAGGAAATGCGAAGAAGAAATTTATTTTCGAAATCAATCTTCCTAATAACCAATAAATATTGTCATTATAAGGGAAAATTTTACAAGTGTTTTATTGAAACAATTTAATTCAATTTTATAAGTGACAAAAGTTAACAGTAAGGCTAAAATTGGATTTCAACCATTATAGCACAAATTGCATTTAAAAATCATCCTTATTGAGCATCCTAATTGAAAGACCCTGTACATGATTTATGTATAAAATGTATCGCATTGAAAAAGACACAATTTTGATATCGAATTCGATGTTCAATCTCATTGTGTTCGAGTTCAAATGATTTTTGTTATTAACACTTTTAAAATCACGTTCCCTATTAAAATAAGCAGAAATATACCATTTTTAAACATAATACATGTTCACTTCACCGTGAACGACATAATTTCACATTTAATTCCACATAAGTGAAATTAATTTTCCCATTTCACTGAACAAGAATTTGAAAATTCCGCTTAGTACAAATTTCCATCCCACTGAAAAATTCCACTAAACCAGAATCCATTTGCTGCTCAATTAATTTCACAATGGAAATTTTATATTAATATTTCAGTTTGGTTTATTTTTCGGTCGAAAGGAAAGGTTTATATAATTTCTAGCAAGGTAAACGATTGTCAAATTAAGAACTGCTTGCCTATGGTCACGTAAGTGCAACGGCATGCAAAAGAAAAATTTTCTGATTACCAAACACCAAATCTATAAATAAAAAAATTAAATAAATTATTTAAGTAAATATTACAAAAAAAAACGTACATAGAAGATATTAGAGCTGGTAAACAGATCAAAATTTAAATATTTATCTTAAAAATGATAATACATAGTATATTCAATTAAGATTAGACGTATGACGCTTGAACTTTAACATTTTACAGAGCTGCAAGTAAGGAAAAATACGGTATCCGCCTCATTTACAGTACTTGTGTCGAGTGAAATACAACGTTACTTTTTGTATTGATTTTAAATTGTTTTTAACATTGCAATATTGCACAAGTTAGTTCACACCTGATTTCCACGAACCCGCTCAAAGGACCATAAATAGTAAATGACATCATAAATCAAGTTAAAAACGTGTTGTATGTACCGTTAACTGTAATTTGTGTTTAAGTCTCAATTTGACTCTCGTCTCGAACCAATTGGTTGGATAATTGATTAAATCCTAAAAGTAGTAAAATATTAAGCAGAAAGTCGATACAGTAACGATTATAATTTTAAATTGGAAGCATCGCAAATAAGTAAGATAATCTTATAAATTAGGTTAATAAATCCTAATTTGTTTAATTTTTAGTAGTCCATATTACCAAAATGGACGATAATCATTTGACATGGCAAGATAATGAGGAGCGCTCAAGTATTTTTGAATGTTACAACATACCGCGAGAAAATCATTCCGAGCATCATCAAGTGCAACCAGTTAAAATTTATCCAGCTATCGATAAATACGGGTTCATACATTCTGTAACCGATATTAGACCGACAAATAGTGGCACAGCATCAGCTGCGGAGAAGTTATTTAATCGAACACAAATCATATGCGAACATAAATGGCAAAAACTTTTAAATCGCTGGCAATGCAACAAGCATAATGTGAAAGAATTAAAAGAATTAGTTTACAAAGGCATCCCAGACGCGTATCGCGGACGTGTATGGCAAAAATTTTTAAATGTTCCAATAAGTATTGAAAATAATCCAGGAGTATATGAAACATATTTAGAAACGGCTCGAAAATGTAGCACAGCAACAAAGCAAATCGATTTGGATGTGAATCGACAATTTCGGAATCACGTAATGTTTTACGAAAGATACAGCATTAAACAAGCAAGTTTGTTCAAGGTGCTCGTTACCTACAGTATGTATAACAAGGAAGTTGGCTACTTTCGTGAAATGGCAGGACTTGTTGGCGTACTATTAATGTACATGAACGAGGAAGAAGCATTCTGGAGTCTTAATCAAATTCTAACAGATCCAAAATATGCGCTACAAGGGTTTTTCGGTCGGGAATATGAGAAATTAGTTCAATACTCAAAGCATAATGACACCGTTCTAGAACAATTTCTACCAAAACTAAAAAAACATTTGGACTTGATTGGCGTCGATTCCATTCTATATTGTCAACAGTGGTTTACAGTCGCGTTTGTTGAACAACTTCCGTTCAATTTATTTTTACAAGTTTGGGATATCTTTTTATACGAGGGTGAAAATGTCTTGCTGGCAATGTGTTATACAATTCTGAAAATACACCAACATGAACTTCTAAAGCTGAAAGATGTGACCTCTATTACAACATTCTTGCACCAAACAATACGTGATGATTTTGGTTGTGACCATGATCATGTGATTAAAGTTTTGAGAAAAAGTATTTATGAATTAAAACAATCGAAGTTAGATTTACCCTTGTCCAATAGAAGCAATCAAGTCTCTGGCTTCAAAAATAAATTTGAATTTTTGTGGAATCAAATGTGGCGGGTTTTCCGAAAATCAAATACTTGCGATGATTTAAATATGGGGATTAATTAAACAAAAATATTTTAAATGATTATTAAAATTGTAACTTTTTATTTAAAAATAATTTAATATTGTAATAAACTTTTAAATTGGTTAATAAAGTCTCTATAAACAATTCACAGCTGTTTATTATTTTGTACTCTCGTTTGTAAAATAGACTGTTATTTCTAATCTGGTAGCTTAAACATATAATGGTATAATACGCGACTTAT
Source organism: Nephrotoma guestfalica (assembly GCA_963691935.1). Classification (NCBI taxonomy): domain Eukaryota; kingdom Metazoa; phylum Arthropoda; class Insecta; order Diptera; family Tipulidae; genus Nephrotoma; species Nephrotoma guestfalica. The sequence goes on along the minus strand of OY829914.1, from coordinate 296,572,694 downwards.
GAAAAAGTTTTTTTGGGGTACGCAAAACCAAATTGAAACATAGATTGAATTCACCGCGATTACAACCACCCCTTTTTATTGAAAATATTTTGCCTTGGTAATTGACCGTTTTTGCAAAAATTCAGAATAGGAACGCTGCCTAACAAAAATTTTGATATTCTCTTTTTAAAAAGCATCTTACCCGGCCTAGAGTGAAAAGAAGCGAACGTTAATATTGAGCCTCTACAATATTAATGCTTGCTTCTTTTCACTCTAGATCGGGTAAGATGCTTTTTAATGTTAAGCTTAACCTATTTGAATAATTACTATGTATAATGTTGCCTCCATGAAGCTGACACCTCCATTAGAGAAGTTTGAATAAACAATGCAGCATTCAGCCCACGTGATTACCTAGGAACTACCAACGTAGATACCCGAGTAGATACCCTAAGCTGAAGGTCTTTCATAAACTGTTACACAGAACATTTTTGTTTTATAGAGTGTCTCAGAACTGGACGATCAAATGAAACACGGTAATAGAGGTGCTGACCAGTTTTTTTTTAGAGAAATCGCATGTGGACTCACAAAATAATTAATTTAAAAAAACAAGAGTTCTTTTGCTTAACTTTCTTTTTAATACGAAATAGAAGAACGTGCCTTTCCAATAAAATCATTTTTATAAGCTGTATCATTTTCTGTCAAATAAAAGCAATGGTTTTGTAAAGCCTTATGCCCCTTTTACATGTAGAAAATTATTTTCTTCTGCAAATTTTTGCAGGTAAATAAGAAGCATCCGCTATATAAAAATAGTCAATATGCGAGAAAGAAATAAACATATATAGTAATGCCATAATTTTTTTATAGGAAAATTATTAATTTATTTTTAATCAATTCAAATGAGAAATTTACATTTTTATCTATGGCGTCTGTTTTTATTATGATTCCTTAACCTTTTGTAAATATAAAATATTTTTTTTTTGTTAATTTTAAAAATGTTGCCATAAAAATACTCGGATCGAACATATTTTATGGCAACATTTTCATTTTTATAGTGGTTTTTGCCGTGTAGTGGCTCAAAAAAACTTCTGCAAAATTTTGTTGGGATATATTTCTTTTCTTGTCTCTCATGTGCAAAATGTCAATGTTATATCTCTTTCATTTTGCAGAAGAAAAATGTTGGTCGCATCACACACCGGGTTATTCTCAACATAATGTATTTTATTTATAATTTTTTCCACAAAGAAAGACGTGTTTATTAAAAAATGCACTTAACAAACTTTCGAGTTCTAAAATAGATGCTTTGTCAGAACTAAAAGAAAATGATGGACACAATGGTCAACTTGATATAGGCGAAGATAGAGTATTTGGATTGGTGACAGTCAACCCATCTATAAGTGTTCGTTGTTTATCAAAACGCTCAGGAGCGCCACAATCCACGTTGCACCGTATTTTATAAATAAATCAAAGGCACCCTTACCATGTGCAACGTATAAAATCCCTTTTACCTGCTGACCATGTAAAAAGGGTGCAATTTTGTTAAGAAATGGTGCGTCGATGCCAAGAAAATTTGCAATTTTTTAACAACATTATATCACGAAACACGTTTTAAAAAGGAGAAGATATTCAATATCCATAATTTGCGCTAATGGGCCCGCGTAAATCTAAAAGTAGTGCAGCGTAGTCGTTTTCAACACCAATTTGGGATGAACATGTGGACGAGAATATTCAACGGAAAATTGATTGGCCCATTTTAACTACCACGTCGGATCAACGGGGAAGTCTATCTTGGTTCTCTACAAAACGACTTCGATGAATTACTTGATGACGTGTCTCTACAAACACGTGGAAGTATGTGACTGCAGCATGATGGAGCTCCCCCTTACTATATGCACTAGTAGTGTAGGTAACACCTCAACATAAATTATCCAAGCCGCTGAATTGCATGACCACCGCGGTCTCCTGATCTAAATCCTTTAGACTTTTTCTGTGGGGTTATTATAAAGAGCTGGTTTATGAAAGAGTAAATCAAACCGAGCAGGAGATGCGGCAACGTATAATGGAGCGTCAAATATTATTAAAAATAACGAACGTGCGTTTGGACGGATTAAGCAAAATTTTATACGGCGATACCGATTATGTATTTTGGCATGGTGGACACTTCGAACAATTATTATAATATTTAAAATTAATAAAAAAAAAATATTTTTTTCATTTTGTTTTATTCCTGACAAAGCATCTGTTTTAAAACTCGAAATTTTATTAAGTGCAGTTTTTAATACACACTTTGTGAACAAATTGATAAAAAACATTCTGATGTGAATAGCCCGTTGTGTGATACCATTTTAAAATCTGCATTAGTGCCGCATATCTGATAGTGGGTCAACTTTCTGTAGTACAATATTTTCCCGCTGGCGTCACTTAAACATAAACAAATATTTTTGAGAAACAAGAAAACTTTACAAAACCATTGTTTTTATTTGTCAGAAGGTAATTCAGCTTATAAAAATGAATTTATTGGAAAGGCATATTCTTCTAGATCGTATTAAGAAAAGAAAGTTAAACAAAAGAACTCTTGGTTTTTTAAAATTAGTTTTTTGGTAGGTGCACATGCGATTTCACTAAAAACCACTAAAGTGAAATAACTTTTGCACCATCAACAATTCGAAAAAACTTTACTTGAGTAGTTTTGTTGGAAATGATCTCCCCTATCACCTTGCTTCTTGATCGTCTACTTCTGGAACACCCAGTATAGATCTATTCAACACAAATTGAATATTCTGGTGATTATAAAGAAACGAAAATTTGATCTAGCAATAGGTATCGATAATACGCGATAGTGGTTGCGATATTAAATTGTCAAAAAAACATGAAATAATTCTCGATTTCATGGAAATTTGCTGCAGTGAAGTGGGTTGCATAAATAAAAGATTTTTTTCAGGAAAATTAACATCCAGGAGAATTAATCCAATCGTGACCGATAAGTTTAAGGAATTGAAATAAATACAAATTAATATTAAATAATGTCAAAAAATATTATTTTTTATTTAATTTCCTTATCAAAAATTTATAAATAAAAATCTTTTAACAAATTTATTAGTCAAATTTAATTAGGCCGGATTAATTAACATTTTTGTTTTATAAATTTTAGAACATATTTACACTATATCAAACGTTATCTTTCTCAATGGCACCAATAAAAAGACTAAATGCATCTGATGAATCCATTGGTACCAATATATTTGTTGTATACTCCAATTGGCATTCATTTGTAGGGGTTGTACGTAATAAATTATAATTTCCTATAGATATCTGACCGGCATTTGAATTACACTCAATTTTTTGATCACCTGTGTTCCCCGAAAATACGCTAAGATCACCAATAGTCGATGTGTTAGAAGTTTCTGTTAAAGAACCTCCAATGAATGACGCGTTTGTAAATCCTGTTGTGCGTTTGCATTGAATAAAGATGGAATTTTTAAAATATTATGGAATACATAATTTTATTTGGGTAAAAAAAACATAAAAATATTTATATTTGTGTTATAATTTGTTTTCTTTTATATAATTAATAATTTTCTAATAATTATTTTACAGTAAAAATTAGTTCAAAGTACATTAAAAATATAAACTAGTAAATGATATTTAAACGTGGTATATGAAATATTAATATTAATCTACGACATTATAATAATTCTATTAAATAAATTCGAAATAAATGCTACGAGTCTTGATCAAACTAACTATTTTTGAAAATGGAATGGAAATTCTGGCAAGAGTTTGATCAATTTGTTAAAAATTAAATATAAGAAGAATGTATAATATTTTTAAAGTATATAAAAAAAATAAAATAATACGAGTAACATAATAGAATATTGTGGTAATAATTATTTGTTGGGCGCGACCGGAGAACATAAATTTACAAAAAAAAAAATACTGATCGCTCTCTATTTAACTAAATTATTTTGTTTATAATCTAGTAATTTCATCTTCCTTGTTTACTATAGTTTCATTGTTTGTATTTCTATTATCACATTTGATTGAAATTCGACCTTCATCCAGTAATTCGTCATCAATATCAGAATCAAAACTTGTTGCAACTGATGTTGTTATACTATGAGTACTGCGATAATATTTCATTTTATGTCTACTTTCACCTTTTAAATATGTTTTTTGTTGTAAATTTAAATAATAGTTTAAAAAAAATTGATTAAAAAATAAAAATTCAATTAAAAAATATGAGATTTAGAAAATTTTGATTACCTGTCGTATGACTGCTATTATCATCCCCAATCTCATAGATGGAATTTGTTTCGTCTATTTGTAACTCAGTTTGGGTACTTTCTTGCCTGCGAAAAAATATAAAACAGAAAAGTACATTATATTATCATCTTATTTTTTACTGGTCGAAGGCAACACAAGGACAGTCTACATAGATTAACATACTCTTCAATCTAATGGTAAATTTAAGATTAAAAATTTGATTTATGGATGACCATTCGAAAGCAAGAGATTCAACGGTATGAACACAAGCACATTTTATCTAATTAGCACATAATGTAAAGTGCGTCCCAGACAAAGGCGTAATTATAACATTATTTTCTCAAAGCTTAATTATTCAAATCAACGTTGATTGGCATTAAATTCATTAATATACTATACATTCAACATCATTTCTAAACTAAATGGTGGCTACAATCAAACTGAAAAGCTGAAAAACCATTATTACTTTTAATTTGTATTTAATAAAATAACAAAATAAAATACTTTTTTTGTTAGCCAATAATGTGGTATTTTAGTTCCCACTCCTAGTGACTAAAGTAGATGGGTTAATAGATCTTCCATGTTATTATTGTGGATATCAAAATCGCCCATAATAACAACCGCAGCAGCGGGAGAGGACCGATAAATTTTATCTGTAGAGATTGATAATTCAATTTCATACTAGAAGGGATACATTTAGGAATAATATATTGGGTGTACAAATGTATTTCCGACCTTTTTATAGAGGTGTCGTTAATAGCACTGCTTGCATATTATTCAATCAGGCAATACATGTGTTTTGGAGGTTAGATGTCAAGCTTGAATAATTACTAGGGACATTTGTTCAAAGCGTAAACAACAATTATTTTCATGTAATTGAAAATGTCGCATTTTGTGTCAAAAACAGCATTTGCGGGAAGTTTTACTTCATTGTCTTTTGTTGAAGAAAAGTGCAGCGGAAACAAATCGTTTGCTTGTGAAAGTTTACGGTGATAATGCTCCATCAAATACAACATGGGATTTTTGCATCGGATCATCACTGCGGATGAAAAGTGGATCAATTATGACAATTCAAAGCGCAAACCAGCGTGGATCAAGCCAGGTGAACCAAGATCGTCGACGCCAAAACCAAATATCCATGCTTCGAAGGTGATGCTTTGTATTTGGTGGGATATGAAGGGTGTTGTTTATTATGAGCTGCTGAACGAGCGTGAAACCATTACGGGACAAGTTTATCGACGACAACTGATGGCTTTAAAGCAAGCTCAAGCTGCAAAAAGACCGGAATGGGACAAAAGGCATGATAAGATTATTTTGCAACAAGACAACGCTAGGCCACTTGTTACTATACCTGTCAAAAACTACTTGGACAGGCACAACTGGGAAATTCTACCGCACCCGCCGTATCACCAGACATTGCTCCCTCTGATTACCACTTGTTCCGGTCGATGCAATCAGCCCTGGCACAGCAACACTTCACTTCATATGAAAACGTCAAAAAATGGGTCGTTGACTGGATCGCCTCGAAACAACCAGACTACTTCCTTCGGGGAATCCGTTTATTGTATGAACGATGGGCGAAGATTATACCTTCCGCAGGAGCATACTTTTAATAAAACATTCATTTTCTACACAAACTAATGCCTTTTATTTCACTAAAAAGGTCGGAAATACATTTGTACACCCAATAAATAATTAGCGACATCTACTATCAATAAGCGACATTTTAAAAGATCAGGTTTCCGAAAGATGTTTTACTGTCGTTTTATGTATATAATCAAGCCGTTTTCAATTTGTTCGCGTATTTGCAATCAGGTATAACTAAACATTTCAATTTTATATGGCAAATTGGGAACCTAATTATAAAAATGTTAATACATTATTATAAAAATGTACTCATAGTACTACAAAATAGTTTTATACAGGGTGTCTCTAAAGTGGCTGACACGAATGGTACCGTTAGATTCCTTGATCAAAACGAAGGTCGGGTTACTTCTATCACTTCGCACGTAAGACCCCCTATCAAGTTATAGACGTTTAAAGAGGAGCCTCCAACACAGCACCTTGAATTAGAGAATCTTCAATATCTTGAGAAATAACCATTTTTATTTTCAAGTACTAATTTCATTAAAAAGCTGATAACATTCTCTTTTAAATAAGGCATAATAATTATGACTATTTATTTAAAAAGTATTTCAAATTTAAATAAACCTTTTAGAATTCTTCAGATTCAGGATGTTAAACAGAAGTTGCAGATTGAAGCTCAACGTCTCGAAAAAGGTATTTTCTGTCTGAAAGCTAATCGCACGTAGACATTCGATGGAACAACTTCATTTGAGATTTTCAAATTTCAATTTGAAACGGCTATCAATAGAATTACATGGAAAGAAGTGAGTCGTGTCGCAGAATTAATAGGAGGGCTTAACGGTGGGGATAATGAAGGCACTGAACGGAAACACGAAAGTGACCATAAGCGAGAACTATATCGCATCGAAATGAAGGAATGCACCAGAAGGTTGGAGAAACTCTTCAAGAAGTCGCTGAGGCGATTCAATCCCGAATTGCAGATATTTTTGGGAAGAAAAACTATGGGACAACCTAGGCCCTGGAAGCCGAACCAGTCAAAAATATTACGAAAACCTGCTCATTTTGGTATAAAATCCCTTTACATTTGAATCCGATTTGAAATCCCCCTTACTTTTGAATCCGATTGGATGAATGGTGTGGAAACTTATAAGTTCTTCTGGATCTTGAAAAAATTGTATTAGCGCCCTTGACCCCGAGATCAGCCTTTTCAAAAATATCGCAACGTTGGTTCTGGACATGCAACTTATGTACCTGGTAAAAATTGCATGACGATCGGCTGAGCGGCTGAAACGCCTACTTGGAACAAACAGACTATTTTGAGAAAAAATTATATGGGAGCACCTGTATGGGAAAACCTGCTCATTTTCTTATAAAATCCCTACGCAAAATTTGAAACCGATTGGATGAATGGTGTGGAAACTTATAAGAATCCCCATGATCCAGGGGACAAACCTCTCGCATTCTAGCTCCCGTAAAAAAGTTTAAAAATATTGAAATTTCTTTAAGAAAATGTATCGGTATAGCTTAGACAAAGTTCTAATGTTGAAATGAATGAGATTCGGTGTATCATAAAGGATTTAAAATTTGGAATAAAACCGTGGTTGGAAATAAATTTTGACAAAGGAATGTAGTGAAAAATAGTGAAAACGTTTGAATCGTATTCGCCGCTAATTTTGGAATGTCAATTGGGTAAATTCTAGTTGGCGATGATACCAAAACATCAAACGAAGAAAAATAGAGTAATTAATACTTCTAAATTTTGAAAACCGTGATAAAATTCATAATATGTGGCCCATTTTCGCTATAATCATAGAGTATATTCTAACCTAACATTTCTAAGATAGGCGATCGCTTTAACCATAAAATACCAATTTCGCTAAAGAAGTTAAAAATCATCACAATTAGCTCTTGTTCTGCTGAACATACATAGGAATTGAATAAGCAATCCAGTACTGTAATGCAAGTATCCGGGACTGTAAGTAAATTTCCCGCCATATGAATAATTGAATCTTCAATTTGGTATAATAATCTAGCTAGGTCATACTTTTTCTACAAAAAACAATACACCCTAATTTAATTTAAATATCCTGGTGCTTTCAGACCAAATACACAACGATTATTATTAATTTTGAATGTAAAGTGATTTTACTATAATAACAGCCCTTTTCAATTAGGTGTTTTGACCTACAAAACTTTTACTTAAAATGAATTGTACGAATCTCAGACCATTAAATGCTATGGAATGATAGCGCCAACTTTTTTCGATCTCTAGCACTGTGAGGGCCTCAAATGATTTTGTGACTGTTTTGCTTTACACTAATTTATGCGAGTTCCCAGTTTAAAATTCTACATTCAATATTTTAAACACAAATCAAAACAAATGAACACCGACTAATTAGTCGAATGAACAATGAAGAATTTTCACTGTCTAGTAAAGGGCCATGACCACTAACCAGTTGAGAAGAACTGTAAATTACTTCAAAATAAAAAAACACACGGATGTAAAGTGGAAAGACTTCAGTGAGGCAAAACTAGTTTTCCGTTACAATATATTCCCTGCTAAAGCTATTAAATCAGTTTGATTTAAAAAGTTACGAGATAATTAATTAGATTTTTAATTTCAATTTTAACAAATAAAGGGTGTTTCAACAGGTGCGCTTCAACTTTTTTCCGATAGGGACGGCGAACGACGCCATATTTTTTATTAATCTTTTGTCATTTGGAAACTTCATTAGTATACATTTCATCATGGAACGCTACACACGTGAACAGCGATTGAAAATCGTGCAAATTTTTTATCAAAATAATCGTTCTGTTGCTGCTACTTTAAGAGCATTACGGCCATTTTACGGTCCATTTTACGGTCCATTTAACAAGCCAGCCCGTTCGACAATCGACCGTATAGTGGCAAAATTTGAGTCTACGTTTTCGCTACATAATGTTCCGGTGCTCTCGAGAGCAAGAAGTGCTCGAAGTGTTGAAAACATCGCAGCCGCCAGGGCTTCAGTTCAAGAAGACGCGAATGTGTCGCTCACACGACGTTCGCAACAATTGGGCCTTTCTGTGACATCATTGTGGCGAATTTTACGTAAAGGTCTTGGCCTACATCCGTATAAGATCAAGCTGACACAACAACTAAAGCCGTTTGACCATTTGAAGCGACGCCGATTCGTGAATTGGGCTCAAGAGCAAATCGAAAATGATGCAGATTTTCACCGAAAAATCATCTTCAGCGATGAAGCTCACTTTTGGCTAAATGGATTTGTCAACAAGCAAAATATGCGTTACTGGCCAGGAAGCAACCCACACGTGATTCATGAGGCACCGTTGCATCCCGAAAAAGTCACTGTTTGGTGCGGATTACATGCCGGCGGCGTCATTGTGCCATATTTTTTCATCGACGATAACGATCCCCACGTTACTGTTAATGGAAATCGATACCGCGATATGATAAACGATTTTTTTTATCATATAAATGATAAAGCCGCGCTCGTGTGATTTGACACCTCTAGATTATTTTCTTTGGGGTTATGTGAAGTCATTGGTATATGCCAATAAGCCGGCGACGTTGCAAGAGCTCAGAGCCAATATAGATCGTGAAATTGCTGGAATTTCGTCCGATTTATGCGAAAGAGTGGTCGAAAATTGGGTTCAAAGATTGGACTTCGTAAAACGTGCACGCGGTGGTCATGCAAAAGAAATCGAGTTTCATACTTAAATGTATATGTTCAAATTCGTTAATAAAAAAAAAGTTAGTTCAAAAGTCGAACAGTTTGTGTTTTATTAAAAAAAAAAGTTGAAGTGCTCTTATTGAAAAACCCGTTAGAAACGAATCAAAATTAATAAAAAACAAACATTTTCTCTATCTTACCTATTAATGATGAAAAGCATTTTTCCGTTCTTACAAGTGGCTGGTTCTCGGAAACATTTTCATAAAAGATTTAAAAATTGAAGTTAACCATTCTGATGAATGAGTTTGAATTTATAATTGTAAATTAAAGTTAGGGTATTCTGCGACACTTCATCTTATCGAATTTTCTTGGCTGCGCGAGCGACAGGACTATTCGATGAAATTCTTATTTTAACTTTGAAATGAAGTACCGTTGTACAAGTTTCTCTAATGAAAATTTTGATTATGCACTGAAAAACTGATTAGAATTAGATTAGGTATAGGTATTTCATTATTTTACAAACCAACTTTAGTAAATGCAACATTTAAAAAATGAAGGGTACCTATACTCAGTTACATACATCCCTCGTCTTAAAGTATCTATGTATATCAGTTTACGTTTAATACTAATAATTTACTATTTCGAGCCACGTCTAAAATTGCTTGATTAGTGATATTTACCAAGCAGAATTTTGAAGAAGTACAGAAGAAGAAACTAAACTCTGCCTTAATCAAATAAAATGTAAATTAAAGAGATAAATACATACTTTAATAATTAACGCCAAACTACAAGAATTTTGACTAACTAAGGCTACGATCATTAATCTATCTGATTGTAACTACGTTACTAGAATTCATAATTTGTCATCAATATGAAAATAAACCATTCATATTCGCACAACAGTAGCTAGTTTTTTTATCGGAATTAAAATTGATACAATCAAAAAATTTAATCTATCAAACCACAGTGTCATAGATTATTATCTTAAAATTGTTGGAATTGTTGCGACCTTAAACATAGTACACTACAAATTATAATTTATGATATATGAATACGAAAATATTTCACATACCTCTCTAACACTTTTTCGGTTGCATTTCTTTCTGTTTCGGTGAATATTGATTTCCTCAGGCCACTCTTTGTTTCCAAATTATGATCCATAAATCTTCCTAATCGATTTTTTATGCCGGATAATTCATTATTAGGACTAGTCGGCGGTAAATTTAATTTATAACGTTTCAATTCCTCCATACTTTGCTCTAACATCTTGATCACATAATCATTTTCATAACCAAAATCATAATATAACGTTGATTGTAGGAATGTTGTGATTGTATCCATTTCCTTGAGTTTTAGCAGTTTGCTTTTATGTATTTTAAGTATTGTATAAGACATTCCCAGTAGCACCTTCTCACCTTCGTGCAAGAAAACATCCCAAATTCGAAGACATAAATCGAATGGTATTCGTTCAACAAAAATCACAAAGAACCATTTTAATGAGTATAAAATTGAGTCAACACCATTCGAGTCCAGGTGCTTTTTTAATTTCGGTAGAAATTGTTTAACTATCGTATCGTGGTGTTTTGTGTATCGGATTAACTTTGGAAATCCTATCATGAAAAAACCGTGCATACCATACTTTTCGCTAGTCAGTAATTCATTCAGACTCCAGAATGCTTCCTCTTCATCCATATACATTAGTAGAACGCCCGCGAGGCCAGCCATTCCTTGGCAATATCCAACTTCCATATTATACATACTATAAGCTACTAGCACCTTAAATAAACTAACTTGCTTAATGCTATACCGTTCGTGGTAGAATATATGGTCCCGGAATTGTCGATTCACATCCGAGTCTATTTGTTTCGCCTCGGTTGCACATTTTCTAGCTAATTTTAAACATGAATCATATACCCCAACATTTTTCGATATTATTTGTTCTATATTTAATAATTTCTGCCAAACAGATGATCGATACGCATCTGGTATACCTTTATAAATTCGTTTTCGTAGCTTTGCTTCATCTAAATGCTTATCCCACTTAGCTACCATTCTTTTCCATTTCTTTTCTCGTTCCTGTTGGATTCGTATCAAAATCCGTTCTTCTTGTGCACTACTATTATTTGATTTTTTATTTGGATCATTTTCGTTGTGTATAAATCCGTATTTATCCGTATTCTGGTAGACTGTGAATTGGGACTCTTCCCAGTAGTCGATTTTAGCACCATTTTTTCGTCCCAAATCGTAACGCTCAAAAATACTATTCCGTTCATCAATAGCTCGACTTATCAATTCATTTTCATTCATTGTAATTGTATTATTGATGGTCATCTTCCCCTTATCTAAAAACAGAAAAATAAATTTGTTTATAATATTCAATGTGGTACACGATATCGCGCAATCGGATTGATGTCATTTCTTATGAGATTATTTTTTAGATGAGAATTTTGTGTAATAAAAAGGGAGGACAATACGCGTCCAAAACTTGAATTTTGTAATAGTCCCATTAAAGTTTATAGAACATAAAGGTTCATAAAACACGGCCCTTTTAACCAAAACAGTAAAATATTATTTATGTTTACAGTTAAAATATCGTTAAAATCCAAATTAATAAGCTGATTCATAAAATCATAAGCGATACAACACCCATTCCACCAAAAACCATTAGACATTATTAAACATTGCGTTCTTGTGTAAAATATTTACTTTCACATTTCCTAATTATACTGGTTCTGCGTCCAATATGAAATCGATGTATTTGGATTAAACAATTTTATTATATTTTATTTAAACAAGCAACTCATTAATTTAAAGACCGATTAGGTATTTCTTAAGATAAATTTTCCGATTATGGAAAATATGCGATTTTTAAACAATTGGTATTTGTCATTTTGACAGCATCTAATGTATATACAATTTTGCTTTCTGATTGGTGAAGAAACAAAATAAAAAAAACGAAATTTTTTTATTCAAAGTACATTTTATTAACGTTTGGCGCTTGCATCAATTAAGAGTAAAATTTGGACTGTCCGGTGAAGCCAACGTATAGGCCATCGGAGACATTAATTCAACTTCAGCATCCATAAACGTATCGTCTAGATTTTCTTCTTCAAGTTTTACTTGCAATTCATTAATGGCACGCATTAACACGGTAAAATCTTTTTTTCGGACTTCAAATTTACGTTGCAACATTTTCCGGTTGTCCTCAAGTTTTTCAAGTTCATTTTTAAGCTTTTCGAGTTGTTCAGTTGTCTTTTTGCGGTCAGGCTGCTGGTTAATTATTTTTGCTAAAACATCGTACTCCATCCGATTCTTACGAATCTTTTTAGCCAACACTAAATTCTGTTTATTCAATTCAATTTGCTTTTTGGCATGTTCAATGCCAGATTCAATAGCTTTGGATATAGTTTCATAGTTCCTTAATTCTTGCTTCATCATTTTTGAAGAGGAATCAGATTTAGTCATTGCGAATTCGCATTGAGCCAACTGTGCCAACATTCGATCATGCATTGATTCATTATTTTCTGCAGTATCTTGTGAATTGCACCATTTTATATACGATTTTAAAAGCACATTTAATCTCCGATCGTCTCCAGTGCCATCTCCATCAATAAGCAATCGCCTTTTTATAACCTCCTCTGCAAAATTGTGCAATTTTTTATTATTTTAATAATTAAAATGTATAAAACGATACCTACCATCAGACATTATAATGTTTAAATCGTATTTCGGTATTTAATTATCAAATTAAAATCGCAATTATTTGTTTGAAAATTTATCGATGTCAAAAGCAAAATATAAACAAGAATGAAGTTAGGAGGAATGATTGTTATTTTCTGATCGACAATGCAGTTTTGTACTGATATTGCAGTTAATTAGTGGCGTTTATTGAGATGGTTTTCACAACCCAAGTATTTATATTTCCGAAAATTTCTACATTTTCCTGACATTTTGATGAAATCATCACCGACTATTGTCAGCAAAAGTGTTCGAAATATTTAAATATTTCGTCTGAATATTGTCGCTAAAAGTCGAACAAATGATGGATTCGAGTAAACAAAAACTTGTGCATGTGTGAGTGCTTTAAAAGAGGCGGGGCTTGTACATTAAATATTATGGCGCCATTATATTTTGTACTAATCTAAGATTAGTTGTAAAAAAGCAACTGAAGAAGAAATACATTTTCGAAATCGATCTTCCTAATAATAAAATCAATAAATATTGTCACTCTAACGAAAATTTTCTACAAGTGTTTTACAAAAAACAATTCAAATTCAATTAAAATTGAGATAAAAAGATAAACAAAAATACTAAAAATTAGTTGTTGTGGCACGTAAGTTATATATTTAGTCGATTTTCCATTACTCATGTGGAGCGGCTGAGTTTCGAGAAAACATAATTTTGAAAAATTGCCTGTAAAAGTATTCTAAATCATTACAAGTGGTACCTCCAAATTATAAATGTGTTATGTGGTCGATTTGGAAAGCCTTCCGCAAGTAACCATAACGCAACGTTTCGTTCAATTTCTAAATAGCATTAGCCGTGCCCGTATATGTATACGACTATATCACAATATACGGACTTTCTATGTACGCAGGTCTAAAAACGTAAACACGAAAAAAACACACAAATGCTATGAAAATTTTATTTTGTCTTTGTTTTTTTTAATTAATTTATTCATATCTCGTAAATGTGACAGAAAAATAAATGTTCATGCTCCTCACCGTGAACTTTTCTTATTTATCTTATATTTTGATAAATTGGTTTTCATTTTTAAGGTACTTTTCATCACACGAAAAAACTCTCATAAAATGCTATTGTATCAGAGTTTTTTTTCGTGTTTACATTTTTTTAGGTCTGCATACATACATATAAACCGTATTTATTTTATTTGCCTTCGAGTTGGCCGTATATATACGCAATGGCATTATCATAAACACCCGTTATTACGTAATGAATATCTCTGTGATTTTAGCCACTCTGCAATATCAATATTCTTGCCACATTTGTCCATCATCATAAAAATTTTGCTTTTACCAAAACTAAAAAAAAATTATTCTTATAATTAAAATAATTTTAATTAATCAAAGAAATGATTCATAACAAATAATGGCATTATTTCAAAGTAGTTTGTATTTTATTAAGCATTTAAAGCAGAATTGCATAAAAATTCGATTGTTAAGTTCATTAAGTGATAAGGTAGGTGTTGAATTTTATCAAAGATTTCGATTGCGTTTCTGTTAAAAATTTATTGAATCATTGTTATTAATTATTTTATTTTAGCGAGGATTAGTATTAGGCGTTTATTCAACAAACGGAAAAGAGAAAAATGTTATTAAATTTACACATTTTGGCGAAAAATTTAATGCAAGTGTAAATGGACAATTGTTAGAACAAATCAACATGTAAGTAACATCAACTTTATATGCATATTTATTTAGAATGGTGTAATAAGGTTCCCAATTTGAGGATCTCATAGATTCTAATTCTTAAATGTTATTAGATTATTATCGGATTACTATCAACTTTCAATAATTAATAAATTAGTAGTAGAAAAGAGAGGTTAGGTTTTCCCAAACGTCGTTCATGTCATAGAAAGTTACAAAATTCTCTACCTTCTTGCCTATGAGTGAGTTTTGCTTGAAATTAGAATTTATCATTCAACTGAAACATAAAATTTGCCTAATTTTATATTAATATTTTAATTATCTGTAATTTTGATTTTTGTTATAAAAATAATAAAGTTCGGCATTTTTTTCGTTTCAGATTTGAATGAATTTTGTCTTAAGCTAAAGATAACAAAATACAAATCTCCTCGAAATTCTTTTTATATTATATAGAATTAAGAAAATACTTTAAAATTAAAAACAGGAAGCATGGGATCTCGTCGATTGTCCAATGTATATTTAAATCAACCGTCATCGTCGATGATGCGAGAAAATCAGTCGAACGAAAATGTGCCACAATCATCAACAGCAACCAACACAAATCAATCTACAACCCCATTAATATCAGCAGCGAATGCCCATTCACGTAAACGTGTCGCTCTCAATGGCATTTCAACGACCTTCGAAGAAATGAGCATTGATTTTTTATGTCCAATTTGTTTTGATCTCATCAAAGAAGCACACATCACAAAATGTGGCCATACATTTTGTTATCAATGTATTATAAAATCAATTGATACATTGCATCGATGCCCAAACTGTGGGACAATTTTAGCGACGCATGACACTATATTTCCAAATTATTTGCTCAACGAATTAATTCTAAAGTACAAGAATAAATTAAAACTGAATAGTAAAAAATCAAATGATTTGGATGATTTACGAAAATTGATCTCGTCTGAAACGAAAAATCTCACATTATCAGATGTAAATTTAATGTTGGAAATACTACATCAACGTAAACAGTTATTAGAAACGGAGTCGTTTGTATCGCAGAATAAAATGTTATTAGAATTTCTATTGAATTTACTAAAGAAGAAAGAAAATGATAAACTACAAATCAATCGGGAGATCAATTTGATTAAAAATGATTTGAGTGAAGTTGAACGAATTCTGAAAGATGTCCAGAGTAAGTGTCCTAAAGTGGAAGAAATCGAAAATAGTATTCAAACGGATCAAAATGAAAGTGTTATATCGGTAAAGAGGGAAATTATTGATTTGATCGATACAATCGAATGTAATGTCAGTAACGATGTGGATGCTCCAACGACAAATCGTGTAGCAGTTAGTGAAAATGATGACGAAGCTGGATTCAATATATGTCCAACCGATGTTACACATGTTGTTTATCAAAATCGCAAGCGACGAATTCATGCGTATTTCGATGATTTTGTGAAATGTTATTTCGATTCACGTAATGATGATTTATATTTTAATTTGATCGATGACCAGCCAATGGATAATAATGTATTGAAATTGCCAAACACGGAGAAAGGACTCGATGTATTTCGGGAGAGTTTAATAAAATTTTCTAGATATACGTCCCTTAGACCTCTCGCCACATTAAATTATGCCAGTGACATTCAGAATTCATCAACAATTGTATCATCTATAGAATTTGATAAAGATAACGAGTTCTTTGCAATAGCCGGCGTAACCAAACGCATCAAGGTATTTGATTATTCTGAAGTAATTCATGATGCGGTGGATATCCACTACCCTTGCGTTGAAATGATATCGGACAGCAAGATATCTTGTGTAATTTGGAATTCATATCACAAAAATGTGCTTGCATCCAGTGATTATGAAGGGGCTGTAACTATTTGGGATGCCGAAACTGGAAAGAAAACAAAATTATTCCAAGAACATGATAAAAGATGTTGGAGTGTTGATTTCAATTATGTGGACACGAGATTAATTGCATCCGGTTCGGATGACACAAAAGTTAAATTATGGGCTTTAAATGTAGATCGATCTCTTGCTACACTAGAAGTCAAAGCTAATGTTTGTTGTGTTAAATTTAATCCAAAGTCGTCGTGCCATGTAGCATTCGGTTCAGCCGATCATTGTGTGCACTATTATGACCTCCGGAATACGAAAGAACCTCTTTGCCTATTCAAAGGACACAAGAAGGCAGTCTCGTATGTTAAATTTTTAAATAAAGATGAAATTATTTCAGCAAGTACTGATAGTCAACTAAAGCTGTGGGATATTGGGTCACCACCGCATTCCTTGCGCTCATTTGAAGGTCATATAAACGAGAAAAATTTTGTTGGTTTAGCAACTGACGGTGATTATATAACGTGTGGCAGTGAAGATAATTCATTATATGTGTATTATAAACGTTTGCCACAACCATTGTTCAGCATAAAGTTCGACGGTCAGTACGATGTCGATCGGAACGGTAGTAATAGCGGAGATTTAAATGAATTTGTTTCAGCAGTATGCTTTCGAGAAAATTCAAATGTTATTGTTGCTGCAAATAGTCGTGGTGTCATTAAAGTTCTAGAATTATATTAAGAAAAAAAATCAATTTTAGTTTTATAGACCGTTATTCCATTATAAGACAAACAACAAATAAGAAGCAAGACGCCACTTTGATTATGTACTTTAACCTTTAGTATGTACTAACTATAATGATGTATGTTTAAATTTAGAAGGCCTATACATGTTAAAATCTACAAATATGTAACTCAATATTTGCAATGTGTTCCATTAAAACAATTAAATTTGAGTTACATTACAAATTATCGTGTACAATTTTTAAAAAGTGAAATAGAATATTTTTTATTTATTATTTTTATTAAATCCTGCATTACGTACGAGTATAGGTAGTTGTTGTTTAAAATTCAGTTTTTATTCATAAAACCCTATAAAAAAATCTTGTTTATAAAATTAAAATTATTTTTGTTTAATATTTTGTAATTATATTAGAATTTATTTACATACAAACAACTCAAAATAAAAATTAATAAAATTAGTATTACCTGGATTATATATATAATATGAATGTTGTAATTTACTTTTTTAAAAACATACTGGGCTTAAATTAAATGACAGGGTACTTGGCATCCAATACATCATTAGAAAATTCAATTAAAACTTGTAAGGATAAGGAACACGTTTAATTATTTCTGTATCAAGCATAGAATGAGAACATCTATGTACACAATATGTACACGCCGTCATATAATTTAAAAGTTTTTGAATACCCTCAGTATGATTGAAGTACATCTTATTGCACTTTACATAACGACAAAGATCTTATAATACATAACATATACAGGAAATTGGTTGACTTTTTTTATAGTAAATTTGCTCGTCAACATCACGCAAGTTGTTGCTGTCCTCTTTGATAAATGTATTTCAGTTCCACAACTAAAGATGTTGCTCTAATTGTGTTTTGAATTACCGAATATTTGTATGTAAGCACTACTGCGACTTCTTATGTCCAGGAACCATGTTTGAACGCAGATTCTTCACTTTGTTTCATATACAGTGTGACTATTATATAGGGTTTTCCAATAAGAGTGATATGATCCAAACTTTTCTCGCAATAATTCAATTGTTGCACTTGCTGTGTGGCACGTAGGCCCGTCTTGTTGGAACAAAATGTTGTCAAGATCAACTTCTTCCAATTTCGGCCATACAAAGTCGGTTATCATCGATTCTCTATTGACAGTAACAGTGTTAACAGCTTCATTTCGAAAAAAATACGGACCGATGATTCCACCAGACCAAAAACCACGCCAAACTGTCAATTTAGGTGAATGTAATGGTTTTTCATGAATAATTTGTGGATTTTCTTCGCACCAGAGTCGACAGTTTTGTTTATTTACCGCACCACTCAGATGAAAGTGAGCCTCATCGGAGAAGATGATTTTCTTAAAAAAATCGTTATCATTTTCAAGTTGTTCCAAAGCAAAGTGAGTAATGAAAAAGTAGTAAAGTAATGAAATTGTAAACATTACTGAATACAATGAAACAAAAAATGACAGATCGTGACATATTACAAATGGCCGAAACGTCACTTAAAAATCATATCATTCCTATTGGAAAACCCTATATATGGTTACAATAGAATTCGCTGTATTTTTTAAACTAATTAATAATTTTCAAATTTTATTCGTGAATTAGTAACATAGAGCTTCATAGTTTAAAATACTATAACATTATTCAATTGTATCGCCTTTTTCCTTTATTACGCGCTTCAGTCTTACTTCGAAATCACCACACGCGGCACGGATGAATTCTATTGGGACTTCATCCCAAATACGCAAAATTACTGTATCCATAATCCTTACCGTTTTTGGCTATGAAATCAGGTCAATTAACCACACACCACTCTTGAACTACTTTCGCCGTATGTGCTGGTGCCCCGTCTTGTTGAAAGCAATTATATTTCTCTCCGGACATTGCTTGGGCTTCTGGTAATAAATGTTTCTGCAAAATATTCAAGTAATACTTCACGTTTATTTTAACACCTTTATCAATAAAAACAAGTGGAATGGTTCCTTTTTTTGGATATGGCTCCCGAAACCATTACAGATAACGCATATGGTACCTCGGCATGTGCTTTTTATAATTTGAGACATCGTTTATTGAACCCGCCCAAAATCGTCAACATTGTGCGGAACTTCAAGCGCAAAAAGTTTTTTATCTGAGAAGATAATAAAAGTCATCTGCGTGCCATGAAAGCACTTCCTTACTTCTAGCTCTCCGTTTCTTTTTTGTGGCATCCGTAAGTCTGTAAATTTACATTTTCTTGAAGGCTGACATTTCGGATTGACTCGCGCGAAATCGTTCCTGAGTATTTTTCGGATTGACTCGCGCTTCATATTTAATTTTTCTGCCATTTTCCTTGTCGATCTGTCACAATTCCTGCGTATGTGTTCATCCGGTTACTAGATTTCAAATCAAAATTGGTGATCCAAAACAAAATTTGAATCAGGCTTTCCATATAAAATTTTAACTGATCCGGATCAAACACGGCAAATATCAAAATTATAGATTTCTGAACTGAAAAATTTTCAGAAATTTCAACTTCAAATATAAATTCATGATAAATAAACACTTTATGCCGCAAAAGCAGCCAATAAATTTTTCAATATTAAAATTACTGTTTTTTAATAAGGATATAAGAGTCCGGCATGGAATCCGAATTAATATTAACTAAATTATTAAATAAATTCAGTTTTTCAATTTCGCTCATGCTGCTGGATCTTATCCGTATGAACTTGACATATAAACAGGTTCTATGATTCAAGTACACTAAAGCTCATACATCCCAACGAGAAGTTAACATTCTTAACGCTTTAACCTGAATCACAACTGTGGAAATAAAATTGGAAAGTCGAAATGGGGATCTGCACAATAATATCATAGAGAAAATAGGTAAGAAAGATAATTTTACTGTATTAAAATAGCATTAGGCTAATCAAAGTAAAATTGGGTACTGGTTGAATGCATGTTACCTCAATACGATAATAACAAAGTTTTCTTTTTGTTTTAACAGTTTAGTTCGGACATTTACCGATTTCGGACTTTCACCGTAACATAAACACTTTAGTTTTACGATGTTTATTATCTATGGTGGAACTGTGAGTGGTGGTGCTTAACTGTGTCAACAAATTTAAATTCATTCGGAATTGTAAAAGTTTTTTTCGAGTTTTTAGAGTCCTTATACGATAACTTTTTGTCGATTGTCCTCATCTACCACGAAGGATGGCTGGAAAATTTTGAATTTACAACTTTTTTGTTAGTCGGACTGTGAGTTTTTAAATACAGAGAGTATTGCTCATCCTCTACTATCTAGTGATCACGCCAGCTCACCGACATAATTGAACTCCACTCTTACATGTCCCCCAATTTGCAATTCCGCTAGTTCCAAAACTATGATGTTGTGTTTATAATGCTTTAAATAAATTACATTACATACATGCATGTCAATATGGGCTGGTTTGAAATTTTAGATATCATCAAATTTATCTGTCAGATTTTGAGATTTCTTACTTTTCGGGAAGCTTTGGCCAATTATAGTTTTGACCAATTTCAAATCCATTCCATCTATATATTTTTACTTTCGTTTACGTAGTAATATAAAGTATAGTAATCACGAAAATTTTTGAACTCTTAAAAAAGATAAAGAAAATAATTTTCACGATTTCAAATTATTTCTGTTAATTTTTTTTGGATGAAACCTTTGGATGAAATAAAAATTATAAACAGACATTCTGAAAGTGCTCATTACGTTACAGTGGGTAAGATGCTAAACCTTGAAACTCCATTCACAATGATGATCGCCGGAGCATCCGGTTGCGGTAAAACACCTTTTGTGTTAAAACTCATGCCATTTATTCATGGAGTAAAAGGTATTACGGCGTAATGCGAAACGAAACGCAATCACATTTAAAGATTTTAATTGTGATTCGACCGTTGAAGTATTATAGACTGTATCTCCTAATTTCATCAATAATGTTTTTATTGTGCTGGACTACGCGTTTTAAAAAACTTTAAACCTTATACACGTAAGAATGTGTGAATGTATTAAATGGAAATGCTAAAATTTTCAATCAACGTAAAAACCGTTTACGTTTAGCAAAATCTAGTTTGTCATAAAGCAAAAAGTATTAGTTCAAAACGGAGGTTTCCTACCTGTGCTTTTATGTGTTATCGAGAATTGTCGGGAATAGCTTGCAGCGAATGATTATTGTGCCCCTAGATACGTTCAAGCGTTGGAAGAAAAGCGTTTTGGAGGGTCAAAACAGATTAACAGATATAGATCAAGCAATGAAGAAATTTCTGCATGACAATAAACTAAATGCCGCTAACAAATGCCATCTTTACCGGAAAAATCTGTTAAAATATTTGGATGTGAAAGGAAAACACGGTTTCTCTAATACAGATGTAACAAAAAAACATGTCGCAGATGCAAATATTCAACCCGATTATTCTAAACAGCATCAGCAGCAGCAACAGACAACATTGTCGCCATTAGAGCTAAGCTTTTCAACTTCACAGCGTCTTCCTCCTAGTGTTGAATAAGATGATCAAATTGGCGATAGCATGAGACTGTAACGACTAACATCACTCGAACAACCATCGATTGAAGTTATGTTTGAAAAATCAAATCGTTTTTCTAGCTTTGAAGATGGCATATCAGCCGAAAATAAATTGATAGAACTTGATGTAGATGATATTGTAAGGGATAAAGCGTTAGAAGGGATGCATATATCGCTAAAATTAAATAATGAAAGAAAATCAATAAATCCTAAAGAATATATAGGTTACTTGAGTTAAGCAATGGTGAAATAATTAATGTTCCTATTACAAAACAGATGGTTTCACGTTCAACAAACTTAAAACGCGGTCGACATCTCGATGCAACCTAGACTACTTTGGCGTTTCACATAGAAAGCAAAACAAAAATTTTCAATTACATCAGTGAAAAAACAAAAGAAGCAAGCAGGAAAAGGTGCAGCTTGTAAATAAATAATAAATTAAATAAATAAATTTATAATAAATAAATTAAATTAAATGTTAATAGATAGAAATTCTTTTTTTATAATCTTGACAAGCATAATACATCGCTTGATTTATACCCTCAAAATACATTATCAAAATTTACTCGATATCATTAAGATGACGGGAATTAATGAAATTCGAAATTTTGAAATTTTTTGATCGTTATACTGCAGAAGATGTAAGTTTACCCGTTCAAAGTTGTTCAATAAATACTGTTTCGATCTCAGGTTATCTCAGGTTATCTGCCCCTGCCTCTTCGCAATAAATAAAGAGTATATTCAATGATAAATCTGTTTGGAACACTTCTGGTATTTGATATTTGATCAAAAGAGCAAAGGTGTAATATTGTTGAAGACTTAAAGGAATCGTTTAGAGTGCCCTGCACAGGCTTTAGATGCTAAGGGGTGGAGAAAGAGGTGGAAATTAAAAGATTAGCAAAAGTTATACAGGTTGAGCCTGTGAAAGATAAATATTCTGAATTTTGTTTCATACTTTTACTAATCACAATTTTACACACTTGGACTAGCTTGTTGACCGCTACATCATCATCACAAAGTTCCATCTAACAAAAACATAATAAAACAATTAATTTTCACTATTAATAATATTAAGTGTCGTATCCGTATTAAATTATTTGAAAAACTAAAAAACGCGGAAATTCTTTTTATTTTTAATTTTTTTTTATTTAAAAATAAAAACTAATCTACTACTATGCGTTGTAATTTTACTAGGTTATAAAATTAAGTTTTAAATGTTTCTTTTTTATTTATTTTTGCTATGCCTTTTTTTATATTTATTTGGCTTTAGCTCCAAATTTGGTGTCATTTGGCCCAGTTTCAAATTACGTTTGTTTTAGAATTTTTTACAAATTTTTCAATCATTCATCTTGCACTCATCGATCCCCCTTTCATACTTCTATTTGATTCATTCTAATTAAATTATTCACATTCTTATACACGTTCATTCACATTCGTAATAATTCTGGCAAATTCCTTGCACTCAAGAGAATATCGAACATTTGTCTGCCCTGATTAAATGCAGAGCATTTTAAAATCAAATGTTCGATGTCCTCCACAACCAATTATGTGACAGCTACATAATTCACACTCAATCAAATTGCGTTTCTTCAAGCATTCTTTCCAATTTCCATGATTCAGTCTCACTCGTTCCATTGTTCTTGTCATACTAGTATCCGCCTTGAGTACCTTAAAGAAAGGTTTACTCAATGGTGAACTAACCAACTCAAAGTACTTCTTACCGTTCACCTGACATCTTTCAACAAACTCTCTCTTCCATTTTCTCCACAGATTCACCTGAAACATGCGAAGTACATCTCTTGCATCCGTGAATTCATATTCATTTACCTCCCCTTCTTTGCAATTTTATTAATTATTGAATAAAGTTTCACTTGGCATACAATTTATACAAAAACGCATACGATTTACAAACAAAAATATCAATACTCCTTTGCAAAAATATTTGTGTTGGGAACATTTTTTATTTTATTCAAATTTTAATATGATCTGATTTAGTCTTCTGGGGATGCTGTCAAATAAATTCTGTGGGTATTTTGCAATCTCATTCCATAACTCTTCCTTGCTTCGTCCAACTCTATATGGTATATTACTTTTCATATAAGCCCAAACATTTTCTATTATATCCAAATCTGGGCTTTGTGGTGGCTAATTTATGTATTGTTGGTCTAAATCATTTAAAAACTCTGTCGCTACTAAACCTTTATGGGCCGGGGCATGGTCCCGCTAAAATACGAAGTCAAGTCCAAGTATTTTTGAACCAGCTACCAATGCTACATCAATCAGCAATTCCAAATAACTCATTTGATTCAGTTTCCCAGAGACCATTGCTAGTTTTTTCATGCTCATCTAGCAATTTATCTTTCAAATTTACAAATTTTACATTTCTTAAACAATTCTGATTTGTTGGGGTGAAACCTAATGGTTGTCCAATTAATCAAACCTATTTTATTTTGGTATGTTTACTAGGTTAAGTGGCCTCGTTCTTTGGTCTTCTTTCAACGACAGAGTTATCTATCATATGGCCAATATAGGGGTTTCCATGTTCCTAGAGCATTATTTCGTGTTTGGCATGCTTTTTTATTTCATCTTTGATGTATTCCATCTGTAAGTCCCTGAAAAGGTCTTCATTTCTTGTGTACCACGGAGTATTTACAATATTTATTGGTGGGGGTGATTTTTCTTTCGGTTGCACCAAATTTGGTGTAATGTTCTTGGTAAATTACTACCTTTTGGTTGATTGGCTTTGGGTAGAACATCTTTCGAATCTGGACTAGATTGTCCCCTATCATTTAATTGCTCAGCCTCAGGTGGCGATTCAGCTTTTCTTTTCTTACTCTTCCTGGACTGTTTTTTCTTCTTTAGGATCCAGTCCGTCTCTCTTTGTAATTTATCTTCATCAGTGGAATAGATGAGTTTGTCCGGTTCAATGCTTCCTATTTCTTTCCAATTTCTTCGCTTAGCTTGGCAAATAATTGCTCCATATGTTCTAGCCTCGCCAAGAGATCCATATTCTCCTTTTCGAGGTCAATAGTTGTTTTCCTAGATTCGGCTATTTGCAAAGTAATATTTCCGGTGGTATCACTTATTTCGTGTAATGTTTGTCCAGTACATCTAGGTGTAGCGTTAGAAAAAGTATCGGCTTGGTCAGCTATCGAGTTGCTTCCATTTTTCTTTATCGGTGATCTTTGTAAATTTGATCTTCTCTGGAACGGATTTGATGTTCCCCGATAATGCAATAGATTGCTAGTATTGCTACTTTGGCATTGGCTATGCAACCCCAAACCATTAGATTTCCTCCACCTTGGCGTTGTTGCATAAATACGACGTTTGCTTTATTTTTCTGGCTCTGAATAGTAAAATTTGTGACTCCAAGATCGTCGGTAAACAGGGCGTTTCTCCAAAATTTGGGGGGCTTGTTTATATGCTCATTAAGAACTTTTGAACTGAACTTTTTGAAGATTGAACTTTTTCATTATTTCCAAATATTGTGCTCGAGAAACCTGTGTTTAATTGTTCCTCGTCTAGAACTATCACTTGAAATTGCAATTGAATCAAAGTTAATGTTTCCTTTTTGCTGATAACAATTCGTTTCTGTTGAATCAGTAAACAGATTTGATAGCTGTGCTTTTTTCGGTATTAGTATTTATCGCTTCAAGGTAAATGTATAATTCAGTTGTCATAAGTCACAAACCTACATTTATACCAAATTAATAAAAGTTACGTTTCTCTGGATCCATTACTATACAATAGAGACCAAGTGACAATCAAAACAATAAATTTTTCTAGCCTGCCTAAGAAATAAAAAGAAAATGAAAATTAGGAAAGGAAAGGAAATGAAAAACGTCGTCCAAATCAAATACTGACTGAACGTTGTGCGTTCAAATCAAACCAATTAAACACAATCTGGGCCACAGGCCTAGTCCCAGATAAAATGATAGAAATTAGAATAATAGCTGTCAGAAATAGAAGATTTTCCAGAAAATGGGGTATAAACGGAAATATATGAAAAACGGACCGGACCAGACCGAAATGACACGAAACTTATGTAGTAATTCGAATTATTCACACTTTAAGTTAGATAGTTTCTGTTTCCTAAGGTCCTAATGTTCCTTGCAAGTTTCAGAGTTTTCAAAATTATTAAAGCCGCTAAACTAACAAAAATTATAACAAAACTCAATTATTATTTTTTGTTACATTCTAGAGCTGGCCCAATAAAGGAGGGCAAAACCCGTTTATTTTGGAGCCTTGGTGAATATGCAGCGGTCGCAGTATCTGGTTTGGGTGATCCAGTATCCTGGGATCTCAACGACGAGATCAATGGAAGCAATGAAAACATTCGAATTGCATCAGCGGCGGCCGCAAAATTATTGATTCAAAATAATATTCTATCGATTAATGTCGAAGATTTCGGACGTGCCCAAAGTGCTGCCGAGGGAGCAATTTTAGGAGCCTACAAATATCAAGAGCTAAAATGTAAAGAAAAACGTACGCCTACAGCATCAATAGCTTTAGCTTCAGGATGTGAAACAAAATCGGAATGTTGGAAACAAGGTGAAGTATTTGCGAATGCACAAAATTGGGCACGCGTCTTAATGGAAACACCCTCAAATTTATTAACACCGACTGTATTCTATGAAAATGTTAAAACTAAATTAGCTAATTCTAAGAACGTAACTATTATTGCACACGATCGCAAATGGGCCGAAGAACAGAAAATGGGTTCATTTCTGTCAGTTACGAATGGAGGTGCTGAACCTCCAGTGTTTCTGGAAATCACATACAACGGTAGCAATCAAAACGATCAACCTTTCTGTTTAGTGGGTAAAGGCGTGACTTTCGATTCGGGCGGCATCAGTATTAAGCCAAGCGCTAAAATGGATCAAATGCGAGGTGATATGGGCGGTGCTGCAAATGTGGTTGGAACGATATACGCACTATCAGAGTTAGGCATTCATTGCAATGTAAAAGGCTTAATACCGCTCTGCGAAAATATGCCAAGTGGCACAGCGACAAAGCCGGGTGATGTTGTGACCGCGATGAATGGAAAAACAATTTGTATTGATAATACCGATGCGGAGGGACGTTTAATATTGGCAGATGCATTGTGCTATTCAGCTACGTTTAATCCTAAATTCATTGTCGATATTGCAACGTTAACTGGCGCCATTAAAGTCGCATTGGGTGATTGCCTGTCGGGTGTATTCACAAATAATAACTCGCTATGGAATTCAATACACGAGGCTGGTTCTGAAACTGGCGATCGCGTTTGGCGAATGCCACTTTTCAAGCATTACACCTCACAAATGTGTGACCATGAGGGTTATGACTTAAACAATGTTGGTAAAGGGAAAGGAGGTGGATCGTGTACCGCAGCTGCATTTTTACGAGAGTTTGTTCCTAAAGAAACGCCATGGATGCATATTGATATTGCTGGTGTAATGTGCGAGACATCCGACCAACCGTATATAAGCGCAAAGATGAGTGGCCGTCCGTTGCGTACCTTAACGCAATTCATAATAAATGAAGCTAAGAAATAAAACTGAAAACAATATTAGATAGAAGTCTCAATAGAAATAAGAAACAAAAATCGTCGAGTAGAATTGAAATTCGTTCTAGTTATTTAGAATACGCAATCGGGGCAGTATTGCCACCTGTCAAATTTTTAATTCGTATTATCATGTCTCTGTAAGATTATTTTCTTCTATGACGGATCCTAGATAATATTAAAAGTTAACAGTGATTGCAGTCTTCTAGTGCTCTTAGAAATATCTGCTGATAATCACCTAGGTATAAAAACAAGAAAATTGTTAATAAAATTATTTTATTTAATCAAATATAAATATTAAGGTTTATTCGGGAGTATCACGATTATTATAGGGGATTTGCTTTCTACAATTCTTTTTATCTGTACAAATGTAACTGTGCGTGAAATTCCTCCTCTTTCATTTGCGACAAGTTGTATTCCTGCTCCTGTTTCTTTAGTAGTTCGAATATATTTGCTAGCTGCTGCCGCTCAATTCTTAAATGCAGAAATAGTTTAATAATATTATTCAATATAATTAAATTACCAAGTGGTTTACTCTCGCTCAGTCTGAATCTGATCATCACTTAGTGTTTTTTCAATCGCCTTAAATTTTGCAGCCTTGATGTGGCTCAAAATTTCAGAAATATTCGTATTATTATCGAGAACCCGTTGCTCATCAAAGTATTCATTCTCATCATCATCATCGTCATCTTCGAGACTTTCACCACTCAGGGAATTTAATTTGTTTTCGGCTGGTTTCCAGATATTAAACCATATCGGTATCTAAAAATAAAATAAATAAATTAAAGTCTGCAATCGTCGATTGCCTGCCTCCATCCTATGATACCGTGGTCATATTGTACTTTGTTATAAAATACAAAGAAACAATTACAACTATTACTGATATCAGTACGCCAATTATTAAATCATTGTAAATTATAAAACTTTCTATGAATTTATCTAAATTCATAATTTATAGAAAATATTTTTTAAAAATACAAAAATATTAAATGTTACATGTCAAAATTATATTTGTTTTATGGACGTATAGACCTGTCAAACATTTATTCATGCTAGTGAATTTTCTATCAAGTATAGTTAACCCTGGATTAGGTTGGTTAAAAAAATTTAAAATACCAAGTTTTATGATAAAATACTTTATTTTTTATTTTTCTTATCCTTTTTATGTTTCTTTTTCTTATGTTTCTCTTTTTGTTTATCCTTATTTTTCTTTTTGTGCTTAATTTTATCCTTCTCGACCCATTCCTCAAGCGCCGGCTGGGATGCAACGGGGATTTTCTGTACGGGATGCGACACAGGCGCGTTTATGTTTGAATCTTTGGATGCAGAAGTGGCTCGTGATTTCACTGCCAAATGTTCCGGTAGTTTTGGCCCGAACATATCTATTTCAGTATTTAGCGGTTCTTCTTCTGCTCGCCGTTCTTCACGTGACCGAAATTTTATTTTCGTAGTATCAGCAGATTTTGTCGGTGTAATAATACCAGGTGGCGTTGGAATTTCTATTGGAACTGGATTTTTTTTAGGAATATCTGTTTCGGTTGGTTTTCCAACATTTTTGTTGTGGTTGAATAAATTAGCAAAAATCCCTCGAGGTGGTGAATTATTTCTCAATTTATTTAACTCATTAGCCGAAGTTTGCATGATGTCTGTAATGTTCAGTTTTGGAACTAACGGATTCACCTTCGAATTGTCCTCTATTTCGTTGCTATCTTCTTCATCACTGCTCTCGAAGATACATTTAAATAAATCCTTTTTATTGCTTGGGTGCACATTAGTCATCTCTTTTACACGCGTTATCAAAGTGTTAATTTTTGTGTCGGCACTTATTGGAGTCGATCGTGATGTAGAAGGTAAATTTGATTTGGCCCTTGGAGGTGGTATTAGTTTCGTTGCATTGCCCGTGTTTACTTCGGGTTGTTGATTACTTGCAAGAATTTTAGGTGGTAACTCTGATGTTACTTTGCCGGCTGCATCAACTATATCGGATTCAACCTCTCTTTTTGGTATTATAATGGGGGCTACAAAATCTTTCTTGTCGTTCAAATTCGCTTCGATATAATTAAAAATGGAAAATTTGGTTTTCTTTTTGGGATCCTCTTTCTCCACGTACTCCCCAAACGGATTATTTATATTGAATCGTTTACAAAGTAACACACATGGTTTCCAAATAGATTTCGTCCTTTTCACACAAATATCCTTTCCATGGTCTTCTAATTTTACGTCAATTTCATTCTGTTTCACCGCTTCAGCCTCAGATATAAACCGATCCAACATTAAACCTTTTAGTGGTTTATATAATTTCTTCGCGTGGATGAATTCCTTTCTTTCCATTTCACGATCCCAATTGTTAAAGGTTGCGGGCTGAATGGATTTTAAAAAATCATCCAGCAGAAAATCCGGTGTTTCTTTAAATTCCAAAAATTTCTCATACCTGCTTTGTTTCATCGAATCCAACTGAAAAGGTTGAAACACACCAGTCGACGGTAGATGTTCTGTAATTTTTAGCGCCTGCTTTTGGATTTCCACTATTTCCTGTGTTTGATCCGTATTTAGCACGTCAGACTTGATGAATTGTAAGGTTCCAATCTTCTGATTGTCGTTGAGTATTTCACCTCGATCTGCCGGTTTCAAATCATGGCGTCCTAGATTTTTAGTTCTCTGTATGGTATTTGTTTGAATCGACTGGGCTACCGTAGGATCTAACGGTTCAAATCGTGATTTTCGATAAGCCCAGTTTCTCGGTTTAAAACCAATCGGAATTTCTATTTTATATATTTCTTTCGTGTGAAATTTAGATTTTGTAGCTGCTGTAAAGTCCTCCAGAATACCCTTTTCAGGAGTTTGTATTGCTTTAGTAGTAGATGCTTTTTTATTCTCTAAAGTAAAATCATACCTGGTTAGATCGTCTTTAGCATAGATATCCTCATCTTCCTCTTCTAGTGCGCCGACACCAAACGCTTGACCGGAAATAGATAATTTTTTATTATTTCGGTCGACGACTTGAAACTGATCAAATAAAGTAAATTGGTTTCCTAAAACACCTTCTCGACTTAATCCAGAATAGCCTAGTCCGAAATAATTATCTTTCATGTTTTTAATGACTACGTCATAATCGTCGGGTGCAAAAAGGATTTCCGAATCGGAAAATTCATCATCACTGGGTTCATCAGATTTTGAAACGTTTTGTTCAATTTCGCAACCATATTTTTCCATTAGATACAACTCTTTATTATTGTGCTTTCTGACGAACTCTTTCTCCTTACGTGTGATGCGAGCGCCGACTCCTTGGCCTTCTTTCCAACCCATTTGCTTTAATAGTTTTATTGCAATTGTTTCTTTGGCCGGTTGTAATAATTGCTTTAGCACCGGAATCCCCGGAATCGGCCCCTCATTATATTTTTCATATTTACGTTTACCAGATTTGTCGTTCGTAAAATTTTCCGTAGTCTGTATCGCCTGTGGGGCTATCCCGAATTCTCCCAAATCTTCATCGTCCATAAAATCTTCAGGACGTTGCAGTTTTTTTTCAGCCTTCTCTGCTCGGGAACTTTTAAATTCTTGTGGTTTCCAGCCCTCTAGCGAGCCCACAGTATTCCAAAACCCTGCCGAGAATCCACCCGTAAATGCACCATGAAAACGACGCTTCCCATTGGCATCGGTAACAATTTGATCATCAATGTTGATTGGTTTCTTTGATGGTATTTCATCTGTAAAAAATGGGAACGTATTTGTAAATATTTGGAAACGTTAGTACCATTAATAATATCTACCTTCATCTAGCTCTTTTAAAGCCGTTCCGAAACGTCTGAGACTGTCTTCTTCCTCCATTGCTTAAGTGCTCATCGCAAAATGTTTTTGACAATTATCACCATTACTATTTGACACTCAAGAGGCCAGTTTTACAAAACTCAAATTTATATGAAAGAATTTCTATCACGATAGTTGTATAGATTTAACATGAACTATGTATAGGGTTTTCCAATAAGAGTGATATGATCCAAACTTTTCTCTCATTCAATTGTTGCACTTGCTGTGTGGCACGTAGCCCCGTCTTTTTGGAACCAAATGTTGTCAAGATCAACTTCTTCCAATTTCGGCCATAAAATACCGATCTCCATTGACAGTAACGGTGTTACCAGCTTCATTTCGAAAAAAATACGGACCGATGATTCCACCAGACCAAAAACCACACCAAACTGTCAATTTAGGTGAATGTAATGGTTTTTCATGAATAATTTGTGCATTTTCTACGCACCAGAATCGACAGTTTTGTTTATTTACCGCACCACTCAGATGAAAGTGAGCCTCATTGGAGAAGATGATTTTCTTAAAAAAATCGTTATCGTTTGTAATTGCAATTTGTAAACGTTGTTCTTGCGTATATCTCATCATGATGAAATTGTACACATTACTGAATACAATGAAATAAAAAATGACAGATCATGACATATTACAAATGGCCGAAACGTCACTTAAAAATCATATCATTCCTATTGGAAAACCTTATACTACTTAAGTGAGAACATAAGCAAGAATCGATCTGAAGCAAAAATAAAAGAACTTAATTGCAAAACTGAACACAACAAAAACCCCTTTTATTATTTTAAATCAACATAATTTATATTTTTAATTGTTCTCTTTGGTATACATATATAATTCATTTCAAACGGAACGGAATTATTTATAATTTACACAAAAAGTTTAACTAATTTAAACACAATAAAATGAAAAAAATAATTATTTTTCCTAATTCTCTCCAGGATCTATCCAAATTTGAATAAGTTAGTGTTGTTACATTTCGTTTATCGTCAAAAGGATGATAAACTCGTAAAGTCAGGTTAGCTCATCTTAGATATCAATCTTTACTGAAAGAACAGCACGGATGCAGAATCTTATTCAAGGAGCTTTATAATAAATAAATAGTGGCCTTTAAACTGCAGTAATTAAGATATTTTCGTCTCTGGGAATTTTTTGGGTATCTTGATTAAATATTTTTATATTATTTGCTTGCATCAACGTTTGATTTTCCACAAATTAAATCTTGCCTAATTTGAACCATATGAATCGATACAAAACACAATAACAACAATACAGTAACTTTACGAATGCTGTGACCATTGCTAAACATAAATGTTAAGCCACAGAGCATGTCAATGAGTATTACAATTCCGTAACCATTACATCTTTTCGTTAGTGAACGCTATAAGTTGGTCCAAAATAAAGCAAGGAACTGACTGTGGAAAAACTTGTTTAGTTCACATTTTGAGACAAACCTTTTCTACTTCAAAACTTGAGCTTTGATTTTGAGTTTAGGACTACGTTAAGGCCCGTTGCACTCTTGAGTTATATTTTGGTTTCCAAAATTCATATAAGGAAAACATTGTAGATAAATCTCAGGATCAATCCAATATGTAAAGCAATATATTTAAATGTTTGATTTTCCCCTTGGAGATAAATAAATAGCTCACATCGCTCAGAAAATGACCGATGGGAGCTATGTTTCTATCCTATAAGTTTAAATACAGAAATTAAATAAATCAGGGCATACACGTGGCATGAGCAAAGCTCCACAATTTCGATTTCACTTATCTCGACTTTGCAAAGTAAACTGAAAAGCTGTGATCTCAAAACATAGCTCGCGTCTCTAAAAAAACTTAGCTCAAGTGTGCAACGGGCCTAAAAAATGTCACTAAAATATCTTTTTATTTATTTACGGTACTTTAGGTTTCCGTAGTTGCGACTAATTGCGACCAAATACAACCAAATTTTCCAAAACTGTTTCTTCTCGAATAAATTCGAAAAGTTCAAAATAATAGATATCTCTAGTTTGACTGAAACAGAATGACCTGAGGCGGGTGGCATATTCCAGTGTATCATAACTGAAGTTCGATTTTTGTATTATTTCATTATTATTACTATATTATTAATTTGAAGTTAATGCTGAGCATAGAAATTTAACGGTACCTGTTATGGTTGGGCGAAATATTAACCATTATGACAACAAACAGCCTAATCGGTCAGAAAACGTAATAAGTTTGTATTAATGTAGAACAAAATACGGCGAGATGAAAAATCACACTGTTCGCTACTTTTTGAGTTTGGCAGTTGATGATTGGGATGATTAGGAGAAGAAATCTAACAAATAGCCAAACAATTGCTAACTTTTTCGTGAACAAATAACGTCAAATAAATATGAAAAGTAAACGTTGAAATTACTTGTATTTAAAATGGAACAAAATATATAAAAAATAATTGTTTTCCCTTTCTAGCTTATGCAAATAATAGTACGCTTAAATTAAGTTGAAATATTACTTCAATGTAAACGTTAACCAAAATTCCGCTGGGGATTTATGTGTATTTTAATTTGACAGGCGTTGTATTTTGTCGCTGTATTTATGGTTCTGCTTATACCATAAAGTGTTATACTTCGTTAGTTTTTTTTAGCTTAAAAATAAACCATTCAAACACCTGTTCATCAAAGTTTGCGGATATTACAAAACATTTTATTCAAGTTAAAAGATATTGATAATTAATTAGTTATTTTCCACAAAGTTAACGCTTTATTCCGTTCATATTCAAAATACTGTGTAAATTCTAATGGAACCGATTCTAATTTCAAATTCTTATCGCCTCGAATAAATTCCAGTTTTTTCAAAAAATACTCATAGCACGGCGCACACGTATCCATATCAGCTATTGTAAACACGTAACGTTTTTCCAGTGCTATATAAATTTCAATTTTACGCTCCCCGACCAATGCAAATAATTTCTTAACCGATGCAATAAAAGCATCCGTGAGTTCATCGTCATATATAACATCGGCGGCGATAAATATATTTGTATTTTGAATGGCCTGCACCAATGCACTAGGCCAATTTGCATTTTTACAAAAATCCAATTCTAGTATATCGACATTTTTGGTTTTAATTAAATGTTTGTTGCGCTGGACGTTTGACCCGATCAACTCTAAAATGCCGCCAACATCAATATCAGTGAATACAATCGATTTGGCATAAAATCCAGCGACGATTCCAGTTAACCCGACTCCGGATGCTAGCTCCAATACATTTATATTTTGAAATTTTTCTTTTTGGCTGATTATAAAATCGGCAAGCAAAAATGCGCCACGCCATATTTGTAAACCGACAAATTTTAAAACGGTTGAGCGAGAATGTTCTATAAATAAAAATTTATGTGTTTTTAAGACAAAAAAAATTATTTTAAAAGAAAAATTACCCATTGAGAGAAAGAAATAATTATTTATCTTACCTATTTCTAAAGCACTTCGTTGTAACCGAGGAACAATTAAATCACCTTCAGTATCGATATTCACCCCATCTTGCTCTGGAATGTATTTAAAATTGAACCTGGAAATATTTTCTAAAAACGAACAATAACTGTAATTGAAAAGACTCAAATTTTAAATTTTAAATCACCACGCGTACTTCCGTTTTGTGATTCTACCGTGTCAAAATTGGTTTCGGAATATATTTCCGAGGTGATCTCAAACGTTGATCTTGACATTTATCAATAAACAACCAATATAAATTATTAACAAACAATATTCACGCCACAACTTTATTCAATGAATTTTTACAAATTAAATTTTGCTAGATTCTTGAGGTGCTGTTTATTAGTTTTTACGCCAAAAAAAATTCAAATTACAGTTGGTGTTACATGGTTAATTGTTGGAGTTCAAAAATGAGAAATGAGACAAAATGTTTCAAGTGGAGTAGCAATCTAACGAATATTTATTACCCACCCGGTTAAATTCAAACTTTGTTATAAATGACGTTAGTATGCGCAAAGGCAATGGTAGTTGGTACTGTATCCAAACCAAAAAAATTAACAAAACTTTTTAACGTACACATTTTTTATTGTATTTTTTGGCAGCTGTTGGAAAGCAATCACGTTTTTATCTAGATATTATATTATGTGTTACTGACACATAGACATAATTTCTATTTTAAACATTTTTTGGCACAAAATCTGTAGGAAAAATTATTATAAATTTTATTGGAATATTTGCGAACACAAAAGAAATATGTTTGCTATTTTTATTTTGTTATACATACGAAAATATTTTTATTGTTTTAACTTTAACCATTAACTGTAGTTGAGATAAAAATGTGGCGTGTGTCTGTCTTTCTATAAAAATTTGAGTTTTGAGGATTTTGTAAAAAATTATTAAAACAGGCGAGAGACTACTAGGTAGGTATTGTTAATTGGTTTACAAATAAATAAAAACATAATTGGTTAAAGTTGACACATGAAATGTCAAATTAAGTATTTTTGGCGATACTTTTATATTTTAAGTTATAGTTGCAGACTATAATGCTATATATCGTTATAGTTTTAAAGCTACATCGTTGTATCTATGCTGAAAACAAAATAAAATAAAAACAATAAATCTTGAAACATCGCCATATAATCACGAATACTGCATGCCGCTATATTTATACGTACTGAATATTGTAATGAAAATTGGTACGAGATACTTACATGCTTCCCAAGTATTTATATATCCGAAACATTTTGCATTTTTCTGACAAAGCTGAAATCATCATCGACTGTTTTCATCAATTATGTCCGAATTATCATAAGATTTCCTATCAACGTTGTCGCGAAACTTGGGAGATGCACTCGCGTCTGTGCTGTTCAATTTGATGCTGGAGTACGTAGTGAGGAAAAGCAACATTGAAACTTCGCGATGTATAGTTAATAAATCAGTTAAAGTTGACAGTTTCTACCGCTCGATCGCGAGACAAGAAGACTTGGTTTGAAGGTGAACTGTAGAAAAATCAAATTTTTAGCAACACATCTCATAATTTTGAAAGCGTTGAAAACTTTCAACACTTGTAGGTCGATTCTGGCTTTTCTATAGGAAAAAGGAATTAGGAAAGATTTTTCGTAGTATTTTTGTCGTAATTTTTTTTCTGGCATACTATGGTAGGCAGTTGGTGTAAATTTTTACATAAACAAAATTAAATTGGGAATCCAATTTCGATAAGGAAAAAATATTTACTAAATTATAAAAATTTAGATCAAACATGATTTCTCAGTAGGCCAAAAAATGATATTATTTATCGCAGTCGTGCAAGCTCGCACTTTATAAAACACTCATAAGACTGGTGCTGACTTTCGGGAGCGAGAGCTGTACCGTGACCTCTAACGATCGTAGATTGTTATCTACCTTCGAAAGGAACGTCATTTGTTGTATCTTTGGTCCAATTAAAGTTGCGAACAACGAATATCGGATTCGTATGAACCACGAGATAAAGTAATTTCTCGAGTTAGACGGCTCGGCTACTTTGCAAGGTCTTCACAACAACGGATGATTAATAAAGTGTTCCATTAACAACCAGCTGGTGTGCGTCGTAGAGGAAGACTCCAACTGCGCTGGCGTGATGATGTCGAACAATACCTACGCATATTAGGATGTCAAAACGGGAGGACGAGAGCGATGGATCAAGGCGGAAGGAGGACCATAGTACAGGCGGCAAAATCCCTTCAAGGGATGTGAAGCTAGAGAGAGAGAGAGAGTTTCCGTCTGAGCTGTAGAGAGGACACAGACATTTAGTCAAACAACTAGAGGTCAACAATTTTCATGATTACTTTAGAAAGTGTTTTTGTCAAAAGTCGCTTACATTTTGGAAAATTCATCTGAATCCATATTATTGCAAATCGATTTTTCATAATTAACAAAAGCCAAAAACCGAAAAACCTCATATAGAAGGTATCACTTCCGTTGGACCGATTTCGGCCAAAATGCACTGGAATCTCTATATTTCTGGAAAAATTTCAAGTATGAAGTTTCATCCTGATCACTCAATCCGTCTGGGCTGTATAGAGCCTATTTTTGTTGAAAACAGTTTGTTATGGTTAAAAATCGTCTTTCCCGCTTAAATTTGGGGATACTGCCTGGGAACGGTTTACTTTACTTTTCAAAAACGAGAAAGCTCCTATGGAAGCTGCCACTTCTGGTAAGATCTCCCAATTTTTGAAGTTTCATTCCAATCAGACAATCCGTCTAGGCTATAGAGGACACATACATTTAGTTTGCACCCACACACAGATTTTTTAAAAAGTACCTACTTTTTCTGACCGGCGATATAGCGAGATCGAAATCAAAAATCTAGAGGTCGACATTTGTCACGATTATTATACTTTATTTTACTATGTGAAAGAAAGTAAAAATAGTTTTCACGTTATATAAACTTTATATTTTATTAAGAGGAAGGGGTGGGTATCAATCTAGAAGGCCAATATACCAGCCCAAATGTCAACCTCACCTGCACGCGGTGCTTCCAGCTAATTAATAAACGAGGCTCTGGCGACCGAAAAACGTCGGGATAATCGAACACCGAGAACCTAGCAAATGATGTTTTCTCCACTGACCCACTGCCAATTTCACTGGTTAGATTGGTAGCTGCTTCAATAACCAGTCCTTAATGCAATGAGTTTATAACCCAGGTGGTGCCCCAACTGCTTGGTTGGTTCATCTACCCTCTAACGAGGCCAGCTCAAAGGATTCTGGGGTGCGCCAACCATTGCAATGTCCATTCGATCGAAGTTCAAAAATATCCAGATCACTACCTAGATAAACACTAATGTGCGTAAAATGTGCCGGCAGACACAACGCGAAAGACTGTTCTGTTAGCCGAACCGAACGTGCAAAGGTGTATAAACTGTAAAGGACAACACCCAGCCAACTTCAAAGGAAGCGAAGTAGCGGTAGAACTGCGAAGCTCAAAAAATAAAATACGCCAATCGACTCCGAACACTAACGTTTTAAGAAAAAGGATTCCAGCTACAACTAGAGTGCCGGCTCAACCAGAGCCCATAGGACCAGGAAGGAGATCCTACTCGCAGATAACGTAGCAGTTAACTAATACTACTAAAGAAAATCCTTTGAACAGGATATTCCGAAGTATAGAAACGATAAATGCATGCCTAGCAAAACAAGAACGTGGTCTAGAAGCTAGAATACCTATACAAGCGGCTGGATAGACAAGAAACTACGAATGAGCTTACATCAATGCTATACTAATTAAATAAATAGAACACTTAGAATTGTTATTTGACACGCGGATGGACTACCACAGCATGTTCCAGAGCTAGAAATTTGTCTAAACCTAGAAACAGTAGATATATGTCTTGTTTAAAATACGTGACTATGAATGCTACCACGCTAATCATCGAGGAGGGAATGCTAGAGATGCATCTACCGTAATTATTAAAATTAATATTAATCATCATGAAGTGCCTGGTACTGCAGAAGAAATTATGCAAGTTAAAACCATAAAAGTTAAGAGGGAGGGACCTCAGTATCTCTTCTATTTTTCTGTCCTCGACGCCATCAGTTTAAAAAAGAAGACTACAGTCGACTTTTTAAATCACTAGGACCAAATTATATCATAGGCGGTGATTTCAATGCAAATCTAGACTACAACCTCTAAAGGAAAAGAGTTATTTAATGCAGCACGCGAGACCAACTTCGAATTTCTCTCTGGCGATAAATCAACATATTGGCCTGCTGACATACATAAAATACCAGATCTTCTTGTCTTCTTTGTAACAAAAGGTGTTTTAGAGGACTACACGTGCATTGAAAATAGCGAAGGACTATCATTTGTGATCATGACTCTGAGTACAATGATAATAAAAAAGATAATTCACCTAAATTAACAAACAATAAAACCAATTGGGAACAAATCTCGGCGAACCAATTAGAACGAAGGTACAGCTGGAAGATGAACTAGAAGCATTTAATAATAATATTCAACAAGCAGCTTGGGAAAGTTCACCGATTTCTCATACCAACACCACAAAGAAACATAACTATGCTCTTGATGGCAGAGAAGTAGTTAAAGAGAAACGGAAATCGGCAGCAGACTCGTGCTCCGCAGCACAAAAATATTCTCAATTTTCTGTGCAACAAATTAAAACAAATAATAAAGGAAATAAAGAACGAAAGCATAAATAAGCAACTTTGAGGTATTTCTGAACTAAAGGTTGACGATTAGTCGCCTTGGAAAGCAACGAAGGAGCTAAAAAGAACCAAAATGCATGTGCAACCTATCAAAAATGATGACGGATCCTGGGCTAAAAGTGAGAAACAGAAAGTCAACTTTTCAACCGTTGCCGAGACAAACAGCAAATGAAAATACAACGGTCGTAAACAAAGTAAATGATCTTAACATAAGACATGTAACCTTATTGGAAAAGCTTCAGAATATGATTTAATTACTGGGGAAATTGTGAAAGCCATTCTTGGCTTAAAAGGTTTGTGTAAATTAGTTCGAATAATTAACGCAGCCTTCAGACTGAAATATGTTCCACGTCAATGGAAGGTATAGCTGAAGTAATTATGATACCTAAACCAGATGAACCAGGAAACGAAAAAAAATCACATAGACCGATATCACTACTTTCGGTCATATCAAAATTATTTGAAAAACTGTTGCTGAAGAGACTCAAACCTCTAATAAAAGAGAGATGATTAATTCCACCACACCAATTTAGGTTTAGAGAAAATCACTCTACAGTTGAACAAGTTCACAGAATAACGGATGTCATTGGGGATGCACTTGAGATTAAGAAGATATGCTCCAGTATTTTCTTGGATGTAGCTCAAGCTTTCGACAAAGTTTGACACCAAGGGATTGAAGTTGAACTGCATCGAGACCTGCCTAATCAATTCTATCAAATTCTCAGCAGATCGACACTTTAACCAAATTTGAAAATGAGTATTCTGAACCAAAAAGAATATCCTGAGGTATACCACAAGGTAGCATACTTGGTTGGACCTATTCTGTTTATTATTTATACGAGAGACTTACCGAATATTTAAGGTACTTCAGTAGCAACATTTGCAGACGATACAGTTATCCTAGGAGTTGGTAAAAATATTTCGGAAACAACAAGCAAACTTCAAAATGCAGTTAACACTGTGAGCAACTGGACTAAAAAATGGCGAATCTTGTTAAACGAAGCACGCGTCAACTTTACAAATCAAAATTTAAACTGTATTCCCGTGATTCTCAACTCAAACCAAATTCCATATACAAATACAGCTAAATACCTTGGCATGACCCTCGATGCTAAGCTAAGATGGAAAGAACACATCAAGAAGAAAAAGGAAAAGTTAAATGTGCCCCATGGTACATTAGGAACGAAAACCTTCATAACGGCTTGAAGATTGAATACGTTACCGTTGAAATAAAGAAACGAGCAAGTAAACACGTACAGCGGTACCCGACTTGAAAATAAGTTATCCGTCGCATGTTGGACAGCACCAATGGAGCGAGGAGAATCCAAAGGCAGAAACCAATGGAGCTGGGCGGCTCGAATTATAATAAGAAATTATTTTAAAATGAGTAACCAATAGATTACTCATCCTAAGCCGAGAAAATAATTTAAGATAGATAAATTACAAGAAGATCTCTGAATCAGTTGTAATATTGAATAATTAAAAAAAAAATATTTGAATATTATTTGACTCAAAAGTAATATAGTTTAAGTTAGATTAGGTTTCAGTGGTTGCTATCGCACACTTAGGCCAGTTTTGACCCATTGTGATACCACAGGATCCGACATCATTAAACTCACTTTAAACCCATCTAGTGCTATTCACATAGCGTAAGAGATCTCGCACATTACAACTTTCGATATCAGAGAGGATTCCATAGTGTATTTGCCCAAATGATCAGTTCTCCTGTCAGTAAGCGCAGGACATGAGCATAGGAAGTGAACAAGAGTCTCCTCCTCCTCCTCATCATTGCAGCTCGCATGATCTCCGAAAGATCAAGATCTTAGATCGCTTCACGCT
Organism: Nephrotoma guestfalica; assembly: GCA_963691935.1. Classification (NCBI taxonomy): domain Eukaryota; kingdom Metazoa; phylum Arthropoda; class Insecta; order Diptera; family Tipulidae; genus Nephrotoma; species Nephrotoma guestfalica. The sequence goes on along the minus strand of OY829914.1, from coordinate 296,531,313 downwards.
CAGCTCAGGCCATACTTGCTTCCCTACCCTACCAGTCGGACTGACGAGCCACCTAGCATATGCCAAGACGACCGCTTTCCTATGACTAGCTGCTTTCAGCCCAGACATAGGCCTTCCTACACATTCTCTCCCTGGTTCCAGTCGGAGAGACGCACAGTACCTTGCTAATTCGTCTGCCCTGCAATTTCCCTCTACGTCAGAGTGGCTCGGAGCCCAGACCAACTGGATATTGAAGTGTTCGCTCATCTCGTTAACAGATGTGTGACAATCCAACGTCACCCTCGACGATATACACTGTGCTTCAACCAGTTCATGACCCCTTCAATCGCTATAACTTCAGCCTGGTACACGCTGCAATAATCAGGTAGACGAAAAGATAAACTTACATTTAATTCCTCACAGAACACACCAGCTCCCACTCTACCATCGAGCTTGGAGCCGTCGGTGAAGAATTTAGCTCTCCCGGTCTCCATAATGAGACCATTCTTCCAATCCCCCCTAGAGGGGAGGATCACTTTGAAACGCTTGCTATAAAGCACAAGAGAGGTGTTATATAATCCAAATTCTCCAGGTCATCCCTCACAGAATTGGCTATAGTTGAATGCCCAAAAATAACATAAAAGCTAAGCTTTTTCTCAAATAATCAATTGTTTCCTCTTTAAGTCGCATAGATAGTGGCGCTAACTAGACGGCTCTCTCAAGTCGAATATTTGACGAAACTTCAGTTCAATATATTACTTTTCTCCTAAGTACGTTTTTATGAGTAAAACAGTCCATTAATTAGGATTAATGGAACTGATCCCATAATCGGCATGAGTATTGAGAGTCTGGCCACAAAACAATAAGTTTTACAAAAATTCCAGTAATTAAAAATTTCTACCGCATTTTATTTATCATTTATTTGTTTTTCATTTTTTTGTGTTTGTTTTTCATTATTTTTCATTTTTCTTTTAAATGATTTTATTTTAAATATTATCATAATAATTAATAATTATAATACCAATTATACTTATATCCAAAAAACAATTGATTACAGTCAACAAATTCATTTTTTTATTTTTTTTTATTTTTTTTTAAATTTGAATTTATATAATTATATTTAATTTATTAATATATATATATACTTTTTATTTATTTATAGTAATATTTATTATGTAAATTTATATATATTTATATATATGTATATATATATATATATTAATTTATATATAATACATTATATAAATAAATATATATATCAATTCTAAAATAATTTAATAATAATTAAACTTAGTAGTAGTATTTGTGTATAATATATAAGTGTAAATAAAAACGAAATTTAATTAATTTTGACTAAAAACAATTTTTTTTATTCGATTTAATATTTTAAAAAATATTATTATTATTTTTTTATTAGGTTCTATATGTAAATATAAAATTGGAAAATAATAATATAAGATTATATAATATTTATATATAATGTAGAATTACCAAGACTAGAATTAATTCCTTATCAAATTTGTGTTTTATTAGTAATAAATAAAATAATTTGGAAAAGAAAATTGTTTTTAAATTTTTGTTTGTGTGTTTGATGTTAAAAATATTATGTAGGTAGTTTAAAAGGGATTACATATTTAGGTTTTAAACAGTATTTTATAATAGAAGACAGTTTGTGAAATTTTAAGTTTTGAATATCGGGTATCTATAAAATAAGTTTGAGTGTTAAACTACTTTTCAATATTAGATTCGAAGTATTTTTAAATAATAATTCAACTAAAGTAAACATTTTAATGCTGATGGATTTTGAACTCGGGAAGAAATTATATATTCCACTCCTCTAAAACCATGATTCATCTCCATTCATAAAATAATTTTGTTTCTAAAAAATTATTAGAGTCCCGTATTAGAATTTAATCATCTTATAATTAATGTTTTGTTTAATAAAAAGATATTGTGCGACAGGCTAATAAATATTATTATTTTTTAAATATTCTATTCTAATATTACAAAATCAAAATAAGGAAATAATAAATGATGAATTTTTAATTAATTAATTAATTGTTTTGTGTGAATTCTTCTACTACAAATATATTATGTATATGTATTGTATTTAACGTTAGTTCGTAAAAAAAATATTAAATTAATATTAACTGATTGTGAATATATAATTTAGAGTGGGTTCCTTGCGTGTGATGATGTGGTGGTGTTGTTGTTGTCATGGATCTATGAATGTTCACCGTATTTTAAAATTACATATTGTAAGCCACATAAATGGGATCTAATTGATCGGCTAAAAATCCGTCACGTAAGTGCATCCGTTGCTTTTCCCCGCGGCTATTTATTGGTACAACTCCGGGATCGACCACAACTACAACGCCTACAATTAATTGATGTTCTTCTAAAACCTGTAATAAAAATAGTTGTATAGTGTATAGTTTGCGAATCGAAAGTTTTTTGGGTTCTATAACATACGGTATTTGTGACCAAGGGCACCAAATCCAGCGCTTCACTTTCATTTCCATCCAATTCTACTACTACAACTAGTAAATTTGTCCATGTAAATACAGCACTAAAAATAAAAGTCATTGAGTATAGCGTGACTTAATAATCAATAAACCTATCAAACTGACCACTCAGCAATTTTTTTATGGCATCGCAATACTGAATTTTCAATATCAATCGGATGATAATTCATACCACGCAACGTACTAACTTCATCTAAAGCCCCCACTACATACACAGCATCATGTAATTCTTGTTCCGCTGACGGTATATTAGTGATCGGCCCTTGGGAATGTAATGACTCGGTATCACTATCACGACTAGCAATACTTGGAGTTGTTTCATCTAGTATTGAACCGGATTGTGAACATTCGGTTCGTCTTAAAAATCCTAAATAACCGGTACGTGCCCACACCTCATTTGTGGCACCAGTTACTAATTTGGCATTAAAATGATCATTATAATCAGTCTCGTCCCCGTATATAGTAAAGTATCCATTAGCGTTGTGCGGTGATTGAACCTGTAATGATATAAACCAATATAAAATATAAAATGTTACTTATAATCCACACACTTACCCATATCTCGCCTAAATGTGAATCACTACAATGTCCTTTTGTTTCCGGATTTGCAATAATTACTTTAACACCGGGCAGCAACTTGCCCGATTCAATCAAACATAATGAATTAGGAGCACCACGTTCCACGAGCGCCACACGATTATTACGCAACGCCCTTAAATCAACATAAACTTGCGCGCTTTCGGCTGAGCTGGCCCCTTGAACACAAATTGCAGGATTAACTCGGCAACCAAATGATGTTGATACACATCGCGTATTTAATCCGAGGGCTTGGAATAATTTACAAAATTGTTGCGTAAGTTGAACACGAGGCCTTTCCTCTGCAACCACAACACACGTTCGCACACATGCTAAATTAATATTACGTTGTTTCAGGGCTTGTATCGAATTACTCAATGCTTTTGTGCACAATTCTATTACGCCATACGAGCAGAATGTATCACGTACACGATATTGCGACAATGTACTTAACCAAAGACTAGGGTTCGTTTCAACTTCATATGGTGCTATCAATATTGAATGATGGCCACTGTATACGCTTATTAGAGTCCACATGGCAAAACCAAGTCCACAATATGGATCTAAACAAAGTGCAACGTGACGGCTTGGATATAATTCACATGCTAATTTTAAACTAGCACAAAGACTAGATAAAGATCTGAAATTTTGAGTAAAAATATAGTTAAAACTAATACGAGGATGTCTAATTTTTAGTATGGTACTCACCTGTGCGTTATAATTACCCCGCTTAATCTACCACATGTTGATACACTAAAATCTAAATACGCTGTGGAATCTAAAGTGCTATTTGCAACCGCCGCTAATTTACGTTTTGGATTATCGTCAATGTCTAATATAATAGGCCAACTTTTAGGATCAATTGACGCCGCAGCTTCACGCGTCTTTAACAATTTTATGATACTTTGAATTGAGAGAACAATTCCACTTTTTGATACGTCTACAATCATGCGAACTGTTGGTAACGTTGTTATTAAGTTTTGTGGATGGGGCGGCCTTATTGTTACGGGCACCGCACCAAGGTAAAGGCAACCGTAAAATGCGCATATTAGATCTACTCCAGGTGGAAAAATAAGAGCTGAAATTTTTTGTAATATAAATTAAATGCAATTTGATAATATTCCGTTATAGAACGAACCGACATGATCACCAGGATTAACTTTTCCCTTCTCTTGAAGTAGTGCCGCAATTTTTTCGGCTCGTTTATGTAATTCCGAACATGTTAACGTCTTTGAAACAGCCCCTTTAGAGTTCAGCATCGTATAAAGAACGTGATCTGGTGAAGTGTTTGCTCGCCATCGTAAAACTCCCGTGATTAGTTGATGCTAAAAAAATTGTCGTTAATAAAATTATTACACAGTAACTTCGGCAATGCTTTCGACTTACTTTCTTTTCGTTGTCATCCGATAGACCAATATCACGTCCTTGTGCAATTGCTAAACGATTCCCTTGTACCAGATTCCCAACCATGACGGACGCCGGGCCAACCGACGTTTCTGTAATTGATCCAGATGAAGTTCCCGATACTTGCGGTTGTTGTTGAAGAACGCCTAATTTTTTTTTTAGTTGTTATGTTTTTTTTTAAACCAAAAAATAATAGCGGATGTTATGATGAAGTGATAGTTTTTTAGTATTTATTAGTTGTGTTAAAACGAAAAATAAAAGATGACAGTCATGTGCGTGTAAGTGAAATGTGTGTTGTGAATCAGAAGAATGATTACATTTGAAAATATGTAATGTGTATGTTATTTGTGCATGCGTAATTAGTAGATTAAAAACGTACGACGAAAGCTACAAGTCAATGATGATGTGTTGCGGTACTTAAAGATAGAAAAACTAATTAAGCAAGTGACTATTTTTACTTTCTGTTATAGTGCCAGATTTTACAATATAACAATTAAGATAAGCTTCCTGTTACCAACATAAAATTGTTTGGACATGCAAATTGCATTAACTTAAACTAGTTCAACTATTTAGAAATAATCGAATGCTACTCGAGATAATCCTGTTGAACGTTCTAATTATACATCGCCTTTCTAAGATGATCCGCACAGAACTGGTGAGAGTGATCTAGGTGCGGGGCGTGCTAAATGACAGCAAAGGGGCTGGATCACGGTCGACCCAAACCAACGACCTATCGGTCCGCGGGTGGCCCATTTAACAAAGCCCAGTCGTAATCCACACCTTTGGGTAACGACGGATCTCTGATAACGATTATGGAAACAAAATCAATTAACCAACTAAAACGGAGACCGGTGCTCATAAAAGCCGATACAAACGGAGGCGAATATCTCGGAACATAAGGATGGGACTCCCTCTAAACGCGACAATTCCAAGACACCTAAATTAGCAACTAAACAACCTCAATAGAATGTAGTGACGGCACGAAAACGCGGTAGAAGAATTAGAAGTTGGTATACAATAAACTGTCGGATCCGAAAAAACCAAGACCAAATAAAATCTAAAAACCCCTTTGTGAACAAATGGAGGGATATCCGTGACTTCACGCCTAAGACAGATTTTTCATAAAACCTAATCACAACCACTCTTAGATACTTGATTAAACAAGATGGTTTAACGCGCTACTTTAAATAGGGATTCTTTGGAGCTGTTCATCGAAGCTCACTTTCCGGGAAGCCTGGACGACTCGATTGAGTATAGATCCTATTTCTATTTTCAAATGTTTCCTAAAGCGGGAAAGAGCTTAATTACTACACAAATGACCAAAGGCCTATCTCTATTGATAAGCACGTACATCGTTCGCGAGAAACGGGCGAATAAATATTTATCTACCGCTCACAATAAAAATTCTCGCAAAATTATTTTTTTTTTCAAATGCAATTTTTTATATTTCTACGTTAGAGATGATTTTTTTTATTGGAAATTATAAGGATCGTGCAATTGATCCTAAATACATAAAGAATTCGTGAATTTTCCTCTCTATTAATTTTTACATCCGAGAATAATGGCAATTCGCTTTTCGTGTGAATACCGCCTTACTTTAGAACTGAGCAGGGACGAAATAAGGCTGATCGCTTATGAGAATGGCAATGTCTCCGCAAAATACTTGGGCATCATTAAAAAGGAAACTGGGTTTAACACCGAAGCTGGAAAGCTGGATTTATGTATATCGCCGTAATCTGTTCGGCGCTAATTACAGTTTGAATGGACATCCATGTGGCGCTAAGGACACCACCTACGAGCGGCTTGGAAGTTTTGTACACTTTTTTGCCGCTTACTGGTATGCCGGTGGTAGTACATTTTTCATTTTCAATGTTTGTACTTTCTTCTATATATGTTCACTCATGCGGTGGAATTGTTATCGTATCTTCTCTCTATGCTAATCGCCCTTCGTTTCGCCTTATTCTGCTCGTTATTTTCGATAAACAGACGGCGGCCAGATTGGCTAGGCGATTGTCAGCAATACAACCGTGGAAATGTGTTTAAATGGGATACTCGATGATATATATAGGCGGATTTTATATAGGCGGTTCCAAAATAAACGGTAGAGTAGGAACAGAAGATTTCTGTGCACAACTGAATTAAATATTTCTGTTCTTCTCCTCATTTTGAATATGCATCTTTATCTAGCGAATATTTAAGAACAATTTGGGAATTTAACAGTGTAAGAAACAAACAACATAGTAATTCTTGTCGGTGGAATTATCAGTTTAGTGACCAGTCTTATATAGTTCAGGTTCCTGGTCGTTCGAATACTACGGGCAACTGCTGGTCGAATATTATGGGCAACTGCTGGAGGGCAAGCTCTCTAGAGAAAAAAGAAAGAATACGATAGGGGAATAACACGCTATTTTTGACAAACGAAAGATAGCGGTTCCACAACGGTTACTTTTATTAAAGCAAAAAATCTGGGATAAATCTGAATTTACAGCCCGATATGTTTTAATTTTCCTGCGAAAATAAAACTTCCAAGAACTGTAGAATTGAACGGTTTAGAATTGAATGACTCCTGCAGCAGCTGCAACGACGTAGAAGAAAAATAGGTATTAGCACTTGGGTAAATACTCAATCGACATCCTCTCCGATCTCGAAAATTGTATGGTGGCCCCACACAGAGACCCGAAGTTTTGGGCTCCTATCCAGACGTTAGAGCAAACGCAGAAGCCTTCTATGAACAACTGAACGTATTTTGGGTGGTATTTGGACTCCATTATGGGTTATGTAATAAATTTGACATTTGATGAGCAAGCATCCACTATGAATTGGCGTTATATGAACGAAAATATCTCACATATTTAGAATTTTGGAAGAATACGCGTCGTCGCATCATTATCTGCTTGAAAAAAATAAATTTATCGAATTTGACGAGCGAAGTAGCTGATACTTGCAGCAAATCATCGATCAATTATGCCTCGCTCATGGAATCTAACTGACGCTGTTAATAAATGTAAATGATAGGTCTTATTTGGCACATATTGAAGACGATGTAGAGGTGGATGGATCGCATGAAGAGAATGATGATGTCGTTGAAGATGGTGGTAGAACATTCTAAAGCATGTCTAATAAGCAGCACATGGTAAATATCTGACGTTTATTTTAGATCATAATTCTCATTGGCAGAAAAAGCAAGTTCGACTTCGATGATATACAGATTTAGAGATACATATCATCAAAGCTCTCTCAAGAATCTTCTAACAGCGAAGGACTAAAACGACACTTATTATCGGAATAAAAAAAGGCAAACGAATATTTTCTTCGGATGTTATATAAAGGGTTATCCAATTCGAGGTTGATAAAGTAGAAATCTGTATACCGACATCTGTCAAAGATAAACGTCAAGTACGCTGTCATTTATTTAGTTGACATTCTGCCATTTAAGAATATGGAGCATTTAACATACGCAAATTGGGTGTTGGAAAAACAGGCCGTCGATGCTGATTTTTCGAACAAAATTTTCTTCAGTGATGAAGCTCATTTTTCGCTTGGCTGATGTCAATTGGCCTCCAAGATCCTGTGATTCAAGCCTTTGGATTTCTTTTTGTGGGGCTACGCGAAAGATCGTGTTTACGCAAACAATCCTCAAACTCTTGACGAATTGAAAACTAATATTCGTAAGGTAATGGCCGAGATACCGCCCGAAATGTGCCGAAAAGTCATTGAAAATTACCGCAAAAGAATCAAGGCCTGTAGGAAGTCCCGTGGAGGATATTTGAATGATATCTTGTTTAACTAAAAATGGCAAGGATCAATCTGTAAAATGAAATAAAAATTACAATACATTCCGAATATTTTGTGTTTTTTTTAAGTTTACTTTATCAAGCTTGAATTGGATAACCCTTTACATTGTTTCCAGAGAAAGCCCGCATAGTACCACAGAACTTGTAAGTTGTTTTTAAACAAACATAACACATGTATAAGTTTGGAATGAAAGCAATATAGATTTTATTACTTTAACATTTTTGCAGATTATTAATATTTTTTGTACCATTTACGTTATTACCGGTATTGTCAAATCCTGGTAAATTTCCAATCCATTCAGTGTGTGCCGAGCAGATGTAACAGTAGTTTCATAATCAACTGTAACTGGTCAAACTGTACACAAGCAGCCTAGAGCAGCATAGATATTTGCTTATTTTGTAAAAAAAATGTTGAGATCGAGAAGACATTTGACAGGGTTGGATACAAATAATTATACAATCAATTATTTGATAATCTCATATAACACCTTGAAACCTCGTATTTTATTGTACTTAACGCATACAATAAAATACGAGGTTACGAGGTTCTCATATGGCGAGTTTTCTACATGAAATTTTGGGTTATTCTGGGTGATATCCAGAAATCATTTTTAAATCGAGGTAAATATCGAAATGTAATCTACCCACACAATTCTTTCATAAAAAAAATTCATAAACATTTGTTAAATTTTGTGAATTATCGAGGAACAAAATACCATTAATTATTTCACAACGGTACATTTTCGGTTATTACATCATGGTTAACGCAAGGTCCTACGTTTTACTTACTAAAAAAGAGGCTATCTGGCGCACTAAGAAGACGCGATTAAAACGTAGATTGGGTACGTTTTACCTGTACCTTTAACGATATAGGTCGTGTTCCGAAAAGAACCAAGTTAAATATATATGACCACGCTCTCTCCAGCGCCCCGACAAGTAGCAGAAGAACACTTCGGATTCTGAATACAAAAGAGCCTAGTTTCAGGATGGGTCCCGATAACGAGGTCGACGCTCACGAATTTTGGGTTCTAGTCAACGACAGAGCCGTACTCTCGATGAGGGACACTGTTTCAACTTTGACTTATCATATAAGATAAGCCTTCTGGTCTGGAATTTTCACACTCTTAAATAAGTTAAAGAGAATGGGGCTGTCTTGCATTCGAGAGGAGGGGGGGGGGGCAGAACTGGAATGCATCCAATTTTGTGACCTACCGGGGCTTGTTAGGTATACAGTTTTTATTACCTGTTCAATTTTAGAATCTTTAGAGAGCGGAAAATCAAAATCCGGGAGGATCAACGGTAATCCAACATACCATCTTCAACTTATGGTATACCGATAAATTCGCAGCTCTCAAAAGTACGTTCATCACTTTTGGAATCGTACATGAAAACCTGCAGTACAGTACTTTCAAAATATAACTTCTTCATCGAAATTACGAAATTACAGCCGCTGTAGTAAAACTAAAATAAAAGGGAATAAGCCGTGAGATTCTAGTAGTTTCTCCTTACTTTTCTTATGACTTCAAGCTTGATCCAACTCATTGGTTTATGAATGCTGTTGAATATGCGAACCGTAATAATATTCAGATCATTATGGGTTGCATATGTGCACCACGTAAGCTGAGGTAGCTCAGATCTAAGGTGCACGGGTATTTTGAACTATTCATCTGCTTCCGACCTGGCCGTACTACTAATTGTGGGTAATAGACCAAATTTCCTGATGTTCTTTAAGGTAGGAAGAAAGTAATTCTTCCCTCACGGAGTCTTCGTGAGAAGCTCCTACACTGAAAGGTCTAAGAGGAGCTAACTCTCTCTGACCGCCGTTATATTTTCTTCAGAAATACAAACTGCGAAGCATACAACAATTTATACAAAAATGTTTACAATCTTCAGCGGTTACTTCATCCTTCAAGGTTGAAGATGTGCTGCAAAAATCAATAATGAGCTCCTATGAGAAGTGCTGATTTCTTAATAAACCCTAATAAACTGGGACACCCTTAAAAGAAGCATTCAGGAAATTTTAGTAATTTTATTGGATACTCATTTTCCCCGAAGTAGAGAAAAAACCCTTAGCGTGAACCGATATTTAACAATTCATCTTTTAAGGCAATAATCTCAGCATCTTTACAACATGGTATGGAAGCTACTATAGCACTGTGGTCTCATGCCACGCTTATGTTCCGGAAAATAATCGCTAACATAGGTAGCGCTACGACTACTGAGACTGTGACTAGCTGCTTTTGGTCAACTCATTGTTAATCAAGTTAAACGATAACCGATTTCACTACAGGAATATACCGATAACATCGCCATAATACTTGTTGGTAAATATAAGGATGTCCCAATCACATACGAGTACAAGTGGCGATCAATAAAGTTAAAACTTATCGTAAAACTGCTTATCGGTGAATTCAGCAACACTGAGGTGGTCCTTTATACGAGATGAAGGATATTGGGAAATATCAATCTCCGGAAAAGAGGGGATCTTGAAAACGACATGGTGCTTGATGACAAATCGCGTGTAAGTCGCACTGCTCATAGTGTCCTAGAGTTGAAACTAGGACTGACAGAAAACCACTGGCACAGAACGGTTAGCTTGGGAATTGTGGGACTGTGTATACCACACACACGGATCTCTCACCACCTGTGATATGTGGATTAGGTGTAAATCATTCATAGTTACTCGCCTGAGACATCTGGGTAGCCAATCTATGGTGAACAGTCCTATTAGTAGAAGTAAGTACACATCCAACGGCTTGCATGCCCTCTGACTTGAAGACCACAAGGCACTCTTTCGGGAAATTATTTAAAGTAGTACTACTGAATTTCCGAAAGATTGATTTGCTCATGTTTAGCAATGGATCAGTCTTTTAGACAGAAATGATTGCAATCCTTAAGACCACTGCCTATAAAATTGCAACCGATTGAAGAGGTTGCTTAATTTGTATTGCATCAAACATTCAAGCTGTCTTAAGAGCCATTGATTCCAACACTTCCTTCGAAACTTGTCTGGGCGAGATTATTCTGAACCAGCTCTCGGCTTGGCTGGAACTCTCCCATTGTGACTTATCTAAAAATTTTCTTGGATTCAAAAATCAGGAAAGCAATCAGGTGCTTTTAAGCTATAATAAAGCTTAGTGCTTGAGAACTTTACTCGCCCTTCTCATCGGACGCTGTACTCTAAACAAGCATTTGATTAGAATGCGGATGACGGTGAAACACGTCTCATGTTCCTGTGCTCTGTTCTCCCTTCATAGATCATATTGTTTTAACGACACAAAAGAGACAGATAATTATGAAATCCATCACGATTGAGTGGCAGAGAAAACAATTTTGCTCACTCTTGAATACAAAAAAACGAACTTACAAAACAACCCAAATAATAAGGCCCTCGTGTGAAAATTCGATAAATTTTTTAATACAGTACGCGTATATCATTGAAAGGGCATGGAATAATGTCACATATTTAACTGTAGCACTTTAGTACTCTTAAATATTACTATTGCGCTAAGGATAGAGTAGGATTTTAGATCAAGCAAACATTTTATTATCAGTATTTTAAATCGCAAAACCACCGTTTCGAGACTGGTGTCAAATTATTTTTTCATTATAAAATTTACATGTACGTGCCTGATTATTGCAAATATTTTGCTAAAAATGCAAATATTGCAAAGTCCATTAAGCTATATCTTATCCGAACGAACGACTTGAAATTTAACAGATTGTTGCTTGCGGCGGTTAGTGGTTCGTAAAACCCATTTATTTGATGAATTCAGTTCAATCCGTTTGTTAAGTTCTTCGATAGCTCTCAGACACGAATTTAGAAATTAAAGGGAGATGGAGTGGAGCAGTGAGTTGTACTACACATATTTTAGAAGCTCTTCAATTATTACAAATTATTTCAAACACAAATAACCAGATTTTATCCAATTAATGACTTTGAATGAGACATTTAATTACCATGTCGTATACGAGCATATTTAACTATCAAAAGCTTCACAGAAAACACTAATTAAGCGCAACATACAATAAAAACCAACCCAACAAAATTAATTAAAATTGATGCTATAGATCGTGTTACGTAAATAAAAAATTTGTGTACATAGATAGTGAGATAAAATTGTTAGTGATGAAATATAGAAAACTAAAAACTAAAAAATCAAATCACTCAATCACAACAAATCAAATCAAAATAATAGTTTGAAAAAACTAAAATCAAAGAATTGAAAACAAACTAATAAAAAACTAAACAAAAAGCATGGAAAACGGTAAACATAAACTAAAAACATAATAAATAGCCAATTTCTTCTGATAAAAAATCTTGCATTTTTTATCATTTTAAGTGTTAAAATTATATTCTAATTAAAAATGTCGGCTTCAACAACTTAAAATTATATATTTATAGTTTTTATATAATTCTGAAATATCTTTATAGCGATTAAGTCGATTGATATTTTAAAAGTGGTTCTTACCTTGATGAATTTCTCTTGGTTTCGGTAGATTGGTGACACAAGTATGCGGACACATTAGAACATTTGCTGGATGTAATGAACCTTCTAAAAATCGTCGTCTTGCTTCGCATAAATTTATTCCTCCTAAATAAAATTATGATTAAATTATAACAACGATACCCTAATCTCTCGCGCATATTTACCCAACGGGGTTTTAGGAAGATGATTCGGTGGAACGAGCGCCAAACAATATATTCCAACCTGGTGAATTGAATCCACAGCTTGAAGTACACGCGACATCCATTGAAATGATTCCTCTTCAGAACAATCAGGCCGCTGTTCCGCTATTACACAAACACGTTCATCGCGTAGCACTTTAATACTAAAGACAGCGATTCGACCACGATATATAAAACGCATAGGTTCAACTGCGAGAACCGTTGCAATTATATCGTCAGCATTATGTTTACGTCCAGTCACGGTCATTAAACCTTCACGCGAACCACACACAAACACTAGACCACCTGGTCCTAAAAATCCTAGAAGACCACTCCTAACATAATTTTGATCGTTAATCGGTTTCGGTACCTGGCCATCTTTTGGTTCATCCTCGTATGGTTGCACTTTAAATGTAGTATTACTCAGACCGTCGAGTCCGTAGTAATTATTGCCAGTTGACCCGACTGTAACACAAATTTCACCAACTTGATCGGTTTTACACAAAATTGGTGCTCCTTCAGACCGCACAACAATCATGGTCGTGGCGGGCATAACTTGCCCACAATCCTGAAGTGTTAACGACGTTAGCGAATCTTCACTATCCACTCGAACTACACCATGTGAAAGTGCAGCCATTGATAATACACCACGACCTGTAGCTGCCTGGCTATATCCAATTGAACTTCGGCCTGGTCGCCGTAACGATACAGTAAAAGCTTCGGAACTATTTGCACATGGACATATTGCATCGGGTCGTAAACCTTTTGATTGAAATACACTTAAAAATTGATCACAGCTAGAAAGGGACCATGGATTTGCACCGTCTGCAACCAATAACATGCGTAGCGATGCCAATGAAATATCCTTATGATCTTTAGTTGCCAGTAAACCCCAATGTAAATCACGACTCTTGACCAAACAGCAAGATGCTCGATATTTTGTAATTAGCTGCATCCACGATGAAGGCCGTAGCTTCATAAGCGCGTACGGAATAAATAAAACATGCATTCCATTTAACACCGACGTTAATACTGAATGCCATAGTCCAACTTCTCGTTTAAAATCTAGAACACATACGATTATCTCCCCTTCTGTGTAGTGACAAGCCATTGTAAGTGCACGACAATGATTCATCATTGCTTGGCGTGTAACCGTTACGCCCATTACACTCCCCTCTTTATCACTGGTATATTCGATATATGCTAATCCATCTTCTTGTATGCGATGATTGTGCAGCGTAAAATCTTTTGGTGGTTTTGGTAAATGTTCCGTTACAAACCAATGAAGTCGTGGCCAACCTTTTAATTTGGCGATTTCACCAGTCGACGATTTAGGCAAACCTTTTAAACACGCTTCCGATGTGAGGGCCACTTGAATTCCGCACGAGCTTAGTAAAAATCCAATTTGTTGGGGTGGTGAATCCGAGCTGGACAGTGGTAGTTCAATAGGAAGTGGTACTAGGCCGCGAAACATGCAGGCATACCATGCGGTTATAAAATTAAGTGGATCGCTATTTGGATAGACGAGCGCGACTTTATCGCCTGGTTTGAGCGATACCTGTTCCGGGCCCTTGCTAAATAATTTGGTAGATAAAGCGTATGCAATTTTTGTGGCACGTGAGAGAAGTTTTGCATATGTTAGAGTTGTTGTCATTTTACCATTTGGATCTAGTACCGTTGCCATTGGAAGTTTAAGCGAGCTGCTGCCATATTTTTGTACAGAAGCTTCTAGAGAGCGTGACAGTCCAGTTGATAGTTTTAATTGTTCACCAATTACGGGGGTCATTGTATTTCCTTCAGGTTTTGGGGCATTTGGATCTTTTGGATTGGCAGCTATTTCTAATTCTATGTCATTGTCTTCGTAAAATTCCGGCAGCGGTCGTCGCTTAGGTCGTTTCAATGTATTTAAAAGTTGTTGAATTTTCGCCGAAACTTTCCATCGACCCGCTGTGCCCGTATCACCAGGCTCCGAAGCGGCTAAATTTACATATCGTGTAACACGGTCGGCACCTCGTCGTGTATTTTGACTAAATTGGGTCACATCCGGAGCTACATATGGGCGGGTATTTTGTATATCGGTAATATCCGTTATATCATAACTATTTTTCATAATTCTATGAACAGCAGGTGGCGATGAACCAGCACTCGATGTGTCGGATAGTGGTTGGGATGGAAAATTTTGTGGCCTACGATCGACAATATTTTTTTGAAGTACATTTGAATGATCGCGTCCATAGAACTTGTTTTGGTCACGTGATGAAATATGATCTCGCGCTAAATTGTATTGATCACGATCCGGTGTTGCTATTCGATCTTCGGGAATTGATCCATCATCAGAACTTGAATCTAAAATGACATTAAAATAATCGGTTAGTGATATACTTTAGGCTTACTGTAACCAGATTCTCGATAAACTGAGATTCGGACGATCAATATTTTGGTGTGCTAATTTGAAGAAAAATTGAAAATTCGCTGTTGATTTAGAGGTGCAAAATTAAATACATATTAAATTTCGATTTAGCTGACGGGTTTTAGAACTCAACGCAGATTATAAGCAGGTTCTATATAGTGAAGCATTAAACATTTAACTGATTTAAAGAAGAAAACTTCTAGACATAAATCTAATCGTAGATCATTTCACTTACCAGTTACTTATTTGATTAGCATCACAAACATCACAAAAGCAAATATTTAGCCGAATAACAAGTGCTACATAAGAATACTTACGTCGAAAAATCTAAGCTTAAGATAATTAACTAACATGAATGGAAGTGTAATAGAATAATTTAATGATATGATGGATTTGATTTTTTTTTTCGTTTGTACAATGAATAAAGGTTGTCCTGGTCTTATATTTTATTGAGAATACGTAGCAATTTTTCTTTTGTTGATCGATTTTTCGCGAGTAAAAGATTCAAAAAATACCCAACAAATTTAAATGTTACATCAATAAGAAGGATTTTGTGTTTACCTGAATCTTCTCTATCGCGATCCGGGCTTCGATTCAATACCGAACTACGTTTCGATGGCATTGGTAAACTTGGCTTTGGTCGATTTTTTAATGCGGCTAAAGCTTGTTGTACAGCTTCTTGACGTACTTCTGTTAAAAATTTAATGCAAAAAACAATTGGTTGTATGATCAATGACCAAAAAAAAAATTATGAAAAAAGGATTTATGATTTTTTATGTTAATTGAAAACAGATTATATGATCTGAAATTTAAAAGACCACTAAACTACAAAAATATGCCCAAAAGATGCAAAAGCATAATAGGAAGCTAAACTAAAGTTACAAATTGCACGTTTAGTTCATTGGCACGCACTGTGTTAAAACAAAACTTACAATCTGGAACAATTAGGTTAAATTTTACGATTACTAATTAGTTTTTACACACATAATAATAACAATGTAAGAAAATCAAAAACTACAGAATTACACTACAAACTACTCGTACAAAAATAATAATAATAATAAATTAATTATTATAAAACAAAACTGAAGTAAAATTATTAAATAATTAAAAAAAAAAGATCAGCAGAAATTACAACAAAAAATAGTGAAAACTATTTTTATTTTGTATGCAGACCACTGACTAGGAAAAAATTAGAAACTTACTATTATAATTTTTTTTTAATTAATTTATTTATTTGCCTTTAAAGTATGTGTGCCCACAAAATATATAATTTGCATGAAAGTTTTTCCTAAGCTAGCAAGAAAAATAAAAACCTTCGTTTTCTAAACTTTATAACGACATAGTACAAAATAATGTTTTCATTTTTTAGATTAGTTTGTCGTCGCATGCGCAAAACATTTAAGCGACTAAATAGCGGTCGTGTTTTGTAATGTTAAATGAACAAAGTTTTTATGTTCCTGTCAATTGAAATAACTGTTATTCAGCGAAACAAATAAATTCATATTAAATCCAAAGTTTGATTTACTCACTTCTACTTTATTGAACCAAAAATTTATATTAAATTTAAGATTGCAAGAAGAATTAAAGGAATTAAATTAAATTTTAATAAATGTCCATATCATTCATTTAATGTGAATAGACCTTTAGTTAATATTGATACAATTCAGCCGTAATCACTCAATTATTAACTCTAATATTTATTCCCACATTAACCTTGATCTTACCAATCAAAACCAATCAAATTTTGTGAAATGCTTTATGCCCTGTCTACTAGTTCTCGAGTTGAAATATTTTTAACTTTGTTGTTGTTTTAATACATTCTGTGCGATACCATGGTATTTTTTCCTAACTAACTCCCGATGTTATGTGCGCAGTCTTAAGACTGTTAGTGATAAAGCTGAATCATCAATATCGTATAGACCAGTGTTTTCCAACGGGGGCCATACCCCCCTAGAAAGGCATACCATATATCTGAGAAGCCATATGCTAAATTCATAAATTAGGGGGTCTTTGTGATTTTCCAACAAAACAACAATAGAGAAAAACGAATCACAACATTGTTTTAGTCGAAACTTTTTCACTTGCCAGTGAAAATCAGCAGTTTACCCTACTCACCACCACAGAAGCCTAAATCTAATTCAAATTTAATCCTAATTCTAATTCAAATCTAAATATTTCAGCGGAACAAAAATCGAAAATTTTTCCATAAATTTCCAAATTATTTAACCTGCGAGATAAAGTTTGGAATCTAACAATACAAGGCGGAATTCAGTTTTTTTGTAACCGATGAAGATCATAATATGTTATTGAATTCGAAGATGTATTGTATAAGAAAGTTGTGAAATTTAGTTATACTGGATAGGATACTGCTACGCCTAGTCGTTACAAATGATGATAAACATTAGTTGGTTGGTAAGATTGGATTGGGGCGAACATATATTTTAGAGGAAGACTAGAGACAAAAAAAAGAAAAAATTAAAATTCGTTCCATAATTTTTTTATCTTTTTCTGTCTCCAATTTTCCTCTAAAATTTATGTTAAAATCCCAATCCTATCCTATCAAACATTCTCCAAATCTCCCATGTACATTCAATGTTATGTCTTAACACTAGAACAGTAACTGAAATGATTGATTATCTACGGTTAAACTCCCGTTATATTGGCAGAAACTTAAAAATGAAAAAATGTAAAAAATTATGTTGATTATTTTCTCAAACAAGCAGCATGCCCCCAAGAGATTTTATTTTGGTGTCGGCATATCCAAGCATGCATTAATTTGCCACTTCCTCGATTGTCTTCGTTGGGTAAAATCAGTTGCTACAACTATAGAAACATACATATATACAACAAAATTTACTATCCCTGGGTGGGACCTGAGTGATCTTGATTTTACGAATGATGTTAATATAGACAGACTAATATCCTGAATAATGTATTATGGAATCTTTTCCAGTCATGTTTAGGAAATATGGAAGAGTTCCGATTTTAATGGCTTCAATTCTGGCCAATTTGGCCAAACAGTTGCCTGGTTTATCTCACGATAGGGTTGATACGTTTCTCTGAGACCTATTAGTATATTGTTGAATAAAATTCCTCAACGAGCGAAAGTGTGAGTTTAAGAATCGTCTGGTTTTCGGCTGCTATATTCAATAATTTGGCAGAAGTTAATTCTGATGATGATAACGTTACTATTGAATTTCAGCAAAACATTCGTTAGCCACGATAACTCTGTCTTAGGTCTGTGATACTCGTTTAAAAACTCTAACTCGTTTAAAACTTCATCGTGTGTATATTAGCAGTGATATTTCTTTTGAACTGAGCCTTGTAAACGGTATTTCTACATGTAACGGGTGATTTTTTTGTGGTTAGGATTTTCATGCATTAGTATTTGACAGATCACGCGGGATTTCAGACAAGGTGTCAAAGAGAAAGATGCTCAGTATGCTTTGACATTTCATAATGAATAGACTTACTAACGAGCAACGCTTGCAAATAATTGAATTATATTACAAAAATCAGTGTTCGGTTCGAAAAGTGTTTCGCGATTTACGTCCGATTTATGGTCTACATAATCGACCAAGTGAGCAAACAATTAATGCGATTGTGACCAAGTTTCGCACTCAGTTTACTTTATTGGACATTAAACCAACCACACGAATGCGTACAGTGCGTACAGAAGAGAATATTGCGTCTGTTTCTGAGAGTGTTGCTGAAGACCGTGAAATGTCGATTCGTCGCCGTTCGCAGCAATTGGGTTTGTGTTATTCGACGACATGGAAGATTTTACGCAAAGATCTTGGTGTAAAACCGTATAAAATACAGCTCCTGCAAGAACTGAAGCCGAACGATCTGCCACAACGTCGAATTTTCAGTGAATGGGCCCTAGAAAAGTTGGCAGAAAATCCGCTTTTTTATCGACAAATTTTGTTCAGCGATGAGGCTCATTTCTGATTGAATGGCTACGTAAATAAGCAAAATTGCCGCATTTGGAGTGAAGAGCAACCAGAAGCCGTTCAAGAACTGCCCATGCATCCCGAAAAATGCACTGTTTGGTGTGGTTTGTACGCTGGTGGAATCATTGGACCGTATTTTTTCAAAGATGCTGTTGGACGCAACGTTACGGTGAATGGCGATCGCTATCGTTCGATGCTAACAAACTTTTTGTTGCCAAAAATGGAAGAACTGAACTTAGTTGACATGTGGTTTCAACAAGATGGCGCTACGTGCCACACAGCTCGCAATTCTATGGCCATTTTGAGGGAAAACTTCGGAGAACAATTCATCTCAAGAAATGGCCCGGTAAGTTGGGCACCAAGATCATGCGATTTGACGCCTTTAGACTATTTTTTGTGGGGCTACGTCAAGTCTAAAGTCTACAGAAATAAGCCAGCAACTATTCCAGTTTTGGAAGACAACATTTCCGAAGAAATTCGGGCTATTCCGGCCGAAATGCTCGAAAAAGTTGCCCAAAATTGGACTTTCCGAATGGACCACCTAAGACGCAGCCGCGGTCAACATTTAAATGAAATTATCTTCAAAAAGTAAATGTCATGGACCAATCTAACGTTTCAAATAAAGAACCGATGAGATTTTGCAAATTTTATGCGTTTTTTTTTAAAAAAAAGTTCTCAAGCTCTTAAAAAATCACCCGTTATTAGGCGCAATGTTTAAATTACCTGCTACACCAGTATACAAAATCTACGACACTGTAAGTATTTTCACAATGATCGCCGATCTTGCTCTAAATTTTGATCTCAACAAGCACTTAGATGCATTGAACCGTTACTGTTAAAAGGAACATCTGCTCCATAAGTAAATAAAGTAAATCACTTTGGGATAACAATAAATGAAACATTATCCTGGGGTGACTAAGTGACTAGCGCAAGTAAGGTTCATTTTAATTTTCGAAGCTTGGCAAAGCGAATGTGTGACATTTGGCCGCTAACCTAAAAGATAGGTACATACATTTATTGGTATTATCTATTTTCTATATGGTTGCAAGATTTAATGGTTGTAGTGCTGATTGCTCACCTCTTTAGTCTCGTAAACTTTCTCGGTCATAATTTGGACAGCATTTTAAGAACGCAAAGTAAGCGTTTTACGTACTACATATTTGATAATTCATACATGGAAATTCTACCATTGCTATGGGTCAACGATTTTGGTTAGAGGTTCGAACCTATGGAATCCTTTGCCTAGTGAATTTAGATCGATTACGTCTTCATCTCAAATTAAGAGAAAATGTGTCATATTGTTGATCCATAATCAGTTTTAAATGTTCCTTTTCCTATACTATTGGCGTGTTATGTTTCGAGGAGTTCCATTACGAAGGTAGAAGAACGGGGAAACATCTTAATTTAATATGATAAACGTTGCATTTAGCGAAATATAACTATCAAACAAACATGAATAATCCACAGATTGATTCAAATATCACCAAATTCGGAAATGCTGAACCTCGCACACTCAAATTCCGATAGACCGATACGTTTGAAAAATGCTGTTTTGAAAACAACCAATAACTTTAGCACTGAACGGATTATTAAATGCGTATATCAAAAGTAACCATCACTAACTTGGTAGAAAAAATCGGTGGGTTTCAAATTACGGGATGCGATTTAATAATGTTGTAAATTCATTTTAGTATCAAAACTACTGATTTCGTGAGACAATCAAACCGAAGAGATCCAAAAATTCTTGTACGAACTGGTATTATGATTCTGGCTTGAATAAAGTGCCATAAAAAAGTAACCGGTGACAAAGACAAAACCAACAAAAAAGAAAGAGACAACACAATTTTCCAAATGTCATGTGCATAAATATAAAACATTAAAATAAAAATATTACAAATGATTTGGAACTGTTATCAAATCACTCAAATAGTTATAGAATAAAATATTTTTGATGAATTAGCATAAAAATATTCGTTTGAGAGTTAATTTGGCTATGTCGTTAACAAAAATAATAAAGGTTTAAGAATACTACCCGATGGTATATACCGCAGGTAATGTTTAATATATTACTTATGTTACCCTTGATTGAAACAAATTGTTTCCGCTTACATAGATAGCTTTGTAGCAGGTTGTGGGAGACATCCGGAAATCTATCAATACTCAGCCAACAGTACATTTTGTATAGACGTATTTCGAGATTAATGGAGTCAAAAACTTTAAATAAATCTAAAAATAGGTCTCATACATATTTCTAACTGTCAAAAGCTCTGCAAATAAAATCTGAATCATTAATGAAAAACAATTTATCCATTTTGATTAAAATAAAAGAAATTGGTAGCTTTTAAAAACTCAATCATTCTACAGGCAATTATTTTTTCGAGTATTTTATCAAAAACGAACCACACGGATATAGGACTATAGTTGTCAAATGAATTAATGTTCACTGTTTTCAAAATGGGTGTTACTCTAGAAACTTTCAAACAATCGAGGTAAATCCAGATTCTAATACTATGATTACATTAAATAAATAAGATAAAAATTGCGAAAAGAAACTAGTAACCAGTAACTGACGTGGAAGATGAAAATATTTAATAAGAAACAGTAACGATAGTTCGAAATTTATAAATATTTTCGACACTGGATACCGAATTTATCATCAAAATCGATTAAAAATATTCACAATTTCTTAGGATCCCGATATTCATTTATACGTACATTCAAAATTTTTATTATTTTTACTGTCCTTAAGGAATTGTTATTAAGGAAATAGAACGAACTTAATTCAATATTATGCAAACTTAATTTAACCCTTTTGTTTGATGCCCATAACGTCGAAGCACATCCAAGAACGGCGGTTCAAGAGTTTTTTGATTTGTACACAAGTCTCTCTTAGTTAAAACCAATTCACTATATTTTCAGTAATTAATCTTAGGGCAAAGTTACGATTCGGTAAACCAAAATTAACTGAGTTTAAATATTATTCGAATATCTGATTTACTTTCTTATAATTCATTGCTCAGAATTGATAGTTGAATTTGGAACTTGGTCAATAAATATTATTAAAACCAAAAAAATAAAAAAAGAGTAAAAACATGTCACGTACAACAAATTATCAATACACCACAAATATTTTAGATACTGAAATATGCAAATATAAACAACGAATTGTTCAAAACAAAACGTTTATTTAAAATAAAATATTTCATTATCTATACGTAAAAAACGTTAGATATCGAATAATAAAATTAATAAAAATATTTTTTTAACTTTTATTTTAATTAAAAATTTCGAAAAATTGAGTGATCCACTGAAAAAAAAATTGGCCAGTTCACAGAATTGCCCCGCGGATGTGGCGTGTATGTCCAGTTAACTAAGGAATTGTCCTATCGACCGACACTGCCAATATATGGAATTTTTATTATTCAATATCTAGTGTTTTTTACATATAGGTAATGAAATATTTTATTTTAAATAAACGTTTCATTTTGAACAATTCGTTGTTTATATTTGCATATTTCAGTGGTGTTTTGATAATTTGTTATATGTGACATTTATTTACTCAGTGTACTATTTTGTTAATTTAACAATTTTTTGTGTGTGTGTTTTTGTTGATTTTGTTTTTTGTTGGAAACTTCATATCCGTCCGTCCACTTGTAGGCCTTGTAGAATAACTATTTGTTATAATCATTCCACGACCTAAGATAGTTGAACTAAATACTCCGAACGTCATTAGAATCTAAATTTAGCAGACGAAAAGGAAACAATTTGCCCATAATTTTGAATCCGATGAATTTCTTGCGATAAACTCGTCAATTGCGAATTGATTCCTCTTAAAGGATGACGTCATATATGTAGCTCAATAATTAACACAAACTAAATTTATTATTAGCACTTCATCAGTTTCCGATTATACCAAAAATAATATTTACATTGGTACTTATAAATCTTCTGATTGAATAAGCAACTCGGCAGAGTTCTTAGTTGCTTCTAATATCAAAACTTTAAATTGGTCTAGTAAATTAATAAATTATAGTCCAATAAATGTAACTCGTGGGCAGTAAGCTGATTAAAAAAATACATTATTTGGCCATAGGGTAGTACGTGGGCAATGAGTTGGTGTAACATAAATTGACCATGAAGTGGTCATATCTACTTCTGAATAGTTCATTCTCTGTATCGCTCGTGCTTAGGGAAAGGTCAATAGTTTTTTCTATTTCCATTAATAACACCACAAAAAAACAATTCAAAAAGCGCTAAACCTAATTTTATTTATTGTATATTTCTTCTAAATTATGTGTATTACAAAAATAAACATAAAAAAATACTACATAAATAAATTACCTTATTATTATGTATACATATTATGTATGATTATTACGCTTATTATTATTAGAAATGAACTTGAATTGTACTCGAGACGACGTACTACATAAATATTATGTTTCTTGTGTGGCTGCATACTCAACATTTTTATTTTTTTCAGAGCGTTTGTTTTTATTTACGTATACGAGTATAACCCTTCTACAGCTGGAATACTGAACTTAATCAAATCATGAATAATATAAAGAAAATACATCGCATGTATTGGTTGCAGTGAGACGGGTTTAATTGGAAAATTGTATTCTTTTAATTAAAGAAAATGATTAAGCAACTTGCGGGGTCTATCGAGACATAGTTCTACATATAACCAAAAATATATTTCGTGACCTGACGTTTATAATCGTAACCAAGGTCTAATAACTTTGATAATATTTATGGTAATATTAACATAATCACGCTTCATTATTGATGATCATATTTATGTATGTACAGTTAATATTAAATCGCATTGCATGTCGGTACAGAGTAGAGATAATGTATTCCGAAGAATTACAGAATGTTTACAATATTTATGATTTTGCTTCGAGCAAAATTTTACTTAATGTGAATAAGGTAGTAGGAGCAGATGGCATCTTAGAATTCACACAACCATGTCCATCAATCAAAATAAATAACGTAAGAGAGTAGAAATAAATTTAGATCAAATATAAAATCTCCTTTTGCTAAATATTGAACTTAATTACTATTTGCTAACCCAGCGTTAAAATATAGGCTTAGTAAAAACGTTATGTTGACCGATTAATTTTGTCTAGAAACTTTTATTTGAATCAGTTTGCTTGATGCTGTATTTGCAAAGCTAGGTTTCTGGACTAGCAGACAAGTAACAGTAATTTACAATAAATATGAATTACATTAAACGAGACTATAGATTTCTGAAAAAATCATAAAATGTCGAGCTAGGTCTTTCTCTACTGAAAGATAGTGATAAATATTTACAATATACATAACATTGCTTACCTCCTTGTATACAATAAATGTGTTAATTGTCTTTTTCTTCTCTGTACACAACAACTTTTATGGCGCGTTTTTATTAGTTTTATAATAAACAGCGGTTTTAGATGAATGGTTTGATTTTACAAGAATCTTTACTCTTTCAATGAATTTTGCACAATACATTTTCTGCCGACTTTGCATTAGAAAGTACGTCAGGAGTAGGTAAACTAACGTGCAACCTAATTGTTTCCTTTCCAAACTATTAACCACATGGTTATATCGGGATAGAGAAAGATCTGTGTCGAGCGCTAGGACGGTAGTTTTGAGTTCTAAGGTACTTCAGTTAAAATTGTGATAGTCTTCAAAACCTTTTCAATGATATGTATATGTATATTCTAAAATAAACAAATAATTTATCTTTAGCGACAAAACGGTAGATTTATGAACTGTTGATAACACAAATTGTTGGTTGGTCCGAGACTTTTCAAACGATATATCACATGATTGCATGGAAATGATAAAATTGCGTTCATTGTAAAATTGTGCTACAGGTTGTAATGTGTTGCGCCCCCTTCGAATTAATAATAGAAGATTCGCGAAAAAAAAATTAAATCACAGATGGCATTTTTGAGGTATGAGGTATCATCGAGGTACCAGACGGATGGACAAAGTTTTTTGTTTTTTATTAGGCTCAGGAATCTTTAAAACTTCAAGACCAGCTGTTTTCAAACTTCGTAATTTTTTGTCGAAAATAACTTGTTCCTACAAACTGAAGTTATCAATCCAATACCCATATGTAAATCAACAACGCGAATCTCGTTCAAGGTAGAAAAAGCAACTTAAAATTGCCGATGGTTCACGGAGAACACAATGAAGAAATTTACGTGTACTGCCTCAATTCTATTTATGTGAATATTTTGGTATGGGGCACCGTCGTTATAAAAGATCAAGGAATTCCTGAGACCAGAACTTAACAAAATTAAAGGATTAATCTCTAGGTTGGGAGGGCGAGCGCTTACGAGAACAAGTTATGGGCGCTTGAGTACCAAATTGCAAATCTGTTAGGATAGGCATGTAAAAGGTAAACATCAGCGTTAGTTGAAATATTTTTATAAACTTCCTATTCGTTGGTGTATGCATAGATAATCAGTTTTTAATAAAGGGGCTAATAAAAGGAGCTAATTTAAAGGACCTAAACGTTTCCTGATATAGATAGTTTACGCATCGTGGCAAACCAATGGCCTGAACTTTAAGAAAAATCATGGCGTGGGAAACCATTCCCTCATCCATGGTGTTCTAAAAGAGTGATTTAATTCAACTAAATTGATAGATACGGATCGACCAGCAATAAAAAATATACTTCTCAGTAAACCGCCCAGGATGGGCGTCATCAGATTGTTAATTGTCACGAGCTCGATCGAAGTCGATGATAACAGGGATGTCTGAGTGGAACCTTCCAAATTTTTAAAATAATTCTGGTCAGGCTCAATATCATTACTAGGAAAGGAATTTTGAAAAATTATGATATATTAATTATTATTTACAAATTAATAATAATTGTTGCTGTTATTAATTTCTCACATTCATTTTTAAATCGTCCTAGTATGACTTAGTCCGAAAGTTTTAAGTCAAATCACAAACATCATAACAGTATGATGTTTTAACGAACTTTACTATTAAAGAAGGTGATACAAAATGGATCAAGCAAAGAACTGAAACAACAAAGTTTACCTTTGACTTAAAGACAATTTTCTCATTTTAACTATTATCATCTTATTAAGCCATCAAGGTTAATTTTATTAACGCCATCGAAGCCGACCTGAATGTAATACTACTGCGTGTCTGACGACGATTATTTGTCTAAATTTCCGCTTAACTAAATTGAAAGTTATTTCATGCCAGTTATTAATAGATGCCCCTAATGTTCATAATCCAAAATGTACCTGATAGATTCAATTCTAAGCAGACAACTTAGATGAAATTTATCAATCACCGATTATAAATATTTTGAAGGTTGATAATTTATTTTGTAAATTTTAATTAAACATTAGGCGAGATTTTTTCTTGTGCCATCTATGAACTAATCATCAACTTAGTCGAAAATTTTGACAAAAGATTTCGGTGCAGGCTCAACGTAAACGGAAGCGTTTTATTCTAGTTTTATAGTGAAAGAAAATTTCAATTTTAGTTTTTATAGTCTGAAAAGACCTGCAAAGTGATAATCGAAGATTAAATTTTTTAGACCTTTAAAATATTTATTAGGATTAAGCAAGATGATTTTATATTAAAAATTGGCTGGAATTAGTAGAGTTTTTCAATCACTGACATACAGAGCTCGTGGTACAGATCACGACTTCTGTCCCAATTTGTAAATACAACCTCCTGCCTAAGTAAATTTAAAGATAAAAACCAAGGCGGGAATCTGGAAAGACAACCGACCCACATTTAAGAGATCTAGCATGGGACTTGCTTAACACCTTGAAATTTAGGCAAATGAATAAAAAGTGAATGCAATTCTCTTCGAAACATTCCTCATATTATATATCTTGTAGCAGTCCTGTGCGTTCTTTTCGTTCTTCCTCGTCGTCAGACGTGGTTGATCAATCCTAAATTCGGTTCAGGAATAAAGTAATTCGACTTGTGATTGGTAACGGAAACTGTCCTGTTTAGAAGAAAACCAAAGGTTTCTCGAAGGATAACTATAGAAAAAAAATTATCGAAATCGGACAAAATTTTCTCATTAATCCTATTGAATCAGGTTTGAGTAAATAATGATAATTAAAAATTTGACTATGCTGCTCTAAAATTGAACCGAACTGTTCCACATCCCAATACATCTCAGTCGAAAATCAGCTGAACAGGAGGCAAGAACAAAATCATCTGCTAACCAAAGATAGTCCACGACGTAGTGTAATAGTTCTAAATGCAGTTAGTTTTTAAATATTTTAATGGAGAAATTTGATTTAACAACAGACCTAGTAGACATTAATTCCCAGAGTGCGAATCCAATTCAGAACCAAGGTGTAATACAATTTGGAAAACCAACCGTATCTTGCGATTGAAACTCCTAATCTAGTTTTGTACGGCTCCATGAAAACTTAAAATAAAATCAAAATTTATTTAATTAATGGATTATCTAACCCAAATTCATGGATTCTCTAACCCAGATTCTCTAGGCCAAATGTTTTGATTGCGATATTAAACCAACATAATTCTCTGAAATTTTGAGTGTCGGTTGTGAAATTCTGTGTGGTCGAAAAAGTTGTCTAGACCATTCGTATGTTGTGATTTGGACTGTACTACAAGATAAAATCTTAGCCTTATTTTTAAGTCTTCTGGCGATTCTACCTTTTTAAGATAATAACATTTCACTTTACTTTATTTACAATAAAAAGAAAATTTGTAGTTTACGTGTAGATGTTTGTAAGCCTTTTATATTATTACAAAATGACGTTTTGTTTAAAATTTTAAATTTGATATTCTTTTCTTTGATGCTGGGTCTTGTTACTGGGCATATTAATGAACAGCTGTCTTCTGGGTGTTTTAAACAAACTGACTTATGACAATCTTGCGTCTCCGTTGGGTAAATTAACAAAAATATTTACGTTGATATTCCTCCGTACGACTGCTTACCCATATAAAACCAAAAAGGTTTGTGATTTTCGTTCAGTAATAAGAGCACATGATTTTTCGAATGCACTTAAGCCAAAGCTCGCAGTGCAATGTCCCTAATTTAACGAATTTCTCCTAGTGGATCTAGAAAGAGAGCATACAAGAGATTCAAGTATGAGAGAGAATAATCATAAGTTGGTTATTTTCTTGTTACTGTGTGATTTAAGTACATGTATTTTAAGGTTGACATGGATTTTAGTATAAAAATACCAAATGGGCCAAACGCTTGTTTTTCATATGACCGAACCCAGGACTGACAGGTATATCATTTTATCAATTTATGTAGTGACTAGGGAGCAATTTAGTAAAGCTCGTTGTCTCCCACGAGACTTCGAACGACATTTGCTTTATTGTATGAAAGTTCAGCTTTACTGTATGGAGACGAAATTTTATGAATTAGTTTTAAAATATCACTTTCTTGTTTTAAATAATGATTTTTTCTCGTATAATTCAATAACCGTTTACTCCATTGTGGTTCGAAAACCATATGCCGTTGTAAATAGAATTGAAATACCTGCCAAATGATATTTCACACGACCCCCTTGCTATTTGAATATAAAATATTAGTCTCCGACTCTGAAGATGAAGTTTATCCCCTTCGCCTGATTTTAATGTTAAAAATTGTCGCCTTCAAAATTAAGTTACGTGCCTGGGGTCTTTTACGCTAAATTAAATAATTTGGTAGTAGTTCAAGATATTTCATTTTAAATGGAGCAGTCCGTATTCGCAAACATTTATAGCTCGTGTTATTTTGTTGAAATTTGATTTTTGTTTTAAAACAATTTTAAATTAAACCAATGATGACATCGAACTTAAACTGATGTTCATCACTTACCTTACCTAACTAACCAAAGTTGGTTGTTGAGACAAAGATAATTATATGTCATTTTAATCCCAACTGCTCCACAAGCAAGGTAAAGCATCATAATGAATCACCAATATTGCTGATGCACTACACTAGTTAATAAAATGATAATTACAATAATAAAACCACCGAAACGACCATAACAAGGACATTATCAAGGACATATTGAAGGGCGTATTCGAACCCAGTATAATTAATACGAAAGACCTCTGGTTGATCTTGTACATAATCGATGGGTATTTTGCTTCATGCTTGTATCCCTCGATTTATTGGTCAATAAATTTGTAACAACACTGGGATTCTCTGGTAAAACGGGAATCGATTTGATTTTTCTAAACTCCTCACAAAACCTTTTGAAAGTTTCCTCGTCACTGCGCATCTGTTTACGAAGATACCATCAGTGAGGTAGCAACCAAACAAATGCACTTTAGGAATCCCGTTCCATTATCTTAGGAACGGTAAACCGATCAACTCGAGGACAAACTCGTTATCCCTATTGATACTCCAAAGTGTGGATTAAAGCAAAGTGTATCTTTGGAATAAGTTATTTGTCAATTTTATACATGTACATGGTAGTCTAGTCTTATGATTTAAATCGGATCAACGATGAATTTATGCCGAGACAATATACTCCGTCTCAAAATTAGTTCTCTTAAATAATTTTCAATTTCACTGAAAATAACATCTCGAACCGTTTTTCTATCAGAACAGAGCCCAGGGCCAGGTATTGGGTCATGGTACCGCAGTACTAAATATAATGCTTTGCTAAGAGATAGGCGTGCAGAGAAATTTGATCATATTAAGGTGTATATACGGATCAACTCTATATATACCAAGGCCATTTCGGTAGAGAAGTTTGTGCGTCACTTGGTTTTGTATGAAATCGTATCCGTCTAGATTTATCGCGTGTTTCTCGGTTCTCTTGAGTTGTGTCCCGTTTCGGCAACCACGTTGGAGTACCCTAAGAATAGGCGTTCCTAATTTTGAATTTAGATGGACGGTATGCGGCATTCAATAAATTTTATAAAATTGCTGACACAAAAATTAACAATGTCATTTCTAGACCTCAAGTAACGGTCGCACATTAAGAATCGAACCGTATATTTTTACAGTATCCACCGAAGCAAGTTTTTAAATTGGCCATCTACACTTTTTATTTTTTTTAGAAAGGAATTTCTTTATATCACCTACTACGGTTATATTCTTCTAAGAAGAGATTGAAGAAAACCTTTCTGTGGATTTATTTAAGCTAAAAATTAAATCCGAGAAAATTGCGGAAAATGATGTTTCGTTTCAGTGAGGACATTGACCTCGATCTAAAAATGAAACCAAAATATGTTATCTAATATTACAAAATTCTTCGGTAATATTAATAATTTGAAAAAAATTCTGAGTTAATACATAAAAATTTGCATTTAAACTTCACAGGCGGGCGGCTTTGTAACATTTGTATTATACATTTTGTGCACACAACTGTAAATAAATTAATAATAGTTAATCGTTAGTGCAAAAGAAGCTAAGCTATTTAAATAAATTAAATTTAAGAAGATGAGAGAATAATAAATAAAAAAAGTAGTAGAATTTTATGATTAGATAGAGATTAGAAAAATAAAATGTAATAAAAGATTTCGTTTGGTAAACATTCAATTTACCGCTTGTATAACGACTCTCATGTCTTCCAATACGTCGATTATTTCTTGATGATTGATTATTTTTCGGATTATTACTATTACTATTATTGCTATTACTGTTATTTGATGTTGAGACGGTGGTCGCTGGTGTCGATGTTGTTACGACGAGAGGTGGTGCTGGTTGTGGTTGATTCATAACTCTAATATTATCACTATTACTATTTATTAAGCTGGTGTTATTATTATTCGCGATCGCGTTGGTTTGTGATGGCACAAATGTTGTTGGGATCCGATTGATTGGTTGCTGATGGCGATGATCCACCGGTAATTTCGTTGCAATACGATCCTGAATTAGTGCACTAATACCTTGAATCGATGTCGGCGGTTGCGGTGGGAATTGTGGCGTCGCTTGTGGTTGTCTATCACCAAAATTTATTTGTATTCCACCTTAAGGTTTTTGGAGCATTTTCAAAATTAATAATTTGTTTTTTTTTCATATCTTTATAAATAATTTTTATAATAATAAATAAATTCAAATTATTTTACTGTACACAAAATAACTCTAATGAATTCAATATATTTACAAATCACCTTTATTTAACTTATAAATATTTATTTATTGATAACATTCGCGTTTTAATATACGCGATAGATAAGGGGTGTGATCTTATATGACGAATATTAAGAGGTCGTAAAAATGTTAGTTTCATAGCGGTTTTGGTTTCATTTTCCAAATTATTTACCGGAGCAATTATTAAGTAAAATAGTTATGTAATACCAATACAGACCATAATCATATTCAGATTCGGTTTAATCGACATTTAAAGGTCAAACCCAGGGATCAAAATTCGAAATTAACTCTGATATCGTAATCAAAATTCAAAATGAATATTTTGTTAAATGTTGAAAAATCCAATTTTTTGGATTGTGATTGGAACGAGAAAATTTAACTGACATAACATGAAATCGGACATTATTTGCGAAAACAAACCAGTTCAAAACTATAGACGAATTAATTCTATATACTCGTATTCGGTTCTCTTATATATGTGGAAATATTTAAACAACTGTTATATATTTATAACCTAATTTGAATATGTGAAACACATAATATTAGCTCTAATCTAATCAATAATGTGGATAAACAAACTAAGTATAATAAAAATATCA
Organism: Nephrotoma guestfalica; assembly: GCA_963691935.1. Classification (NCBI taxonomy): domain Eukaryota; kingdom Metazoa; phylum Arthropoda; class Insecta; order Diptera; family Tipulidae; genus Nephrotoma; species Nephrotoma guestfalica. Next base: position 296,499,349 of record OY829914.1, on the reverse strand, counting down.
TTTTATCCATTCTAAATTTAGAAGATAACTATCTAACTATATATAGTTTCGCTACATAATCTAGTAGATCGATTATAACGGTGGTATAATTATATAACGGGTTATCCAATTCGAGGTTGATAAAGTAGAAATCTGTATACCGACATCTGTCAAAGATAAACGTCAAGTACGCTGTCATTTATTTAGTTGACATTCTGCCATTTAAGAATATGGAGCATTTAACAATCGACCAACGCGTTACAATTATTAAATCTTATTATAAAAATAGTGATTCTGCCGTATCCACATTTCGCGCTTTACGAGCAGATTATGGTCGTCATAATCGTCCTACAAAGCAAACCATATTGAATACAGTGAATAAATTTGAACAAACTGGATCTGTTACTGATATTGTAAGGTCTGTGCATCATCGAAACATTCGCAATGCTGAAAATATCGCTTCTGTAGCTGAAAGTGTGGAAGAAGATCCAAATTTGTCAATTCCTCGTCGAGCTCAACATTTAGGCCTATCTTATGGCTCATTATGGCGCATTTTGCATCTGGATTTGCATCTTCATCCGTATAAAGTCCATTTGACACAAGAGCTAAAGCCTGCTGACCATGGACAACGAAGAACATACGCAAATTGGGTGTTGGAAAAACAGGCCGTCGATGCTGATTTTTCGAACAAAATTTTCTTCAGTGATGAAGCTCATTTTTCGCTTGGTGGATACGTTAATAAGCAAAACTGTAGAATTTGGGGCTCAGAAAATCCACAATTGATTGTAGAGAAGCCATTACACCCGGAAAAAGTCACTGTTTGGTGCGCATTGTGGTCTGGTGGTGTGATTGGGCCGTATTTTTTTGAGAACAACCATGGACGAACCGTTACCGTCAATTCTGAGCGCTATGGCCGCATGTTAACCGATTATTTTTTACGAAAATCGAAGATTATGATCTTGACGATATGTGGTTCCAGCAGGATGGAGCAACCAGTCACGTAACACGAGCAAATCGAGATCTTTTGCAAGAGAAATTTCCTGGACGTTTGATTTCGCGATTGGCTGATGTCAATTGGCCTCCAAGATCCTGTGATTTAACGCCTTTGGATTTCTTTTTGTGGGGCTACGCGAAAGATCGTGTTTACGCAAACAATCCTCAAACTCTTGACGAATTGAAAACTAATATTCGTAAGGTAATGGCCGAGATACCGCCCGAAATGTGCTGAAAAGTCATTGAAAATTACCGCAAAAGAATCAAGGCCTGTAAGAAGTTCCGTGGAGGACATTTGAATGATATCTTGTTTAACTAAAAATGGCAAGGATCAATCTGTAAAATGAAATAAAAATTACAATACATTCCGAATATTTTGTGTGTTTTTTTTAAGTTTACTTTATCAAGCTTGAATTGGATAACCTTGTATTACATAAAATACATGACAAAATTACATACTCACATACCAACTATGCACGATTACAATGAAGCAATTAATTCTATTTGGCTATGATCATCATTAATAACAACTCATTGCGTTAATTAATTAATGGACAGTGGCTCTAGTAATATAAAAAACATCACAAACTTAGCAGCGACGACCGAGTCAAGTGCTCTCGGCCTCATGAATAATTATTAATACGAGAGTGAATTATTAAGGTTAAATGTCAATAGTGTATAGTATGAAGTGAATACAAAGTTCTATTATATGATGTATCTCTATATAACTTAATTTTGGTTATTAAATTACCGATATGATTTAAATGTCGAGCGCGTTAATGTATGACCGCAATCAATCACCCTTAATGTGTATTTGGTAGAAATTAAAATACATGTTAGGTCATATAAAAGTGAAACAAATTTTCAATCTTTCTCTTTGCCTTTTATCTGGCATTTAAGCATTATTTAAATTTGAGATGCGGACAATTTTGAAAATCTGATGCGCTTGATGTGTGTTTATCACTTTTGTAAAAAAACTTTATAGCCGGAAGAAGAAAATAGAATCTAATGAAGATAGGAATTAAGTTGATGTGTATTCAATCTTAGGTTCAAAATAAAAATAGTTGCATTTTATATTTAAGTTAGGGACCTTAAGACTTCAAGAAGATTTGGAGGATGTGCTGTAATACAGCTAAACACAAAAATACATTTCAGGAATTACCGTTGGTTTTATTATGACTTGGGATCAATAGCTTTTAAAAATATTTAACTCATCATTAGAATAAAGCTAGTTGAAATGAATCCGTTATAATGAGAAAATATGACAGAGTTGCACGTTGTTATGTTGTGAATTAAAATTGAAAACCATTTAAACCCATCTTGCCCTCATTTTAAACCAAATAAATCTTAAGAAATCACTACTTAATCCACCGGTGTGAAGTTTTAACAAATTTGTTAATTTTTCTAACAAATTTTAAATTCTCGAAAGTGTACGTTCAAATATTAACAGTGTAATTAAACTATGACTGGAATTAATATTAAATTTTATCAAATAGCTAAAATCTTCGAAATCTTCGAAAATACAAGGGACACTCAGGCCTAACTAATTTTGAATGTGTTATTCCCATAAAAAGGGGTTCACTCGTCTGCACATTTTCTAGAAATCGTATAAATTCATATAATGAAATGAGAATAGCTCACACTTCATACTAATTATCAAAAATCTTTGAGATGTGTATGTAAAACTACTAGCATATATAGACAGGGGACAATCTGAACAAAGCACTAGATCTAAATGGAATCCCCAGAATTTTTAAAACATGGAGTAGTATCTTGCATATAATCCTTATGACCTCATCGAATGATCTTGAACCAAGAGGAGTTGCCTGAAAAATGGAAAACCACTCGCATACGTCCGCTGCATAAAATTGGTTATAGTCTTAAACGTGAAAATTAACGTTGCATTGCTCTATTAAACACCGCCTACAAAGTGCTTGCTAATGTTCTAATTGCCGAAATCATTTCTCTGTGGTTTTGCGCCCCCCAACCGATCAACTACTGATCAGTGTTTCACGCTATGGTTGACCTTGGAAAAATGTTCGGAATACAACATAAGCATTCCCCAGCTCTTGGTAAACGTCAAAAGGGCACATCAATCAATGGCGAATCTGGGCTGCGTTCATCTGGTTTGGAATTCCAGAGAAGCTTATCTTTCTGTGTTTGCTAAGAACATCTGTTCTTAGTGTGAAAAAAAGAATCATGGTCAACGGGACGGTATCAGCTTTTCGAATTTGCTCTCTAAACTTTATTTATATTAAGAAGTTTTTCATAATCGTCCGTAGATTATTAAAGATTTCTTTTCGGCTTTTCGGACAAAATATTATTTTTAATGGCATTCATACATACTGTTAAAGTTAGCCGAAAGTTGCCAGCCGAAAATGAAACACATCGATAATGCAGCTAAGCTAGTGTCTCGACTACTTCAGCCGTAAGTTAAAAAAATTATGTATTAAATTGAAATCCCAGCCGAAAGCAACTAACCTGCAAAATCAGCCGAAAATATGTATACATTCGTAACAAACAACAAATAAAACTAAAATATCTTAACTTTTAAAGTGGTATGTCTGGAAATGGTCTTATTTAAATCGAGTCTGCGAAAATTGGGAGGAGTGAATTACACGTACAAATTTCAAAAATTTGTAAAAACTCAACGTTTAATGAGAGCAACGCTACAAAAATGAAAACTTCCTTAGGTTTCTTTTGGCAGCTTGGTTCGTACTGATAAAAAGTTTGTCTACTCATCAGGTGGCAACGAGCAATTGGGAAAAAATCTCAATGTGTCTGCTCGTAGCATGGGGTGCATATTAAAAAATGAACTACGATTGAAGCCCTACAAAATATTAAAAATGTAAGATTTAACACCTGCACAAGAGATAGTTCGCCTAGGAAGAGCAAAGGTGTTAAAACACTTGCTCGTTGGTGATGAGCTTGAGAATTTGGTCTATTCTGGTGAAAAATTTTTGCGGTTCAGCAATATGTAAACAAACAAAACAATCATGTTTGGTTAGAGTGCAAATCAAAAGACACTTTAGACCAGCGAATTGCTCTGCAAAAGCAAGCGCCTGCATCAGTGATGGTTTCGGCCGCGGTATCTGCCACAGGACGCTCACCAGTCGTTTTAATTGAACAGGGCGTAAAGGTAAATCAACAAATCTACCGTGAAAAGATTTTAAACGATGCTTTGTTACCTTGGATATATAAACAATTCGGTAGAAATCATTGGCCGTTAGAACAAGACCACCACAACGCACCATCCTATAAAGCCAGTGAAACCTAACGGTTTTTACAAGAAAAAGTTCCCAGCTTCATTTCTTCACAACAATAGCCACCATATTCCCCGGACTTAACCCAAAGGATTTTTCCATATAGTCCATTCTGGAAGTCAAAGTATTAACTAAAAAATATGAGACAATCGATGCCTTAAAGATTGCTCTTCGCCGAGAATGGGACAAAATACCATCAGACCCCACAATCGTTCAACGTGTGAAACCTTCTCGAACAGACTCGATGCTATTATCCGCGCTAAAGGTGGCTACATCGAACAATATCATATTTTTTGTTAAATTTGAAATGTTTTTACGATATACTGAAGTTTTGAAATAAAAAAAATAAAATTTGACAAATTTACAGCATTTTTAATTGGTAACACTTCTAGTGCCGACCCCTGTATAATGGAGAATGTCAGAACAAACTTCAATATAACGGGGATGGTTGATAGAAAATTGTGCGATTACGAGAAATAATTTAATGCAACTAAAGCGGCGTGGGTCACAGTTTTATTACATGTTCAGACTGTGCAATTCACCGAATATATTCTGTAGGTATGAGACAAACTTTCCAGAAGTAAGAAATTTATGCCCTAAATTTTCCACTTAATTATTTCATTTTAAGAATTTTTTTCATTTTCAAAACTAATTTTAGATTTACTCAAACTGTCCAACAAATAGTTTTAATGTGTGTTGTGTTCTACGATATAAATTTCCTAAGGGATTTCGATGAAAACAAAAAAAAAATAGATTCTGCTTAATTTATAAATTTTGACGTATGAAATAATATAGCCTTAGCCTAAAACAGTGAAACAAGCGATTCCAGAGTGAAATACACAGCGGAGGCAAAAAAAAGTTCAGCAATGCAAGGATCGAAGTCGAAATAATAGCTCTGCGTACCCTGGTAGACTATTAAATTTCGTTAAAACGGACGTTGATGTAATTTCAAGCCACGAAATAACAAAAGTATTCAATAGCATAAAATTAACGATTCCCTAATAAACAACAAATAATAATGTCAGTGGCTTTCTGAATTTATTTTTAAGCTGCTCCAGATAAGTTTACTGTCTAAGATAATACTAAGAAGCTTGATCTGATGATCGTTACTCTAAGCAGACAAGGGACAGTCAGTTCACTAATATTTCTAATATTTTTTTCACTATCTCGTTTAATAATATTTTAATACCAGTGAGCTAAAGCCTTCTCGAGATATCAAATTCTACAACTTGTGAACCACGCTGCATAAGTCAAATATAATATTTATGTATATTTTCCTGAAACTTAACGAGCAGATCATAGCATAAATCAGAACAAGAAAGCCAAAATAGCATAGTTGAACAAATAATTCATCAATTAACAGGAGCTGTAAGAGAGATGACAAACACCCTCCATGGGAGCAACTTTTACAAACTTTATCGAAAACGGAAAAGGCGATCCACCTTATTCAGATATTAGGTGGTAGAAAACAAAGTATTATTAAAGTTACCGGCAATATCGAAATACTTTAGGGTCAGTTTAATGCGCCTTATAGGAGAGAAAACAACTCTACGTCTATTCCATTGGTACAATCTCGATAGCAAAAAAAGCTTTAAAGAGATAGAGTAAGTGAATCCGAATGAGAAAAAACTCGAGCTGCAATCAGCAGAGAAACAACTTCATCAGTTGGAAGCAATTAAATCAGAGTTGATATGCCACAACCGAGATAACACTTTGAAAATATTAATTCCTCAATTACTTCATTGAAGAAGTTGAGCCTGCCGCCAGGGAGTTGTATTTTATCAATTCTGCAAGAATCATTATGTAGTATCCAGGTCCAGCTGTTTTCTGTCTAAATTTCCGATTGACTAAATTGATAATTAGTTCATACTAGTCGTTCATAGATGGCACAAAACAAATCTCGTTTGGTGTTTAATTAAGGCTTGCTAAATAAATTAATATTTGATAAACTCTCCTATATTTTTAATCGGCGATTGATTAATTTGAACTAGACTTGCTGTTTAGTACTAGATTTCAGAGACATTTTTGTTTATGAACATTAGAAAAATCTATCAATAATTTGTATGAATTTTAGTTATTAACAGATATCTCTAATCTTAATATATATCAAAATTCAGTTTGAATTGTAAACTTAGATCAGATTTATCAGTAGCTGATCAAAAATACTGCGGAGATTGTTAAATCTTAGTTTAGTAAGTAAATTTAAATGTTTAAAATTTTAATATCAGGCGCGATTTGTTTTGTGTGGTATGAACTAACCATCAATTTAGTTAATCATTTTAGTTGATATTGGAGCTGCCGTAACCTTATCGAGAGCTAGAGTCGTCTACGCAACTAGGCTAGAAAATTTTCTCAAGTATTGAGGTGAAACAGCGTCTCAGAGAAGATCAACTTATGTTTTACCAGTATTTTGAATGAATTTCAAGAATCGATTACAATGAGTAATAAAAATGTATGAACGTCGGAGTTCTTGTAAAACATTCGATCAACGTTTAGGTTTAAACAAGAAACAGGACGATCAATAAAGTGAGGTTCCTGAATTAGATATAAATCTGTGGATGATCAATAAGCAGTACATCTGCTTTAATAATCCTAACATGGAAATCGTTTACCGATCAGCTAACGAAAAATCTCTAAAATGGATCTTCTCAAAAACATATTGAAGATTGGGTCCAGATCCACTAATGTACTCGACCCTGTATACAAACGTTTGGCGTAAGAGTTAAAGGTTTGTGAAACATCAAAAAAATAGAAACGAATACGCGTCAAAGAGTAAGAATTATTAATCATACAAAACTACAATAAGAACGTAGATAATTTTTTAATTAGTTTTATAGAAAATTGAGAAACAATAACATCTTCAGATAATCGGATTTGTCCTACAGTCATTTTTTATGTGTGAAATCGATCTCTAATTCGAATTGATCTGTTATGATTATTATGATAATAAGAGTAGCTTAAAACTATTTTCTAAATTAGCAATTTGATATAATTTAATTAGGTGACCTATATAATTTCCGGCCTAATTATGTGTACAATAAAATAATTTGAAGATAAATATTTTTAAATAATATTAAATTATAATAAAATAATTTTAATTAAATGTTTGAGAATCATTAGTTTTTGAAAAACCATAAATAGATTTTTGTTAGTAAATGTATCGATATATTAGTTAATAATAAATAATTGTTAGATAACATGAAATTTCTATTATTAAATCATCATAAATTTACCGCTACGGAAAATTGAATGTTATTTCTTGTCTATTTTCCCAACACACTTATATGTATCTAGCATATATTATTATATTTAGTAATAAAGAAAGCTAATAACTAATTCTAAATATCACTTGGATAATAATGATTACATGCCACTAACCATTTATAAAATTAAAGCAAGTACAACGTAATATAAATCGCATGCTTGAAGCAAGTGCAAGTTAACCAAAAGAAAATAATATTTAAGAAAGGAAAATAAATAAAATAAAGAAGAAAGGTTCCAACACAAGAAGAATAACATTAAACAAAATATTTATAATGCGTTTTTCCATTTTCTCTAACCTGAATGATATCGTTTTTCATTATGTGTTACACGACGCTGTGTACGCCGCGTACGATTTTGATGTGGTGGCATTTGGTAATGTTTCGAACTCGATGATGATTTAGTGGCTTGTGAGTGTGAGCTTTGAAATGACGGTACATCGGACACATAACTATAACCGTCACTTCCGATTATCGCACCACCACCACCACTACTTCCACTCGGTAGTCCAACAATACCACTCGTTTGACTTTGTGCGTTATAGTAACCATCACCTTTATGTGTTTAGTTTTCGAGAGTTTTTATACAAATCCAGAGATATTTTCACCAAGTATTACATATAGAGAGGCAGGCATTATGGTAAGACATAAATTATATAGCTAATTAGTTAATTTATTTACATACGTTATTTTAATTTTCACTATATACTAAAAATAATTTCATTCAACCATCTTAATCTCTTAGGTTTAGAAAATTCGTTAGTTTGGTAATAACTTAATTTGCTAATAATTTTAAAACACGTTTTTTCTTACCTTGTGTCGATTTCGCCAGAAACGGTTGTAACAGTCGAGCCCTTTTTTTCTCGAAACCTTTTTGTGTTATATCGCCTGGAAAGGGAGTGAAAATATGAACGTGTTAATATAATTTAATATTTAATTAGTTGCCACGGATATACGAAAAAATAATACGCGGAGATTGGAAAAAAAAAATAATTTCTTGCAAATAAGCGGTATGTACTTTATTTGTGTAACGCTTACAGAATATTATTGATTTGATTACATTTTAAAAAAGATGTTTTTGCCCTGGTTAATTTACCCGTTGGCTAGATTCAACCATTTACAAAGATTTATTTATTAAGGCCGTTTTACGTTTTAGTCGTAATTATATCTGTAATAAAAAAAGTCTTGAACCGCCTGCAAAAAGCTCTTAATCAGTTACCAAGGAAATTTGAATAGGGAATATTTACATAAAACAAATTAGTAACAAAAATTACCAAACTCTTTAGCGTGTCGACCAACTGAGTATTATTTTACATTTTTTTGGAGTAAAAGCACCTCCTACAATTACATGGATCCATTGTATAGCTCCTTATGTATTCACACTGAAGATGAATTACCTCATCCATTGGTATTTATTCAAACGTATTCATAAATACAATAACAACAAAATTACTGTGATAGGATTGGTAAACACACTATTAGATCCATTAGAAAAAGAACACCCTCTGAAATCCATTCGAAAATCGTATATCTGGGAGTCCTAAACGATCCTTTAGTACCACTGAAGTTGATGCTAAATGCATGGAAAATATTTAATACGATTTTGAGACGTACCCTGAACGAAATAGAAAATGTCATTAATAAAAGTTAAAAATAATAATGGACCTAACACACTAGCTTGTGGAAATCCACACTTGATATTTAGTACATCACCACTACAAGTGCCGTCAATTCAAACATAATGCTGAAGTTTACCTAAGCAGGTCTCGATTAATTTGTATGATGTTCCATTACAAGTTCTCGTACAACAATACTATTTTTAAGAAGCAATTTATGCTCAAAACAGTATCAAAAGTCTTTTCTAGATCATGAAATAAAGTATGTACTCTTTTCGATGAAATCGTTATAGAACATGTTATTCATTTCAACGAAAGCGACCTCAGTATCAATACCCTACCGAAATCCGCACTGTAATGAATAAAATAAATTTGTTTTATTTAAAAAATCCTTGAAGCGGTTTTATGATATTACTGACAAAGTAAAATAGGTTTGTAGTTGGAGATCAAACTGATACATATCATCATTTTTAAAAGCAAGAATTACCTTTGGAATTTTTAAACAGTCTGGATGAATTCTAATTTCGTAAAGGCCGGTTTATGAGTAGTCATGATTTATTTGATAATTTTTTGTTTGCAACTCCGTCTAAGGAATAATAGGAGGTGAAAACAATGAATGAAGAGCTGGCGTTATACTCTGAAATATCAAGCGACCGGAGTATACCTCCGTTATTTTCATAACGGCAATGCCGCAAGGCTTTTGGCAAATTTTAGGATGCCCCAAATATTGTATTTTATTTACCAATCGATGGCTACACTACCGATGCTCTTAAGCGTCTATGTTTAGTCGCCGGTAATTAATCGGAAATGCACAATTACGGAATTTATTAACATTCCAAATTAGCTAAAATCAGTTATTATTTTAAAATCAGTTTGTTTTGCCGCTTGTATGCAAGTGCAATGTAAAATGAAATGAACGTGGTGGTATTTATGTGCGCACCGGCTAATTATATAGAAGTTCAATCGTCAATACTAGAAATTAGTAAGTTAATCATAGATTAGCTCCAAAATATGAGTTCTCTAAATCTTTGTCTCTGACGTAGAAGCGATTTGTTTCAAGTTGACAGTTATAGAGTTCATGCACATTATCATGTGCACGAGAATGTGATCGCCAAATTTCTGGCCAAGCCTAGTTCACAACTATATCTTATTGGTCCTGAATCCGATGCATCATTATCATATAACTATGGTAATGGTGTTATTATTGCCATATTTGTCGCACGATGATTCACTTTAGCATTATCCCAAAACAAATAAGAGCAATCCTAGTAAGCGATGGTATCTTAAAACAGCATGTTTACTGTATGGTACTGGCTTTGATGGCTGTATGTGAAGACTGCATGGAAGAGATTTATGATGGTATTCATCACGTGAGTAATTGTCCAGTATTTGTTAAGATAAATCGCCCTTATTTGCTATATATTGCCGAAGGCCTTCCATTCCTTGGTTCAAGATCATATAATAACATTTGCTTTATGAGGCCTTAAGGCATTTGCAATTTAAATGTCAAAATCCGGGAAATTACATCAGAAATTGCACACAAGATAAACGGAAAGAGAGGCGCGCATATTTACGACAATTAGGAGAACTCGTAGACAATTTGCAATTTGTTCTGGGACCGAGGTTCTCCCAACTCTATCGCGGTTCGCTTTTCCTGTCCTTACTTTTATGCCATTGCCAGCCAATACGAAGACGTAGGCCCGATTTTCATAGAACCATCGGCACATTGCATAGCTCCATGCCAGCCTTTAGTACTGGGCATGGAAGACGGGTCGGCCCATGAGTTTTGCACTAAGATAGTAGGTCATAGTTGTGTTCGTTTTCGTCAAAGATCGTAATCTGTTGATGAAAATTCTCTTTTGCATCCAGCCCCTATCGGGATTCGAACCCGGCACCTCCCAATCCAAACGCCAACGCTTTAACTACTGTGCCGTTTGATAGGTAAATGGCTATAGCCATTGCAACTGCAAGGCACATTTGCTGTAGATATAATGCATCTTACAGATCAGTAGTCTGTTGTACCTTGGTAAAAGCAACAGGTAAAACTGTGGCGCAGTCAAACGAGAGTGTATATGCTTCCAGCAACTGTTGGAAGAATGATATTCCAACATCGATTTATCGTGGCCAGTATAAGTTACCGGCTTAGATTTTTTGACTGAAGAACAAATGACACAGGATTTAAAAACCAGGTACTAAAATGCGGTAATATAGAAATACCCTACAAATGGAGGATCATCATCATCGGATCTATCATCGGATAGATATACCACCGATGTAAGAAAAGCAATCTACAACAAAGTTAGAGATCATGGGGTAACAAGGTAGGATTTATAGAGCCAATGAATATCATGAATAACGGGTTACTATGTGGTGAAAGATGGTAAAATTTCTGGGAAGGACACGGAAGCCACTTATATGTTGTACTAGAAGGATTATTCGATGTATTTGATCTTAATGATGACGAATTAAGATGAACTAGTATGACACAGGAAATGCCACTATAATTCTGCACGCACCAAAACGATTACAAATCGCGAAGTTGCAAGAGATTAAAAAATAAAGAAAATGGAACGCGATGAATTGGAAGAGCAATTTAGCAGTTACCGCAACTTTAGTTATCCGATAAGAAAGGGAACTTTATACATTTTTGGTAGTACGCTTCGGGTTGAGCCACATTTAAGAGGAAAATTTCCACAGTTGGAAAATATGTTTAGAATATTTTTGCTGAAATCATTGTATAAGACCAAACATTTACTAAACAGATCTTTCAAACCATCCAGACCGCCGTATTATAGCAAAGTACATCCTAATGTAGTCTAGTTAGGAACGGAGTTAACTATTTGACTCATATTATTTTAAGCAATGGAGTGCAAAATGATCCAAAAAATTTCAGCTGTAACCTATTAGCCAGCACGAAAGGATTTGTGGCAAATTTTGAAAATGTTGTGCAAGAATATGTCTTACTAGAAAAAGATAATCATTTGAGTACAATATAGACAATCAAGAAGCACTTAAACAATTGCATAAAAAACTTGCAATTCAACAATTTTGAAGTTTTGCAGTTCCAACACAGGGATAGATGCATTATTATAGCGTAAGTAAAGTAAAATGACAAACAGCGAGTTATGGCTTATTACAGTCGATCTTTATCTAAAGCAGAGAAAAACTCTTGTGTAATCCTAGAGAACTGCTGTTAGTGTCAAACATTTCTATAAGTGTTAATACAGTGAAAGGCCTTTTCTCAACAATGCAAGACAAGAACGAAAAAACTGATAAAGAACAGTTGTAGATAGATTAGGAGGCTAAAGATCCAATCGGGCCATTGCACATTGTTTGAGTCGCTGAGAATAACTGATGGGTTGCTTACAAGAATCTAAGAATAAGCTGCAGACAACAATAACAGATAGCAATTATTTTACTCTCGAACCGCTTATGAAAGTTTCTGAAGGAAATACACAATGAAATGTATAGAGCCCATTTGGTCTTCAGAGGGCCTCAAACTCGAACTATAGAAAAATGCAGCAAATCAAAGATAGTGTGTCGCATATGAGCGAATATGAATGAACAACATCAGTAAGTGGTTATGAGCTTATCTGTTAATTAGAACAATAAGGTATGCAGATTCGAAGTACCACTGTAATACACTCTAAAGCTAAACTGTAGAGTAGACAAAAATTGTGTAAATTTTTTAACAAAAAGTATAAGAAAACCACACTATTATATTAACAATTGGACGGTATAGGTAAGAGAGGTTTAACAGGACATTGAAATAACATCTAAGAAAAAATTCAATGCTAGTCAGGATAATTGGGACTGATGTATCATGGGACCTCAGTTCATGTTATGGTATCGCAGTTAGTGCATAATGTGACAAATAATTGGCAATAATCTAATTTGGAAGATAGCGGCATAAAAGCGACGAATTTGTAGAGGAAGGTTTGGTTTCACTGATACTCGTATTACGTACTTACAATATTCTTACAACTGTAAAATCATTTCTACCTTTACTAAGCAGAAATTTTTATTTTCTGGAGTGTGGTAATAGCCGCCAGTGCTATTACCACACTCCAGAAATCTATCGACATCACGGTTTACACAAACGATAACTAAGGAAATGCAATTACTATTGAACTTAATTACTTAATCGTACAGCAAAAATTAATGTCGGTTATATTTACTACTTCAACGGTATGAGCTGAATTAACCAACTAATATTAAATACATAATGCCGTTCACAAGACTTGTAAATTTCCAGCTGTGACAATATTTATTTATTATTGGAATATCGATTTCGAAATTAATTTCTTCTTCAGTTCCTTTTTACAGCGTTGTAGTAAACTAAGATTAGTTGTAAAAAGGAACTGAACAAGAAATTAATTACGAAATCGATATTCCAATAATAAATAAATATTGTCACTCTAAGGAAATTTACAAGTGTTTTCATTAAACCAATTTAATTCAATTTTATTAGGTGACGAAAGTTATTTGACATGCTAGAAATGGATTTTAACCATTACAGCACAAATCGTTCACAAGATACGAATCATGTGGCTTAATCAGTATTGGGTAAAACACTTCCCTAAAAAGGGAATTATTTCAAGCCAAATTTAATACATCCTTTAAAATGAATGACTCGAGACCATGATCTTAGTTTAAATTGTATATTCTCTGAAAATTGAATAAGATTGTATTTATTCTGCTTATCACTCAGTTTAAAAAAGTTATTTCTCAACGTTTTATGAAATGTAATAAATATTCAAAATTGAATTGTCCTCTAACCTTCAGTCCCCTTTACCATCTTTAATTAGAATGAGGCGCGAAAATTATTTTAAACTTTAAATCCAATTTATGGAAGCCCACCTCATTTATTATTTTATTTCTTTTTATTTTATTATCTCCGCATTCTGTTCTGGAGCCCAATGGCTTTCCACGTCCTAACTTATGCCGTTGCCAGCCAATTCGACGAGAACGTTCCACTACCATCCGCACATTGATAGCTCCATGTCAGCCTATAGTACTGGTATAGAAGATGGGTCCATCCATCAGTTCTGCACTTCGACTTCACTTTACTTTTTCTTTTGATCGACCAAACGGCACAGTGGTTAAAACTTTGGCGTTTGGGTCGACAGGTATCGGGTTCGAACTCCAAGAAGGAGCAGGATGTAAGACAACTATAACCTTTTCTTTTACTTGGGTTCAAATAATCAAATTAAAATGCCACCAAAATTTGCAATACTGAAAAATGAACGAAAGTTCAAATCGTACATCAACCAATTTTCTATACATGTATAGTTTTTCTTAATTAATTAGAGATTTAATAAGTGAAGCGCTTTCTTTGAATACAATTTTGTTGCCGTTAAAACCTAAACTACTAACAATACTGGTAAGTGTTCGTTCATTCATAAAAACATGTCATTAAGTCAATAAATCATAATTGAATTTCATTTTCTTTTCATATTTTCAATAAACAATAACAGAACGAATGTCACTAACAATTCAAAACTTAATCTGTGAATCTTCTATACCTTTTTATCACTTAAACAAAAACTTTTAAAGTTATATAGATTTTACAAAAACTTTTCTTTCGAATTTTCAAAACACACAAGAATTGTGTTCCATGAAAGTTTTAAGTGAAACTCTTTTTTTTACGATTATTATGCTTTTAGTATTAAGCATAGAATTTAATTCTATTGAAAATTATTATTAAAAATTAACCAAACGTAAAATCAAAAACTATAATTTTATAAAACTGATAATAATAATAATGTAAAGTGCAGTACTGTTGTTTATGGAAAGTTGGTTGAATTACGCCAGTACATTATTTAGATTACACTACGGGTGTTGAAATTAAATTTTGTGAACGGTAGTTGAGAAAGAAAAGTACGGTTTTCACCCTTCATACCACTCATCGATGAGGTTATAGGTTTACAATACGCTGCTTATTTTTCAATATAAAATAAACCGTGCGCATTGATTTTATGCGTCGATGATTTTCTATTTTGCAATCGGAAGTCTCATCCAAACATACAAACATTTTTCAGTCATAGAACGCCGGCATAAGATATATAATTTTACATTCACTTAAACTTGATTGTTGAAAACAAACAAATCAATGTCGCGTGATATAAGAAACGAGAAAATTTAATGGATAGATAGTTCCCATTCGAAAACGTAGACCAAAAAATTTTGGTTTTCGAGTTGATTTACCACAATAATTTTGAAAATAAATTGTAATCACTATTCACGCACAGATAAAACAAAAATAGATTTACAAAAATTTTCACTTATAAACGAAAAATTAATTTACTAGCTTAATCGAGATAATTCAATTTAAATTTAATTATCTTTGGTGAAAAGGGAATACTTACTAAACTAACGCACGTGTTGATTATAACTTCTCTCAAGTGTAAACAAATTACGCGCTTCAAGATTTTATAGACAATCGAAGAAAAAATGAGAAATTCAGGTGAATCTAAATAAGAATAATAAAATCTGTGTGAAATTGCTATCTCCACAAAATTCAAATCCACAAAATAAAATAAAAAATCGAAAGTGGGTACAAAAGCGTCGTAATAAGTATCAGAAGTAATTAAGACGTTCATAAGTATATATAAGAATTAACATTGAAAAATTAAATTATAACTTGTATAATTAAGTAAATAAATCAATTTATTACGTAGTATTTCTATCTTTCTCTGCGGGTGCATATGAACTGAAAGTGAATCTAAAGACAGATGTGTTTAGACCGTCGAATATTAAAATACATATTCGGTTTTAGATTTTTTACGTTTTTAAATGGACAAAATTTTAAATCACCGCGGGAAATGAAAGTGAATTTGGAATAGTCCCATATGGTATGATTTACTAATCGCGTTATAATATTTTTGTTAATAGCTAAGAAAACTTATATTTAAAAGAAAAGACGATTTCCAAAAAAGCAGTGTGTTGTTAATGAAATTTAATTAAGAATTTAAGACACGTAGGATGTAAAAGTGTATGTAGATATTTCAATAAAAGATGACTGCTTACAAGTAGTGAAATATTAAAGTTAATAACGTTTTCAGATTTGCTTGAGGCATTCGTTGGACGTAACAATTTTTCATGTTGATTGATTAAGCTTAGAAGTGCTATAGATATATCTATAGCACTTCTAAGCTTAATCATAAAATCACCTGTCTTGAATATGGTATCCTGAAGTTGGTTAGAATAATTCAAATTTAAAAACTAAAGAGTCCTCGAAACATGGAACCTTTCGTACCAGACAAATACTAGAAAATCAAGAATCATGCGTATACCGGGTGATTTTTTTAAGCTGAAACTTTCATTATTTCCGAAAATAGAACTCCACGAAAAAATGTCCATTATCAAAATATAATCATTCCGGAGGGGACATACATTAGTGTTAAAATTAGTACCTCTCCTTGTAGGTGGGGCGGGGGTAACTTTGAAATTAAAATCGGAACCCCTAATTTTTATTGCAGAGAAACCTATGCATACGATTCTGCAATACGTTCGAACATGTATTCTTTGGCAAAGTTTAATCTATTGAGTTCATGTGCTTCCGTTAAAACTGGTTTTATTAACATTTAATAAGGGTGCTCTGATGTAAAATTTGTTATAATATGCGGTGAGTACCAACTGGTAAATGAAGTTCCGAAACAATTTTTGTGGCCGTTGATTCCCCTTTAATCGCAATTCATAGGATTTGTGTTGTCTCGCGCGTTGGAAGCTTCTGATTAATTTTACTTTTTTGATTTTTTTCATAATTCTCGATTTCATTCATAAAATTATTGATAACCGTTCGTGATCTGCCGAATTCGATATTAACAATCCGTTATTTAATAATTTACTTTTCAAATTATATGTGGGTTTAATTGAATTTCGAGTAATTTTGTTGATTAGTTCCATGCCGAGCAGAATTTTTGAAATAATTAATAAAGATGAGGATTATACTAATTATTAATTACATGATTAATTGCGAATATTTTTATTTTTATTGATATTATTTTATTTTAAAATTTGTATATTGACATCAAGTTCAAACGCTTAGCCTTACTTTCGCGATGTGTATGCTTGATTGTCGCCGATGAGTCATTAGTGTGACGTCAATAACTTTCCTGGGTACAGGCACACAATTAAAAAATTACTAATTGTTTATAACGGTGATATCGATTTGTTCGAAATTCTAATGGAGTTTACATATTTTGTAGAATTATAGAATTGTAATTTCAAATGGGTTGATATAAGCAAAAAAAATCATAGCGTCATATTTTGCCAATCGATGAAAATTTTAAGATATAAATTATAAGCTAAATTAAAAAAACGTTATTGGTATTTTTAGCAGAATTTCAACTGTAAACTTTCTGAATTTCGGGTGGGTTGATATCGACCAAGTAGGCGTGTCGGAAGCTAAAAGTGAGTGGCTTGTTTTAGAATTGTTATACCCCGTAAATGTAGGTCGTCATTTAATTAGAATATTAAAAAACTAAATTCATAAATAAACAAACTTAAATAGTTAATTCGCCGAAAATAACGAATTTTTTGCAAGCTAGTGTTGTTGAAATAGGATTAATTTAGTTTTACAGTTCGCCTAAAATTATGCGTTCATCTTAATACTTGTATAGACTTCGGTTCGGTAATGAATCACGAAATTGAAAAATCACAACGAATGGCAAGAAAGGTGTTCCATTAACAACCAGCCTATATACGCCAGCAGTCAAAGACCAAACGACATCGAACAAGAGATATAAACATAATAGAATGGAACTGAAGTGAGCCAGAACTGTTGAAGGTCTATCGAAAAAATATTAGTTTACGCACATCGTATTCATGCATGAGGGGAAACAAATTTAATTTTAATGATCTTGAAATGTCCTAATCCTAAGACAGAAATTTTATTAATTGTATTTATTATGTCTAGAACAGATTAAGATAATTTTTCACTATCTGGTAAATAACCAAGAGTGATTAATGTTGGACATACACATAACCAATCATTGTTAATTTACACATTGGTGGGAGCGGCTATTATAAACCTAATAATTTTATTTAAATGATATTTTCCTATTCAAATTCAAAACTTTAATACGTTTAATGATGCACGTTAAAGATGACGATCTGTTACCGATTATACAAAATTAATCATCACATCGTTGACAGATATCACATTCCAATTCACTAGTTTCAATCACTATTAACACTTTTGTACTGAAGTTCGTGTGAGAACTAATAGCATCAAATTTCGAACTAAATCATTCTACCATAAATTTTCATTGATTGTGTTCATGATAATGTTTGTGGTACAACAATGACAAAAAAATAAGTTGACAATAGAAAAAAAATCTTATATTGGAAAAAAATTTTAAATTCTAAAAAATACAAATTGGGATTTCGTTAGCGTGCGCGGTTTTTTAAACCTCCGTTGATTGACAGTCTCATTATAAAAATTTTTCTATCTCATCATTTCGCGTAATGCTTCATTTAGCAACTAGTTCAGCCAACATGCAAGAGCACTATTAGAGATACATGGATAGGTTCAAGGTTCGTATAATTTGATAATCATTGAAAATTGAAATATATCTACTTACACAGAGATTATTGTTCTATATCAGCGTATGACGATTATAAAACTATTATTGTCAACTATGTATTAAACTATATAGACACGCATACATCGTATTGCTAACCCACATAAAGTTTTATATGAATTACCTATTGTCTACTCTACGTCTCTGCGAAGGTCAAATAGTTTCAACATACGTACAATTGTTATTGGTCTAATGGTCAAAATTTTGTCGTTGTTTATTTAGTTTATAACGTATCACGTCATAAGAATACCAACAAATCAAAATTTTTGGTCTAAATTTGGAATTTTTAAAACGAAAAGTGTTTCGTCAATTTTTCTTTTATTGTCATGTTCACAGCAGAGCAAAAATATATAACAAAAATGTCTCGACTTATAATTTTAAAGGTATAATAATCTTACAAGGATATCCATAATAAATTTATATTTAAAAAAAAATAATAATAATAGAAGTATTTCTACACGAAAATCTACCTACACTCGATTTCGATATTTGATTTATAATAATTTTTCTCGTTGTGTCTTTTTGCATTTTCAAGAAGTCAAAAACATTGAAGTACCTACCTAGCGTTGTGAACAAGTAAAATATCTTAACCAAAAAAACCTACTTTGTAGAACATTGATCTAGGCGTGTGTCTGTATTGTATAATGTATATACGTAAAGTATTGTATATATTATTAATGATGATTAATCGTTAGCATGATGAATGGTGAAGATTAATCTGACGTGGTACGTTATGTACGTATGATTGCTGCGTGCCCATATTACACAATAACCGATTCTATATGGTCGAACAATTCATAATAATCGTGGTTAAAGTTCCGTTCAATTTCTTAATTGTTCTGAATAACTGAAGTGTTTTTATTTATTTACTTTTTGGTGGAAACATAAACATCTTGTAAGTCGGTTGGTATTCTATACGACTAGATAATGAAAAAATATAAATTAATAAAGTTTCGATTAATAGCATTACTACTATAGTTTATATCTCCCATAATATTTTAGTTGCTAATAAGAAGATACAATGTCTGTCTGTGGTTTGGCTAGGTACAAGTAAAGCAAAAAAACGTGTATACATAATTTACTCAACGTATAATTAAATATATGAATACGTAGACCAATAAAAACATAATGTATATGAATGAATTAAAGAATTTTTTTATTTGTTTTTTTACATACAGAATTTATGTTTACTGTTAAGATTTATTGAATAGAAAACCATAAAATATTTTTAAGAAAAATTTAGGTGAGAAATTAGATCAAAGTACGAGTGTGTATCGGGACATAATTTATTAATTTATATAGTTTAACAGTAAGAATAAATAGAGAAATAAAATTAACAAATGTTAACTGAATATATTTAACGGTTGTGCCAGATTAGCAATTATCGCTCTAGGAGTTTGGCCCAAAGCTCCTAATCAAACTGTAAATCAATAAAAAAAGTGAATACATTTTACATTTGTCTCCAGATTTCGAAACGTGTTACACAAATACAAATATAAATGAAATATATGGACACATATCATTTAAATGTCATAACTCATAAGTCATCGATAAATCATTATTTTGCAGATGTGGAATATTTGGGTTGCCTACACAAACGAAAAATTACATAAACATTCTATTATCGTATGTTTCACGTGTGCTGCCTACGATACGCGTGTCCACGAAATTGTTTACATTTTTTAACAACAAATTAGCATATTCTTCAGATTAAAATGCGGATTTTTCTAAAAAGTCACGCCAACGGAATATAAAAACAGTTGCGAAAGGGTCTAATCAGTAAATATTATAAGACCGAAAAAACGTATACGAATAACAATTTCATCCATATATGTACATACTCCATTAATTATTTAAAGGTGTACGATCCAATGCCGGCAGACAAGGGCAGACGTAAGTCCGTCACGGATAAAAGGCCGACAGACACAAGACATAGCCATCAACCATACTTTGATCAATCCATTGGAATCGGTCTGGACAGACTTTGGGTTAGTAAAACTGGGTAATCATTTTATGGCGGTTACATCACGAATTTATTTCACTGGTTGTCAAAAATGTTCGTAGTCATTAAATTTTTTCGATTTTATAATTAAAAAGATAATGAACTCACAAAACCTACCTCTGAAATTATTTGATTTGTATTGAAGATGGAAATTATTATTTTTATATTTATAACTGCCCGTAAAAACCACTTCGTAAGAATAAATTCATTTGGCTAAAGGAAAACAAAAACATTCAAAGACCAAACATAGTTATTATTTAGTTCATTATTTCCCCTCAAAATTCATTTTGCTGGGTTATGTGTGTAGACTGCTTTGTTTTGAATTATATCACAGAAAAAGTCTCCAATAGTGATATAAATTCGAGATATAAGAACCATAAACTGACCACCCAATAAAATAAAAATTAAACTTAGTCTAATGGAATTAAAAATTGAAAATATGAAATGATAAAATGTGTAAAAAACTGAATATAATAAAGTAATGGGGACACCCCATTTAAAATGAAATTTTTTTTTTACGAAAAATTGATATTCGGAATAGAACAGTTTAAAAATTGTTGATCCTAAAAAAATTATAAAAAAATGGCACACAAACATATTGAATTTAAATTAAAGCAATTTATATTTTTTTAAAACTTTTTTGGCATACTTTGACAAAGGAATCGAATGTAAGCGGTTTGGATAGTTCGTTGTTCGAGTGTGAGGATTACAAATGAAGGTAGAATCAGGATTATTAGACATTAACGCTTAAGACATCAATCCTTTTATTTAAATATCAAAACAATTTCATTCATATTTCTCAAAATTATGAAAACTGAAGTTCCCTATCCTCTAAAGGGAACAGAGAATTAAAATAACCTTAACAATATACATAGTGGTTAATTGTCTCAAACGTTCAAGTAACACAGACCCATATTATTTTTTAAAATTCTGAAAATTAAGAAGAACAGGGGTTTGAGGAGACAGCAACCATAAAAGACTAACAATGAGTTAAAATAGTAATTTATGATTGAATGTTGACAGAGATTTGATATTTGCACATCTAAGTCAAAATTCAATCATAAATTTGACGAAAAAATTTCGCGGTTTCTTCTTAAATGCGGTTTTTTTATCGTAAAAAGAATTAAAGCAAAATAAAACACTGAACAAATATTTTTTCCCTTTTAAAGCAATAACTGAGATTTTTAAATTACTCTTCTGCCGTAGTTGCGCAAAGTAATCCAATCCTAAGAGGCTTTGGGGAGTTTGGTATTTTACTACGAGGATTAGAAAAGAAAATATGATCAGGATAATTAAACGTTGTCATCGGCCAAAATAAACAATGAATAAAAATAACCGAAATTCGTCCAAAAAAATCGTTGTTTTTAAATTTTTTTGTTAGATTTTTTGTTTGGTTGTATTTCTTTCGAAATTATCGGTTCGATGTTTTAGGGTTGGGCCATTTAACCTAGACCCAATATCGATACTACGACTGTTTGGTAGTTGCTAATGTTTAACTCGAGGCCATTCCTCACACATCATTTGGCAAAGATATTGATGTGAGGTAAAAATTGATGTGGGAAATAAAAGGCTTTGAGCTTAAATATAATTTTGTGTGCAACACGATCAAACGATGAAGTTACACTAACTGGGGATTGCCGCTCGTGATTATGAATTAATAATAAAATATATTTTGAAAAATGGACAACTAAATAAAGTTATAATATGTTTTGTCCAAGTCGATCTTTCGTCCGTGTCGACCTTTGGCGCATGTCGTCCTTTCGTCCGAGTTGACCATTATACCATTATACTTTGACCATTATACTTTAAACCTGTAATGAAGTATCGCTTTGCTACTTTTTATGTAAAAATTTAAATTTTTGAACCTAATAAGTATAAACTTAGATATCGACGATTGATATTATCGCACGTCTTTTATGTAATTTTTGCAAAAACAGAAAGTGTTTTATGAAATAGGGCACTTTTCAATTGTTTCCGAGGAAACATATAAGCACGAAACAAACTGTTTAACTCTCATTGATATAGCTTTTTCAAATATACGAACTTTAAATTTAACTGAATATGTTAAAATTTAGGGTCCCAAAAGTCTTTTTCAAAACTGGTTGTTATTGAAATATATTGTACTACATGGAAATGGGTGTTCCTGATTTAAATAAAAAGAAGTTCTAGAGGAATTAAAAGCCAAAATAATATTCCTATTAGACAATTTTTCTCAGAAAAATGAAGCCGTCAATTGTAGGTGGACTCTAATCAGTGTTTTAACTGCCGTTGAAATTGCTGTGTAATCCATTTTTAAAAAGTCATATTAAAACCAGAAATCATCCATTATCAATGTCAATATATTTCAGTTATCAGTTCTGATCAAACTTCCAGAAAACCAAAGCCATCATCTTATATGCATTTTAGGTATTTGGTGGAACTAACTAATTTTGTACCTCATTTTTTTCAAAACATCGCATGTTGAAAAGTTATTATTTTGAAACAAAACAAATCAATTACATATTTATTAAAATCAAATTTCAGAACTTCTCTATAATTCATTTTTAAATCCCGGTTCTGTATACAAGATTTGACAATAGTTGGTTGGGATATGGCCAGGTTCCATTCAGAATGATCGAATTGTAGAACTTCATCAAAAAGACACGTTCAACCCCCTATACAACTTGACCTTAGCTTATTAGAATCCTAGCCCAGCTCTACAAACTAAATTGGAGAATTATCGGTTGGGAAACGGCCTGGTTCCATTCATTATGGCCGAATCTCAAAATTTCGTTCAAATTCAGCTATGCACACCGAATTTGACCATTATTGGTTGAGAGATGACCTAGTTCCATTGAGCCTTATGTTAGAGTGCCAACCCAATTCTTTACCATTCTTCAACCAATCACCGTCAATTCCAGTTTGACGGTGATTGGTTGATGAATGGTAAGTTGCAATTTGCAATTTAAGACGTTTTCGCACCTTTTGATCAAATTTACTAACATTTAGCAAGATAATGCTTTTTGCAATTTGAATATTTCGGTCAGTATACGGCACGAGTTCTGCGCCATTGGCACTGAAAAATCCCAACTTAGAGATTTTATTATAAGTCGTTTAGACGACAATTCAGACGATTTCTTTTAGGTGTATATCAACAAGGCAGACAGAAGTAATTTATCATCGATCATATACCTCAAATCATACATGTAAATCACAGAATCGATTCCTAAAAAAACAAAAATATTCTGACAGCATTCAATCTAAGTGCTTCATAGATAATCTGTAGGATGAAGGCTCTTCGTTCGAAAGTTTCGATATTCTTGTTGCAGGAGGATACGATACAACGCATTTACAATCACTTGTTTGCCATAATTATTTCGAACCACGTGAAATAATATTGCAGTACCTTATACTTTTGCAGTACCTTATACACTTTTAATGTTTGCGAACATAACAAGAGCACAATAATTTATTATATTTGGTCCCAAAAAATGAGTTTTCGTATTGTTTTTTTTAAGAGCACCAATTTACTAGTTTTGTATGATAAGTGTAACTTTTTTAAGTGCCGGTTAAATACAAGCCTTTGTTAATTGTCGCGAGGTTTACGATTCTATTTCAGAGAGCCGTAGTTATGAAGCACAATATCAGCCAATTCTCTAATCGCAATTTCATTAATTAATTGTATACATATTGTACTATTTCTGGTCTAATTTAGAGTGTGGCTAAGACAACCAGTCACTTCAGGTGAAAGTAACGAAAAAGAATTACTCCCATTGTGTATCGTTTTAAATGACACGTAAGTAATCTTGCCACAACACAAAAAATTGGTAAACTTAAAGTCGATTCAAGCAGCACCTATATATAACAAATAAAAAACAGAAGTTTGGTTTAGTGGTTTTAGCAAAAAATCTTCTGGGCACTGAAAAACTTGCGTGATAGAAAGGCACTTGAAGTGATTTAAAACGTAAGGAACAAATAATACAATAAGCCAAATGAAATCACGTGACTCAGGTTACTTAAAATGACGTAACAAGGCTCTCATAATTGACGTGAACATATTTGGTGCCACTTAAAATTTTGACATAACAAGAATATATATAAAATTCAAGTGTTGTCGTCCGAAGTGACTTCAAAACAACAAATTAACATTTATTGTATGTCGTTCGACTAGCCTCTCAAGACTGACGACAATATTGCCCATTGTAAGACAAACGATAAGACTTGCAGAATATTTTCAATAAAATAGCATAACGGTGACCAAGAACTGCATCGCACCAAGCAATTTCGATCAAAAAGCAACCCAAAAAATAGGTTTATCTAGTCAATGAAATTTGTGAACGAAATACTTTTCAGCCCGATCACATAAAATCAATTCCAGCCAAGTCCTTTCATTTTTTGACTGGTATTCCTCCTGGTGCTGTTGTAACGTGCGTACACAGTAACTCAAAAGTTGAATCACCCGAAAAAAAATTACGATTTGGCAAATCCTACAGTTCTAAAATGTTATTAAATTTCATTTTATCAAATTGCCTTTGCATAGCTACACATCTGGAAGTGGATTTTTGTAGTTATTATAAATAAATACAAAATTTTTGTTGTCGCAAATTAGTGCCACAAAACCATTTGTAACTAGTGTTGTCACATTTTTGACAGGCCCATTAATTAGCAGGAATCAAAGGAGAGTTATTTTGAGTGCACTTTGATACTATGTTGACTGAGATACTTTTCTTGGTCTTTGGTGTATTTTAAAATTTTGCATTTTACAACATAAAGCTATACTGATAGCTAAACTGATTATTATGACATTCGGTGCAATCTAATTACAATTAAATATGAACGAAATTTTCGAATTCGACCTCTCGGAAAGAATCCGAGAGTAAAAGCACATACAAATATTTGACTTTGAGGTGACCTTGAAATAACATTAAACTTTAAAAGTATCTACTATTTCAAAATTAGAAGTACATAAAGCCGAAACACGGGGTTTCTCAAGCATACCCCGATTTTTCTTATTCAACGAATGAAGTGTACTATATCATATCGACTGTAAAATAGAGTGACTGTGAAAGCTTTGAACTTTATATTCGCCCTTCTTAACCTTAACAACGAAGGAAACTATTTCTTGAGGACAAATTTCTTTTCATGGTTTAAACTACCTTATAAATTTTTAATTTCTAACCTTTGTTTCTGTATAAAATAAAATTTACTATAACGCAGGGCAAGTATAACAGCACTTTGTACCACAAAAATAAAATAAAAAATGAAGAAGAGACGTAGTAATTTAAATTAAAAATAATAACGGCACTCGGTAAGTGAGCGTGTTTTACTCAACCTCGTTACTCAAAACTAAAACAAGAGATTGGATAAAGGTTACGATCATGAACCACATCACATTTAAATTTAACACGAAATCAGTACTATCAAAATTTAAAATTTTGTTTCTAAAGCAAACAAACGCATACAAATCTAAATAATAGATCTTCAAATTGGAGTTGAGCAGTCAATACATTTGCTACTTACAAAGCCAAGCCTCACTCCCACACTTTATACTGATTAATCCAACAACAACAAAAACCCACGCGGAATAATAATAATTCACTTATCTTAATCATAATCGAGGCTGCACACACTTCATATTTCATAATACTCGTAATATTTTGATAGGTTTCTATTGAAATCTATATAAAATGTCGACTACATTTTCAATTTATTAAGTAATCTTAAAGAAAATGAGGCAATTATTATATCGCGTATAACCTGATTGGTTTCAACTACACAATACTTAATGTATTTACTAAGGCGGTTAAATCTACCAAAATCACATTGGGACGAGTTAAATAAAATCGATCCATCAGGCACGCCGTGTTTAAACCGAATCGTATATTGAATAGTGCGCGGTGGTGTAAGAGACACTACATAAATCTCTTTTATGTAAGTCTTCAAAAATATACATTTCAGAATGATTCAGCAGAATAGTTTTCTATACCGAAAGATAATTTCTAATCAAGAAGAGAAAAAATCGGTTTTGTATACAGTTATTGAACGATCACGATTGTATTGATGTGTAAAGTTGATTTGGATATTCTTTTAAATAATATTTAAGATTTATTTTGTTTACCATAAAATGGTTCAGTTCCCTGAATTTACTTGGTAACCGGTTATACTCGTAGTTTATTAGGATTAACCCAAAATGGTTGGAATTTTTTAAACATTTCCGGGCCATAAATACAAAAAGTATAAATTACTTACTAAAATACGGGTATCCCTTGCCTAAAGTTGAATAACACTTTTTAACTTTGCGCCGTGGTTTTCTACGATGGTTCACCGATTTTTTTATATTCACAACATCACATTTACAATTATTTGTGGTTTTGCTAATTTTCTTGTTACATTTACACACCTCAACCAATTCATCACAAATATCACAAAAATTGGTATCGCTTAAAATATTCGCTATAAATTCACTTTCACTAAAATCACTTTCCGTATCGGTATATGCATCATCATCATCATCATCATCGTCGCCGTCGAACACTTCATTATTAATATCACTCTTATTACTAGAGTTAGTATTTACATTTACACTGCTACGCTCATGTATCGATGGGAATATATTAGCGAGGTAAATTTTCGGCCGATCCCAATGATTTATTTCATCGTAATTATTGGTTATAATTTCGTCGTTATCTTCATCCACCAGAAAATCACTACTCGCATATATCGATTTCTTGCGAATTTTTTTCTTTCGCCGATTTCCGTTATGATTCTGCGTGAGTTTTGAATACGGAAAATTTAAAAAATCCTTACAAGCAAAATAATAATTATTATCGTATTGATAACTTTCAGGTCCAGTATTTATATCATCGTCGCCGTACACTGGCGTATCACTATCCCGGTAATTAAACGTCCGAATTTCGTGAAAATATATATCCGGATTTGAGGGTGAAGGTTTTTTTTTCTTTGCCAACGTGTTCACCCTTTTATCGGGATACGGAAATACGTAATTGTCTAGATTGTTCGTATTATCGTATGGACTGGTACCACGATTCGGATCTAAACACTTGAGTAAATTTAGTATTCTCAAATTATCATTTTCGTTAAACAAATTTTTTAAATTTTCCATATGTTTTTCATAAAATATTTCCAAACTACTCAAATCGTTTAGAAAATTAATATTCTGTTTATTCAAAAATTCGACATTTTCCTTATTGCGCTGATTACAGAACGATTCAAATTCATACAGATTCATATCCAGTGTATTCAGTTTTAATGAGTTTTTCCAGCGTCCATATGTTCCGGAAAAATTTTCCGTTGCTTCGTACGATCTATGCTTTGTGTGATGATGATGGGTGCATTCCTTATGCGATGTTGATTTATTTTGTTTGCGTCGTTGGGATGAATTTCGTTGAACGCTCGATTTTTTAACGTAATTTCCACGACTTATTGAAGATGGTGTCGCGGTGGTCATGCCACCAATTAAAAAATTCGGTTTACGATTTAATTTGTACGATTTTTTAGATTTTTTGCGGAATATATTTTTTGTCGGTTTCTTTGTAAGGGTTACACTAAAACCAGAATCGCGAGACGACATTGATTTAAAGGATTCGTTTTTCTTGTTGATTTTACTGGAATTTGTTTGGAGGCAATTGTAATCATCCTCTTGTCCGATATTTAGTTGCTTCCATATTCGGCCTGACGTTATTGAGTATGGCTCTTTATGATGGGTAAATGGATTCTCTTTTAACCGTAAATATCCACCAATATCGTTACTATTTTTCTCAGTCTCTGGTTGTATTATTACTTCCTCGTCGGTTTTAGTCGATTCATTATTCGTAATTATTTCCTTGTATATCGCAAACGTACGCTTCGCATTGTACGTTGGCTCTTCATCTAGAATATCGTCTCGAATGACATCTTCATCTTCGGTTAACACGGAATCTCGACTTAAATGTTGTGGTAATTTTAATTTGTTACTCCGTTCTATTGACGTAATCTCATTAGTATCCGGTATTTTAATTACGATCCCTTCTTGTTTATCTTTCTTGTGCAGTTTAAACGTACTGGTGTCAATATAATGCAACGAGTTCGGCTCGTATTTTAAACTCGTTCGGGATATGTTCGATTTCATAGAATTTAATGTTAAATTTGGTGTTGATGTAGTAATTACATCTATGCTATCGAAATTGGTTTCTAGAAATTCGGAGTCTGGTTTGAGGTACGTTTTGAATACTGGCACTTCGGGCTTAAGCACATTTTCAAATGATATTGATATGGTATCATCGAAGTAGTAATTAAAAGTTGATTTCTCAGGAATGATATTAATTTGAGTGACTTGATTTGAATTTATTGCACTTGGCTCGGGGAATTCCTCTTTATCGGGGGGCAGCACCTCTTTATTTTGATGATTTTCAATTACAACTTCTATTTTACTTTCGTGGACTTCTTTTTTCGTTTCTGGAAACAACAATTCGTTTATTTCTTGTAATGATGATTTGATGTCCGGATTAGTAATTGCCGAAAGTGAAATTGGATGTTCTGCCGCACTACTAATAGCCGGATTTAAACAAATTGTACTTGATTCGGCAGGATTTTGTTGAGCCTTTCGCAGATGTCGTTTTCGTCCACGGTCCATATAGCTTTTTCTAATACTAATTCGCTTAAATGAATCACTTCGCTTAAAACTAGAATCTCCATTGCTGTCTTTATTTTTCTTGCGAGATCGCAGCAAATTCCGAATCGTATCCAGTGTGATCGGTTTCATATTTTTAATATTTCGTATATCTTATTGATTCTTAAATTCGTTCCGGTTGATTGATTTCGTTGTTATTTCTAGAGAAATAATCATTATCACGCTTTTTTATCCACGAATAATAACAATAATTTGGTTGGATGAATTTAGCACGCATATTTTCCATCACATCACCATCGATAGCCAATAATTTTATGAAACCAAACCTTACGCTTTCATAATTTTTTTTATTAAACACAATCGAACTTCTAAGATTTTCAATTTTTTTGTTTTTTAAGTAAAATTGATTTCAGTCTTCTTATTTTAAATATCAAAGTTCACGATTCTACACCACAAAAAAAAATTATTTTCCAATTCTGTAATTGCACACGATTATTGTCAATGGTAACGAGAGTTGAAAATTTTTAAAGACATCGACGAGTCTTACAACTAAAACACCACCAAAAAACCTCTTCTTAAAACAAGTTCTTAAGATGAGAAGTATATAAGAAAAAATGTAACTGTTTTCTTTTAGAATTTTTTCTTTTCATCTAAAGAATTTCATCTTAAGAACCTACACGTATAATTTATAAATTCAACTCTATTTATTACGTCACAGTCACATCAAATAATTCTAATCACATCACAAACACTATAAAACTAAACGGATCTTAATAAATAAATTAAAATAAATTTTCATTTATGTGTAGGGCGAATTTTCGACGAACATAACTTTATTTTATTTTCTTCACCAAATATTATTTGTTGCGCGCACAACACAACCGATTTTAATGCACTAAACAAGATCGACTTAACATAAAAATTATATTACTTATTTTTTTACTTCATCTTGTGTATTAAGAAACATTCCGTCTCAACCACCGAAGATACTCTTTATAGTTTTGTTATGTTTTTGTTTTGTATATAGTTACTCGGTGATCGGGAATTCATTATTAACTAAGTTTCTTTAAGAAAATGAACATAAGAAAAGAAAAAATAATAATAATATTTGAGAAACGAAAACAAGAAATTCGATAAAAAAATGTTATTACATTTACAATGGCAAAAAAAAAAAAATCTTATACATATAAATAAAATTAGGTAAGACAATAATTTTCTGTAAGACATGCATTGAATTTTAAATGGAAAATTTCATCTGCGGGTGTAATTTTACCTGTGTACAGAGGCTAATTTATATAAGTTGCAATATTTACTTAACATTGTTACTTAGAAATTGTGAATGCTTAACAATATTACCATACACCCGCCCGCCACACTATTCAAAAAGATTTATGACTTATTTGAATAAGATAGTGATCGAACCTTTTCGTTATAATTTTACTTTTTTTTTTAACTACAAATCTTGTTTTAAAACTATTTGCATTTCGAGTTTCGACTAAGTAATATAGAAATAACTCAAATTAGAAATTTTTTGGGTGGGCGTTAAGGGGTGCGAGGTGAAAGATGGGAACCGGTTGAAATGTTGTTTGATCCGTGTATTTAATTAGCAGGTCAACATTTGATTACGTATTTCCTCGTGAAATAGGAAACTCCAGGTATAATTTCTTAATACATGGCTTTCTGTAAAATAGTTTGTGTTTTTTTGTATAAGTTGGTTCCTTGGTATGCGTGTCTTTCATATAGACAAACTTAAGGTTTTTTTTTGTCATACAAAATTGCTAGTTATGCGCGAAATTTATTTTCTTAAAAACGGCATTGAATACTCGTATGCTTACTTTAGAAAGAATGAAATTGTGCAATAAACTAATTTTTGCCTTTTGCCTCAGGCCAACTTTTGGCTAACTTAATAAATTATTGTCTTTTCGACACTAAAACTTATTACAAGGCAATATTACAGATGCAATATATTGCGAGTTTTCCCACGTCAAACCGGGAAAAGTCATTTTATTTTAGTCATAAAACGTTGGATTGAAATGAAAAGTAGATCATTAGGATCATACGAGTACACCAATCCCTCGCTTAACGAATTAATTCGTTTCCGATAACGTAAATCAAAATTTCGTTAACCGAATTTTTAGTATATTTTGTATTTGGGTCGCCCACCTTAACTAAGGAAACTAACAAAAATCGGAGAAGAATAAATACCCGAAGATTAGATGAGTTAGTAATAAATAAATATTATTTAGTTTAAATTATTTACTATTTGCATATTATTTAAGAATAAAAATAATATTCGTAAATCGAATTTTTTGAATAAGTTTAAAACTTAATTTTGAAGATAATAGCCTCGGCGGCCGCAACTGTTTTCAAGTATGAACGCAAATTCATCAAATTTATTTAAAACCGTTTAGTAGTCTTATTAAACGTTTGTATAATTGAGTTCTCTGAGTACTCTAAGTGCTAGGGATTGAAACCTCACGAAGTAAACAAAGCTTCGGCCCGCCCTATCTAACTCATAATTCACGTACAATTCGGGATAATCGTAAATTTTCACACCAACAATTAGGTACCGCAAAACGACTCCGAAAAATATGCTATGCGAGATAACAAAAACAATCTATTTCCATGAGATTTTTCAAATGGAAATATTCTTAGAATATTTTTCGCTATCTATATACATATATAAAAAATCTCAGAAAAATTAGACGTTTTAATTTTTTTTTGTCACCAGGTGGTTTTAGATAAGTGGATTTTGGAAATAATACCAATTCGTGGATGAAGCAAGTGCGATGTGTTTCGTGGCTTTTATCGAGACATTAGCAATGATAAAACACGTATATATTCTATAACGAACGATTTATTTCCCAGCTCCGAATCGGTAAATTTTTGTGCTAAGACTCTGACAATTTTTTTTTTGGTTCTAAACCTTTCAAACAATATGTCACATGATTACACAAATATTAAAAACAAAAATTTGTTTCCAGCGCCACAGCGGTAGTACTACGGTTCTTTAGTGAAATATGTGACATTCTGCAAGGCCTTGAATGAACTCATTAGAAGATTGTTGCTATCGGAACAAAAGGAGATGTATCTCCCTCGAGAGCCAGGGCGGTACCTCGAGTATTAATATTCTTCAAGACGTTCTATGTTGATTTTAGTTGTTTTTGGGTATGTCAAATACCGTGTTTAGTTTAATATTATAATTTTTATTGACTTTCGATTTGTTTTTAAATAATTTGTCTAATCCCGGAAAAAATTGTTCCAAACTGTTGGCAACTCTGTGTGATATTGTTTGCCAGTTTACAGGGGGCTGAATGAGGTAAGCTGTTGATTGTGTCTTTGCAGTATTGACATCTTGGACGGGGGGTTATACAATAACTGTCGCTGCGACTTTGAGTTGTTTCTCTGAATTGTCTTCAAAATTAATAATAGTTAACAGTGGTACTATTCTGCCTTTCCTTGGGAATAGGGGAATGGTAAAAATATGTTCATAACATTTTTGTCTGAATTGCAATTTTCCGGCTTACTGATGGCGTTAGTTTCGAGTAAATATTTAAATAAAATTATTTAAAACCATTAAATCTTTAGGAACTTCTCATTAAAACTAAATAACCTAGTTCCTAACATACTGAACTTAAGCTATAAAGTGATCGCTGATTGAGACTTTAAAAACGCAGTATATTCGTCAATATTAATGTTTGAAGATTTTACATCACTTAATATCAGGGAAGATGTTAGCTCATAATTTTCAAAAAAAAACTAACCTCACCAATCATAATGTCTGATTTGACATGAAGAATTTATATTGTTTTGTTTGGCTCTCTTGTCTGCGGATCTGCATCCTGAGTGGTGATCGTACAACGAAATTAAGATCGAATCACCACACTTATTTATATTTGCACCGATGAAAGAAATTTTGATTCTTCAATGAAAATCTAGCAGTAGATTGGTGGGCACTACAGCGTGCATAAATTTAAAGGTCAATATAACTTCATAGGTCACAGTAATTTCAAAGGTTATTACGACTGCCCCAGAAAAGATGGCATGGATTAAAAAAAACATTCCGAAAACGAATTTGTCTATATTAAGAGACACATTTTTCACGGTAAACATTTAATTTTAGACGACGTCATCGTAAATATTTAACCATGATCGTCTGAATATTTATACATATATAAGACACACAAAGAACCTTTTGAAAACCACTGTTTCAGACTTTGGTCTATAGTGCGTGATGAACCAGTAAAAATTTCGTTATATGTTAGGAATATTTTAAGCTAATTTTTCGATGAAGTTTTGTAACAGAATTAGTATCCAGTTTTTAACTGATAATATCATGAAAATCATCTCAATAACTCACTAAATTTATTCTTACAACTTGTCATCTCATTCCCACTGGTATCGATTCCTGTGCAAGTAATTTTAATTTTATATTTTAATATCGTGTTATCTGAAAATACAGCTAAAATGGCCTTATGGTCGAAATGCTCGACATTATGTTTTGAATTAATTTGTTTTTTTATAAAGAAAGTATTAACTGTCCAATGGATTTAATGTTCTTGGAAGATCAATTAATACTCCCTTCCCATTCACGTACACATCACTCATTCACACAATTACAGTGTACCACCTGCACATTGCAAGCTCCATGTCAACCTGTACACTGACATGGACGGTGGGGGTCGGCGCTGAATTCTGCACTCCAACAGAGGTCTTAGTTGTGTTTATTAACATCACCGATCGTGATCGATGACGAAAATTCGCTTTTGCATCAAGCATCTGGTGGGGTTCGCTCCCGGTACCTCCCGGTCCAAGTGCCGAAGCTTTAACCACTGCACTACTTGCCCGGTCAATTAGTATTAAATTAGGGGGAAAATATTAAAATATCAAATATGTTATGAGTGGTTTTTTGGTGCAAATTGGTCAATTTTGGGATCTTGGATAAGCTAGATAGCATGTTTAAAAAAACAGCCAGAACATCTTTCAAACCAAGGGATTGATTGCTTGAATAATTCACAAGCTAGACAAATTTTAAGTGCTTTAAAAATATTACTCTGCAAACTTTTTAAACAAGTTTGTGGAATTTTTTGATTTTGAACCCTTTAACTGTGGCAAAGAATGGAACGTATATTTTATTTTATCAATTTTGAACAATTATCTCGGTTTTATCGAGTAATGACGAAACAGCCTGATCAGATATTTTAGTTCTGCTCTCCATCTGCCCAAGCCTCACACGAAACAATAAAGCACTGATGGATGTAGCGGTTGATGATACAGTTTAATTTCTTCCCGCTCTGAATGTCAATGTTAAGAATTTAAATGAAGCGTTGGTAAACGTCGTAGGCAAACAGGACTCCTTTAATTAACTCCATACTTATTTTTATGAATGGATCGCTTATGAATGAATTTAAAATGTGGTTCAGATAATTTTAACTTATGTTAAAGACAATCCACTTGGACCAATGTTTATATGGAAAAATTTGCCATTTTTGCAGATCATCGAACTCCGTAAGTTTAGTGAAATTTTTATGTTTAATTAATATCATTTACCGCCACATTCTAAAGATTTGGTAAGTAATTCATATTTCACGCTAAAATAAGCACAAATTACCTGTCAGGCTTAGACTTTTGACTTTTTTATTCGGTTGCTTTTATTTTCTTGTTCCATGAATTTGTTCAGCTAGCTATTGTACAACCCTGAAATGCTATTGTTAAAAAGGGTTTAAAGTGTTGTGGTAAGGGATTTTAATTCAAATGATCCACCAATAAATCGTAAGAAGATAGTTCAAAACATATTTAAATCGGGTAGTAGAATCAGTGCCACAAACGTAATTTAAAACCAAACTAGGGATCAGGAAATTTATAAAATTGTAATTTCAACAATTTACTTGCCGCACTTAGCTAAACGAATTCCACGCCTACTTTAAACTTTTTTTTATTAAGCACGAGTTAAATAAGAATAATTTATTTATTGAAAATTTAAG
The DNA here is from genome assembly GCA_963691935.1 of Nephrotoma guestfalica. Lineage (NCBI taxonomy): Eukaryota > Metazoa > Arthropoda > Insecta > Diptera > Tipulidae > Nephrotoma > Nephrotoma guestfalica. The sequence continues at coordinate 296,464,057 of OY829914.1, read as the reverse complement.
TAAATCTTTAAATGTTTTGATATTTGTTGTTCATTCGAAAAGTTTATTTATTATTAATAAATTAAATTTCTGCAAACGCCCACACCAAATTATTTCCTTGGGTTTTCTTTCTCTTACAAAATATTGAGCCTAATACGGAACAATTTAAAAGCCTTCTACATGAATCAATCGAATTACGGTGGACACAATACAAGGAACCCCCTAACTATTTAAATACTCTTCCTATAGTACAATGCTCGTTTGTAAAAGGTACGCAACCAAGTCAAAACAATCATTTATCACTCATTTTATTATTGCATCCATTTTCTCAGTGGCTTAAGATAATATTCGGAACTCCTTCGATAAAATGCAAAATAACTCACATCTACACACAAAACATTAAATGGATTAAAATATGCGCACAAATACCAGCTCTAATACAGATAATAATACTCGTACACGATTCAAAGGCATTTTTACGCAAAAACCAGAATACAGTGGTATTGTTGTTTTAAAAATGTTTACTCACCAAGTCAAGGAACTGCTTAAATAATATCTTATCAATAACCATTACACAGAAGAAAAATGTTTATGAAAAGCGAGCAAGCAAAAAAGTGTCAATCTAAATTCATTCAAGGACGTATGAAAATATATTATAAAATCTTGCTATTATTTAAGAAAAATGTATAAATCGCGCACGAGAAAAGAACCAAGCGAAATAAGAAATATAATAAAGTACGTAATGGTTAAAGAAATTTTTATAGTTTTAAGTTTCGTAAAATCCATTAATGTGTTTGTTTGTCTGTATATCCAACAAGAAATTATATATTTATAAAACATAAAATAATAAGACAATAATACAAACATAAAGATGAAATGTTACGTGGCTTTGGTTATACATATACATATATATATACGTAAGACGTTTTAAAACATATAAACTTAAATAAAGGAACCGGTTTCAATTTTATAAGACATTTTATTATTATTATTATTTTTTCTCTTTAGAACCTGATTTTTATGCTGGACCAAAGAAAATAAATAATAATAATAATTTAGTTTTTATTTTATTCTGCATTAATATAGCCATTGATACACACGAATAAAAATTACTTTCAATTAACTTAAAGAAATAGAGATATAGTCTTAGAAATTTAATAAAAAATAATTTATATAAATTAAAGAAATTTTTTGGTTGTGCGATTAGAAAAAGTGTGTGCGATAAAAATATTTATTTTTGCCCGTTCGTCTTAATATACTCGTATATATATTCTGATTACGTATATGAGAGAATGTCTTTAAGATTTGTAATAATAAATATAAATTTTTTAAATATAAATGTTTATTTTTATTATTCGGTGTGTATGCATCATCATCATCATCATCTTGAGGTTATTCAACTTTATAATTTTATAATCAGAATCAGAAAACTCGAAAAATATTCTAAAATATGCGTTATGTGTTGTTATCACATGCCTCAGCTGTGCTATGTATTTATGAATGTTAAATAATTTACCATTTCTTTGTAAAGATGGTCAATAGATTGCTTTACCGTTTTAGTTGACTAGATTTAGATGACTATTGGGTTCGTCAAATTGGTTTTTATGGGAATTCATTCAAACGTATTTCTAACAATTTCAAAAATTTCGACCGAATCTCCTCTTAATAAGTTTTAATGTACTCTGCACTCGCTAATCTTGGATAATTATTAACTAGTCCAAAATGACTTTTCAAAGAAAAAAATTGTAAAAAGGAGAAATTTAAAATAAAATATTTAGATTGAACCGAGTTTAATAAGACAACTAATTCAATTAAAAAATTTGAATTTAAAATTACAATTGGAAAGTTCATTATTTGATTATAGTGGCTGAGACCAAATGTTGCTGACCTCACTCTGCTGTCATTTGTGTAGTTGTCATTTTCGCGCGTCAATTTTTTGACAGATTGAAGTTTGGTTAGTTGTTTGCATGTGGTCAACAAATAATTGTTCTAAATTAATATCTTCATAAAAAAATCGTAATGGAATTCAAACGTAATAGTGTAATTGCACTGTATTTGGGTGGAAATTCACAAACAGCAATAGTTCGTCAGCTCCAGCATTTGAATGTGAATAAAATATTTGTGTATCGAACCATAACTCGATACAACGAAACTGGTAGCATCGCTAAACGCAACAGAGGCGGTCCTAAAAAGACAGCAACATCAAAAGAAATGATACGAAATATGAAGAAACGAATCCAACGAAATCCTCGTCAAAGTGCCAATCAATTAGCCGCACGTCTACATGTTTCATGATACAGCATTCAAACCATATTGAAAAATGAACTACACTTGAAGCCCTACAAGATACAAAAAGTTCAAGATCTTACGGAGGCACAAAAAAAAGTTAGGCTTGAAAGAACACGAGCATTGAAGGCCTTGGCCGAACGTGATGAGATTCCAAAAATTGTCTTTTCTGATGAGAAAATTTTCACCATTCAACAGTATGTGAATAAACAAAATGATCGTGCTTGGTTAGAGCACAAGTCCAACGATATTTTGGACACAAGAGTTGCCATGCGCAAGCAATCACCAGCTTATGTTATGGTTTGGGCTGCAGTGACTGCAGATGGACGCACTCCTCTGGTTTTCATCGAACATGGAGTCAAGGTAAACCAAAAGATGTACCGCCAAACAGATCCTAAACGATGCTTTGCTACCTTGGGCACGTAAACACTTTGGTACGAACCGTTGGACATTCCAACAGGACACGGCACCGTCACACAAAGCTCGAGCGACACAGCAATTTTTACAAAATTGCGGTCCGCGGCTGATTTCGTCGAAAGAATGGCCACCATATTCACCAGACTTGAATCCCATTGATTTCTCCATATGGTCCATCTTGTTCGAGAATGGAATAAAATTCCGCAAGCTCACGTTCGGTCAGCATGCAATGCTTTCTATGGAAGACTGAATCAAATAATCAGAGCCAAAGGAGGTCATATCGAGCACATGTTTTTCATAAAATGTAATATGTTTTCAACATATTCCACGAAATTTCAATAAAAAATAATCAAAATTAAAAAAATTACAGCGTTTTCATTTGGTAACACTTGGTCTCAGCCACCCTGTATGTATGTTTGTATATTTATATTTCACGAAATAGAGTGAGTCGCAAGTGTATTTTTAGTTTTAGCTAGCTTGGATGCGGCTAGAATGCAAAGTGTTGCGAGACGAGGAGCGATATAGGAAGCAAATTACTGATTTTCATTCAAAATCCATTTTAGAAACTTAATCCAGTTCTACATCCAGGGAAGAAATCACTCAGTTTCAATCAGCATTGGCAAAATCCAGAACTTCATCCAAAATTGAATCCCAATTCAGCCTCTCAATCACAATTTGACCATAGTTAGTTACGGTTAGTTCCATTCAGCAAGGCTAAATTTCAGAACATCATACAAAATAATCGTCGTCGTGTTATAATCCCAAAATTCATTAAATACAAATCACATTCAATAATCAGAATTTGACCATTATAAGCCTAATTGAGTTATGTATTTTGAGCAAAGTGAGCTATGTTTAGAAGTCAGGCCTCCTCGTTTTACTTTATAAATCCCGAAATAAGTGAAACCGATCTCGTGAAGCTTAGCTCAACCTGCTCGTACACTCTGATGTATTAAATGTTTTAATCAAACATCGATCATCACATAAATCAAGCATCGATCATCTATCTACTAGTCGGGAAGTTTTTAAGTTGTAAAATTGTAATATAACGGGGTTTTTAAAAGCTGAGTGTCAGACCGATCCTGGCTAAATTTACTCAATAAAAACAAAACCCAGAGAACTCAATATAAGAAATCGATTAAAATCACAATCTTATACTGTACATGTTTGATGCAGATTTTTTTGTCTAAATTTCCAACAAATAACTAAATGGATCGTTCATTCAAACTAGTTCTACTGATATCTAAGTCGTCAATATATAAGTAGATATATAAGTACATGCACTAAAATTGTTCGTTTCCAATTGGAGATTGATTAATTTAAAGTTAGTTACCGATTTTTAATTAAACATCAGGCACAGTTTGTTTTATGCCATCTATAACTGAGTGGTATGAATGAACTAACCATCAATTTAGTTAGTCAGAAATTATTTAATATCTACATAAAGGGTGTTTTTTTAGAGGTTCATATCTTTAAGTTAGCAACACTGTTTTGTTTGACAACCGATTCGACAGCTGACATTTGCTTTGTCATTAGTTTGATTTGCCAATTCATAATGAATCGACTCACGCCAGAGCAACGCTTGCAAATTGTTGAAATTTGTTATCAAAATAATGGTTTTGTTCGCCAAACTCATCGTGCATTACGTCCATTTTACGGTCGTCATAATCGTCCATCAGAGTGGGTAATTCGGTTAACTATGGATCGTTTTCGCACCACGTATACTCTAAATGATAATACGCATCCAGTAAGACATCAAACAGTGCGTACCGAAAAAGCGATGGACACTGTACATCGTAGCATTGAGAAAGACCAGCAAATGGAGATTGTCCATCCACTTTATGGAAGATTTTATCTAAGGATCTTGATTTACGTGCTTACAAAATTCAACTTGTGCAGGAATTAAAGCCATCCGACCATCACACACGCCGCCAATTGATGTTGACATTGATATTGATTTTCCAAACAGAATCTGTTCAGCGATGAAGCTCAGAACATAATTGTTGGATTTGGAGTAAAGATAATCCACAAGACTTTGCCGAAACACCATTATGTCCAGAGAAAACCACTGTTTGATGCGCTTTATGGGCCGGCGGAACCGTTGGTCTATATGCCTTCAAAAACGCGCGAATGATGGGCGGAATGTTATTAAAGACTAATTTCACGTAATGGTCCTGTTAATTGGACACCGAGATGGAGATATAAAATTATCTATCAAATAAAGCTAGTTTCACTGATATTCAAAATGTTTTTCTTTGTTCTATTTTAATTTAAAATTATGAACCTCTAAGACACCTCGAAAACACCCATTTTATATGAAACAAGACTGAGCTAAAACCAAAAACGACCTAAGTCCTGAACCAAAATAGTACAATGAGCCACACATGAAACAACTTACCGCATCTTACCGATCAACCACTCCATCCAAAGTTAATTCTACATTTTAACAAAAAAAAATTGCATGTAGCAGGTTGCTTAAATTAATTTAAGTTACTTATAAACTCAAAATTCTTCTTGCTCCTTTTAGTGGTTACTTCATCTTGATGACATTTGATTGAAAAATGGTTCATCGAAAAAACAATTCACCAATCTGAAAATGACAATACGCTGAAAATATTGTATAGTCGGTTAATTAGGAGATTCTCGTTCAGAGTTCATTAAGAGTGTGCAATCAATTACCATTTAAGATAACAAATTACAAAATGAACCTCTACCATTATTCATCTCAAATCGGTTTGCATGATGAAAATAGAATTCCAATTTGAGTTTCAGATGTGATATGAAAAAATTACCAATTTGAATGGAACTAAGCAATTTCTCATTCGGCCATTGGATTCCAATATTAGTTCAGGTTATGGTTCTCGAATATGACAAATATAAATGGAACTACGTATCTCCTTTATTCGAACTGTTATTGAAAGTTATTATTCTCTATCGATAGGAATGAAAGTTGATATATAATAACAACATATGATGACATATAATTTAAATATGGATCCTTAAAAGAAGTTGCTTGCTTAGAAGTTATCAAGTGATCCGGAAAACAACAAATTTGAATAGAATTAACCGATTAGAGATGAAGCACAATTGGTATGACGAAAATTAAATTCTTAAGTAAGGTTAACAGCGGTTTTAGAAAAATGCCTAGTATGAAGCGATCTAAGCTATTCCCAAAGCGAGGATGAAACGAACTCGAATTCAGTTTGTCGGATTAAAAAATGTATCACTTATTATAAGGTTATCATTAAACTACTTAAAACTTTTATAAAATCAATGTCAAAAAACGAATCAAACAAAACAATGACAAATGTTCAAAATTACTTCCACCGCATTTTTCGACTTAAATATCGTCTCATGATCAGTCCAGTTTTTGTTAAAATCAAACAAGTTTGACAACCCATTACTCAAAATCCGGGGGAAAAATTTCATAGATCACCACGGTGACTCAGACCGCATGCGCCGATGCTTTGTGGCTTAGGAAGTTCAGTTGTGAAGGTCACAAGAATTATGAAATTAAGCATGAGTTCTTCAATTGGCCAATTTTAAGAGGGACTTATATCCATTTTAAAATGGATGGCAGAAAGAAACACGGGGATTTTTAAACATCAAGAAATATGTAAATAATTTTGCATTTTTCCTTGCCATTTTTAAGAACTATCCAGTACTAATATAGGAATTTAAATTTCAACGTACAAACCGAATTGAAGTATTTTGTTAGAAATTCTCCAGATTTACATACATACGGAATTCATATTTCTACAGAATTTCATGGCTAGTACGCATCTGACGGGAAATTAACTTTTTGCTGTTCTCATGTCATGTCAAAATATTTTTTATGTGTGTTCGTTTTGTTTAACAAATAAAACAACGTCCAAAGTGTTGCTTACTTTTATCATATCTGCGGATAAAAATGCAGTGAAAATGAGTAGTTAAACCGAGACATCTACATTATATTACGAAAACTACCAAATACACTTGCTAAACTGCGAATTACAAAATAAAATTCAGCGATGAAACTTTTATTTTCGTTTTCGCTTGTATCATTTTTATATGCAAAATTTAATTTCACTTCAGCTGCGTACTTCTCGTATAACTTGATAAAAAATATTTTAGTAAATAAGCTAATTGACCATTTTCCAGAAACACAACCGAGTTCCGTCCTAATTTTCTAAAACTACATTCGCAATTTATATTGACATCCCATTTTAAAATACAAATCTAATTACAATCCAATTACTTAGTGCCATAGTAAATGGAAATGGGGCTGTGTACCATGAAATTCATTTGTAATCCCACTTTCATCTTACAAACATAATTCCACCTTGGTCTTTCTAAAAATGATGAAATAGTTGTATTCAAATTCGTCATATTTCAGAGCCACGTCTGAATCTCTTATGGAATTCCATTTTCGTCATAAAAGCATAGTCCCAGTCAAATGGATCATATTCCAGAATCACAATTGGAACTCTAATCAAATCTAATCTATATTTTTCATTCAATCCACTTGTTTCCCAAACCGTTAGAAATTGGCTTATTCATCTGAATAGTTTTATTCAAATTGATCATTTTCAAGTTACATCTGGCACTCATATTGCGGAATCCGTGAGTTTGAAACATCGCGCACTTCTTGCAAATTGGACGTTTTTTAGGATCCTAAGTGCATTGATATTAATTATTAAAGCAAAAAAACATAACAGCAATAATATCTAAATTAGGTCCACTGTACGATTTCCTTAATGAAATTTTCTCGAAATCATGATTCATCGCAATCGAAAATCACGGTACTAGAAAATCTTCACTTACCAATGTTGATCAAAATCGTTTACACTACTTAGGAAAAACAACTTCAGATTTCTAAAAGAGTTGATTAGGAGTCATCGTAACCTGTCGTCGTACCCGCTCTCATAAATTTTTATCAAAATTGCTGAACCAAAAATATGCTATAAAATTCAAACTCGCTGAGTAAAAAGCGACATAGTTTCGATAAATTACTGTTTTCGTTAAATTGTACTTTTGCGGAATTTTGGTAAATTATCGGTTTCGGTGAACTATCGTTTTTGATGAACTGTCATTTTCGGATGATTGCTTTTCTGGTGATTTATATGTTAATGAATTGTTGCTTTGGAAGAATTATTTTCTGGAAATCTGTACTGCAACTTTTGTAATATCAGAGGTAACAAAGTTTCTCTGTTAGAAGCTATAGAAACTAATGTAGAGAAACTAAAGAAAACTTTGCGCATGAGATTGAGGATTAATTTATAAAAGGGCGAATTTGTTGGTTTCATAGATAATTTTGAGCGAAGTTGTATTGCATATGCTAAATGAACTACCATTCACTCGAGCCAGGTGAAATATTGTTCTATATTTGATTTGTTTAAGTTCTTGTTATTTTTTCGCTTTTAAAGTTTAAGTTTCTCGCATTTGCAATATGCAAATCTGGAGAAAATTTACTTTTTGATTCTTAGCCCTGATTCTGATAAGTCCAGAAACTTATCAGAAAAGGAAATTTGATAAACAACTGAATATCGAAATACTTCATGAGTACGAACTATTAGAAATTTAATCTGCACTAATATTCTAATAAGTTCCAATTTAAACTTGTTGTGATTTAAATTGTTCATGTTGTTTTTCTAATGGCATATAGCTTAACCCATTTTAGTATCTCAATTAAGTATGCCAAGAATTTGTGAATACAATTTTTTGGCAAATTAACACAAACACATCCATATTATTTTATGGCTGGTTTGTGGCTCGAATATTTATACGCTGCTGTCAGAAAATAAAAAGTACAATTTACATTAATAATTTTTAAGCCAAATATATTATTACGATTTCTTATGTTTCCGACCTAGTAACTAACGGGTGTTTTTTTAGGAGGTTTGTTTTTCCGATAGATGTCGTTTTATTTTATGACAGTTGTTTTGACAGCTCAAAGTGGCATTTCTACTCAGTATTGTTTGGCAAATCATTATGAATAGGTTAACTCCAGAACAACGTTTTCAAATCGTGGAAATTTATTTTCAAAATCAGTGTTCAATTAAAAATGTTTATAGAGCACTTCGTGAATTTTATGGTGCACATAATCGTCCGTCAGAGACCACCATAAAGAACGTAATTACCAAATTTCGGTCTACATTCACTCTTTTGGATGCCAAGCCACCGACAAGAATGAGAAGAGTTCGTACAGAAGAAAATATTGCTGTCGTTGAGGCCAGTGTCGAAGAAAACGACAATTTATCGATTCGTCGTCGTGCTCAGCAAATTGGACTTTGTCCATCGACTTTATGGAAAATTTTACGTAAAGATTTGGGTTTGGTGCCATACAAAATTCAATTGGTGCAAGAATTAAAGCCACACGACCATCGTTTGCGCCGTGAATTCAGTGATTGGTCGTTAAATCAATTGAACGAAGATCCATTTTTTTACCGTAAAATTCTCTTCAGTGATGAGGCGCATTTTTGGTTAAATGGATACGTCAACAAACAAAATTGTCGCATTTGGAGCAAAGATAATCCACACGCCGTTCTAGAATTACCAATGCATCCTGATAAATGTACTGTTTGGTGCGGTCTATGGGCTGGTGGGATCATCGGTCCATATTTCTTTAAAAATGAGGAAGGACGACGCGTTACCGTGAATGGAAATCGATACAGAACCATGTTAAATGAGTTTTTGTTGTCAAATCTTGAAGATATGGATATGAATGAAATGTGGTTTCAACAAGATGGTGCCACTTGCCATACAGCACGTGAAACAATCGACTTATTGAAAGAAACTTTCAACGACAACATTATTTCGAGAAATGGTCCGGTGAATTGGCCTCCGCGTTCGTGCGATTTGACGCCACTCGATTACTTTTTGTGGGGATACGTGAAGTCATTGGTTTATGTGGATAAACCTCAATCGATTGACGCTTTGGAAACCAATATTCAACGTGTCATTGCTGACATACGCCCTCAAATGCTTGAAAAAGTGCTGGAAAATTGGACCTCCAGAATGACATTTGTGAAAAATAGTCGTGGTAGCCATATGCCAGAAATTGTGTTTAAATGTTAAATGCCAAAAAATTATCTACCAAATAAAAAAAAATTTTGGTCATTTCATAATTTTATATGTGTTTTATTCAAAAAAAAAATCGGCAACCTCTTAAAAAAACACCCTTTATTAAGTACTCGTACTAATTCCGACCTCAACAAGGTTGTATTACCGATTTTGTATTAATTATATTAAGATTTTGCTTGATCGTTTTGTAAATGACAAATGAAGCCTGGCACCGGACAATTATTAATCAAGCTTAACAATAGCTAATTATTCGGTAAGAACCATAATTTTTAACATTGCCGAAACCAAATAATGCCAAAACACAATAATCTAATAATGCCTTAGATGAGTCACCACTAACAAAAACAACTTAAAGCTTCTTAAATAACAGGAATTTAGTAGTACATTACTGATTAATGATTCCATTACATGTTGTGTTCTATTGTCTGGCACGAACCATATTAATCATAGATGGTGATCTTAAAGAAATAATATATTTTTAGTACAAAGATAAATAGCGTGCGATAAACAGAAAAGTAAAACAAATCAAGATTTAGAAATGTAAATAGAATTATTATTAAAAATTGTCACGGACCAATTTAAAATCTAAATTATTATTAAATAATTCCAAGTGTTTAGCCAAATTACAAATTTCACACAACAAAATTATTATTTATGTGTAAGTACATAAATTATGTGTACAAGCTAACTAAACACTATGTACATACTAATATTATATTTCTGATTCCAGTAGTAGTTTTTTATTATTTTATATTTTATATACATTTAATATTATTTATTGACGAAACTCACATTAAAAGAATATACATATTACATTTTCTGTAACCTTGAATATTTAAAACTATGACCAAAAAAAACTAACAAATTGATTGATTGATGTAAGAAGTAAACCAAAACATACAAAACAAATTAGTTTCATGTATAAGTCCATGTATATAAGTAGGTATATTATGTAAGGGTGAGGACAAGCCGTCGTTTGGGCAAGATTACTCGTATATATCGAGTCCAATGATCTAAGTCTATGTCAATTACTATTTAAATCTGACAGCATTTTGATTTAACCGTAGGTTGCAATATATAAGAAAATTTAAAATATTTATTTAAGTAAATTGATTTGAATTAGTTTAATTAAAAAAAACACAAACCAAATTAATTAAATTTATCTGCTATATACGTATGTATATAAAACAATGAACATATGCTAACTGAATTTCTACTACACATAATATTTCATCGTTCTTCTATTATGCAATAATTATTAATTACACACGTTCAATAATTGTGATTTTAATCCATGCGGAACATTTAAATGAACAATGTTATTTAAATGAATTAATTTTAAAAATTGTGCACGATTGAGAAATGAGCAAGTAATCCGCAGAAAATAACAAAAACAAAAACATTGCTTGTTGCATTATCGACACGCGATAGTATTGCGATACTATAACGATAGTTTCGAGATAGTTTATTTGTATTCGTGAATCTTGAAAAACTTGAAACGAAAAGCATAAAATTGGATGTATGCGTACATGCGGAAACGGCATCGTGAACTTTTACAAACCATCCATGTACATTTGTAAGCCACAGATTAGCTATCAATGTCACGAGAAATAAATTTTGTCATGGGTGGAACGAGAAACAAATTTTGTCATGGGTGGACGAAAGGTCAATGGCTTCATAAAATAAATACAATTTTTTTTAAAATAATTTCAGGAATTATTTTTTCTGATTCTAAACAATAACAAAAGCATATTGTATTAGGTAGACATTTCTATAATGTATAAAGAGAATTGTACATAAATCATGGCAAAAGTTAATAATTTATTACTCGCGATTTATTACCACAACGCAATAAAATTCTTTATTACGGGAGCTACTTACTACAAATTGTAAGAGTTAAACGGCCCCTAGAGTTAAGCTAGCACAATTGCGCGTATGGTAAGGTAGGATAAAATAATTGCATAAAATAATTTCTCAAGTTTGCCACAATTTTGCCAGCGATACGGTTTGTTGGACAATAGATTGTACATCGGGATTGAAACGAACTTTATCGGTAAATAAGGAAACCAACAAAACCAGTTCAATATTAAATTATGTTTTCAATGAAATTATGAAAAAACAATTTTTATCTATTTAATTTAGACTTAAATCAGTCTTCAATGATTGCAACTCTAACCGAGCAATTATTTATAATTACAGGCAGATATGTGTGTCGATACGCCTATAATATATGTAACGCTTAGGCAATATTTGCCGAATTGTTCAACAGAAATACGAGATAAACTTTTAGTATTTACGAAAGTTCCATGGCCACTTAAATGATTCGAGGAAGAATTTGTAATTATTTTACAGTAGATCATTATAACCTTATGATTATTACCGTATGCCCCAATCTGGAATTCCCAATTTTAACACACTCATATAACAATGAATAATTTTTAATGTTCCACTGTAGTTATTTATTGTTCGTTCAACACTGTCCAAACTAATCAAGATTTTATCGAAAAAATGGTCTGTGCATCCAGTGCATGTAGTCTACAAAAAAATATTTATTACTACTCAACCTAAAATAACGAGAGTTTGCAACATGTCCTCTAAATGTCAGTGAAACAACCTCATATTTTGATAGTTAACGAAACGTAGGTACATTTGTCACTATTCCAATTAGATGATCGGTTGTTTGATGCTAAATTCGTTAATATTCCAATCCGCCTTTCACGTCAATAAGAACGACAGCAATTCTTCCCAACGATAAGACTTTTAAGCTCTTGTAGAATGAGGAATATAAATATTATTAAATGTCGAATCGGGACTGTAACCATTGCGTGACGGACAAAAGTCACTTGGGCAGTATCGTTATTTTTTAATTATTCAAAAATAAAAACTCACAAATTAGAACTGATATCTCATTCGTAAATTTTAATTATTCAATAACTTGCGGATACCTATTTCATTTCTGTAAGCGTTCTCCAAAATTTGAACGTTTCACAAGTTTTTGCACTCAAGAAACAACCCATCTAAGAAGTCTAAAACTTTAACAAGGATCTGTGCTATTAAATCAGACACAAAAAAATCCGTTTAAAGATTTCTTTCTCCACAATTGAACTACTGAAAGTTCGACTACTAAATTTATTATTTATTAAGTTTTTATTTAGCCACCACATAACAACCTTTATTTAGTCACCACATAACAAATAAAATGCGTTTGACTCAAAATTTAATCTCGTAATCGTGGGAAGTATCAGGAACCCGTACTACTATTTGAAAGTTCAAATATCTTGTGTCCAACATAAAACACGATCCAACAGTGAACCCATCGACAACTCAGTTGTTTGATCGGCGACGAGTAGAAATTCAAAATCCTACGATCTTGGGTTAATTAAAAGGATCATTTACCAATTTTTAAAGAGTGAACAAACAAGAATCTCTGCCTTTCAATCGCTAATGGACTTTTATAGCAAACCCTCAAGAGACACTTAACTCTGTTAGATGCCTCTGATTTTGTTTTGAATCGAAGAAAAACCGTAGGTAAAAACAGATGGAGAGTTATCCCACATTAATTGATGAAGTCCTGGGAAATAGTGCCAGGTACTGCGAATATCCTTGCCCATAGATAAGTTATCGACCATCTCAATTCCATGATGAAATTTATAATCAATCAATAAGGTTTCAATACCGGATTTAAAGTTTTAATGGTCCGCCTGGGTAGGCGCGGCAGTCTTCCCAATTCCCAACCAGTAATTAAACAAAGTTGCTCATAATCATAATGAAGCTGCTGTAAAAAAGGAATAAAGATGAATTGAAATTCCGAAAAATGGCAAAAAATGGAAAACATATATTAACCCCAGACTGCCCTAAGATATTTCCTATGTAGCTAAAAAAGGTGCTGAAGTGGAAAAGCACCCGATACCTTCGTTCCTGCATATAAGAGATCATCTATAACAGAAGTTTAGCTGGAAAACCAACGGTCTCTAGTTTAAATAAACTAATATTATGGGACATGCTATCGAATGCTTTGCTGAAGTCGGCGGTGAGGATTAATCAACCACATTTTTTGCATCCAAGATGTTCAAGGTATATGATGTAAATTTAGATAAATTAGAGATTGCGGAATTTCCTTTCAGAAGGCTATATTGCATATCAGAAAACAATAGTCTATACAATCAAAATACAGTAAGCCATACACAACACTTTTAAACAGCTTTGGAATACAAAACAGTTCCGCAATTGGCCTGCAGTTACAGATATCTGATTTATAGCGCTTCTTATGATTCGGAACTATAAAAGAATATGCACGAAAAATGTATGTGATTTTTTGAAAAAGGATCATGAGCGGCTTGGTGTCACTGGTAAACAAATTTTCTTTTAGTTTGATAACCTTGGTGAACTCGTGGTGAATCAGTATCCTGATCGATTTGTATGAAAAGTATTTCATTATATTATCATATTTCAATTCAATTATTCAAATTATACTTCAAGGTAGCAAGATCTGATAAATTATTTCATGAAATTGATGAATTGTCAAAATCTCTATTCGATGATTATTTCGGATTGCATTCGGCTGATGTGATCATGAAATGATTGTAAATGTTCAGTAACTAGAATAAGCTGAGGCTGACTTAGTTTCTAAAACAATTTGCGAACTTTTATTTATACGAATGCGCAGTAGTGTACACAGATCTCGATTCATAAAGGGGACGGCGAACGTATTTAAAATCGGTGGATGGTATAAATCAATAGTAAAGAGAAATAAATTTGTTTCTACAATAACGCAATTTTTGGCATCAGAAGAAAACCTTAGATCGAATTGCATGTCCAAATTGTTTTTGGTGTTATTGATCTGCAATAGATCAGAACTCGGCATATTATCCCTAATAAGAGTTTACTTTTCAAAATGTGCATTCATAGCAACATCGGATCAGGAAGGTTAAAATCGCTGACGATGAAAATCTTTTATATTTGTAATGTCAAACAAATAGTCCCCAGAATTCAGAAGAAGTTGATTTACGACCTGGATGCAGGGGCGAATGAAAGATGCGTTGACTTTAACACAAATCAATTCAATACTAGGTCACTCTAAGTTTTGCCCTTCGATAAGAATAATTTTATGGTTTGAAATACATTTTATTATTCAGTATAATCTCATTGAATTTCAATACACTTGTTTCAATGATCTTCTATTTGTGGATTCCATCCCTGAAGTGAGAATCCGGAAGACTGTCGAAATACGCTTCCATCGCTGCTATTACCTCTTCATTCGATGAAAAACGTTTCCCACGCATGAATTTTTTTTTTTCACTGATTTTCGCAATGGTTTTTTGAGTTGTTGTCTTGATGAAAAATTATTTTTATGTTCTGTAAACCAGATATTTTCTTATGAATTTTTACATACAGCTGGTCGAAAAGGTTACAATAATCTGAGTATATTATTGTTTTACCAGTTTGGAGGTAATTCTCGAACAAAAAACTGATGCTAACACCTTCTTGACTGATTTCTGGACCCTAACTCGCTTCGGAGCAGAAGTACCGGGTTCATACTACTCCTTAGCCGAGTGGTAAGCTTAAATTCAGCAGGACCTTAAGATATCAAGTTTTCAAAGAGAGTGGAGTGGTAAAATACTCATTTTTCGGGACAATAACCAGCGCAGATTTATTAGGTTTCAGCGATGTCATTTTGTGTTCTAAAATTTAAGGTAAGATCGTGAAGTATTATAGGCATTTATAACTTTTAGCAAAGACTCCAAAGGGTCTGGAGAGATGAAAGGTGGTCTAAGATAAATGCCCGCCCCTCCTATAGACAAACAAAAAACAAAACCAGCGGTTTTATGCTTTAAACTTGGAGAATGAGAAAATGTTTCATCGTAATTTATCTCGTCACCACCATAGCAACCAATAGCCAGTCTCTGAGATTTGGTTTATGGTCGATGGATAGATTTTTTTCTACTATTTATGGATCTCTACTTCCTGCAACATGACTATCCAATAAAAGCTTTGAAACTTCCCCACTGGGTCTCGGAAAAGTCCTTATCTACTTCCTCACATTTTTACTTTCTTTGAGAGAATCTACTTAAATACTAATTTTACCAGTGCGTAGGTTTTATAAAAAGCTTTCTTGTTACTACTGTTTGAAGCGCATTAGTTACCTTCCCCACTTCGGAAACTTGTTGATCTTCCTTGCTCATGGGTGAAGTGACTGGTGAAGATTGGATCTGTAAGGCACTAATATTGCATTTCTGAAATTTATACATTCTTTAATTTCGGAATTATCTAAAATTAATAAAAAGGAAACCTAACAACGGTCGGATGAATTTTCCTCATATAAGACCTGCTAGGGTAGAACATAATCACATAAACTCCGTGAAGCAAATCATAGCAATTACTTAATGCCTTGAGGGTATTAGGAAAGTTGGCATGTTACCTTTATTTTTAATGACAAATTCAGAAGCGGATAAATATTTCAAAAAGCTGGTGTCCCTTGGATTGATATCTGAACTACTCCAGCATATGGAGAGTGCAAGGCCATTAATAAACTCCTGAGTTGTAGGATTAACCTCAGAGTTGGAGAGTAAATAGAGATTACTATCGCCTCACGCTTGTTTTTTAATTCAACTAGAATTGGACGTTACAGTAGATTTTATAAAGGAGCATCAGCTTTATTTTATTAATTATTGAAATAACATGGACAATTCCAAAAATAATAAAAACACTTTTAAGTGCTACAAGCATGCATAGAGCATACAGATGAATAAATTAAACAGCCATTTTAATTAAGTATAGTGGAGTGTAGTTTCTCCTCAGGTCTTTATCGCTCTTATAAGACAGGTTAAAATTAATCCTACTAAGAGTGAAAACGTGTTTAAACCCGAGAACTTGAGGCTTCATATAAGTCAATATATGAGGCCTCAAGAGAATCCCTTAAGATTCTGTGGTAGTTATAGAATTGGACGCGAAACTACAACTGATAATAGGCTACGAGTGCAACGGTCAATTAGATACATTCCAGTTCAGCGTTATTCCACGTATGTACGGTAGGTACATCCTGTAGCAATCCTGTTTGTGTAAACTCAACCACCACAAATTCAAGTGGCTCGCCAATAAAGAACGAGGTTCCACTTCGAGATTACGATTTCTGTCGTTCACAAGAACTCGATTGTCGTGATATGTTAGATAGTTAGGCTCCTTTTTCGATAGACTTGTGGTTAAAAACCAAACCAGAGTCCTTCCGCCTCTTTGCCGTGCATCGAGCAGAGGGCGTGGTTGAATATGACGTTTCTATTTCCGGAGCAGCTCTTGTATCGGCAAGGTGGATTGGTTATATTTTAGAGTGTAACTCTATCGTCTTTGAGCGGATAAACCTCCAATGGATGTGCACTGGCGTTTGTAGGTTTCAATATTTCTATCACATGACTAACTGAAAAATACCGACAAATTATTTTCAGTTAGCTTCAGGTTTATGTGTCATCACGACAACTTGAGTACTTGAACCCAGAAAAAATCAAATCTGGTATGCAGGTTTGCGCAATACGAAGTTTATGTTCGGTATTAAGTCAACCTGAATACGAGTACCGAGTACAATTTTAATGAAACTTATTCAATTCCTCTGATAATAAGAATTTGTTTATTCTTTTCGCCAGTAAATATCCAAATTTTGACAGTTTTAAGTGAAAATCAAGGCCAATTATCAATTTCCTGAATTTTATGAAAAAGAAATCGTTCAACATAACATAACCTTGTTTTAGCAACAGAGAATGATTGCTTCTAAAGCTGAACGACAAAAAGAAAAAGGCGCCATCCACATAATGAGAAGGCCTTACGGTTGGGAAAATTTATGTTCGAGAGTTTTTGTTTGGCTCAACACTATCAAACCTTCAGAGGTATTATATTACATGATTACTGAGTAAGAAATTCTTTATAAACTCATCTAATGGAAATCATGATTTAATTATTCTTATACTAGATAAACTGAGTATATTACGTACATTCGAAAACGTTGTTTAAATAATGAGATGTTGTATCTGTTTTAGTTGTTTTTTATTATGTAATCTTGCACTGCCTTTAGCTTATGTTAAATGTTATTATGATATTATGATTTATCACTCAAACATAAATAGAAATAATAATAATACAATCTAATTTCATTTTCAACGTGTGCAATCTAATCAACTTTTGTAATCAATTATTGCATTAACACATTAAAGATACGAGTCAAATTCGTCTGTGGAATGATTTTGGAATATAAAAATGTATAATGCGGGCACCTCATTTATCCAACTGCTATTTAAAAGTCATAAATCTCAAAATAGATACGTCTATTGGAAAAATTGAGAAAATCGAAACGAGATTTTAAAATAACATCAAATCGGTTTTTAGTGACTGTCTCTAATATGCTTATGACTTTTATTTTTTATATACCTACATAACATTCAATAAAACAATTTTACCATAAAATAGTTAGGATACAGGTTATAGGCTCAATATATCCATTAAATACATTATTATTATGTATATGGATACGAAATGGTATTCTAAAAACCAAAGCAAAGCGAAAAAATTGCATCATCATAAAATATTGCCATAACACAACTTTTATGAAACACGAAAAAGGTGTGGAGTGTTGTCTGTCATACTTTTGTTTATAGTGAAATACTCTTGTAACGTCATCTAATTTATACCCTCCTTTATTAGTTCGGTCCATGAACTAACGTAAATAGGCCGATTAAAATGTAATGTTTATAAAGCTGATTAAATGTTACGATTACTATCAATATCATTGTAATCAAGATCACGACCAATCTCCAATTCATCAAATTCTGAACGTCGCTGCTTCACGATCAGCTAAAAATACGTTTAGGAAATAAAACATAAAAACAACCGACGTTGAAAAATTATCGCAATCAGTAAATATTAGAATAAAATCTAATATACGATGACATAATTCCACAATCGAAACATACATGCATCGTTTTCAATTATATTCCTGTCATATACGTACAGAACAAAAATAAATCATACATTTTAATTTTTTTTTATCATTTTTTATTATTTGCATTTGAATTTTTTTTTTAATCAAATAAAATTATTAAAAAGTTTACTCAAATATTATCATTTCACTTTATATCACGTATATTGGATGAATAAATATAGCTCAGTCTACTGGTATATAACTTACTATCATGCATAGTGTTATGTTTTACTTGTTAAAGTTTACATAAATGCAGAGGAAAAACAATTAAATTGATTGCACTTAATTTGCAAATTTTAGTACATCAGAAGGTTCATATCTAGATAGAAAGATACTTTTATTTGAGATACAATGTTACTTCATTGTACTCGCATACGTTTATGTGGAGACCAGTGCAGTACAGTTTCAGTATCGCACTGTATAGAAATAGAATTATCGCGCCGACAGCTCTGCTTTATACCATTTATAATTTTTAGTAAAGTGTCCATGTTATTTATATACATATACTATCACGATCTAAATTTAATTAATTCTATTTGTTATTCTAATGAAGTTCAATTAATATATATCGTCGCGCTACCCATAAACGATATCTCTATTACACTATAGTACGTTTTGGTATATACGCACACCAATTAGAATTATGTATACAGACCAGACACATACACTTTTGTAACTCAGTAGATTTGGAATTAAAAATAAAATAAAATTGTGTTCAGTTCAATTAACCCCACTATTACTATATATGCGAGACCTATAAATTCATTTATTAAAATTGTTCTAAAAGTTTTAAAATTGATGATGGTCGTGTTGAAAACTGAAAATTTTAAATAAATTTTGATAAGTTTAATGATCTGGGGAAAAGTGTTAATTGTAGAATATGTTCAGAGGTGGAATAGTAAAATTTAGTAGTGGTTTAATTCCATCCAAACAAACAGACACTGACCCATTGTTATTCTAGAAATCGGCAATGTACATTCCGTAATTGAAATAGAAAGCTTTTTAGAGGGTTAAATTGTGGAGCGTAGCTACCTTTCTACTAAGATGTAACATATATTCTTTCTATACTAAACAAATAATTTGCCACAAGCGCCAGAACGATGGAATCGGGAACTAAAGGGCCGAGGACAAAATTGATGATGAGTCTAAAACTTTCAAACTTGAGAAAAATGTATCTGCCACCAGCAACATATCGGTAGTTTTGAATTTTAACGAGCATTTTGCAGAATTTGTGACATTCTTCAATGTTATGCAACACGTAGTTATACGTACGCATATTCTATAATAAACAAAAAATCATCGCCAAAACGCAGTATTTGTGAACTTAAGTGATGATAATAAAATTTCAAGATAGCTCGAGACCTCTGAAACAATATGCCACAACTGCTTCCAGCGCCACAACGGTAGTTTTGAGTACTAAGGTATTGCTGCTATATTTTCTTCAACACGTTTTCAATGACATGCAACATATATACACTCTATTTGATTTGAAGTAACGTGTTATTATTAAAATTGTGGCCTCGTACAAGACCTTTCAACCCATATACTCGTACAACCGATTATATGAGAATAATAAAAAATACTGTAAAAGCACATCATGGTGTTGGGTTGTTTTTGGGAGTAATTTCATGTGGTAGGTGCTTGAAATGCATGACGTTCCCAAAGGGTTTTCATTTCTCTGAATTAAATATAGAAGATTGACGAATAAATTAAACCGCACAGGCCATTATCCGAATGTCAGGAAAATCGTTACACTTTTCATAATGTCTGTTTATAATTTTAATATTAAAATAGAGATTTTCCTTCATCCAAGTGTGGTTATTGGAAAAATGGCTAAATTATGCGTGTATTGCAGTGCTCTTAAATTTAAGAAGGAAACACCTGGAATGTGCTGTGCGGGTGGAAAATGAAATTGCCAGAATTACATCCATAATCCGAACCATTATCAACGTTGGTATCAGATGACACAAATCAATCAAAACATTTCTTGTCTAACATACGTAAGTACAATTCAAGCTTCCAAATGGCATCGTTCGGTACAGCAAATATCACGCGCGGGAATGACACGCCGGCGTTCAAAGTACAAGGGCAAATTTATCATCGAGCAGGATCACTACTACCGCTGCCGAACGCGGATCATAAATTTCTTCAAATTTATTTTGTGGGAAGCACTAATGAACAGAACTGGCCTTGAAGAAATGCCAGTTGATGACTACAAAGTTGTAGTTATAGTTGGCGAAGAATTTAACTCGCGTGACATAATTCTTCATCGCAAAAATGGTGATGTTCAGTGAGTTTCATACGACGGATTGCAATTTCCGATTTGAATTTGGCAAGGAAAATATGGATATTTTCATGTTTATGGATGATAAATCCACAAACAAATGAGAAACCAATAAGAAAGTTAGTAAAAAACGTTTTTTAACTTGACAATCATCATCGGATCGTCATGATATTTCCTCACGTGCGTTTAAACAAAAATTGAAATCTTTAATGGGTTTCATTGTCAAGCATCATGTTTTTGGAGAGACGTTGTTGCATGTATTTTATTGAATGGCGAAAAAGAGGATTGTCACATGCACACATTTTGTTTAGTTCCTCGAAAAACTCACACCAGTGGCACTATTCTGGTAATTCCCCGAGAATAGGGAACTGGGGAAAGATGTTATATGTAATTTTTATTTAAAAAAAAAAATTCTGGCATGCTGAGGTAAAAAGTTAGTGTTAATTTTTTTGAAAACAAAATTAAATGGGGAATAATTTTCCTTGCCAATTTAGATATGGAAAAATTATTCCCAATTTATAAATATTTACATCAAACTTTTCTCCTCAGTAGGCCGGAAAAATAATATTTGAACAGAAATTACATATAAATACTTTCCCCAGTTCCATATTCCCGGGGAATTACCAGAATAGAGCCACAGATGGTGGAAGATTTGTCACTTTAAAAGTATGAAACAATGATGTTGAAGTCGACAATTGTTGGGTTGTACCGTATACACCATTAGTCTCGAAAACATACAAAAGACACATCTATGTCGAGTATTGCAATTTGGTAAAATCAATCAAGTACAGTTGCAAATATGTCAACAAAGAAACCAATATGGCAGTTTTTGTAGAGGGAAATGCCACTGCATCTAGCGCATTTTATCTTTCCCAATCTATGAACAACATCCAACAGTTGTTCATTTGGCAGTGCACATTGAAAATAGACAGTGCATGTGCTTCATAACAGGAAATGCACTTGGAAGAGTGTTATCACAGATAAAGCAACATCGCCAACAAGTAAAGCAGCTAAATGACATCCCGATTTATATTCGACCGACGCGTTAGGCTATCTGTACTCTGCTCACCCAAATAATGCAGAATGCTTTTACTTGAGAATACTGTTAATCAGTGTACTTAAACGGACATTCTTTCAATAATTGAGAACAGTAAAGGGTTAATTGTCAGCCACTTATTTTGAAGCTTACCAATGCGCTTTGGAACATTACACTCGCTCATGCCAAACAAATACTCGAATACTGCTTAACCACAGCAAATACACACGTTATTTGGGTCATATTGACAACGTGCTTCCCATCCAAACCAAGAGATCTTTGTAAAAAAAATACAAAGACTACAAATTCAATTCACACCACACGTTTATGAGACATTGATGTCGATTTAGGATATATGTTTAACAATCGCAAACAAAACACTGGTGCAATTAGGAGTGACTGCGCCGAATCGTTCTGCAAACGACCTCTTCGAGCATGATTTGCAAAGAGAAACACACTTTGAAGTCGATGAATTGGATACATTTGTTCAAACGATTCTTCCAAAATTACGTACAAAACATGCAATATCAACGAAAAGTCTGGAACGGGTAAAGTATGAATGTGCTATGGCACGCAAAAATGCATTTTCGACAAACTCTGACAGTTATACAACGATCAACACTCGGTGATGAACTTAATGTGCATATATATCAAATCATCAGTTGTATGGCAACACGTACAGAAATTGAGTTCTCGTGTCAACTGCATGTAGAATTGCAACATGATGTGCGGAATGTTTCGCAAAACAATTGTTGGATAATGGAAATGGGGAATCATCATTCAAAATGAAATACCAGGCAAAATCAATTTCATCATTCAAAATGAAATACCAGGCAAAGCGACAACGTATACGTCCATTGATAATAATCAAGACAAATTTATCAACTATCCTACTGAATTCTTGAATTCACTTAATTTACCATGCATGCCGCCACACGTTATATCATTAAAAATTGGCGTGCCTATCATTCTACTTCTTCGAAACATCAATCCACAACGACTTGACGACGATACCAGGCTTTCAGTGAGATTATGAACAATATCAACGAAGCTATTCAATTTTAAATGGAAAATTTAAAGAAGATGTACTGTTGCCATGCATCCCAATGGCTCTGGCAGATACGACATTCGAAAAGTTTGCAATTTTTGGTGCGACTTGCAATTACCCTCAACCAAGTACAGGAGCAATCGCATAAATGTGGAGACTAAATTTTGAAAATCCATATTTCTCACAAGGACAGCTGTATTTAGGCTGCTTACGTGTCGGAAATATTCTGATTTATTAGTGTACGCATCAATTCTATTAAAATAGAAACACTTTCTTTGTTCACCTGTCACGTACGATTCATCTCGGACATGTCTTATTTGATGCATCTCATACATTTCACACACGAATATTAGTCCCATTTGCTAATAAAGATCTACAATATATATCATGCTAGACTGTCGCTGATGGGCCATTAGTGTGTGCCAGTGATTTTCATGCTGGATACCCATATGATTTATGTGGTGACAAGGATCAGTTCTGTAAAAACTGTTTTAAGAAGGCAATGACTTACATTGTTTGTTGAAAACTGATTTAAAAAAGAGACCACTTAACTATAACAGAGACTTAAAGCATAATTTTACTCATGAAGGGCGTTGGCCACCTCAATGGATTGCTGATTACTTAAACATAAACACAAATAAAATTTGATTTAATTTAAACAGAACAAATATTTGTGATTAGGAACGTTATATAATAAGAAAACTCAAGCTTATGACTAATTTAAACACATTTTAAAAGCTTTTGGATGCGTAAGCTAATGATTGTTCCGCCCATTTGAACAATAATTGGTATCTTTCAAATCACAATACATAACAACAATTTCATTCACGATTGATAATTTCTCTAAACGTTTTCTGTTGCTTATTTTTTAGTATTCTAAACATGAATAAAAACTAAAATTTAATTTATTTATAAGCACATACGTAGAATAATCATGTTGTCGTGTCTTGTATAATATTCGTTATTAACGCAACGGCTATTCTTCCGTATTAAGGTGGATACGTAAAATAACCGTATTACTGGTCTATTAGAATGCTGTAATCGCACTTGTTGAGTGCATAATACTACCCAACTAATAAATTATTTCCCTCTATGTTCTAATTACGTCCATTCGCATTTCGCACTTGTTAATTACACGAAGATCATATACATTTTACTTATGCTGTATAGAAAATTTCGAGCTAGATAAAACCGTAATACTATATTTACGAATAGAACGAATAAGAAGAAGTAAACCATATATCAATTAATCTAATAAAACAAGTTGTATATATATGCAAGATATATGTCATCTTAAAATAGAAAGAAAAATAATTTTAAAGTTTGGTCGATAGATTATAAAATATCAACACTAAGTTAAATAAACCGGCAAATGCAATGAAAATATTTAAACATTAGAAATTTTTAAACATTTTCGAAATTACCCTGATCGGCAGATCACTATTACATGTGTGTTGATAGTTAGAGTTCTAGTTTAAATGTTTGTGTGCTCAATGGAATTTAAAATTTTTATATAAATTGGCTGTATATGGGGCCCTAATTTTTTATCGCTATAATTTCATAGTTTATTTTTTGACCTCCATAATTTGTCAAGCTTGTTATGAGTAAATGTATGCTTTGATATTCTCCATTTAATTAATTTGTGATTTATTAATTACTAACTTCATGATGTTCATGCTTCGAAATAGTAATTCACCAAACTAAGTGTAATTAAAGTCGAGCTTCATAATTTACACTATCAGACGCACAATAATCAATCCATATTTTTTTTTATTTAAGGTTCACTGAAATGATAAAAACTTCAACATTTTAATCTTTATGACGCTAAAACAACTATC
Source organism: Nephrotoma guestfalica (assembly GCA_963691935.1). Taxonomy (NCBI): domain Eukaryota; kingdom Metazoa; phylum Arthropoda; class Insecta; order Diptera; family Tipulidae; genus Nephrotoma; species Nephrotoma guestfalica. The sequence continues at coordinate 296,439,145 of OY829914.1, read as the reverse complement.
AAATAGCACTTTCCAAAATACAATTGAACTAACAAAACAAAAAATTAAGCCATGAATCATTTATTCCACGAACCGAATCAAATAAACTGATATGTGTGCGTGGTTTCTTTCATAAGGTCACCAATACACCAAAAACCCACAAATTTATGAAATAAGACAACATTATGTTGAGGACAATCCTCATATTATCTTACTCTAAACTCAATCCCATAATGATGAAGATGATAAACACTTTCATCGATCTACTTTGGAAAATAATTTTGCCTCGTCCACGATATAATTGAGATTTAATAAAAAAAATTTGTAATCCGATTATTTCTTCACAATCGCATGAACACAACAACAAATACATACTCTTACATATAAGTTTAATAAAGAACAGTTAGAATTCATTCTTTCACCATGTGTAAACATATAACTCGATTAAACTTAAAATCGAAAGGAAATGCAAACCAAATAGTAGATAGAGAAACATGCCGTGTACTAATACGAAATGTGTTAAATTGATATAAACTGAAAAACGATGGATTGACATAATACAGGTGATTTTCGACACTTATTTTTGCAAGCAGCTGTCACCTTTGTGTACAAAAAAGTTCTTTATCAATAACTACAAAGGAATCAATATTTCTTATCATCACCAATATAAGAATATCGTTTAAAACGCAATAAACCACCCACCGTATGGCCGGGGGAATTTCTATGGCTCGAAACGACTCCAAGCACCAATCAGACAATAATAAAACTAGTACTTACGTAGGCGATATTTCAATTATTTTTGAATTGGAAATAATGAAAAACTTAGAATTTATTGTTCAACAAAATCACCTAATTCAAGTCCGAGAGAACATCGCAGCATTTACTAATTATAGTAAAGAAATTCTAATTGGGCTGAGTTGATATGTTAAATTTATAAGTGAACCTGCTGAGAAGCATAAATAAAAGAATAGAGGATGCTTTTTATGTTCCAGGTCGATGTTTTTCTAAGAACTTTTAAATCAAATACAATTTTATAATTTATATTTTATTGATTGATTATATGGTCTTTAACGTTATTTACGGAATATAAAGTCGGTCAAATGACCGCCTCTGACCGTGGCGCTAAGGAAAGCTCTCTTATGCAATTGTTCGTAAAGTTTTTTCAAACTTCCGGTGTTATTTCAGCCATTTCGTTTCAAATGTTGTCCATCGATGTTGTGGTTGGTTTATTGGTGTACACTTTTCCCTTCAAGTATATCCAAAGGAAGAAATCGCGGGATAAAATCGTGGAAGCCCAAGAATTGATCTAATTCGGACACAAAAAACTTTTCCAACATGTCCCGATAACGGCCACCAGTAAGTGTTACAGCATTCCCTCTAGCATCTTCAAAGGAATATGATCCAATGATGCTGCTGGCTCAAATGGCGCACCATACAGTTACAGTTACAGTTGAGGGGAGGGGGGGAGGACAATTTCTTGATTTTTAGTTCTTTTCCTTTTATTACTTTTATGATTATCGGTCCATATTCCGTCCATTTCATACGTTTGACCTTTCGTTCACATGTTGACAAAATTATTTTTTTTGTATTCAGAAACCTTTGGGTAATTACCTCAACCTAGATTCAATATCAATTCCGTTGCGAATCCGAATTCAGGTCAATGAATCTTGACACAAATAGTACAAATGGGTTAAAATGTGAGCTTCTTGTAACGCACTCGGTATTTCCCTAAGGAAGTCTTTAAAAGTCGATTGAAATCCCGAAGCAATGGAAACATAACCATCTAACGTCTTCAGGGTAAATTGACGGGCTTGCACAGAATTTCTTTTTCCGAATGGTATTCTAATCAACGAAACCCATCCATGTGTGAAAACCATTCAAAAAATTTCTGAATGAGGAGAAATTGAAGTATTTCTGAATGGAATTATGTCACAAGGTTGTACTGCCATAGATCTTCCGGTTTCCTCTTGCAAATGTTAGAGTGCGGTTTATAACAGATGAGGAAAATGTATTAATGACGAAACATTCAGTTGCCCGAGAACATCACTAAAATTACGGAAATCTGTAACCAACTTAGTGCGGCAACGCTGCGAAACTGGTTTCGATTTGTTACGTTCGCTTTGCAAAGAGTAAAATTTTCAAGATTAGCTCCGAAATGGCAGCATAGTAAATCAGATTATAATAAAGCTATAGTATGCGCATGTTCCTTTAGAAAACCTCAGCAACTCAGTAAATCCCTATAAGGAAGTCCTCAGAACACACAATTACCAACTAAGAAGTGCTAGAAGTTACAAAGAGTAGTCACAATTATCAACTAATAAATGCTAGTTATCTTTAACGATTAGATGAACTATGAACCACAACTAGCGAGGAATCTTTGCAGTTGATAATGGAATCTAACTCTCCCGGCTGCTCCGAAAGCGCACCACAAGGGCTATGGTCAATTAATAGCTTGCCACAATTTAAATCGACAGGGTATGGTATTATTGGTATTATCCCTGTGAATGTTCAACAGACCACTGACTTAACGGTGTCATGGCTTGAAGCACATTCAAAACTGCTCTGAGGCTGCTCTGAAACTTTCACACATTCCTATGGGCCGAAGAAAATGTTATATTTACAACCAAGGCAAAAAAAGTTTCATAGTAATCCTAAAGACCATAGACCTATAAACTTTACACTTTTCTCCTGAAATTTTTGGACAGGCAAATGAGAACTCACATCAGATGCTCGATCGAGCCGTCAAATGATGTTTGCAATTTGGCATTATATCTCCGCTATTGTATAGATTTCAATAATTGAGGAATTCCTTGATACTAAAGATAACTGGTTATACTGCGTAGAATTACGCTGACCATATCGACTTCAGTTTCAGGTCAACATTTGCATATATGTATGTAAACTTATCTAATCTAATGCAGCACACTACATCTGATTGGTATTATCTTGAGTAGAAAGACATTTTGGAAAAGTATATGGATAGCAAGCTTCAAAAATTCATAGCCTTCTTTTGGTAATGTAGAAGATATTTTGATAAATCTTAAGAGACTTATCCCCAGAATCGACTCTTAATTAACAAATCGATGGTTCTTAAGCTCTCGTGAGTCCATTTTATGATAAACAATCGTTCAATTAACTGCTTCCATAGTAAAACTAGAGCCCTACATCGAGCTTATGGTGTAATTGCCTACAACTCCCTCCACTTGCTTTAGAAACCATTTAGTACTGGCCAAAATAATACAGTCGTTTATTTTAAGCACAGCATGTTTCTCTGTATTTCGTTTGAGCTGCATTAAGGCGCTGCACTTTAGTGGTCTAACACCAGTAGTCAACGTTTCTAACATTGCCAGACAACAAAAATGTTATTAATTTTCTTTGTTTGGACGATGAAAGAGTTACGGTGATGTAGGTTCCTGGTTTTTGCAATCTGAAGTAAGTGAATTTGCAGATTCTCTAAATAAAGCCGGTTCACGACTGGAAAGTGTGGGTCTTGAGGCCGCAGTTCCACTATCTTTCAACAAAGGTAAGAAAGCTATCAGCAACTATATGCTTTGTTTCTCTTGAGGCAGAAGCAGATAATATGTATTTTTTCCGCAAGACCAAACTATTCGTTAGTGAGCCTAATTTTATGTCCAAAACGTATACTGTATCTTAAACAAAGGATCAGTTATGTATCTTGGCCATAACTATACTGTCGGGCTTTCGACAGAATTGATGGTCGGAACTCCTTCCTAACTTCCTAATCACAACTAATCCGGTTTGTGGTGCCAAGCGCTTCTTCGAGCATAGAGTCTAGAGGTAGAGTTCCAGTCACATTTAGACGTTTAAATTTAAAAAAAACAATTAGCAACAATAATGTAATAACATTTTAAATTGTTTTCGAAGATACAAGTCGTTCTATGTCAAACGACCGGAATAACTGTTCCTATCGATTAATTTCTTGATTTGGTATACGTCAAATGTTCTTTAAGGGTTAATAATAAAAGAGCTAATAAAAATTAAATAAAATATTTTCAAATTTTCAGCAAATTCTGGATGACAGTAACAAAATATGAAATGCTGAAAGTTTGTCATCTTCTAATTTAAATCACCAAATTCTAATTGATATTAATCATTTATCATCTATCAGAATTGGCCAAAATCAAATATGTTTTATACTCTACAATACAATGTTGGTACTACGTTACTCCAATAGATTTTTGATGAGAAGTAGTAGTAGTTGTAGATATTATAAGCCGGTACCAATTCCGAAATTAAGTTCTTCGCGTCTTACCAATTAAAAAGTACTTTTCCGTAATAATCGGTAAAGAACTGACTGAAGATCTGGTTATCTTGGAGTAAAAGTATTTGAGCTACCGCCAGGGAACTGTCGACGCTAAATAATACGAGAAATACAAAATACCAATAATAGAAACAGCGTGGAAAACCGCAGAATTAAACAAGAAAATTGCACAGATTTTACGTCTCGTGAGGTCCGATAAAAGATTCAAAAATTAATTCAATTGCCACACTCTGCACCGCAAATTCTTCGACTCAACATAATAAGCTACATAATATTTGATACCATTACCAAATATACGAAATATTATTCATTATAGTTCGATTCGACTTTATTGATCGATCGATTTATGATTTACATGCCTCCCGATCAACATACACATTTTTAATAGAATTCGCAGTTTTTTATGATTTTTATGTAAATAAACGTTCAACAACTTTTTATTTAATTTTTTAAATAATAATCTATTGTTTGTAAACATAAGAAATCGCGCCGAATTCTATTTTTATCCAGAAATTTTTTGATTTTCTTCATTAATTTATATAAAACTCTTAACTTTTCGCGAGAATACTTTAATATTGAGTTTCATGAATTTTATACATAATTATTATTACACAGGGGAAAGCTATTATGAGTCGTTTGGCACAATCAATCCAAACGTAAACACTAAAACCTTAAATCGACCTATTTTCTTAGGTCCTAATAGGTCAACTTTTCAGGTCTCAAAACCACCACAAGTCGTTTATAAGGCGCATTTCAAGTGAAGGGCACTATTTCACGTAGCCAAACTCATGAAGTGAAGAGGATATTCGTTTGTTACTCTTCACTTCACAAAAAATTGCATACGTCAGAAATAACTGCACGAACAGTTATTTCTGAGAGAATAATTCAGTTCTATCGAATGCGTCTATTTTCTCCGCCCATATAACAAGGTATTTGGTAATAAAGAGACCAGCAATTAAGTTATTAACCCTGAATTGGGATTTATTGCAAAATAAAAATATTGTTAGGTCGCGAAGTTAGGGAAATTATTAGACTAAACATAGTTTCCGGGATGGTGATTTTAAAAGAGCTTACATAAGCGTGATACGTTTCTACAATTAATCAAATTGTAGCCATCATGAATATAGTTAGTTTTTAATGAAAACTGACTTGAGTTGATTAATGATGCAAGTGTGTATTGTAGCCGTACTCAGCTTGGATATAAAGATTTTTAAGTCTTGAAGACACTCTTAACGAACAAGAGCAAGAGAGTTTTAGATGTTTTTGATTATGATGCAGTCAATATTATCGGCGCTAGAAGTGGCAGATGATGGTGGGAATTTTCGCAGCAGTGCACACTGTCGGTTTTAACAGGAATTCCTGTTGTAGAGAGAATTTTCATTGTAATAGGCTTATTCAACGTAGAGCTCATAACATCTGTGAAGGTATCCTTCATATTTTTAACTGGTTTTTAAAAAATGCAGAAACCTTTTTCGTCGTTTTCTTTAGTGAATTGTCGATTTACAATTTTCAAGATCGGATAAGGATCGGATGTTACTACTAAACTTTACACTTCTAGAACTAGCCTCTAGCGTGCAACTAACCCTTTTGTATCTCTCCAATAAAACAGCCAAAATAATTCCTACAAGATCAGCATCTGCAACGAAATGCTCAAGAACGGTACTAAATACTTCTTTTACCACAACAACGTGAGCCTGTACCAACGATTTGGCCCACAGAGAAAAATGGTAAAGAAGAAAATTCGATCTCAGTAGACATAGTGTCATGCATCGCAGCAAGCCACCGATTCTACGTGTAAAACAAAATTAAATACATGCACTCATAAGCCAAAAAGTTATTTTGGTTGCAAGTTTTAAATGCTAACAGCTAAGAAAAGTCGAACGACATTCAAATGAATCTTTTGCTTAGTGAACGCATGGCTCACCGAGAAATATGGAAGAGTATTGTTAGAGAAAGAGTTTGCCATAAAGTAAATGGGACCGCTAAGGTCTGGGGCTACAGTAAGAATAATCTCCTTTCTTGCCTCGATGAACCCTTCTGGAACGATCGCCGTATATTTCATACCAAAGTAAAAAACCGACACTGGAATAGCTTAAATTCAGTTGTTTTATTTATTCATTACTTTTGTGTTGACAGTGGCTCCCCTTCAATTTTCTATTCTAAGTAAAACAGCTTTAATATATTTTACTAAAAAGGCTCATCTTGCTACTTAAGTATTTGACTATTGCAACTGAAAAGTGAGATAAAATCAATTTTTTTTTCAACTTGATTGAAATTTCGAAGCGAAACTATATTATACCACAGCAGTAAAATTTACGCAAAATGTTAAAATGTACGCAATTTACACATACGATTTGATAGATTGATGTCCAATAACGTGAAGTTGGTGCGAAGCACATTTTTCACAGATCACGAATTTTTATAATAAGTCAATAATTTGTAAACGTTGTTCGGATGTAGTAAGCCTTTCTATGATGGTATGGCAATGCTAACCGAGATCAATTGTCTATGACAGATGTTGCTAATCACGCGTGATCTGTCAAAAACATATACACCCAATTCTGTTTCTACACGGTAGATACGTTCCAGAAAAATCCATGTAAAAACCGTGAAAAAAAAGACTGAGTACATAGAAAAATAAGCCTAAAAAATGTTTTTTTTTGTTATTTCGAGCCCGCGGAAAAAAGACCGTGTAAAACAGAATTGAGTGCACACAAAAACCAATTAGAAAACAAAATTGGGCGCATGATATGGAAATTATTTAACCAGAAAATTGCAAGTTTATGAAATTTAGAAGTAGCTACAATGATATTTTATTATATATGATAGCATGATCTGCTTAAAACTGGAGTCCTGCGTTTCTCACGCACAAGATGTTAGGCAAGCGAACAAATAAAATAAAGAAAATCGACACTAATGAAAGGAACTTGCAATTAGAATTTGATACGTCTAATTTGATTTTGAAACAGATACCTGGAAATGGGTTTGGAATTACTAACTCTATTCAAACATCAAAGCGAGTCATCGACAGTAATACTGTTACTCGCATTTTAGCTTGGTGGTCAGTTACTAAAAGAAAACATTGGTTTCCTCAAATGTTAACAGTTTTCTCAGGTATTAGCAGCTAATTTGTAGCACACTTTTTCCCCTGATTTCTAATATGTACGAATTTTGTAGAAAAGTAAATACAGTAAAAAATAATAATCGCACAGTACTAAATACTAACGGTTCAACTTGCACTATTTAGTACGAGTATAATAAAACATTTGTAGAAACAATTCACTGAGAACATTCTGTTCTTGATGGGAGTTGGGTTTGATAAGCTTAAATTGTTTAAAAATAAAACTAACCTCGCTGTAATCATCACATATTAAAGAAGGCTGCCCAAATTATGCTAAGATTAATAATACAAGAAAAATACCTCAAGATTACCTTATATAAAAATTTAAATTTGTGTTAGAAACAGTATAAGTTCTGCATGCAATCAATGCATCTAAAAACTAACAACCCATCAAGTAAGCAAAGGATCGATTAGGACCCACTCTCATTTATTAATATAATGTCGGGCATTGTAGTATCGTTAGAAATAACGACCACAAATAGGCCACATTCAAAAGAAAACTTTTGATACTTTTTACAAGTGAGGTCAAATTTGTTTTCCGGAGAAATTTTGACGTTTTCAATGTTAATTAAAATTAGTAATGGAATTAATTATTATAATGACAATATAATTAAGAATATTTAAAATTGTTAATGTTTATTTTGTGCAACTAATTCAAGTTGTTCGATGAAAATTACGTTGGGGCCAATTTTATTTTCTCCAGTGTATATAAGTAGGTATCACGATTTCGAATGTAAACTGTTGAAAATTGTTTAAGAACACTAAACTAAATAAATACGTGATGACGTCCGAATAATATCAAGGTTAGGTAGGTAAGACGAATTACATATTAGGTGAAATATCTATATCTTTAGATTTTAACAAAGAATCATGCGACTTATTAACAAACTTGTCTGATTGTCTGGTTATTTAGAGAAGAAAAATTATTTACAGATTTGATTCAAGGTGACTTAATCGATTGAACATGAATATAAATTTACTAATGCTTTGTAAGATAAGTGTTGTAAATCATTACTTTCTCTGATGTGCGCTCACACTTATCATCATTTACCACTTAGAACTTCATTTACGATAACATTTTCTTCGTATGCTTTGATAACAAAAAATTATTTACCGAGTAGAGATGAGTAAACGACGAAAAGATTAAATTGTTTGTTTAATGCATTCGATGTTTACTATGAAGTTATGATGCCGTCATGTATATCGCCGCGTTCGCATATAATTCATGTAGGTAATGAAATACATTACAAATATTGTAGATTAGGAAAACCGTTCAACGGCATACACCACCGTGGTAAATCAAATTTATGAGAGAGCGATATGAAATTCACAATCACATAGCTCTAATACCGCTACCTAGATGGATTGGCGAATACACGATGATGATGTTAGATAGAGAAACACTTGCAAAATTTTGCAAAATAATTTATGTCGTTCGTGTCTTGTCTTTCTGTGTATTTTATGTCTATGTGCAATTTTTATACTAAAATTCTAGTTCATGTTTATTACAAAACAAAAACCATAAATATCGTACTTTATATGTTGTGCGAGATGCCAATAACCTGTTAAACATCAATTAATTCTAATGAAATTATTTTTAACTGACTCATTAATTTCTACACACCGATTAATGATGTAATTTATTTACATGTACGTACATACATTAATTAATATAGGATAGGTAAATATTGTGCAATTTAGACATTCGAATTTAGGTTCCACGAAAAAAAACATTTTTCCCGTGTGGAAAACAACACACACTTTTGTTACCCCAAAAATAACACTGAATGAGAAGGAAAACATAAAATTATCGATCCGTCTACGCTCATAGAAAGGCGTTATTGGTGTAACAAATTTTCCTTTTTTTTTGCACAAAATTGGCTTACCTTCAGATAGCTCTAAATCCAATTCCGCTAATTTTTCTCTTATATCTTCGGGGAGACTTTCGAAATCAATTAAGTCAGACATTATTTCGTGTATAAATTATATTTTTTACTTTAATTATTAATTTTAATAAACTTTGGTATTTTTTTTTTGTATTTTAATAAATTTTTTTTATCATATTTGAAAAACTCTTTTTTTTTGTATACTTGAATCACACACACACACACTTTATTTCATTTTTATTATTTCGGTTTATTAATTACCAATCACTTGAAATAATATTAGAATACTTATTATTATTATTATGGAACAGTTTAACATTAAAAAATAAAAATAAAAAACTTAAAAAAAATTCTTATATTAAATTTGACACCACCTCACTTTTTAGAATTGACACAATGATCGCATAAAGAATTTACTTTATTTTTGTTTTTTTTATTTATCAGCCATGTTTCTTTTTTATGGGAAATTTTTTTTATACGGTATTTTGTGACCGACATGGGGAAATTTTTGTCTGACATCTAGGGGATAATAGAAAAAACTGTGGTACATTCTTCTTCCGGTTTAAGCAACCGGTTGGAAAAATTGCGTGCGTTTTCTTACCGGTATATCAAGCAACTAGAAGAGAATAATTTGAATAGAAAATACTTTAAAATTATTTTGTTCACATCAGAATAGCCGAAAGATTAGTTGGAATCAATTTGCTTCTTTAAACCAAGATAAGCCATTTTTCCTACCTAATATTCCCAATCCACTACCAGAAATGAATAAAAATTTGTAATTTAACGTAATGAGAATAAATCAGTCAGTCGTTTAGCAACATTATAGTGTTGTATTTTATTTCGATGTCGTTGTCATTATACTAAAAATCGCTTCACAAAGGTTTCACATTTCTCCCTCATTAATTCAGTATCCCTCAATATCAAATTTAACTCTGTTGACGACGTTTGTAATGTTCCATTACTTATTTACTGGGCTATTTTCTGGTTATGATTCTTGCACAATCCATATTCGTTTGCGTCAATTCGACGAATCAAATCAACGACGTTGAACTTTGTTTCGGCATTTTTCAAAATTCTTTATCTTTTGGCATGCTCGGACACAATATTGTCTTGGCTGTCTAGACTCTCCGTCCATAACAATTTTCTTCATGGTCGTCTTAAATAAACGTACAAAACGTTCGGCCTCTCCATTTGAAAATGGACAAATGGAGCTGCCGTGAGATGTTTCATTTCGATTCGCTGGCAAAACTCGTTGAATTTGCTTAACCTAAATGATGGTCTGTTTTATACTAAGCATAGTGCTTCTATTGAAAATATCGCTTGAAAAGCTTTAATGGCCGTTTCTGTGGTGGTAGTGGTATATGTCATCCTGACGATGAATGAAAAAGGTCCATCGCTATCGACAATTTCGGAATACGTCTTTTATATAACGATAAGTGTTAGGCCACCAACAATGTTTTCTTGCTATTTGCTTCATCTTTACTAATGGCCTTCATGGAGCAGATTTAGAATTTTTACTCAGAAGGTATTTGATACAAGCACGCGAACATGTTATTTTTGTAACATAAGAGCACTGTTATATAACACATCGCCTGAAAAGTTCCCGGTGTAACAAAGAAAACATATTTTTTTCAATTCAGCAGCATAATTTCCTTCTAAAGCGATACAATCAGTCCAATGCCTCTTTAACATTTCGATTTTTTTTTTGAGATCTGTAATTAAGATAATTACGCTGTGGGCCAAATCTGGTGAAAACGGCGAATTCGGAAGCAATTCAATGTTCAATTCGTGAAATTTTGCTAACTAGTCGATCGCAACAGACTTGTGACATCCAAAAATACAGACACCATAACCTTTCCAGCCGACTGTTGTGCTTTTGGTCGCTTCGGACGAGGTTCACCGGCCTCTCGCTATTTAGCTGATTGCCGATTTGAGCGTGGCGTATATAGTGGTGGATTTATGTTTCATCCATTGTCACATACCGCATAAAACAATCCTTTTTATTGCGCTTAAACAGCTCCAAACAGCGCACGGAATCATCGACGCGTTGTCGTTTTTGATCCATTGTGAGCAAACGCAGTATCCACTTCGAACACAGCCTTCTCATGGACAAATGTTCGTGTAAAATATGACCAACACGTTCCATTGGTATCTTTACAAATGTTAGCTATTTCAGGCAACTTCACTTTATGGTCTTTCAAAACAATTTTGTGGATTTTTTTATGTTTTCTGGAGTCAAAGCCTCATTTGGGCGTCCAGAACGTGGTGCATCTACGGTGGTTGTACGACCACGTTTAAATTCAACATTCCAGTCAATGATAGTTGATTTTCCTGGTGCAGAGTCTGGATAACACTCATCAAGCCACTGCTTTGCATGAACGGTATTTTTTCCCATCAAAAAAAGTGTTTAATCAACACACGAAATTCTTTTTTTCCATTGTATTGAAATTAACAAAAATAGCGTCACTAAAACAACTGTTACTTGTAAACTTAATGATCGAAATGTCATGAAATTTTACAGGTATCAATTGAAGGTTGGTAGAATTTAAAAATCATATGGGTTTTAAATTTCGAGCATTGTGTCATCTCTACGCTACCAACAGGGAAATTGTTGTGTGTTGATCGTACTTCTAGATTCATGTACGATTCAATATCATCGAATGTCGTACCAGATGGACCTGACTGATATTCCTGACAAACCATTTGTACTGCCTTGTTTGTGTGTTGGCTTGTACCAATTGTATACCGGCAACTCATCAGAATAATGACACATCTTTGGAAACGCTAAATTGTTCTTACATTCAGGTTCTTATCGGGATGGAATATTGACACAAGTGGCTTATGATCTGTCACTAAATCATAAAAGAGCTGCCTTTCAAATATTGATGAAATTTTACACATCCGAAAATGTTAGAGTTCGCTTGTTCTCTTGTTTCTGGTTTCTCCTCGCCATAAAGCAGGAGGCATCGGTCTTTATCAATTCTGATGATTCAGTGAAACTGTAGTAGTTTGAATAGGCCATGTACTATGTTGAATGAGGGAGATAATGTACTCGGTGAGATAATTCTTCGATCCGAGCAATTGGATACATAAACGGAAGAATTTAGTTGGTTTTGTCACGTTGACGTCACAACTCATGCTGCGATTTCGGGATTGAACAATTTCGAAATCCTATCATTTAGGGTTAGGTGAGCCCTGAATTGGAACGATATGTCTTTTCTCAATTGTTTGCAAAAGTCCATTCCAAAAATACATGCTCCTTGTTGCTTTCAATACATTCAAGTTTAGCTCTTGTTGTTCCTATGTAAAATTTACGGTTGTATTCCATTTAATTTAACAGTCGCTGTATACAACAATTCTGACGTTCTTCCGCTGACCTTCAACTGAATGTACATTTTACGATTATTCTTCTTGGTGAAACTGTTACCTTAATGACTAAATTGACTCATGTTTCTTATTAGACAGAATCGGAGTTCTATGATGCCTTGATTGATGTGGTTTTAAGCGACATACAGACTGAATATGACTAATTTGGTTACAACGATGACATGATTCCTAAAACAATTAAAAAATTTATTTCGTATTGCACCATAGACACCTACATGTGTAGGTCCTACTCGTGTCTATGATTGCACCCACATCAACGGAAAGGCGCTTACTAGATTTAAAATAAAATTTGTGATCTAAAACAAAATTTGAATCAGGTTCACGATAAGTGTTCTCGCATTTTAGTTCGATGTCGTTGTCGTAATTATTGCTATGGAGCTTATTAAGATGTTAGAGTGACATAAAACCCCAAACCGGAGTAGTCCCAGAAGTCAGCCACCCTGTGATAGTCTCTTGTCGAATTCGGTCCGTATCCCAGGATTGTGAATACAAATATAAATTTGACGGTTTACTTTTGTCAAATCACACAACTTCTGCAATACTCCCGAAAATACTGATGGTTATGTTACAATAAATAATTAGCCAAAGGCTCAAGTGACTGATGTATGTAATTTTTTTACTCTATTTTTTACTCTCAGCCGCAAAAAATTTACTGCCATGACGGTTAAAACTATCATGACACAAACATTTTTTGAGGCTGATAGTAACACGATAGACAAAAATTTTGACTTGGTATTCTGCATGTTTTATGAGAAGGTCATGTAACGGTTTTGCGATCGGTGTTATTCATGTGAAGCGATACTATTAAAACCATTTTCGGGATCGAGTGATGCTCGATTGCGTTGATATGACATGATGGCTACATTACTTTCCGGCACTTTCGAGTTCAAATTAAATAGGAATACTCTGAAAAAATATCAACACCACAAGGTAACTACCACTAAGGTAGTTAGAAAGGCCGTCGAAAAGAAATGGATGTGTTAAGTAGGGATAAAGTGAGCGACACATTGCTTAATTACTATACCGGCCAATTGTAAAATATGTATAGTATTGTGGCATTTAGCTGTGAAAGCAACAACCAAAGCTTGATAGATAGTGAAGCTCATAAATTATATGAGCACCTAAATAATAAATGTAGATCCAAAAAATGCCGTGATTAGATATTTTGTGTTGTTTTCTGGAAACCCGGTTCCACCTATTAGAAATTATTGATGACAATAATCAGTTTGTTACCAACGACCATCAACTTAAAAATTTTATTCCAAAGCTAAATTTGGCAAACTATACCAAGAGCCTGTAATAAACTACAAAAATAATGCTGCACTAAATGGTTTGCTTTAGGAATGAACATCTAAACCTAGCTCTAGCACACGATTCATAAAAGAACAAGGAGTCAAGCACATCAAACTAAACTGCGAGTTGTTATTGACTAATCACAAATCAAAATTTGGCCTACCAGCAAAATATTTATTCAATCATTTTGATCGAAAAGTTGTATCGGAAAATAAAAATCGCAGAAGAACTTCAATATTTGTAAACTGTAGGCTGCCGAGATGATCCCTGAAAACCAGTGAAGGAGTACAATCTAACAAAGGTAACTTATGGCAATGGTTTAGGAGCATAGCCATAAACACATCAGCTGTCACGAGACGCAGCAGTTGCTTATCGAAAGGGAAACGAAGAAATTTTTATTCAAACTTATTAAAGTGAGGAGGTTTTAATCTGAAAAATTCGTACACCAATTCAAAGGAGGTCTTAGAATCAATTCAGAAGGAAAACCAAGAAGTGGCTAAATTTTGAATGATTGATCCAGAAGAAGTCATATTTAGCTTTCAGTTTTCAGCCATTTCAAAAATATTTGATCCACTACGTTGGATAACTTCAATAACTAAATACCTGCAAAAATATCGATGCAAAGGATATGAGAAGATGGCAAAAAATTATTTAATCACCTAGAAATTCTGTGGAAATTTTAACAATAAACAAAATTAAAATACCTAGACAAATTAAGGCCATTTTTGGTGTTATCGCATGCTTTAAGTAGGATATGCACCGTTGTCGCATAAATCAGAGTGAAATTGCAGAGTGAGTTCGGGAGATGTTAATATCTCTTTATTAGCATCGAAGACAAGGTTTTGCTCTTAAGGTTGAGGTTAGTTACGTAATATCATTCTCGAAAATCTATTTCTCTTCTTTCTGTCGCAAATTACGTGCGATCATTTTACCATAGTGGCGAGAACTAACCGAAGTTGTGAACCAATGTGAGGATGTGCATTTATTCATTTAAAGCTGACTCGTCTATTACAGGATATTCGTTGGTGCTGTCACACTTCTCCACCCATAGTGAACGTAGGGAACGATTAGTCAAAACGAGTGGGTCGCATGATATCCCGTACGAGTAGTAAAGAATTGCGATGTGAATATATTCCGACTTGCATCGACGTGTTTTTCAGAAAGTCGATTGCTGATAACAGAGTAACACCGCAAGTGCTTTCGACGCACTTTGTGATTTTGAACTTTTGGCAGTTGACACAATGTTTTGTCTCGTTTTACATTTTTGTTGAGTGCTGACCACACGAACATATGTATTCCGGATTAGCTTGACTGAATTTCATTTTCTCGAATGTGAGATATCGTAAAATACTTCAATATCTGGGGACACGAAACCTGTAATTTGGTAAACTTTAAACTATTGTCGTTCTCAATAAATGATTTGAGTTCCTCATCCTAGGATTGTTCAGCCGCCATGAATAAGTAATCTAGCTGTGATCATTGCGTCGATGCGAGAAAGAGCATTCGCCACAAAATTATCATTGCCGAAAATGTGATGTATATCAGCTTGCGGAACGATGCTTTCTCAAGATTTTGTCTTCAGTGAAGCTTTCCTTACAGCACTTGAATGCTTGATTATTACTGTTTTCGTTTTTGCTTCGACCTTTTAGAAACTCGTGTAATTTGGCTTGATCTTGAGCCGCCTTGGCCGAAATTTGTGATGATAGTTCAACATTCTTAGGAATCGTTAAATTCCTTTAGTGGTTGGTGATTGGACGCATGAAATTTGTTTTGTGTAAATTTGAGCTTGGGCCGGCGTAATACTCTCAGCTGATATATCGAAGCCAAGGAAACTAATTAGTTTCTCTCCAAATACGCATTTATTGAAACTGATTACCAGACCGGTGTCTTGTAAGCACTATTTTCAGCTGTTCGACGGGTACGGTCTAGGTTGGGCGATGCCACTAAAATATGGCCGATATCCCCATCATTGGTGTCTCGAAAAATTGAGCGAATGTGCCACATTCCGTAATCCGAAAATCATACGGCAGAACTCAAACAAACCGAATGGAGTACGTATGGCTGTTTTTTCAATATCTGACTCAAAGATATCGATATGGTATATGCCCGTACAAGGTCGATCTTTAAAAAAATAATAACATCCCTCAAGCTAATTATTGAAATCATTGACTAAAGGTATTATATATCCATCGGGCTTTGTTTTTTGAATGAACCCGTGATGTCTCCGCATAACCGCACACCATCGTCAATTTTCTTTGTGGTGAGCTGGGACTAGCCCAATTGTTCTTCAAAAGTCAACATACTCCTTCACTTAACCAGGGGGTCTATTATGAAACAAATCCGAAATCGGGTTTTTCGATCAAAGCGGATTTTTACTAGTTATTTGTTTATACTTTTTCTATCTACGAGTAATAGACCGATTTTTTTTGTTATCGAAAAATCCGAAATCGAAAATGTTTCATAAAGAGACCCCATGAGATCGAATTTCTTTTTACCTAATTCCATTTTCTCTTTGTTGAGCTGTGGAATTCTCGCTGAACATGGTTGGCATTGTGTTTCGATTTTGCAATATTGAGTTTAACCGTATTACGCTTCGGGGTTTCATCGAAAACTGACTTGAAATAGGCCATAGATGTACGGGAAGTGCAATATTCCGGAGCGGATAATATCTCGGAGTGGGATGACATACAATTACATCAAATAATTCATGTCACATATACGTACACCCAATCCCTTTTTACACGGTGATACGTTCCAACGTAAACACCACGTAAGACCGTGTAAAAGAAACTGTGCAAAAAGACCTTGAGTACAAGATAAAAAGCCCTAAGAGCCTAAAATTTTTGTTTTTCAAAACCGTGTAAAGAATGGTTTCGATGTACATAGAAAATAAGTAAAATCAACTGCATATCATTGTTGATACATACCGAGTTGAAACAATGCTTAAATTCTCACTTGATGTCTCCAACAAATTGTAAGTAAGGATATACCAAAAATTGAATTATCGTGGCGTCGCGTCGCCCGGTTGTCCGTAGTTGAGATTCGGCAAATACCTATTAAATTACCTTGATTATCTGGATAAAATATATCACGACTTTTTATTTGTTTCCCAGAGTTCGTTCACTAATCCAAAATAATATTTGAAACGTGTTTGTTTATACCAATCTAAAAAAAAAGGATTTTATACACAAATAGGACTTACGCGATTGAGACGATGATCCAAAAAATGAAATTTATTTATCTAAAAATCACTTTGCATCTTTTTTCGCCTAATAAAATTAACCCTTTATTTAATTTTATCGGTATATTATGTATAATATATATACTTTTATTGACAATATTTATCCATGTATTACAGATTACATAGTTTCTTGTATCAAGCTCACACTTAACCTATGTTTTGTATCATTTTTTAAATTTTATTTTCTTTGTTTTAATATTTCTGAATTTTATTATTTCTTTTCTTAAATTTCTTGTATTTTTTTATCATTTATATAATATAATCAATCTGTTTATAATAATATAATTTTATTTATAATTAATATATAATAATATAATAATAATAATAACCATATTTTTTTACTTTTATTTAATTTAATTTTTTTAACACCGTCATGAATGTTTTCTTTTGAGTGTGTTGCCTCTAAATGACAATCTTTTATATTTTTTTTTGTTTGGAGTTAATAAAAAATTTTTCTTGTATTTATTTATTTTTAATTTTTTTCAAAAATTATTTAATATTATATTAATTTTAATTTGTTTTGTTTAGTTTTAAATTTACGTCTACAATATAATTTGTTTTAATTAATTTATTATTTATTTAAAAATTTATTATAATATGTATTAAATTTAATAATTATTTAAAAAAATTAATTTAAAATTAATTTTTTTTGCTCTGTATTTTCAATTATATTTTTTTTAGTCACGTTGTAGTTAATTATATTTTTAAAAAATTATCTCAAAAAATTCTCGGAGGGATTTTTTAAAATTTTTTGTATAATTTTTTACCATAATAAAATTTATTTTATATTCTTGTTAAGACAAAAAAACGATAAAAATTTTTATTTTATTTAACTACATCTATTCTTTTAACCCTTATTTATTTTTTGTTTATTATACTTTTATATGTATTTGTGACATGATTTTGTGACATCTAAAATTAAATAAAAAATTAAAAAACTCTGTAATTAATTAATTTAAAATGAGTATTTTATTTATATAAAAAGAATTGAGTAATATTCAAGACGAGTACAAACTATTTTTATTTTTTTTATATTTTGATTATGCACGAGATTTTAATGAGTGTTTTAAGATGAATCGCTGAGACTGAGACTGACTGGAATTTGATGTTTGCATATTTTTTACTGATTCAAGCGCTACTCTTATATATTTTTGGTCAGTCTTATGATTTTTCATATATTTTGTTGTCTAAATAGTTTTTTAAAGTTTTTAAAAAAATCAATTAAAAAGTATTCACGTCGATTATAGAATCCGCGGGAGCGAATCGAACGCGGATTGGAAAATGCATATAAATAAAATGGAAAACAATTGCTATAAGTCAAAGTAGCCACGCAAATTGTATTGATTTTCATACAAATCGTTTTTTATGATTCCTCCGTACAAACGTAATAAAATAGTTGCTGCTGGTCTAAACCAAATTTTACTTTAATAATTGTATAAAAGTCCATAGAAATCTCTTTGATATTATGATTTAAAATTCTGTTCTGTTTTTTTTAAATGCAGTTTTCATTCCGCAATCGATTCGCTCCCGCGAATTCTATAATCGACGTGATTATAATAAAACGTTCCAGGACACAAAATTATAAATTTCGAGGTACTTCCAATTTTGGCTGTGTAAATTTATTTTAATTACAAATTTTGAATCTAGTCCCTTTATTTATTACATAATTGAAATATTTAAAGGGGAAAGATTAGAATCAATAGACAAAGTTTTTATAATTTTTCCAGTTTTTATATCAAAAGTGTAGATTTTATTTAAATATACATTTATATAAAAAAATTTGTTGTTTCTATTATATAATATTATAAAAACTAAACAAATAAAAAATCTAAAGCAAAAAAGAAATAATAAAAAAATTGAAATAATAAAAGTGCTGATATTTGTTTAAGTTGGTACATTTAAAATAAAATTATAATAATATAAAAAATCAACTAACTACAATTATAAAAAAAAAAAATTTATAAAATAATAAAAATATATATATTTATAATAATAATAATAATAATAAATTGCAATTTTTTTATTTATTTACCTTTATTTAGTTTTTAAAAAGATTTTGAAATATCAGACTTATAATTTGTTTGTTTTGTAATAATTTTTACTTTTGTAATATTTAATTAATTAATTAGAATCTGCATCTATATAAATTTTTATTTTGTTTAAACTAAAATTAATACGAAAAAATACAGTATATGCATAATATAATATAGAAAAAAAAATTAATTTTTATAATCATATATTTACAGATTCAATATTTCTTTTTTTTAATAAACAAATTTATTTCACAAAAAATAAAAATTTAACTAAAAATTTACATTTTCGCAATTGGAAAAAAAAAAGAAAATTGTTTTAATCAATTAATTAATAATCAATGAAAACATATAGATTTATTTATTTATATTTAATTTTAAAATATAAAATTATGTAATAAAAATAATAATAAAAAAATCATAAAACACCTTAATTAGTTGTTTTTGATTCTTCTTTTTCCTTGTTTTCCTCTGTTTTTTCATCAGCCTGAAAATAAAAAAATGATACAAATTATGTTATATTAGAGACAATGATTAGGAGGTTTCTTTGTACATTAATTTTGGAGTATGAAATACCGCGCATGCTTTTTGAAAGTAAGAATGTGTATGAAAATCCGAGTTTCCCCCTCGTGTGAATCACAATGGGAAATCATGCAAAATTATATTCATCTTACGGAGAATTTTGAATATTTTTTGTGCAAAAAAGGACATGTTAAAATTTCTGACTAGAAACATTTTGACCGAATTACAAGTTCATAAAGTTCATTCCCAGGACACACCTTAAATATAAAATTGTACACACTAAAATATTGTAACCTTCATGGTTAACCTTCATGGAAAGCTATTTGTAATTTCAAATGTACAGATCCCCATCACCGCTTAAATGATATGTATCGTTTTGTTGGGTCCGCTTGGGAAAATACTAAACAGTTTGAAGCCAAAAACATTAATTATAACTAAGCCATGAACGTGATAATAACACCCGTTATGTGAAAAAATTATTTTTAGGAGAAAACGGATTTTTCAGAATTCAATTGTTTCATGCAAATAAATTGCAAAATATTTTAGTTTTAATTAGTTTGTTATATAGCCAAATGTTTCTTAATACAATTTGGGCGTTGAAAATGTTTAAGGATCGATTAAAAATAAAATTGTATGCCCTCTTAGACGAATGTTTATCGTTTTATCATGTCGGTCTAATATTAGGCCGCCGCCATCATGAGACTGCCATACATGTTTTAGAAATCCGGCTTCCTATGGAACGATAAAATCCGGACAACCCAAAATAGAAATGGGCTTGGGGAAAATACCTAGTCTGTTTAAGGCCGTCAATGTCAGTCGAGACTTAAGAAGATGAAGCGAAAGACCCAAATAATTTCCACGATACTTAGCCAACGCGACAAACATTTGTGGAGCAAAACATGACACTCGACAGGTCACAAATAATTAAAAAATAACTCATCCAATTTTTATGTAACTAACCATTATTCATCTGGGCCAACGGCCAACCAGATTTAACTTTTTCCCATCAGAAAAGATCAGCTATTCATGAATAATTATGAAAAATAGGAAACATTTTTCATTTATTTGTAAGCAGTTGAGTGCCAAGTTTTGCTCTAGGAATTCATGAGGTTTGGTTTTGCTGTGGTAATAATTAAGGTACTTGATTTCATTTTAGCACGTTTCGCGCTGACTGATACAATTACTGGTGGTATTAACCAGCCCCCGCATTTTCTACAAGCTCATTTACATTTTGGGTCCTTCGGTTTTGATCGTCCCATAGGTACCTGGAACTTCTTATACCAATTTAATGAAATGAAAAAACCGCTTTAAACCGCTTAAAATTTCTTTTGGCCGATAAATATTTTCAATGTGACATTTGCTTTGAGCAACACTTAGCTATTCAAGAAACTAATTAAAATTATTATTTTTTCCATTTCCACCGTAGGCAGACAGACACAAAAATTATCGCGATTGTACATCAGGCAGTGACAGTTGATGACAGACTGAAACTCGATTATCGTAGCAATTCATCGTGTTCGTCGGATCTTTTGTGATGTGAAATCGAATTACGTTCCAACCAATTGCTTTCAGCAAGTGTCATTTTTATGTGTAATTAATCTACAAATTTAAAATTAATTATAAAAAAATTAATAGATTGAATTTCTTATAAAACGAAACTAAACTAATTAATATTTGACTATCTCCATGTTTCCAGTCACTATCTTGAATTTCATATTTATCGCCGCGATAAATGTAAAAATCTAGTTTTTTAAACGTAATAATCTGGTCTTTGCAAAAATCGTGAATTTGCGATTATCTGGTTTGTGTCTGGCTACCGTGTTATGGACGAGAAAAATCAAAAGTGGTTATAAAGTTATTTAACAAAGCAATTTTGAAAAAAACTTGTTATCCTTAAAAATAAATAGCGTAACTACTTTTATTTAATTTTTTACATCAAATTTCTCTGAATTTTCCAGTAGTGTCATATTATTTGGTGGGATGGAAAAGCTTTGCATATTAATCCAAACACGTTATATTTTGAGGAATAAGTCTCGCTAACTAGATTCGCTTACCAAGCAAACTACCACTTCCAACTAACAAAATATAGGATATAGGATAATTTTAGAACTATCAAGTATTATTTATTTTTTGTTTTCAAATCCTCCGTAAATATTTTTCAATAAACGATATAAAAGTTATTTTTTAATTTTTCTTTATTCGTATTCGGCTGGTGTCATCAGCGGCACAACTACATATCGGTCCACCCAGTTAAGGCACTGAAAAATGGTAGAACATATAGGTAAATAATTTTAGAACGTTTATTCAAAAATAACTACGTCTAAAACTTTAGTGGAAAAAGGACAATCGTATAAAAGAAATTTCCTAAAACTTGCGTGACCCAAACCAAAAGTTGGAAGACTATGGTTAAACATAAATACTCGTTCTTTTTAAAATAATGTATTGAATTCTGATTTTGAAAAGTTGATGTGTTGTTCTTCATCTTGGCCAGTTAGAATATTAGTAAAGAAATACTACAACGTGACGCAGAGTCCTTTTCTAGGAGTGAATTAACCAGTTCATAAAAAGAGTGCAATAGTGGCAACAACTGTGTAGATGTAAATATCAATTCATCTAATTGTATTCTTATTTCAGGTACGTCTGAAGTCATTCCATATAATCAGTTACATAGCGCAACTTTTATGGTAAAGCAGAATTATTCTTAGCGGCTGAGCTTGGGTAAATTTGGGAGAAATTCTTAGTATATTTTCACTCGTTTTAAGTGGAGATATTAGTAATTTAAATGCCATTTATAAGGAATTTTTGCCAGTATATGAAAAACTGATTTGCTCAGATGACTTCAGTTTTAATAGGCTGAATAATAATTTATTACATAACGAGTGTTTAAAAGTGTTTTTATTTTATATCTTTTGGCGTTTTATTCAACTAGAATGGAACAATTTTAGGATTGATTTTAGTGTATAATCCGGATAAACATAATGTTTTAAATGTTGATCAATGCTAATTAATATATCTGAT
Source organism: Nephrotoma guestfalica (assembly GCA_963691935.1). NCBI lineage: Eukaryota > Metazoa > Arthropoda > Insecta > Diptera > Tipulidae > Nephrotoma > Nephrotoma guestfalica. Next base: position 296,416,386 of record OY829914.1, on the reverse strand, counting down.
CATGACTTGATGTTTGCTTGTTATACATGTTGCCGAACTAAAAGTAAGATTACTCATACAAATGTCTCTAACTATATAAACAAATCCATCATCATTTTTTCATTAACGTATTTTCTTCAACTGGTCTTTGGGTTACTGCTGTTCTGATGTGAATGCCGTTTTGTTTTTAAATGCAGTTTGCGTGTGAAAACTTTCCGTTGAAAATATTTTGAATGGAATAGTACCCCCGAAGGAACTGGAAATAATTATGCAAATACAAATGTAGTTGCCCCTACTTTTGATTTTTGTGCAAATACCAATCGGAATACTAGTTTGAACATAGCATTACAACTGCACAGGTTTACAAATAACGATCTAGCATCAATACTCGATAAAGTAAGCTCAATTGCTATTCTAATCATATTTAATTTGTTTAAGGCATTAGAGTGTACCATTCACTTCTATTACAAAAATTGTTTCTATCTGTGGACCTAATGAATATTTCAGTATGGGCCAGACATAATGCAAATAAACTTTATTCCTGCAAAAATAAAGCGTTACTGTTGACTAAGAATGATTCGCAAAATTACACACTAAAACTGGATAGGAACCAAGCACACAATTTATCGGTAATAAATAACAACATATAAAAATAATTTTTGAGGAGAAACTGGAGAAAGCAAAGGTTGCTAGATTTATTTTGGTTTTAAAGTGAACCATATCCATCAGGAAATATTTTTTATATAGTTTTGTTTTTTGGGTACCCAGTAAAATCAAAGGCCTACACAATCTTATTTAGAATTTCATGGATATTTCATTGATTTTTTAATCGACAAAATTTGCGTTTGGTTCCTACCCTGATTTTAGAAGATGGTCACATTATATTTGTTTCTAAAGTAAACAACTTGAGAAGCAACCGGATTAGAATTTTTGTCGTAGCTCTGTTTATTGCTTAAATGTCTACTTTCATTTTGAGTATGCGAGTTATATTGTATATTTCCGATGTTATAGCAAAAAGGGGAGTTTTCGGTTTGAAATAATACTTTTCTTTTTAATAATGTTCAAAGCAAAGTTTTGAATACTTTATTTTCAAGATATTCGGACCTTGCTTTCACAGGTTGAACGTAGTCCTCCCTCCTCCGATCATTGTTGTTTGATTGTTAAATTTTTGTCCGCAATTGAGCTTGACCTATTCATTAATCTTTCATACGATATTGTGCGAAGCCGTGATTTTATACTCATGCTAGGTGAAAGAATTCAGCATAGTTTTGATTTTTGAGTAGTTACCCCTACAAGGTTTGCCGGTGGTGGCGGTTACATAAAAAAACAAGCTAGACGAGTAGAGTTTAACACTTTTGTTTTTAATGCCGTATTTACATTTTTCGCTAATTTGTGTAGGAATATAGGTAATTTAATCAAACAACAATATTTATAAAGATAATAAGAACAAGAATAAAATGTGCACAAGACCTTTCACGTGAAAGCAGTTCCGGTGGATGTACACCACCGAAACTACCTGTCGTACTCCTATACTGCAACCTCTAGACCAAATTATTGGCTCAAAACAATTGTTTGTTAATCCTTTTAATTATTGCATCCACAAGTAATTTTCATTTAGGGAAATGTGGGGGCTAATCTGATTCAAAACAAATACTAATTTAGTATTTTCGTTTTAGAAATGTATTCAGGGGTTATTTTGGGATTCCGGGTTATTTATTACCAATCAAGATTGAAATAATCGAGCACCTAAGATTTAGTTTCCAATTCACTTCATATAGATATTAATAGCCGGCTGCACAAATTTGTGTTAGTACATAAAACAATAAATGTATTTGAATATTAGAGGTTCCTGCAGAGGAGTTGGAACGTCGTTTGCTAGCTGGAACTCACCAGAATGTCAGCAAATTCAGCTTTATCTCTTTTAAAATTAAGGTCAGTTCTTCTATATTTGAAAAGCCACTGAAAGCTACAGAAATGTGTTCCAAGATGTTTTCGATCAATTTTATAACTCTAACAATTCTATATCTGCTGTGTCTTTTGCTAGTAATCACTAAATTCGGAATTTTATGGCCAGACTATCAGCCATAATTCCAGCCCATTGGAAATGGTATTTTTCTAGATCATTGGAAATCATGTCTTGTATTAGTTGTCATTTCCGCTGGCAGTTTTCGAGTGCATAGTGCAACGTCAAGTTTCATGAATTTGGTAAGATAATAATTCCACAACATGAATTGAGTAATTAAAATTTTTGGTTTCAATTAAAAGAATAAGGATTAAGTACATCTAACATTAGGTCGAAACTTATTGCAATTTGTCGCTAAGCTTTAAAATGAAATTTCATGGCAAATAATCAATCCGCCTGGACTGTAGAGATGCCGAATTTTGTTGAACTAAAGTTTTTTTTTGTAAAACCTAAAGGTTTTTGAACCAATATTTGATGGAAGTTATCCATCAATGGAGATGGAGTTGGTCCTTATACACAGTATGCAACTTCACTTCGATTTCCTAACACTTTTGTTTAGCTAAATTTTATTATATAAATCATAGGCAAGCGCACAAGGACAATTGTGATTCGAGACTGATCCAAGACTATGTTCGTAATATTGACATAATTTTAAAGAAGACCGATAATTTGTGGACAAAAACTTCTCTTAAACACAGTACTTCTTCATAATTCTTCCTGCATTAGTGATCAGCGTTTAAACTCATCTTACCCATTGTCATTTTACGTACAAAATATCTGTGCCTACCATTAACACGTTGGTAAAATTCGTTTTAACTGAGGAGAAATTGTCAATGAACTGTATAATTTCCGATTTAGAGAGTCATCGATCAGACTTATGTATGCGGGTTGCTTCAATTGTAAAACCCGTATTTTCCAGAAACTAATCATCAACGATCCCTCGAATTTTCCTTGTAAGAAAAATGATATTACATGAACCGTAGAAAAATTTACTGTCATTATAATTTTTTTCACAATGGGAAAATATCAAGGTCAAGGTAACAAAAGTATTAGTTGCGTGTCTACCTAGGTTTTAGTAAAACGAATTTTCTTTGAAATACGGATATATCGTGTTGATAAACATATTTGCCTGGTTAATGAACTCTTTTTCGTACGATATTATCTTAAAAAACTTTGCATTCTTGTAATACTTTTTAAAGCATGATGACACACCAAAATAAAAAATAAATTAAAAATTTATAAAAAGAAGCTTTTTTCTATACCTTATCTTTTTCTAATTCTTTTTCTTCTTTATTTTCTGCTTCGTTGTTATCTTGTTCAGCTGTTTTTTCGGTTTCTTTTTCTTTACCCTCTTTGGCTTCTGGTCTGTTGAATTAGAATGAACGAAATTGAAATCATTAACCTGTTGTATAAATATTTATATAAATAACAAACAAAAAACTTACTCTGGTTTCGGTAAATGAGAATTCAAATCCAATTTTGTGCAAATTTCATCCCAATCGGGGAAACATCGCTCCTTCATTCGGGACACATGTCCCACCAAATTCGGACACGATTCTGTTATATAATCTCTCAATGGTAAATTTATTTCTTTTGAAATAAAATGAAGCTGTGATAAAACTGCAAATGATACAACATCCAATGTTGTTGGCTCGTCACCGAAATAGAATGGTTTATCAGCTAGCATGTCCGATAGAACTTTCAAGTCATGGCGACCAAATTCTTCAATTTCTTCTGGCTTGTGTACACCCATTCCTTGGGCTTTTAATTTTTTGGAACCCTGGAACCACTGAATATTGAGACAATCATAAAAAACAAACAAAAAACGTGGAGAAATAATAAACCAGAGGAGATATAAATGAAAATGCAAGCAAATTAAAACGTTTTAAGAAAACAGTTAGGAAAGAATATTTACGGGATTAGGGCCAAAACTAAACGTTTTTTGTATTAAAAACACAAACTATCAACGCTCGATAAGTACCATACACACATGTGCTTCAGATGATTTGTAACATCTGCTTTTTTCATATGTATATGAATCGAATGTTAATAGTCTTTAACACAACACAACTACAACATAAAATACAATTTGTTAACAAAACAACGAAAAATTAAGAAAAGCATAAAAATCGAATACAAACCTTACGTCCAAATGTGAATTTAAATAAGAAATTTAATATTCCATTTGGTATCCATGTTCCGAATGCATGCTGTAAATTAACTTTGTATCCCTTGAGCAATAGATCGGGATATTTTGAGCGCCACCAGAAAATAACCCAAATTAAATGATTCTCAATCATTGAAATAATTGCATGCGATATATTACGTTGTTCCTGTGTTAAATTTGAGTCCAAATCTTTTTCGAATTTCGCCGTAAGCTCCTTGATTATTATAGCTGAATCGGCAATTTCTTCACCATTCAATTCAATAAATGGTAGTTGACCTTTTTTCGAGCGATGCTTCATTTTATGATCAACATTCTGAAAATAAAAAAAAATTTAAATCAAATTAAATAAATTTCCCTCATTACATCGTTATATTATATTTCACATTTCAGTATCATATGTGTGCATCTTACATTTATCTTACACAAACACACAAACACATGATAAAAAAAGAAATGAATAATAATAAAATTAACCATTTATTAACGTTAATTTATAAAACGCATCCTACAGAATAAAAGTCAACTCTTTTTAGTTTTCTTATTATGTACATACGAAGAGAACAATAATAATGATAAAATACAAAGATATTTATGTTGGCTTTATGTACACTCTATACATGGCAATCATAAAACAGTAAATGAATTAGAACATACATAGGAATGTCATTCGTGTGGGAGAAATAATTAATGCAACGCTAAAAATAATAACTTTCTTTTGCCCACCAATTCTTATTCTTACGACAGATTTTACTTCCTCAACATGTTTGCTGTTGGATATCTAAATAAAAACAAATTGAAAATAGTTATTGTATCCGCTGCAAATTTATCTAAGTCCAAATATGCATTAAACCATCTAATGTACATTATTTCTAATATTTTTTTGACGGAAATGAAATTACAATTCAAAAAAATTCAAGTCATTGGTCATTGACCAGCGAGAGACCACATAGAGATAAACCGAATTCGATTGCAAAATATATTCCAAACCTAAATAAAATCGTATAAAATAATTCTTACAATTTTTCTACGTAAATGGATTGCGCAAAATTTCTATTGAATCAAGCTAAAAATGTAAAGTATGTTTCTAAAAAAAGAATTGGAAACATGAAAATATGTAAATTTCCCATTATGCATGTACATACATATGTATGTACGAACATACTATATACTATTAACAATAAAATAGAGAAAACGATTTATCGACAAAAAAAAACATTTATTATTTATAAATTTACTTAATTACACCAGCAACAACAAAAAAGGTTATTCAGATACATACGTACAAATAAATCAAAATTGCACAAAAACATAGTTTTGAATTAAATATTCATCAAGCATAATGAATGTGATATCACATACTCTTATGTAGTTACCGAAAAAAATTAATTGGGAAAAACGATTTGTCTTAATTTGCCTAACCCCTTTTCGGATGCTAAGTGAAATTTGATAAATTATACTCCTATAAAGTAAGTTCAGTCGGTTTCTGTTTCAAGTGAGGTTTAATAATTTTATTGGAATTTTTTTATAAAAACTGGCGCAACAATTTTTTAATTCATTTCATATTTCAAGCCGTCCTGAATTTTGAAATTAGTTCACAACCTTACAAAGAACTTCTAGCTCATTTTGAAAAACATTCGGAGAACGAAATTGTATGTTGGTGTTCCCCCAATCTGCCCATATTCACAATATTATTTACTAATTTTAAAGTGAGCTACGGCAACCTCCTGAATGAGTTAAATTCACGATGAAAAGGATTTATTCGTCAAATAGTTTCCGTGTCCTTCCAGACAGCTAGCTAAATTTCAATCAATCATTTGTAATTATAAATTGTTCCTACGGAAATTAAAGACTGTAGCAACGTAAACGCTGTAAAGCTAAAGTTATAATCAAATCATCTATCATCGCCGATCAATTATCTTTTTAGGAATTCTCATTCACAGAAGCATAAATGCCCACAGTTCCTTTTTTGACATCGTTTATAACACTAGTCACTCTTCAGTAATGCGCTAAACTAAACTCCTGTTATCCGAAAGTCGATTTTTTCGATATAAATTTTGGGAACTGCATTCGGGTTCAGAGAGCTGAGAGAGTTTATGCTCAATTTTTATGGTTCATCCAATTTATTTTTTTAAAATTCAAGCAAGAACATATACTATTTTGACCTAAATTAAGATGTCCTTATCGACCGAACTATGTAGACATTCCTAGGTTCAATTCTGCTTGGACTGATACTCTATATGAACTTTGGCATACCATACATACCCTTTATGGAATTCACTAAACAATTTTCTCTTGCTTTAAACTGACTTAATATTTTCTTAATATTTTCTTAATTAATGGCATTTTTATTTTCACTTCTAAATTTTTATCTGCCTGGGACCGAACCATATTCATGGCAAATTCTATTCCGGTTCGCCCTTTACTTGAACAATGGCTTCTTCTTACTCATAATATTAATAGGTTCAGTCTCAAAGCGAACTGGCTTGACACATAAACATAACTAAGTACTTGGAGTGTCTCTATTGTTTTGGGACCATCCGCCCGCCATTATTCAAAGTTGATGCTTCCTTTAATTTGATATTTTTCCAAATAATTTGCTTTTTGGTAAGAGGATGGAAAAACGATGACCTGGTGTGTCCCGATCTCTCTTCACGTTGTTATCCAATCGAAACAGATAGTCTCATATAGACTTTTATTGGTGAAGAGTGCCTACACAAGATTTTAATTGTCGACCGGGCTTTACCCCAAAACTTGATATTAGATGATTTCTATAAAAATCAAATACGAATTTAACTCTTTCAGTTTCTTTTGTGTTTATAAAGAAGTTATATGCTTAATACCAGCATTCCCAGGGTAGTATCTATCAACTAAATTCAAGCCATGGAGATATTAAAAGTGTTTAACATTTTTAGTCCTGTTAAGCGACCATTTAAACTCTATTAAAAGATTAACCTGACATTAACAATTTCACATTCAGATCTATTGTAGTTATAGACAATAACTGAAGATAGCTTTTCTAGAAGATCAGTATTAAAAAATGTCTCCCCAAATCGTATCGATTATAACAATAAAAATATTAACTCAGTTATAGCTAAAGTCCGTAAACGATCAAGCATTACCTAATTGCTTGATTCTTCTTTTCATGGATTTGATTTTAATTTAAAATGCTTCATAGTATTTAATCGAATTTATTAAATATCCCGCAACAGTAACAGGTCATTATAATTTTAATGTTAAACCAGAATCTATGAACTTGGGGCTTCGATAATGAAATATATAGCCTCTTGATACTAAAGAGCGCGTAGGATATGCGACGTCATAAAATGTTTTGAAAGACTGATAACTAAAGGGCTCTGATTTTTTTTCTGTTCGAATAAATTATAAGAATATTCTTGTTCGAAAGACTGCTTCATCTGCGAATTAATTACTTACAATAAACTCAAAAGTTAATGCCCAGGCTCGTTCAAATGATTGAGCTCCCAACTACTAATTTAAATTTGAAAACGTTTGTTTACCATGAAACATAAACGCGCGTAAGAGCTTAAAAGAGGAATCTATTAAATCAAGGTTTCATTGAACAAAACTTATTGGTAGAAATATTGTTAACCTTGAACAAATACAGAATTCTTAAGAATTGAAAAGAAAGTTAACTTGACCAATGTAAAATAAAGAAGCTTCTATAAAACACAATAAATTCTGTGACCATGGATTACAGTCAATATAAGGACATAATTCTATAAAGTTGAATACTTCAAGAAAATCACAAAATATTCTTGAATACAAGCCAACAAAATGGTTTATATATTGCTTTCAATATCATTTATCTAGGAACTGGAAAAAAATGGTTGCAAACTTGACTGTTCGCACGTAATTTATCATTCATATAAAACAACTAAACTAGCATACTTAAACTACTTTTAATTATTTAGTTTCGAAGAAATATACCTTTTAAGTTACTTCCTCATTATCATTATATTTTTTGTTGGTTTGGTTGAATTTATACGACTTCATGTAGATGCATATCATAATTTGTTTAAATGAACCCGCATTTGAACAATTGATTGATTTTTATTAATAACTTTTAATTCATTTGGATGAAATTAATTCAATTCCTTATAAATCGTGAGATTATTATACATTTATCGTTTGATACATATAAAAGGGTCATTTTATTTCATTAGGGTGTGTATTACATTTATGTATCTGTGTTCAATTTCGTAATTGGATTATGTGCTAAGGGCTAGTTGGTTCCTAAAATATCAATTTGGGTTAGTTTTGTAGTAGATAGCAGCATTCCAAGATGATTAATGTTAACTTGAATATTAAATTCAACAGTTCCCCTAGATTTTAATTTAAATATCTTTGACAAATTAATCAAGAATTTTTTTTACAAAGGGTGTGGTTCTTGAAATATGTTGACATCTTAGATTAGAGAAGCTACTAACATCTGGCATAATGCAAAATTATAAGACACTTTAGTTAGATGCCAAATCATATTTTTTGAAGAGCCACACCCAATCCAAACCTATTTAAAACCAAACTTCAATTATTTTTAGTGGTGCAGAAAGATATTTTTACCAAAAAAGAACTTCTTGTTACCAACTATTCTATAAAACCGGCTTTTAATTCAATTAAAAGGACCTTTTCATAAAATTTGCATAATTAGGTGAATTGTACAAAAGAATAGACAACGAAAAACCCCCACATTTATTTATAATGTTCAACAAAGTAAAAAGACATCGGCAACAAAAAACTAGGAAAACTGTCTTACCACTCCCTTTCTCGCGTATGTGTATGTGTTATGTACAGAGATCTGTAGCCACCATTCATTTAAAAACAGTTTTTGTGAATTCTTTGCTACTACAATCAAATTCATTTAATCTGTGTCATTTAATTTAAATCACTTAAGATGCAATTTTCTTCAAAACGGAAAGAGATTGTTTTCTTACATTAATAATAAGAAATTTGATTTGGTAAAAAACGAAAACGAAACTATAATTAATGAATTAAAAAAAATGATTATAATAATTTTAATATCTCTTCAATTTCAAATCGTTTTGTTAGAAAAAAAGAAATTTAAATGAATTTTTTATAAGAAAAGAAAAACGTACATAACACGACGCATGTGTTAAATAAAATTCATTTCACAAATTTTTTTTCCCTGGATTTGATTTGTTGGGTAGGAAAATGAACAGACGGAAAAATGAATAAATTGTTATGTGGATGATGATGGCAGACAAATCTCAATATGGGTACATAAAAATTAGGCCAAAAGGATATTATCGATATTTATTTTGTCTATTTCGTTCGTTGTACATGGATACAGTATGTCGAGAAATTATACTGTACTTAATAATTTTGTTGTAACTGTACATAATTTGTAGGAGATGAGATGAATGAATTTTATAACAATGATCAAAGTGGGGAAATTAGGCTTTTTCTCTAAAAACTATTCCCGATTCATTCGGAATTGATTTTTATATATTTTCCCCTTTAAATTTTCTCGAGATATTTTTTTGTTCGGAAAATCACTTAACTAAAATATAATTTACATACCTCATATTTTAATCCGGCAAGGCGAAGCCATGTCTCAACTTTGAGGCAATATGGGGATAATGATGGTAATAACGGTGTCCGCGAAAATTGATACAAATAAATTATATCTTTATCGAAATTTAATTTATGGACATTATATTTAACCGGAGGCTCTGGTTTTGATGGTTTTTCTGTAGCATTTTCCTCTTTTGTTGCGGCGTCATCATCTTTTTTCACTTCAGCCTTTGTTTCAACTGTCTCAACCTTTTCTTTTTCAACTTTTTCTTCGGTAACAGGATTTTGTTGATTTGAAACTTCGGTTGCCATTTTGATTTAAATTTTTAATTTTTTTTATATAACTGTTAATTATTAAATTTATTTAAAACTGTATATCACTAGACACAATATCGTTTTTATCTTAAATTTACTTTATTAAAACAAACAAAATAAAACTTAATTTCTTTTTAACTTTTTCTTTTATGTAGCATACAATTTAAATTATTCGAAACTCAAACAATACACTTTGAATGTTAAAAACTTACTGAAAGAAAATTACCACTCTTTGTATTAGAAGCGAAACCGATGGCGTCCTTTTACCAACACAAAATTAAATATGGCTGCGTTTACTTTATTTACACGAAAATAAAAAAAAAAAAATAAAAAACAATAATATGAGAGAGGAAAATCAGAATTGTATATAAAGAATTATATACATGTGTGCAAGTATATAATAATTTTTATGTTAAATTACGCTCTCATTCTTTTGTCTTTATGGTTTTTGAGCGCAGCGCTATACACTCTCAATCTTCTTTATCACAAAGTTATTTTCATAAATTTATTAATGAAATATTTTATTAATTTACGTCGGTGTGCAATAAGTAAAATTTAAGTTAATCCAAATTCTAATTAATCTAATATTTCGAAAGAATTTAATTCAATTTAAAGATAAATTTTGGCAAAAGAATGTTGCTTAGCAACGAGGGTGCGGCCCTGTCGAGTGTTAAACATATTTTTTTAGTATGTAAATCATAATTTCTCATTTTCGTTTTGGCTCTCATCGCTATCACTATGTAGAGCACTACATACAAATAAACATATGCGCATTTTAGACAAGCGAAATTGTAGATGTATTGTTGAAAAAGCAAGATTTTTGCAATAAACGAAATTCATTTTCCGTTAGAACTTTATAAATGCAATATGAGTGTAACTAGGTTTATGTGAAGAATTATCTTTTGTTTTAGAATTTTTTTATATCTCTTTTTGATTTCGTAACAAGTTATTTATTTTTTAATTTTTCGGTTATGTTTTGATTAAATTGGAAATAATAAATTAGCAATTCTCATAAAAAGTCGCTTTGTGATTAGAAATGTAACTAATACGATTTGATACACACATTTTTTGTTAATGGATTAATGATTTCAATTAAAATGGAATTAGAAATATTAAAATGACTTTGCGTAATAATTGCTTAGAACATTAACGAATGATAGTGGTAATTTGACTAAATTTAGAATAGAAAGAGAAACGAATTGCGTTTGTGAAATCTGGAAAATCTTTGCCTTTTAACGGATGTTTATTCAAAGAATTTATTTTATGTTCGGAAACAGGTGTTATTAAGTCCTGACAAATGATACCTCCTAAGGCTAGCTTTGACTGTACCTTATTAATGATATACTTATGTTTATCAGTTGGGGATAAAGTGTCTGGCGGTTTTAGATTCCTTGAAAGCGTAAATTTTTTTCTTTTTTGAGACCCGAAAACTATTTTTGTTACAAATCGTTGAACTTGAGTTCAAAAATTTAATTTTGAATGTTATTCTCTTAATGTTGATGTTAAATTTTCGATTTAACGCCCAACAGTTGTGTTTCTTATAAATTTAATAGCTTAACCATTGTAGCCGGATCATCCCCATTGATGTCATACGGTTCCAGTAGGCCTTTATTTGTTCCAGCTGAAAGTTTAAGCTTTATGCCAATCATCAAGAACGGGTCGTGCTCAATGCGCGATGGTCCGAATGATCTCACTGTGTTCATATGGTTCCGGCTGGTGTTTGCTGGTTCCAACCGAAACTGTAGCAGTTTCAAGTGGCGTTTTGATTCCAGGCGAGTGCTTATATATCCTCTCAAAACACATTGCGCCATTGAACTTTTATTGCTTCGTCTGGCTTTGTATTGGTTCCGAATCGAACTTTAAGTGGTACGCACAATAACGTAGGTAGAACGAATCGTGCTCATTGTGCAAATGAGCCGGATGGCGTTACGGAAACTTGGTTTTTCAAGACAACAACTTTCTTATTTTAGTAACGGGCTAATTTAAGGAGTAACATTTAGAAAACCGATGTGAACTTCTATTTTTTGTTAATTTACAGTACATTTGTTGAGCAACGCAACCATTTCAACATCTACATCAACACTTGTTGCGACAACCCCAACAGGATTTTCAAGAGTGCCATATCGGTAACATAATTATCTCAAGTTAGAAAATGTGAGCACGCCGACACATGCCATTTTTAAAATAAAAACAATCAAAAAAATTCTTCCATTAGGCATAAAATCCTCTGACTTTTTCAAAAAAAAAAAAAAAAAACAAATCAACTCCATGCTAATACCCTCCATATTGAGCTCAAGCTCATTTGTTATAGAAAGTACAACAAGAAGTGAATACTTACAGACTATATACAAAAAAATATAAATACTACATATAATATCGTTCAAGTGTGCCACGCTAAGTAACACGCTTTGAAAGATTTAAGCGACGTTGATCTCTTAATATGGAGCGGAATGGAATTCCAAGGAGAAATACTTCTAACAGAAAAGGATGTATTTAAAGTTCTGCACAGGTTTATGGGGGGCAGTAAACGTAAATTTGAAAAATTGAACCTATACTGAACAATAACTTATTAAATAAATAAAGAGGTTGTTTAGTTTTGAGAAGTTGATAAAAGTCAACTAAACTACAGCCAAGAGTCAAATTAAAAAAGGGAGAAATGTGATCATATTTCCTAATACTAAAAATGAAACGAGTTCAACCATTGAAACATCTTTGGAGAATATTCATATTCTCCTGAAGCATTCCAAACAAAAGAACACTATCAAATAGAAAATGTGGAAGAGGAATGAAGAGGAATATACGCCTTTTGAAATTACCCCCTTTGTAGAGTTCAGTTAACCCTTTAACTTTATACAAAAAACTAAGCATTCCAAATACCGTTTTGCTAACCTTAATCAAATGGTCATGCTAAATAAGGATTTTATTGAGAATTAACCCTAAATTTCTAACAGTATTAGAAAATGAAATTAACGAACCACCGAGAAAAATTCCAGGACTGTGACTTACTAGCATTAAGAGCAGAGTCGGTTAGATAATGACCAATTATAAATTCCTACCAAATCATTATTAATAAGAGAAATATTATACTTAATGGAATCATTATCTAAGCGACTACTCCTATATATTTGCACATCATCAGCAAATATATGAAAAGAAGAATGGGGAATCGAACATACGCCGTCATTTATGCACATAGAGAATATTAAAGGACCAAGAACCGACACGTGAGGAACGCCAGAAGAGACAGGCAAGAAAACGGCTCGAAATACAGTCAACAATTTAGCAGCAGAGAGAGAGAGAGAGAGAAAAATTAAAGTTCGAAATAAGCTTATTAACAATTTTGTGATTAATTGAATCAACGCTTTAGAAAAATCCAACAGAGTAAGACTAAGTCATTTATCTTTTACTCATACTACGACGAATATCATCAGATGGAACCTCCTTCTAAAACCCGATTGAAAAAGACTAAGCACATTAAAGCTATCGATATGAGAATGAATTTGGGGTTTTACTGCCAATTTAAACGCCTCTTCAATCTGTCCATAACTATAAATGTTAATAGGGCGGAAATGGAAAAGCTCAGAAGGATTGCTAATTGTAGGAATAGGAACAATTTTACTCAACTTCCACTGAGCGGTATATGAAGAGGTCGTTAAAATAAGATTGAACATTTGAATAAGTACCTTGATACAATAGAGAAAATTCGCTTAAATAATTTTAAACTAATCATATCTAGACGCATACATTTCGCCAAAATATCTTAGAGGGAAGTGAGGGACCTAACTTATCCTTGAAAAAATTTTGTTCAGCGATACGAATTAAACCTACCACTCTATTTCGAGGATCTCTATTCCGCGATATTTGGAAAAACGAACAGAAATAGTATAATTACGTTAAAGGAATAGAAAAACGTCCCTTTACGAGTACTCCAGTCAAAATTGTATAGGAAAAAAGCGAGCAGACTCATATAATTTTTGTATTTTAAGCTATTTGTGAGATTTTGTTTAAATTAAAGTCCATTGAAATATATTTTTTTGTTGTTGTTGTCCTAAGTTTCTTTGATATCTTATTATTTGCCATCTATACCTGCAAATGTAGGCAAGATGTTGATTAAGCAAAGTTATGATTATAGTTGTATGTTTAGTTGTAAAAAAGGAACTGAAGAAGAAATACATTTTCGAATTCGATCTTCCTAATAATAAAATCAATAAATATTGTCACTCTAAGGAAAATCTTTTACAAGTGTTTTACAAAAAACAATTCAAATTCAATTTTATAAGTGACACAAGTTAGCAGTGGGGCTAAAAAATGGATTTCAACCATTATAGCACAAAAAGTTATGATATCTGCACAGCTTAAAGTGTAAAGTAAAATATTAAGAAACCAAGGTGGTAGCGCAAATCCATGGATAGAAAAAAATTAAATCATCACATTGTCCATCCCTCCCCTGAAACTCCAACCGTTTCCTCTTTTATTTCTTTTTTCCGTCGTTGAAGATTTTTTCAGATTGTTAATCGCGGTAGGTAGATGTGGGATTTTATTTTTTATGCGAAATCCCATGATGTGCGTTTTATTTTGTACCCATAGCTTCATTTGAAGGCGCACGATGAATCAATCATTTATCAGGTATTAAGCACTGAAAGTTCCATTTTTCCGAACCTCTCAACACTTTTCAAAATCTGTCAATCTCAGCCATATATATAATAGCATACAATAATAACAGCATACAACTTAAACTGTTAAGTTCTCGTTAATTCAACCTTTACACTTAAATTCTCTTCCTACTTGTAAATCAACGTTAAATACTAAATCATTCAAATATTATTTTTCCATTTCCTCCTTATATCACAAGATGTCTGTATACAAAGTAAATTCCTATGTATGTATATTGCTTTTTCCAATATACAATAAACATGTCGAAATGTAGCCAACTGCCAATAATCTATATACAGATCTCTTCACTAGCGTAATTACCCCACATTAAATACGTTACTACGTAACATGTAGATCTTATAAATAAAAAATAATAATCAAAGCAATTTTGAAACACTCGGTACATAACCCCAGTTCCTATTTATAAACTGAAAAAAGCTTATGTCTGTCTACTTAACATTAACATTGAATATTGGTTTCGTATTTTGTTTGATTAAACAGATCTTTAAAAATATTTGAAGGTTTCCGATTTTTTATTTGTGTTTTGGATTTCCTCATCAAAGAGTTAATATGGTGGTCTGGCACGCACGCCAACCATTGAAAGTTTTTTAGTTTTTACAAATAATTTAATATTCCAGTACTGTGATCGCACAATTGTTAAATAGTTTTACCATTTGTGAATCGCGCTCGCCACTTATAGAGAAAACAAAATTCAATTATTTTTCGGTTACTTAATTCAATTAATTATTTTAATTAAGGTTTTGGCGCGTATATTTAGACATTCAGACATAATCGGCGTTTTACTATTAAATACACATTGTGGACTAACTATTTATGGTTGATAATGTTTTACATACAATTTATTGTTGAAATAGAAAACTGTTACAAAACGGTTATCATAAATATTTATGTACACACTTTGGCTAATATATAATTAGCGAATGTTGCTCAACATTCTTAGGTAATGAGTTGGGGTGAAGTGATAGCAGATCGCTAGCATAAAATTTATTTATATTATTGTGGCAGAAAGGCTAAAGAATGTAGGACTCTAACACAAGTCATTTAACACCAGAAATAATAAATTATAAATCCATACGCAATAGATATACGTTCCTAAGGAAGTTCCAACGATCATTTTAAATTTTAAAATGTACTAAACATTCCTAGCTAAGGTTATAGAAGTACCTGGTTGTAATGTCACTTTTGTGTTGGTTAGGTTAACGAGAAACCTGTAAGAAGCTACTTCCTTTTATCTAATAATCCACAAGTACCCGGATAAAATTCTGAATTTATTTAAGTTAAATTTGTGGGCCTTCCCATTGCCCACTATGTGCCAATTAAAAATGAAACCGCGTAAAAGTTAAATTTTTGACATTTAACAGTTTTCAGTAAAATGTCAATCGTTTGTCCTCACTACGCCGGCCGGTACCAAACCAATCAGCACAAGTAATATGATGCATTGTGCATCTATATGACTTCTGCATCAGAAGTCAGTTCTTTCAGTCAGAACTATACCAACTGGAACCGCACAATGCATTGTGCATTATTTTGTACTGTCTGAATTTACAGCAAAAACCAATGTCAGCTGATGTCCCCACTATGTCAGATGAAACAAATAAAGCCAGCCGGAACCATATAAAGCCAGCCAAAACTATACAATCCAGATTCAAACCAAATATCGTATTTGATTGTTCGACCGTAATCAATATTTAGTTAGATAGAATCATTTAAAACCAACCGGAACCAACGATTTTTAGCCGGAACCGTTTTAAACTTCTGCAATGAGCACTTTGCGCTTTAGATGGTTGTGCAACATATAAGCTCTTAACCGGAACTATAAACATGTCAGCCGGAACCTAATCCATGTCAGCCGGAATTACAAAAAGCTAGCTGGAACTAATTCAGCCGAAACCAAACCAACTATAACACAAGTAGAAGAACGCATTGTATGCACGAATATACGAATATAAGGCTAGCAACGAATATAAGGCTAGCCGATTCCATTTAAGGTCATCAGGAATCATAGTTTTATCAGCCTGAAGAATTAAAAGCTTGCACAATGAGCTTTATATGATTTGACAGGCTTTAAATGATCCCAGCTGCCTTAATATTGGTTCCGGATGAAAAATCAGATAGTGCACAATGATGCACAAAGCATTGCTACTTTTGTTAGAGTTGGTTTTTTCCGGCTGACATGGTATAAAAGAAGAAGTACATCGAATTACAAACGTAATTAAAGCTGTATTTGGAAATAAGAAAATATGTTCAGTATTTTGTTGGATGTAGCACAGACCTTTGACAGAGTATGGCATCTAAAGACTTGGAATATAAATTTCAAAGAGACTTACCCAAGCAGTTTTATGAAATACTGAAATCTTATATATCGAGCCGACACTTTCGTGTTAAATTAGATAGCAAATAGAGGAGACTATAACATAGCAACTTTTGTGGATGATACGGCCATCTTAGCAGTCGCTGATATCATAGAAGAATTCACAAGCAAATTGCAAAGAGCTACTAATACTGTCAGTACCTGGACGAAGAGATGGCGTATAAAACTTATAATGAATTAAAATCTGTTCACGTAAACTTCACTAACAAAAACCTCAACTGCATACCAGTATATAACTGAAGTATCAGCACATTCCCTTTGCAAACTATCTAGGTATCACTCTAGACGCTAACCTAATACGGCACCTTAATAACAAAGAACCACAAAATACTATTGGAAGAAAACCACCGAGGCAATGATTGTCGAAAATAAACAAAGGCTTCAAGAGAATGGATCGCAATACTAGAAGCACTCTAGCAGAATATCTCTGTGCTAGGAAATCTACGACAAAATACCTCCGAGGACATATGAGTAAATGCATCTAAAATATCAGCTTCCAAGCGGAACAAGGAAACTCAAGAGACTGTTTTGCTCACTCAAGCCTTCCATCCAAGAAGTACAGCCACCAAAGACGTGGAACTGAGAACAAATGTAGCTGATGTTATCTCAGTATGACAAACCTACTTCCAAACTGTGCCAACTCGGCCTGACGAAGTGACCCCTATTAAAGCAACCACTACGCCAGGTGAGAAGGTCTTGTCGAATCCTCTAGCAGAGGAAGTAGAAGCAGCTATTAGTAGATTGGAAAATGAGAAGGCACTCGGTCTAGACGGAATCCCGGCAAAATTAATTAAATACGGAGGCACTGTTCTTGCATGAAATCTATACGATCTTATCGTCACCTTTGGGGCCAAGAATGGCTGCCGGAGAATTGGAAGACCACGATTTAAAATAGAAAGTGCATGTCAAAAAGAAACTAGAACAGTTAGACATTAAATACAGAAAGATGGATTGGCTCTTAAGAAGAAATTCTGAGCTAACTTTACATAATAAATTGCTAACATAAAGGCAAATTTTAAAACCTGTGGGGACTTACGACATTCAGCTCTGGGGCTGTACAAAGAAAACCAATATCATCCAGTCATTCCAAAGCAAAATTCTACGTGGAATAGTTAATGCACCGTGGTACATAAGAAATGACAATCTCCATAGGGTTCTACAGATGGATCTCGTCAGTGAAGAAATAAGCCAACGCGCGAAAAAAACATGCAATGCGTTTTAGTCTACATCAAAATGATGAGATACGTCGTATATTGGATGATACAAACCCAGTAAGACAATTGCAAAGGAAGAAACCACTTGATCTACTTGATCTTATCTGGATCGCTTAAAATTATAATAAAACTGTAATGGGGACTAGTCAAAGGGTTACAGCCCTCCAAACGAGAATATAAATTGGGAACGATAAATTACCAGATAATTTATAAAACACATTAACCCTACCGAATTAGATAGCTGGGCCACGTTGCAATGTCCCCACATTAATGAATGATTAAATAAAGTGTTGCTGGAACACCAACCGTTGTACGTCGTAGAGGAAGACCCAGACTGCACTGGTGAGATGACGTCGAGCAAGACCCACGGATAATCGGATGTCGAAATTGGACGGCGAAAGCGATGAACCGAAACGGATAGGGGACCACCTTGCAGGCGTCAAAATCCCTTCATGCGATGTGATAGCTAGAGAGAGAGAGAGAGAGAGAGAGCCAAAACCAAAATAAAAAAATTCTTAACCGTCATTTCATAAAGATGTATCGAACTTATTGAATCCCCCTAGTATTATAGATTAGAATATACTACTGTGGGCAAAAAGAAGTAAGAATTTTTAATTTAAATTTCGCACGGAAAACCATTCGTCGAAATATTTTTTTTTCTATGTTGGTATGACAGTCAGTGACATCTGTGCCAAATGTCACATCAAAATAATCATTAGTGTTTAGTATACGCTTGTCTTTCTGAAGTACAAAAAGTGCATTCGGCGATTTTTACAATGAGTGAAATTATTCAACAAAGAATTTCCATTAAATTTTGTGTGCAGAATCAATTTTGTGGTACCAAAACGTTCAGAATGTTGCGAAAGGCCTTCGGTGATAATTGTATGACGCGAGCAAGTGTTTTTGATTGGTACAAATTGTACAAAGAGGGTCGAATACGTGTTGACGACGAACCACGTCTAGGTCGGCCATCAACATCAACTGATGATCAACACGTTAATAAAATCAAGGAATTGGTGCTCGAGAATAGACGATTAACAGTCAGAGACCTTACTGGCATCGTTGAAATATCGGAAGGATCAGTGAAAGCCATTTTGAAAGATCATTTGGGCCTAAGAAAAGTGAAATCACTCAATTTTTTTGGAAAAACAGCGTCGCTGTTTTCGACGTCTGTGAAACAATGCTTTCCGTCTACCAGGATGTCATGAAACGTATTATAACTGGCGATGAGTCTTGGATCTATGCTTACGACCCGGAAACAGACGATCAATCGGCCGAATATCGTGCCAAAGGTGAGCCGAAGCCGAAAAAGCCACGTCAAAGCAAGTCAAAAATCAAGGTGATGTTAACAGTTTTCTTCGATTATCGAGGTGTGGTGCACTCCGAATTCCTTCCGATCGGCCAAACTGTCAACAAGGAATACTATTTGAGTGTTATGCGTTGTTTGCGCGAAGCTATTCGTAAAAAGAGGCCGGAATTATGGGTTGACTACTCTTGACACGCACCACGATAATGCACCTTCTCATACTGCATTGGTTTTACGTGATTTTTTCGCCAAAAATTCCACCCATATCGTTCCGCAACCACCGTATTTGCCTAATTTAGCTCCGTGTGACTTCTGGCTGTTCAGCAAACTGAAACGACCGCTCCGAGGAAACCGTTTTGAGTCAATTGAAGACATTAAACGTGAATCGCTACGCGCATTGGAGTCTATTCCGGAAATTGACTTTAACAACTGTTTCGAGGATTGGAAAAAACGTTTACACAAGTGTATTGAGACCGGGGGGGATTACTTTGAGGAGGACGAAATAGATTTGGAGAAATAATTAAAGAATTTTAAAATTATGAACAAAGTCTTACTATTTTTTGCCCACAGTATTATAAGTGTCACGTATCATTGGAACGGTTTGAAAAATATCATAAATTAGGCTGAGTACCCTTGCGTATATCAAACTACCGCTTATAAGTTTTGGTTCTGGCCGCAGCAAAAATTAGGGTATCAGCAATTTAGCTCACGGTTCTACCGTTTTGGCACTGGTGGCAAATTATTCCTTTGTAAATGTCACTTATCATTTGAAAAGTCTTGAAGAATATCACAAGTTTAGTTGAAGCACCTTAGTACTCAAAACTGCCATTGGGGCGTTGGAAGCAGTTCCATTTTGTTTATTCCAATATAAACATTTGGTTCACAAAACCATCGGGTGTGGTGACAAATAATTCCTTTAATGTAGAATATATATATGTGACATCGTCAATGTTTTGAGAAATGTCTCAAAATCTTATCGAATACTATCATTCCTAAATTGCCCCTAAATCCAAAAGCCACGGCATTAGATAAAGAATTAAAACTCATTCAAAAAAATCTAAGAATGCAAACGAACCAGGTGGACAAACCGGAACCATTTCTCCTGATTTTTCAGGATTGGCGCAATGGTAATTATATATTCTCAGAAAAGTTTTCCTCCATATATGTTCCTACATAAATTTCCTATCAAATTTCAAGCAAATCAGAACAGGGTTAATTTTCTGCTCTATTGTATACCGTACAAAATGGTTTACAGGGGTCTGATGTGCAAGATGACGAAAAATAAAACTTCTATCTAGGTCGATTTACGATCACTGGAAACTTGCGTTTTTCCCCAAATCCTGTGATTTATCCGTATTTTAGTCAAATACAGAAAATGCATTTCAGTCAAATTATTTTTTTAAATAAAATTCCTCGCTGTTTTAAATGTAGTTCCTTGTGATCATATTTCTATAAAAAAATATATTACTTGAATTCCAGTCAAATATAATGGTTTTGGTTGTTATTCCTGGTCTAAAGAACAGACAAATTTGCGTTGGTGTACTATTCCAAGTTTCGGAAAGCTTCCTCATGTTTAGCAAAAATTCTTCATACATAACAAGTTATAACGCATTTTATATGAATATCATGATCGGATTAATATAAAATATCCGATTACGGGGTCGTTCAGCGGTAGCTAACCACAATGATTGCTGTTCAGCTTACATTTCGAAGACAAACCTTTTGTTGAGCATAATCGTTAGATCTCTTCGAATACATTAGTGCGGTCTTTAAAACAGACCTCTCAAATTATAATAAGATCTTAGGAATCCCGAGTTGGGTTAAAACTATACTATAGCAGTATCTAAGTGCTTTAAACCTGCACCGACCAAATTAACCCGCCTCAATGAAACCCATACTATAGTTTATTACACATTTATTACAATTTATTACAACCAATCCCGATTTTATTACAGTTACCGTTTTCGAGGGACGAGTGGGGTTTAGCTTACAATTAAACCTGCACCGCCAAAATTGTAACTTTTGATGTAGCTGTGATATCTGGATGGTTCTTGGACCAGAATTTATTACAAATTAATTACATTAATTAGTTAGTTCAAGACCAATCCTATAACTTGACTAAGGGAAAATGTCACCCCAAACGATTATTTATAACAAAAACGTCGATTTTATACCACATTTAATAATTTATTACACTATACTGCCACCAGATTTTAGGCCAAATATTGCACTAGAAGTCTTGACGAGGGTAGGTCAACCTTATCCAGGTGTTTAATAAATTATTTTTGTGTTATATATTAGACAGCATAGGCATCAGAAGATTTATTTTTCAGATTGCGATATAAAGGTTGCTTTTACCATAGTTAATAATTTTTTAAGCCAGACCGCCGCCAGAAATTGGAACAATTGTTACTCAATCGACCTTGTGGTGGAAAGGCCAACCTTATCCAGGTGTGCAATAAAATATTTGTGTGTCAGATTACACGGAATTTGCTCCAAACGGTAAAGGCTTCAAATTTGTAATTTGAAGTTCGAGTTTCTCAATTTAAATAATTTATTACACCAGACCGCCACCATGAGTTAAATGTTGCTTTGTGGACTTCGTAAAGTGCAGGTCAACCTTATCCAGGTGTGTAATAAATTATGTTTGAGTTAGATTAGCCGGAATTGGCTTCAAACAGGTAATTTAAAGGTCGATTTTACCACCTTAAATAATTTATTACACCAGACCGCCATCAGATATTGAGGCCAACGTTAATCCTTGGACATTGTAGTGACCAAGTCAACATTATCCAGGTGTGTAATAAATTATTACTATGTCAGGTTTCATGGGATTGGCTCCGAACGGTAAAGACTTCAAATTTGTTACATACATGGGGTCAAATGTTACTTTGAGAACTTTGTGAAGGACAGATCAACCTTATTAACGTGTGCAAAATATTATGATTGAATTAGGTTAGACGGAATTTGATAAAGTCTACAAAGCAACATTTGACTCACAATCTTGTGGCGCTCTGGTGTAATAAATTACTAACTGTGGTATAAAATCGACCTTTAAATTTCCTATTTTATCCTTTACCAATTGAATCAAATTCCGTTTAACCTGACTCGAACATTATATTTTGCACACGTTAATAAGGTTGACCTGTCCTTGACAAAATTCACATAGTAACATTTGTCCCAATATCTAGTGGTCTGGTGTAATAAATTATTTAAGGTGGTAAAATCGACCCTTAAATTACCTATTTGAAGCCTTTACCTAACTTATTACTCACTTGGTTAAGGTTGACCTGCCCTTTACAAAGTCCACATTGCAACGTTTTGGTGGTATAAAATCGTCCTATAAATAGCCTATTTGAAGCCTTTACCATTTAAATCAAATTCCGTCTAACCTGGTGGTCTAATCTAGTGGCGGTCTGGTGTAATAAATTATTAAATGTGGTATAAAATCGACGTTTTCGTTATAAATAATCGTTTGGGGTGACATTTACCCTTAGTCAAGTTATAGGATTGGTCTTGAACTAACTAATTAATGTAATTAATTTGTAATAAATTCTGGTCCAAGAACCATCCAGCTACATCAAAAGTCACAATTTTGGCGCTGCAGGTTTAATTGTAAGCTAAACCGGCCACTCGTTCCTCGAAAACGGTAACTGCAATAAAAACGGGATTGGTTGTAATAAATTGTAATAAATGTGTAACATGTGTAATAAATGTGTATTTGGTCGGTGCAGGTTTAAAGCACTCAGTATCTACCTACTTACACATGGATATTTAAAAATTAGTGTTGGAACAATTTTTTCTTATTTCACAGATTTATCAACACTAATCTATCTCAAGATTTTCTTATTTATGTATCTAATGAATGAATTTATTAATTGCTGCGAGTGCACAAAAGGGCGTGTACCCACTTGAGTTAAATATCTTTGGAAAAGAACTATTATAGTTTTAATTGTTTATATAATAAATAATTTTGTTTACAGTAGTTATAAGTTATAACCAAACAACTATGATGATAAATATCGAAAGAATTTGACCTTCAAATTCCATTTGTGTATTTTTATTTTTGAAGTCGATGAAGATAAAAATTATGCATTCAATTATCATTCATTCAGTCGTTTAGTTTATGTGACCATAATAATGCGCTGCGTAGTTTTTATTTGCTTAAAACTATATCAAGCAAGTGAGTTTAGAGTAGATATATGTATATACATACGAGTAGATAGATAGATAGGTTCCAATTAACCATGTCGTCAGCATATTAATTTAAACGAATTGTTTATATCGATAAAGCCAATATATTTGATAACAGACGCGGGCAACTGGTTTTGTCGCATTTTTGTTGATTTTATCGCGCACTAATAGGAACTAGGCCACATGAGTGCATAAATGCTGTTAAGCCCCATGATGGTTATTAATTATGATATGATGAAAATCATCTTAACTGCCTGGAATGTGTTTTTTATTTTTTTATTTTTTTTTTTCATTAAATTAATTATTTTTTTCTAAGATAAGTGCGGACAACAAACTACGAGTATATGGAAGCAAGAACAAGAAGAACAACTAAAACAGTTTGAAATGTAGAAAGATTCAAAAGTGGCACACAATACAAATCGTGTATTAAATTACATGGCCTGTATTGTATTACTCATCTTATATAGGGTTTTCCAATAGGAATGATATGATTTTTAAGTGACGTTTCGGCCATTTGTAATATGTCATGATCTGTCATTTTTTATTTCATTGTATTCAGTAATGTTTACAATTTCATCATGGTGAGATATACGCAAGAACAACGTTTACAAATTGCAATTACAAACGATAACGATTTTTTTAAGAAAATCATCTTCTCCGATGTGGCTCACTTTCATCTGAGTGGTGCGGTAAATAAACAAAACTGTCGATTCTGGTGCGTAGAAAATCCACAAATTATTCATGAAAAACCATTACATTCTCCTAAATTGACAGTTTGGTGTGTTTTTTTTTCTGGTGGAATCATCGGTCCGTATTTTTTCGAAATGAAGCTGGTAATACCGTTACTGTCCATGGAGATCGGTATAGATCGATGATAACCAACTTTTTATGGCCGCATTTACGGGGCTACGTACCACACAGCAAGTGCAACAATTGAATTATTGCGAGAAAAGTTTGGATCATATCACTCTTATTGGAAAACCCTATATTTACTATCGTCTTATGCTTATGTATCTCTATATAGAACGCATAAGAATAAGATAAAATGATTGATATATCTAAATACAACAAAGCCGATTTTTTATTACACATTTTAAACATTTGCTGGAGTGTTGTGTATTCCTATTTATCACACAGCTTCTCATAATGGATTTGGATACTCTTCTTCCAATATGTTGATCCAATATGTTGAAAATCTGAGGTCAAATCACTTGTTGATTCTTCACCCGTTAAGTAAGACCACCAAAAGTGGAGATACTCGTACGCATGTTGTAAACTCCTTTAAATAAAGTTGTCATACCATACGATATCTCTATCTATTTACCTAATTAGATTTCTTTGTGAAGTAAAATAAGGATTAAAACGACAAAATGTTATAAACAGTAGTAGCTTGCAGGCATATACGTGTAGATATTAAAAAGGGTTAATATTTATTTTCAAACTCTACTAATAAAACTTTTTTTGTACTAAAATTACTGTTTAACTGGAAGCCTTGAGTTTAACCAGATGTTTTCGAACGAAAAAATCGTATTCTTAAACTCAAGAATTATGTGATTTAAGATAAAAACAAAATATAATTTTAGGAATAAGTACTTTGTTTTGATGATAACGGATATATAGTCATATAGGACAACAATCTTAAGCGAATGCGATAAAATCCTTTTATAGATTTCGACGAAATTGTTTACACATAATTTCGAATCATGATTATTTATAAAACTGGTAGGTACTTAGCGAATGCTTAGAAATTAATCTTGCTCTTTTTAATTAATAGTTTATGCTTAAACAAGAAACAATAATAGTAAATTCCGAAACCATACTAAAAACTCCCGCGTATTTATAAATAATCTTACTGATATTTTAAGATGTACAAAAATTTGGAATGTAAACATAAAACAAATTTTTTGTTACAATAAATGTTGTGCTATGTACGTACTCGTTCGTATGTTTAGCTTAGATACTCTCGAATCTTCATTTTTTTTGATAGTTTAAAAACTATTTAAAATATGTACGAGTACATATTCTAAACAATTTATTTATAAAAATTATACAATTTTAATGAATTTAACAGACTTCATCACTTACAATTAGTATGAGATGGAAGTAATACTTAAACTGGATTACCTCCAAAAGATGTGCCCGTCTTAAAAATTATATTTGAAACAATTACATGAGAGTGATGTCGATGATCGATTGTCGATTGATATCTAGTTACTTTAGGATTATCTTGAGACGAGTGCGATACCCCTCCAGTTGCCCTATTTTGATAATTCCTCGGGAATAGAGACTGGGGAAAGAATTTACGTATAATGGGGTAAATACTCGATCGGGTATCAAGCAAGCAATTAATTTTACCAATGGAAAATTGAATTTGGAATTATATTTCTTATAAAAATTTTGTTCATGTTTTCGATTGCACAGTAAAACATCACAAACATTTGCTGTACAATTTTTGAAGCAGCAAACTTCACTTTGCAATTGCAAAAATAAACAAAAATTGTATGAAAATATAATTTGAAATTCAAATTTCTTTGGTAAAATTAATTGAGTAGTCAGAATTTCGGCTAGCAGATAGCTTGCTTGCTAGCCAATCGAGTATCTACCCCAATATCTATTTAAATTATTATTTTCTGACGTATGTGAAGTGCGTTTCTCCGCTAAATTCATTACAAGGCTTTTCAGCCCGAAAATTTAAAAAAAATATGGAGAAAATCAAATTCCATCCAGAAAATAAAAACAATCTCACGTACACACAGCAAATTTTAAGTATAAAATTACCTTACAGTGGGAATAAGGGACCTCTCCAGTTGATTTAATATTCGCTTCTGTTAGACTAGGTATCGGAATTATGCTCATACATTACCATAAATTTCTCCGTTCAGAGAGTTTGCAGATGTAACGGTACATGCCTAATTAATTCACTGACCATCAGCATTAAGCAAACAAACGCTCATTACCTTACAGTGGGGATAAGGGACCCCTCCAGCTGATTTAATATTCGCTTCTGTTAGATTAGCTATCGGAATTATGCTCATATGTCGCTGAAAATTTCTCCGTTCACAGAGTTTGGCAGATGTAATGGTACATGCCTAATTAATGCACTGACCATCAGTACATTTCTTACAATGGGGATAAGGGACCTCCCCAGCTGATTTAATATTCGCTTCTGTTGGGCTAGGTATCGGAATTATGCTCATACATTACCATAAATTTCTCCGTTCAGAGAGTTTGCAGATGTAACGGTATATGCCTAGTTAATGCACTGACCATCAGCATTAAGCACACAAATGCTCATTACCTTACAGTGGGTATAAGAGACCTCCCCAGCTGATTTAATATTTGCTTCTGTTAGATTAGGTATCGGAATTATGGTTATACGTTGCTCCAAAATTCTCCGTTCATAGAGTTTGGCAGATGTAACGGTATATGTCTAATTAATGCACTAACCTGCTCATTACCTTACAGTGAGGATAAGGGACCTCCCCAGCTGATTTAATATTCGCTTCTGTTAGATTAGGTATCGGAATTATGGTCATACGTTGCTCCAAAATTCCTCGTTCACAGAGTTTGGCAGATGTAACGGTATATGCCTAATTACCTTACAGTGGGGATACCTAATCTAACAGAAGCGAATATTAAATCAGCTGGAGAGGTCCCTTATACACACTGTAAGGTAATTTTATACTTAAAATTTGCTGTGTGTACGTGAGATTGTTTTTATTTTCTCGGGATGGAATTTGATTTTCTCCATATTTTTTTAAATTTTTCGGGCTGAAAAGCTTTTTAATGAATTTAGCGGAGAAACACACCTAAATTTTAAAGGCGTTTTTCGGGATGGTTTTCGGGCTAGCTTCACATTCGTTATTTTCTGGTATACTTAGGTACTCAGTAGGCCACAAAAAACAGATTAATGTTTTGCCCTAAATGACTTTGCAATTATTCGATTTCTATTTTAAATGTTTCCATACATCACATTGAGAAATTTTACATATCGGGACACAAATTTATTTACGCACACAACTTTTTCCCCAGTTAGAAAGTTGTAAACTTGCATGGGAAATATTTTTTAAAAATGACACACGTTTCTATTTGTTACATTTTTTCTAAATGTGTGTGAGAAAGAAAGCTAATTGTTTTTAAATGTCTAACTTATAACAAGTCACATTAGTTTCCCAAATGAATCGTCCAATAATTGGCCATATTAGACGGCAAGCGTGTGACATGTTACAAACCGTCCTTCTCTCGTGGCAATTTTTTAAGCGAAACATGTATGACATTTCTTCTACGTTTCTCATTCTATAATGTGAAAATGAAAAAATTACAATTCATTTCATGTTCACTGTTTCTTGCAACGCCGTTGCAATTTATTAATTAATTATTATTATTCTTACATTACGGTATCAGCTTGTTTATCGAATATTTAAGTTAACATTCTGTAATTGTTCTGTTCGGGAAATTTTAACATAATAAAATATTTTAAGTTTGTTGTATTTAACATAACACATCTGGAATCGGAATGATGATTGTAATATTTTTTAGGCAACTGCCTAATATTATACAGTCAGTCATAACCACTAAACCACCACTAAAATTTGCACAATCGAGTTAAATGAAACGAACTAAATACTATAATATTAATTAAATAATATATTTAAACAAAGAAAATTATTATTGGACAAAATAATTAAAAAAATAAAAATTTTTCAAAAAAAACACAAAATTTATATCACAAAAGGCTCAGTAAACGTTACAGTTACAGTAAATAAAACCAAAAGGATCTTAAGAACTAAAATTAATATTTAGTTTGGCCGCTATTAAACTCAATAACAGCTTTTAGTCGACTGGGCATTGATAAAACCAGGTTCTCAGTAACCGCTGGCGATATTTCAACCCATGCACTCGAAAGGGCACTTTTTAATGAATCCTTATTGGTAATTCCGTATTTTCGGACCCTTTGTTCAGTTCATAGGATATACTCTATTGCATTCAGATCCGGTGACTGGGAAGACGGATAAAGTTGTTTCGACACATTATATAGAAGCCACAGCCATTGTTTTGGATCATTATCTTGATATAAGATCCACTGGTTGAAAATACGCAATATGTTCAAAATTTGTTCAAATACATTCGGTGATCCATATTACCTTCTATAAATACCAATTTTCCGACACCAGCTGCAGCCATAGATCCCCAAACCATTACATTGCCACCGCCGTGTTTAACGGTGGGAAGAAAATTTTTTGGAGCCGTTGGTTAATACCTTATCTTGGTTAATTTTTCGCCAAATTTTTCCCCCTCCATCGGATCCGAATATTGAATTTACTTTCGTCAGTGAAAAGGATTATTCCATTAAGCCCTTCGTTTCGTAAAATTCGACGAACTGTTTCGGGATGAATATCCTTACCAGTGCTATTCCGAATCGCATCCGATATTTTTTGGAGGATTACCCTCGGATTGGATGCCACTTTTTTAAATATGCTTCGAACAACACGTGAATTAAGTTTTTTAGGACGCCCAGATCGTTGTTTGTTTTGAATACTTCCTCTGTTATCAAAATTTCGCAATATTGTTTGTATGGTTGCTCGACTTTTACCAATAATTTTAGATATTTCATTATAACTCTTTCGTATTTCGATTGACACTTCCGTTCGACGCACCATTTTTTAATGCCAAAGAGGAAAAATATTTCTCACTCAAGACGAATGCAAAGTAATACTGAAAGTGTCGATAGCCGCGCCTAGGTATTTATAAAAAAAAGATATCGGTATCATGATGATTTGCCAGAGTATATTTTTCATAAAAATTTAATTTTTTGTTTTATTTTTTACAATTTCAAGTTCTATCAGACTTAAAAAACATCAGTTTCTTTACTGTATTTTTCAAATAAACTAGGAAGATCATTCTTCATCTAAATACAATATTTTCAGTATACATACATACATAAATTTAAATCAGAAATGTTGGATTCACCTCAGATATATTACATACAATTCATCTCAGACAGGTCACATGTGACTCTTCCTTGACTTATCACATACGATTCATCTCAGACATGTCATAAACAATTCATCTCAGATCTATATACGTGTCATGCATGACTGTCGCTGATGAGTCATTGTGTTGTCAGTGACTATCGTTCTGGGTTGCTTTGCGAATTTTCCATTTTCAAAATAAAACCAAAAATTACTCAAAATTTTCAACCCTGCAATAAATACGCACAGCAACTTGTTTATATTTTTAAAACAAATATTTTTATGTTAGGTCAAAACTTCGGTATTAAATGGTTGTAGATGACTTGCAACAACAACCATCC
The DNA here is from genome assembly GCA_963691935.1 of Nephrotoma guestfalica. Lineage (NCBI taxonomy): Eukaryota > Metazoa > Arthropoda > Insecta > Diptera > Tipulidae > Nephrotoma > Nephrotoma guestfalica. The sequence continues at coordinate 296,386,340 of OY829914.1, read as the reverse complement.
TTATTTATAAAGGAAATCATATTTACTACAGGAAAAATCTTTAATGGATTAAATGTTGTACTCAGAATGTTCTAAATATTTTTAAAAATGAAGCTTATCGCGTGGTTGGTTTATCTTTGTAATTCTTAATTTTTCTGGCATTATTTGGAAATTTTATTCTGTCTGTAGTCTAAAACTCGTCTAACAAGCGATTGTATTCGGAAAACGTTAAAACCATTCATATACAACTACATAATACGAACATTTCACTTTGCGAATATTTGCAGTGACTTTAGATAATTAAACGCTATGTAAAGTCTTAGGGAATTACCAGAATAGGCCCACAGTTAGGTTTATTTTTTGGAGATTACTTGTGCGGAATTTAGTAGTTTAGTCACATTTCTCGTGTGTCTGGTATCTGAGTTGATGCTAAAAGTGAAATACAGATTATTTACAGAGCAGTGATATCCAACAACAGCAATATAACTTTGCAACAATATTAATTGTAGGATTAGTTCAATCAGAGCCAGTTGTAATATTCTTAAGGGTAGAATTTGTTAGTACAATAACACATTATGCACATAGAAATTTAAAGTGTCAAAATTCATTAACTTTTATTTATTACATCAAGATTAGAAATTGCTCTTCTTCGTCTTCCTCTTGTATTAGGGATGTTCGATACATGTTGCAAATTTTAAAATGAATTATGTTCTTTCTTGCATTTCGTCCCTTAAACTTTCTGCGTTTAATTAGTTCTATAAATTTTAAAGTTTCTATGCGAAAATCATTGTTATAGCCAATTCTAGATGTAAGCTACAAATTTTTCATTCTCAATACTTTTAGTAAAATTAAAATTGTCCGTTAAAATTGATGAAGTCGTGAACATTTCAATAACCGAGTAGACTGGCGGTTTTTATTTTCGCGCAACGAATGGGGTTGCAAGAAGTGTTTGTACCGAACAAATACTTCTTGCAATCTCGCATGTTTTTCGTTCTGCATTTTGGTTAAGTAATGTTGTACTTATTAACTGCCGTATGCATTAAACGAAAATATAATTTTATTTCGATTTTGTCCTGTACAATTACCAGAATAGAACCAAAATTCGGCCTGACTTTCTATGAAGATCTTAAGGCAACTTGCCACCACTGATGACCCCCTTTTAACCTGGGTTTCATGCCAAACCAAACAATAACCCTCTTTCCAGTTTAGACTAAATACAGTGAAATTGTATACTGCGTATTTCCGTTTATAATAAAATATGGAGGTTCCGTTTTGAGGTAATTGTTAAAACGGTAAGTAATAAGGCTGTGTGGTGGAGTTTCTTAATTTATTGAAGGACAATATTCATTGCCTCAGGCTACGCAATCTATTTACATACCGAAAAAGGTAGTGTGGGTTATTTTAAATAAAATGAAATAGAATTGTATAAAATTATGCCTACCGGAAAAATCAGAATCTGGGACTTCATAATCAACATTACCACTTATGTCTCTATATTTCTAATTCATTAATTGTGCAATTACTACTTTGGCCCACTTGAAATTGTTGCGCGGGGCGCAGGTTTAAATACACAAAATCCTCGCTTGCAACATTTTTTGTATTAAGATTTAATGAATTTTCAAAATCGGATTCAAAAATTACTTTTAATGGGAACTTTAAATCAAAACAATAAATTTGGAATTAACTGGCGCCAAATTGTTTTCATAATTATGTTTCTGGATGTGTTAAAAAGAATTACAAAGGAAATAGTGTTTTTATTCTCAGTTGTTACATTCGCCCTTACAGCCAAATTAAAACATTTCAGATGATTTCTATCGCTGTTAACTCCCTGTTTCACATCATAGGTATTCACGATAGATGCGAGTCGTCGGTCAGTAGTTATTCTTCAGTATCATCCTGTCATTTCGATTACATTTTGTTATGATCAGAGCAGCGTGATTATTGCATCTGAAACGCAGCCTTGTATTTACGTCAAACAGATGCTGTAAAGCTCAACGAGTTATTGTCAAATATTGACTTTAACTTCATTTTGTGTCCTAGTAACGACATTGAAATTGTGGCATTTAATTTTTACTCTTTATAGTTTATGAATGTTTCGAACAATCCGTTCCTTATACTAGACATAAAAATATATTGGCATTTCCTCCATGACACATTAAGTAACTGCGAATAATTCGTAATTTAAAAAAACGCTGGCAGACATTTTAAAAACTAAATCGTAATCGGCGTGGCGTATACGAGTTATCTGACAATTCATCAATCATAAGAAATATGGTTTTCCGTCAACTTTAAAGTACTATGACCATTATTCTAAGGACCTTAAATTTATAGCTAATCAGTTTGCTAATTTTTTCGTGAATCTTTTTTGAGCAACCTTGATGCGCCCGCGACGCAGATTATTTCAAGTACATTAATAATTGTCCACAAGCAACTTTCAGTTCCATTCTAATCGATTCTTCTATTGAGGTTACAAGATTAACAAACTGAAAGAAGATTTTTCTTTCGGCAGAGAACAATGCAGTAGTATTTTGGCAAAACCACTCACGAACCTTTTCCAAAAATCGTTTAAAGTACTTAAGTACTTAAGTACACTTTCGTATACTCCTAACATAGTCGGAAGCATAGTATATGGTTCATTATATTTTCATTGCAAACCCACTCTGTATTAGAGGCCCTTCGACCACCACTAATTTAGTGGAACTTACCTTAAACGCCCCAAATATCATGGAGGCCGGAGATGGAGTTGATGTACAGTCACAACAGACTTTAGTAAGGCATTTGACAGTATTTCCCATTTTGCCTCAAGGCCTCGATTAAGTCTTATCTACGTGAACGCAGTTTTATCAGGCGCTCTTCAGGTCATATACGTCGACAACATTTCAGGATAGTCATTTGGGATCAATACTTTTCATCCTGACAATAAATACCGTTGAAAGTGTGATTAAGCACTCGGGTATTTCTATGTAGTCGTTCTTGTTGTTGGAAAATTTTAACTTCAAGTGACAGTAATCTGCTACAGCCAGACTTAAACACCTTTACGATATTGGGTACAACAAATATCCTTAACTTAAATGTAAACAAATGCCAAACAATAATGCATTCTCGTAAACGCGTACATTCATCTCGAGACTATTTTATAAACCATAATATCGTCATAAGAACAACTCCCGTTCGAGATTTTGGTGTTATTTGTGACAGAGAATTGAACTTTAGAGACCGCAAAACAATATTATCAATAAAGCAAATCTCTCTGCAGAGCGTGTAATTGTAATCGCTAGAGAGCGCGTCTCTAAGATGGCAGATCGGAGAACGCTCGTCACTTTCGACGTATACTGAGGGGTAGGGAGGAAATAAAATACTCCCCACAGAAACGCAAAGACCAATGCAATGGGACACACCGAAAAGAAGCATTAGGTGGAAAACCTGGAAATTCCACTCTTCCCAAAGAAGGTCGGCTCCATGGATTCTGGGAGAGCCAACCATTGCAAGCATAAGATAAAAACAATAAAAAACAGAGATCATTACATTCGAGGAGGATGAACTGGTTCCAGAAAACCAATGCTTCCTGTGTAATACTCTGCATCTGGAAAGAACAGAAAGAATGATTCTTAAAGAAAGTATTAAACACTTAGAAGCAATGATTCAAGAGATGGAAAACGCTCAGAAAGAATGGTAATACTTGTACGAGGAACAGTCTCGTCCAATAAGAGTTATAGCCAAAAAGCTTCATCCATCCTGCCAGCCAGAGGAAATAAAAGTAGACTTACTTCTGAAAAATCTAAAAATTAAAGAAGTTACTCAAATTGTAAAGAGGACCGATATAACCCATCTGCCCTTGTTTATGCTCGATAAAGAAGCAGATATAAAAAATATTTACGAAATTAGATATATATCTTAAATATAAAGATAACTATTGCAATAGAGACCCAAGATGTGTCAAGTTTGCAATGCAATGAATCCAGAGAAAAATCCAGAGAAAATCCAGAAAAGTGTGTGAAATGTGACAAACCACATCCCGCAAGCTACAAAGCCTGTTTAGTTGCCAACGAACTTCAACGGATGCGGAATGAGAAGGAAATGGTGAAAGAAAAGTTCTCAGAGTCAATAAACCTAAAGGAAACAGAAATCAAACGTTCATACGAAAGACTAATGTTGCAAAATTGTTTAAACATAATGGATCAACAAGAGCAGAAGCAATATAAAGCTATTGGTTCAATTATCCAAAGACTTTGAGTCTAGAACTAACTATAAAAATAGGTCCTGCAATAAAATCATACAAATAAGTGACATTAGAATATCAGCATGTAATCCCAATGGGCTATTGTAACATCAGCAGGAATTGCAAATGCTCTTGGACATCTAAAAATTGATGTTTGTTTTACATCCGAAACACACCTCACTAAACAATCACACATATAATTTACAGGATTTCAAGTCAGTACACGATACATTACTCCCTGATAACCCTGCAAGAGGTGAAAGCGCTATAATAGTTAAAAATAACATTTGCCACCACTAAGCGCAAAACAATGCAACAAAAGAAATATAACTAACCAAATAATCAACACCTAAACTCATTCACTAACCGTCTCTGCAGTTATTGTCCACCGCAATATACGAGTAATATAAAGATAGATGCCTTTAGAGTGTTCCTAAAAAATTTAGAAGAAAAGTTCATTGTGAGAGGAGATTTAGTGCAAAACCTATTTATTGGGGATTAAGCCTAGTTTCCACTAGAGGGAAGGAGCTTCTCATTCTACTGGAAAACTAACTTTCTGGCCCACACATGTCACTAAAATACCCGATCTACTTGATTTATTTATAGCTAGAAAATTATCGATAACTCACGTTAGTATTGAAGAAGGTTTTGGTACCAGCTCTGACCACTTGCCTATATACTGCTCACTCGCAGCGACAAAATAGTAGCCAAACCAAGCAATTCATTGTGAAAGACAAAAAAACAAATAATGAGCTTTTTATTTTGTATAAGTTTTGTAAAACCGTTTGAATTAGCTTTATAGCTAGTGCAAGACAGAACCAACACTAGATTAAATTAAGGAGAAACCAATGGGGACATTCTAAACATGTAACAAAATAGCAAATTAGGTTAAAAATGAAATCTTGTTAGTCAATATGTAGGCTAGGTGCATTGTAAATTTTTATATGAATAAATAAAAAGAATTGCAGCAGGTCAACGCACATTTACATCGAAATGAGGTTACTAAGATGTCGGAAGTTTGGTTTCGAACTAAAGAAACATTGAATTTGAATTCTTTATATTAAAAAATTCGGTCGCCTCATCAGACTGCAGTGACCATACCACACAAATCATAATGCCTTAGCGAACTGTAACAATTCACTACGCATTTGTCAACCCCTTCGTAAGATTTTATCGTATTTAACGTATACATGCGATTTCTAAATAACATTTAGGGGTTTTCTGGGTGATAGCCAGATATTACTTTAACCTCACCTCCACCATGTAAAAGTAATATCTGGCTATCACCCAGAATAACCCAAGATTTCAACTCCTTGCTAGGATCGCATAAACGCGGAAGAGTTGCGGACAAATGCAGAAAATATTCATGCACCAGCTAGTGTTTGGTGGTATTGAAGCTCAGGCCTTGCTCGAAAAAGTAAACTTTAATGTAAACTCTCGTGTCCTGAGAGCGGTGCTTGCTTTTGGGATCTCGTACCACGACAGAACAGGTTATGTTAAAAAACGAGCCTATTACATTATTAGTAAGTGGCTCTTAAAAAAATTAAATTTTCGATATATTTCGATATATTTTTGATTAATTTAATCTGAGTATGAATTGTGTACGTTTTTCTCAATCATTTGAAGTGAGAATTTGAATACTACAGGGTATAATATACACTTTTAATGTGTGCTGTCATTTCCTATCATTGGGTTTATGCCAAATTCTCATAAAATTCGCCAAAATGTTCAACTTTGCGCATAAATGTGGACTATCGGTTGAGAAAAATACATCATGAGAATTTTTCCCAACTTCATGACGTCGGGAATATTTGACAGATGATAAGAAAGTAGTTGCGATTGGATTATTCTTTGTGGATTTTTTTTGATTTATGTTTGGATAAAATTTAAATAAATCAAATATTATTAATGTTTTTAATAAATATTAATATTTGCAAGTTAGTTACAGATTAGTAATATTGAGAAAAAAAATTTAATAAATTAGAAAGTGGATTAACTATTTATTTACTAGGAATTAGATAAACTATTTAGGAAATTAACGTAACCCTTTATTAATTTAAATGGTACTGCGAAATTAATAAATTCACAAATTATGTGCCTAACTTATTATTTTATTTACTTAAAAGACGTCAAAAACACAAAACAAAGCGTGTACACCAATACGTACACCACTACTATAACGTTCCGGCAACCAGCTTCCAATTTTCTTCCTTCTAGCTGCGGGGTATCACCTTCTGAAATACTTACCAATTTTTTTTGCATTTTCAAATTTTAATTTCTTTCAGCATGATTACTATTTTCCATTCGCTAATTTAATCCCTTACGTTAATTTTTCTATTTTCAGTTTAATTTGTTAGTCAGCTATGTTTTTAATCCATCTGTTGTTGGGGAATATTATTAAGCATCAGTCGCTTCTGACGGATTCTGACTAGTACAGGCGAAAATACAAAGGAACAGGGTCCAGCTGTTGGTGTTATTGTAAGTACTCCTTACATTAAGAAATATAGAAGAACACATATGAGTACTGCTCATATTTTAAGACGATTTTGTATATGTCTACTTCTTATGTCACGTCTTGTTATTTAATCAAAATAAATTATATCAAGTTAAATCATTAAAAATCATCTCATTTCATAATTGCAGTGTAATTAATTAATTATATACCTATAACTCCCGCGACTAATTTGTGAATGAAACGCGTAGCTATTAGATGTGCAGCCCGAATTGAGATCGTCGCCAATAAAATGATAACGCAGCGTTAAAAAATGCTGTACACAAATAAACCGTCAATGCCATGCAAATAAATAAATCATTCTTGAACTGAATTTTTTATTATTAGTTAGTATCTGATGAAGCAGAAATCGACTCGCGATATGCGCGATATTTGTCTTTTGCGTTAATTGAACACAATCGAAATACTAATTAGATAACAACAACAACAACAACAATAATAATAATTTATATGCATCGTTATTAATTTATTACAAAATGAGACATCCAACTTTGGCCAAAATTATAGCCATTCGTCTTGTGTAAGAATATTTGCGTGCCCCTCTAACATGCAATTTAGTTTACGTGATTCACGAGTTATTATTGCTCGGTCCCATTGTCAAATTTATGTCTCGTCTAAACGACTACCACATTCCACACATTTAAATTGTTTATGATTAATACAAAAAATATTGTTGCTCGTAAATCCATAAATCCAATAAAAGTTTCTTATAGGAATTAAAATATGCAAGAAATAAATTAATTTGAATGCCGCTGTAAACAAAATGTTATACATTTCTACATGAAATCGCCTAGCGGTATACAGTAGTCAAAATAAATAACAAATTACGATGAAAATTAATTGCAAGCGGTGATGAAGTAAGATAACGAACGTTTTGTATAGGAATTCAAAGAATTTTTTGTTTGGTTGGTCCGATTTCTTGAAATTCAGGAAATACATTTTGTGGCACAAAATAAACTAAAACAAAAATATCGATAAGAAATCGATCATAGCGTACAACAACAAAAATACGAAACCCATAATTTTTTGTATTGATATTGATTCTTCTACGCGTTTGTGTTGACTTATTCTTATTTTTTTCTTTTTATGTATTCAAAACACGAGAAAGTTTCTTTTGTTGTATGCTGCTGATCAAAATAAGATAAATGCATTAATGTGATGAAAAAATTACAAAACTAGTTCATTTTTGGTTTCTATATAGGATAAACTTACACTACTACTATGCGCTATGCACATCGTGTTTGGAAAAAATCTAGAAAAGTATTTTCGTACCGGTTTGACCCACTCTGAACCTAAGTACTTAGAGCTGTTAACCCATAATACAAAAGGCATGAGGAAAATATTTGTAAGCACTTATTTCTAGATTTAAGTGGTTTTTAATGAGCATTTAATTAGTAAAAAATTTGTTATTGGAATTAGCTTATCAGATATGATCGGAAATGGAAAGAAGTTTGTAATGCGGAAGGAATATTACATTTTGTTTAAAACCTTTCGGATATCCTCAATTTATGATTCGCCGTAAAGGCATAAACAAATTTGATAAGATTTGTTTTAATTTGATAACACGCATAGCCGAAATAGCTCAGTTGGGAGAGCGTTAGACTGAAGATCTAAAGGTCCCCGGTTCAATCCCGGGTTTCGGCATAATATTTTTCGATTCTCAATTGATTATAATCAATAATATATTAATGTGAAATTTGGCTCATATTAGTCGGAGAGAGAGGTACATCTAAATATTAGCTAGCTTTCACTTTCGTGTCCAACAGTCGCCTGTTTTCCCCAGTAAAATTATTTTAATTCTACTTTATTTTTTTATTTTAACTTGCAAAATGCAAATTATTTGTAACTGACCTAATCGGGAGTTGTATGTTAACTATCCATGAAGAAAAGTGCGGTACAGCATTAATTCTGTTAAATATTTTACAGTATTATTTCTGGAGGGAAGCGGTGCTCGCCAGTTACATGACGCCCCGTTCGTGAAGCCAAAAAAATGTTCAATGTTATACCAGAAAGCACCAGCATGAACATGTGAAGTATTATGTACATGAAGCATGTTTATATGTACATACCAATATAAACGGAAAAAAATGAATATTTTTTATGTAATAATTAACTTCGCACCTTGTATAAGTGCGCTTCTATGCTCAAAATGGCGTGCGAAAATCACAAATCTCCGTTAGCAAATAAATAAGAGAATAAATAATCGCAAGTGAAATCCAAATGCATTTAAAGTATCGGGTTGTCCCTATAGGGAGATAACAATTTGTGTCAACGTCAAAACGTCAGGCAAGGTTAACATTTTTAGCATGGTTTTCACGAACGAGCAAATTACTACCTCAATTCTGAGTCGCTAGTCGCAATTTTAAGAGCGCTTACTCCAATTTTCGGCCATAATAATCGTCCCACCAGATAGGTTGTGCGTGCCATAGTGGATAACTATCACTATTGGTTGTCTCTGTGCCTTCAGTTTAAAGTGAACCAAATCAGACAATTCCACGCCGTTCACAGGAATTGGGAATCTCTCAAACCACATTGTGGCGAATTTTGCGTAAAGATCTTGGCTTACACCCTTACAAGATCAAATTAACTCCTTAAAAAATCCTGAAGTTCATCGAAAAATCATCTCCAGCGATGAAGCGCATTTTTGGCGTAGTGGCTTTGTCAATAAGTAAAATATGCGTTAGAGAGCAACAAGGTGTGATTGGACATATTTTTTCATCGATGAAAATGATCGCCAGAATTGGTTGAGCTTGACATCTGTGATATGTGGTTCCAACAAGCTGATGCCACATGCCACACAGTTGGTCAAACAATTAATGTATTGAAGGGGAAGTTCGGTAACCGTGTTTTCTCGAGAGAAATTTTCCTACCGAATGGCCACCTCGCCCATGCAAACGCGTTGGATTTCTTTTTGTAGGATTACGTTAAGTCGTTTGTTTATGCCAACAAGCCAACAACGTTAGAGAAACTCAGGGATAATATCGAATGCGAAATTGCCAACATTCCGTTAAATGTACCATGTGTTCTGCACTTGAAATAAATTTCAGCCTCATATCTCAATTATTCTGTGTTTTATTTAAATATAAAATATGTCCTTATTGAAAAACCCTTTACTAATTAAATGAACGAAAGAATATCGACTGGAACTCGGACTCAATTTATAATAATCTGGAACCGATTGCACAATTAAAATAATCTTGAGAACTCCAATAACCATGTGTTAATTTCTAAATGGAGAGCCAAATTCATAGAGGACGTACAAGTTGACTGGGCCCAAGAAAATACTTTGAAAGTGGTTATCGTTGGTTTACTCCAAAGCTATGTTAAAATTTTCGTATGGGTCAGGGGACACAAAATAATTTTATTGTAATCTAATATTTTTTGACTAACTTGACTTACAAGATAGAAACTTGTAACTTTTACATTCCTAACCACAAAATATATGCCCATAATTTTGTTTATATACAACAACAATAACTATGCAAAAGTAATCAAATTGGCCGCAACGACAATGACGTCCTTACAGATGTTGGAGTCAGAAAAATACATCGCTATCAGTCTAAGGTGACCACAGTTCAAAAGCAACATAGTCAAAGAATTTACTGCTATCTCATCACATTGTTGCAAAATTCATGGGAACCAAACGCAAATTTTAGCAGAATTAAGTGATACATCCTTCATGGGTTTTCAAGTTGGCAGAAAAATTTAGTGAGAAAATTTCCAAAGAAAGAATCAAAGTATGGGGGCGGAATTTATCGATATTACTTCTTGTAAAATTTTAGTAGGCCTTTACTTTCGCTGCATGGTGTCGAACAAAACATTCTTCCAAAAAATTTTCTTTAACCCAGCAGGAAAGTCATTGACGACACACTAATGACTCATCAGCAACAGACAAACATGACCCGTATATAGAGAAATTTAATACCAAAGGACTAATTTTCGTGTGTAACATGTTTGGGATGAACCATGTACAACATGTCTGGGATGATTTGTATATGACATGTCTGACATTTATCGTGTTTCACGACAAATTGGAGTAATGGTGATTTTACCAAAAAAACTAAAATTAATCTGGCACTGTAGTTTTTCGAAAAGTAATATTTTCATAGATATGGAAAGGTGAAAACGAGACGACAAATGTGTCCGTTCCTCACGTGTATTGAGTACAACATTATCATGACAGCAAGAAAGGTGAATCACGGACACTCATTTAGTCCGCAATTGTTATAAATTTTTTTGAAATTGAATGTACCAAGTACCTATCACAAACTACAAACAATCTAGTAAATAATGAAATTATTTCAGTCACTCGTTTAGATTCACCTTTTTTGTTGGCATGATGTGTTGTCCTTAATACACGTGTGGGAAGGCCCAATATTTAAGACATAAACAAGACGAAATTTTGTTTTTCAAATTTTTAGTCCACTGGCAGCAGCGGCCTAGGCTCGCCTGACCTCAGACCACGATGCCGCACGCAGTACCAAGCATACATAGGGACAATGACCCTTCTTCAGATAATCGTGATATCTGACGGTAGAATTAAAATCATATTCTGCGTCTTTTGGGCCTATGGTGATAAATTAATTAGAATTATTTTGATTAGCCTGACTGACTCAACGCAGTTATTTGAAGGCAGAAAACGGAATTACTGAATCGGTAGACAAGAGAAGCAATTTGCAACAATTAAATCTTTTTTTGATCAACATGGAGTAGTAGGCGGGAGATTCCAAAAGTCACTACAAAATTTTGAAGAATAACATCCATCGATACTTTCCTGTAACCATTAGCCTAGTGTTATTTGTTCCAGATTCAGAGCTAATCAAGAGTGTAGCCAGCTGAAGGGAAACGTACCATCTCCAATAGTGCAGCCGTCAAGGTCGCTAAACTAATAAATGTTGCATGTCGATATGACCACCAAAGCAATCCACATAAATTTAGTAATAGACCTTACTACAGAAGCGAAGACGAGGATTGCACAGTGACAATGCATCGAACTTTAAAGTAGAAGTGCTAAAACGAATGCAAAATGATGCGGCAGCAGATTTCAACATAAATAGTAACAAGAGCAAATACCAACCCAAGGCTATTACTTCACATGCTCTCTATAATCGGCATATTGGTTGCAATAGTATAGCAGGAGCAACAGTGAAGTACAGCATTTAGAGGTAATTTAATCAATGGTGAATGGGGGCTAGATTATCTTGAGTACTGTACTCGTCAGCTAGAAATGTTATGTACAAACGGGACGTTATTAGCCCCAGCACAATAGGATACTTTAAAACACTGCGAAACTATTGTGTCCTAAATAAAAGCAACTTACCTTGATTTAAAGGAGCAGAATAACATAATAAACATTGTAGGGGGAAACAAAATCGCGCAACAAAAAGGGCATCTTTCCGAAACACGTTGTCGAAACATGGACATATATGTATACTATTTATAAAATAATCGTAACCAAAACTATAAAACTGAGAGAAATAATCATATTCGAAATAAAAATCCCGCTGATTCAGCGAGCACGATTTAACGTAGATCATGTTGTATACCCATCAGCTGGAATACGTATACATCAAATCAAATTCTAACTATCTGATGATCGGCTTACAACAAAACCAATGATGAATTTAATTCATACATCTCTCTTAATGGAGGTACTCTCCTGCAGCATACACGAACCATTACAAAATTATAACACAAATACAAGCCATTGTGAAGTGCAACTACTGCAACGATCTGGTGACATCCCAACAAGCTGACACATCAGCAAAATGTACATATATATGCTTTATGGTTAGTAAAATTAAACCTCATGCAGTGGCAGTTCCACGTCCGGATAAATAACGGCCCGGGAATATGTTGAAAAAACAACATGCAGAATAATAATCAGAGTGAAATATTTCCGGACACCCGAAACCAATGCAGTAAACATTAGTTTTTGACATTTTTTTTGTAAGCTAACTCCAGTTTACGCTGACTCATCTGCTTTCTGGGCCATAACTTCGTTTCCCTGTAAGAAATGCTCAATTATATTGTCTATCTGAATAAATTGGCCTTTTGATCAATGAAACAAATACATGCACTTCAATAATACGAGCACATATAAAGTTTAATGCAGGAGGCAAACGATTCGAAAGGTCGAACTTTTAATATCTGGTAACGGACCAAATCTAAGCTTAAACTTAACATCGACAAGTCATTGGTAAGGTAAGTGGTCACATTTAGCTTCCACCGAATACTAACAAGGCACAAAATAAGTTTACGGTTTTTGAACGTTGAACAATCCGTATGATGCCCGAACAATCCGTATGATGCCCGAACCAATTAGAAAATAGAGCTGTACACAAAAATTTCTATTTATCGACGATAATTTGAAATTAGTAACGATGTTACGTTACGTATTTTTCAAAAAGGTTTATTACAAATACAAATTGATCATCTAAGTCGATAAATTAGCTACAGAGAAAGTCGATCTTTGCGGCACCCAATTTTGTGCACTAAATAACCGTAAAGAATCTGATTGCTTTTAAATTTAATTTAAAACATTTGATTAGAATACTGGAGTTCGCCAAAATAGAAATTGGTAATTTGGCTAACCGTTATGTTGTTGGTCATTTTGCTTCTAGTTCCTATATTATGTGGCAGGTTCTCATCGCACTCGCTAAATTTGGGTATTCTGTTTTATTGACATATCGATTTCCAATTTCATTTAACGCAGCTTTTTTATATCTAAACCGGATCGCTCCGAATTCTCATTAACTTATACTTATGAATAAATTATATGTTACGACGATCGCGCAATTTTTCCGCATTTTAAAAATATTACTATTCATAATTGATCACTTTCCGATTGTTTTTCTTTTTTGTACGCCTTTAACCGTTTTTTCATTATCCCAATCATCGAATCAGGTTCTTGTGGTTTTCTTTTCTCCCCACACTCTGCACACACTTCTCCAGTTACATACCTCGGAATCATTTGTGTTTTGAGATAAGATTTCTTCTTGTGTTTTTATGAATGTCATAATAATATTATTAACCGTTTCGTTTATATAGATTGATCTAACGCGATCCATAAAATATGTGTAATTAAGAAATTAAGAAATTTAAATTATAGTTTCTGTGTTCTTATCTGTGTTTCCGTAGTAAGACATTGTGTGGTGAATGTTGCGGTTAATTTTTGCATTAGCTCACAAACATGCACGTCACTAGTTCTAGATAGAATTTCATTATATTATCGGACTAGAAAGTATTTAGTAAAATTTTGAAAGTGATCCAAATTTTTGTTAACTTGATGATAAATTATGGATACGAAATAGTGGCAGAAAAGTTGTATATGGTGATTTGTCCGCTTGCATTACTACGAATATATACCTAGGACTAAGGAGTGTGATCACACCAGCCATCACCGATCAAATGAAATCTACATAAATATTTCAATTTTATTAGTTTTTAAAACGGGTTGAGAACATTAATGGTTGTTAACAAAACTGGATAGTTAAACGCCATGACGTGCATATAAATATTTGCATAGTTGATTAAATTATTAATTTATTAGCATCCGATCATATCAACTAACTGGGAATTTACGATTCAACATCCCAGTTTTATGATCGACCTGGATCGACCATTTCGGCTATGTGTGCCATCCATGAAATTGCTCAATTTGGTGTCAGTAAATTTTGTCTTTCTCTTTCTGCTCGCAGATAACTATTAATTCTTTTATACGAGTAGCTTGTTTCTTATATCAATCTTAACATACCACGTAAACGTACTGTGCTTTTCTATTTTGTATTCTCTGTGTATAATTTTGTCTTGTTTATGAATAATTTTATTCTCACTGCGATGGTGTACATGCTGATGGCGAATAAAAGAGTTAATATGTACGAGAGATACAGATATTTTTTTGTTTGTTTTTAATGCATTGTAAACCCCATCAAATAGTTGTACGCTAAAGAATGTAAATCTGAGGTACAAAAAAATTATCAAACAGGAATTGTTTGAATGGCTTTAAAAACCACCGACCTAAACCATAAGAATACACGTGCATTACTAAAAACAAAACATTTGAAATAACTTCTAACGAAATAATATGCAAAACAAAAATTCGATTCACCTAGGTAGCCCACCTACGGGTTGGTTTTTACGTCAGAAAGCTCTGGGATCTATCAAAAATTAAGTACAAACTTACATTAATTACAATTCAACTATCTATAAAATTTTAACAGCTGCTCATATTCTGCAATTTTCTCGATTGAAGGCTATTTACTGTTCATTCCCAATTTAAATATGAAAAATTTAAATAAGAGTTTTGAATTTTTATCACAATCATATGATAAATTATATTAATATTTTAATTTAACATACTAAACGATTTACACTCGAAAATTGGTCGAAGACACGAACGACTTCCCATTTCTACTACAATGCAAAACAAAAACACCACCTGCAGCTACTCTGCCGCCTCGGAATCTATTCGATCATACAATTCGCTAGAGTACGGCTTGCTAATTTAGCTTTTCGCTACAAGTGCTAATTTAGTTTTATGCGGCCTTTCATGATCGCCGATTATCACAAAATTGTACCTCTCCTTTCTTTTACCATGATTCTTAAGGTCATTTATAGCGACTAAATCACCTTCTTTGTACTCTTTAGCATTTTTACGTCTCTTGTTATATATTTTCTTATTCTCGTCCTGTGCTTTCATAATTTGCGTATTGACTTCTTTTTCCAACTCTTCTCTTTTTTCGTTGCTGCTTTTCATTAATTCCTCTATGATTACTTGTAGAACGTTGGAATTACTCGTCAGACGTATTTGATTATCGATAAATACTTCGAATGGTGTTCTACAAACAGCTCTTTGACATGTATTATTTAGAGATATTTGAACTCGTTCTACGTTCTACTGATTGTATAAAAAGTGAAGCTTTCTATATGAGTACCAAAGTGACTGTTTTGTATGAAAAAGGCCATTTTCAAACATGAAATTATCAAATAAAATGTAGAAGCTTTCACAATTTAACAATCTATATTTGTGGCGAGAATGTGCCTGTGCATGCAATTTTAATTTCACGATAAAATGTATAAAATAATAAAATAAACAGAACCTTTATCGTATCGCATTTTAACGCAAAGTGACTGACATCTGACAGAATATTTTAGAACTAGAGCCGAAGGTGGATAATTTCTCAAAAAACTAGTTTTAATGTAATATAAACTTCATAGTTGACTATAATTCGACTGAGACAAAATAATAATAAAATCGCCTAAGGCTTTTTCTCATATAAACATATAACACCTTTCGCTCGCGTAGGAAGTGGCGCTAACTAGACGGCGTTTAAAAGACCAATAATAATTTTCATGACAGTAATTTTCATGACATTAATTTTCAACACAATAATTTTATTATGTTGCCAGTGGCACCATTTTGGATTTCCCTAGTAAAAATTGGTTCAGGAGCGTTTTTGAGTACCATAAATCGATTGTGTTGGGTCCTGATTTCGGGAAACTTAATTTATTTTCCATTATTATATTTTTGCCACTTTCGATTTTGATAAAAATTGATAAAGCGTAGGTTCGAAATGCCAAGAATCGATTTCGATTCGTTCGGTCTGATTGTGTTTTGTATAAATTGCGGTGATAAGAGAAATTAAATGGAAAATCCATTTAAGTGGTCCTCATGTGGGTCACGATAATTTTTTTGGAATATTTTTGATTCTTGGGTTTTATTTGGTTTCAAAAAGTTTCATTAAATTTGTCGAGGCAGGGTTTTCGAAGCAAAGTAACGATTACAAGAAGTTCTGATTTCTAGATAATTCATTTAGGAGTCGCACGGATAGGCCTTCATGTTGCACCATCTTGCATAATGTTGCACCATATTGTGCGATGTTGCACAATGTTGCATTATGTTGTACTATGTTATGGGATGTTGCGCTATGTTTTGGGACTTTGCACCACGTTGCGTCTCATTGCGCCATGTTGCGTGATGTATTGTTGAGGATGTTGTATGATGTTCCGCACTATGTTGCGTAATATTGCAGAATCTTGCATTATATTGTGGAATGTTGCTAGATGTTAGATCATGTTGCGTCATGTATACCAAGTTGATCAATGTTCTGCATGAATCGGGTCGAACGGTTTTTATAAAAATGGGTGAGAATGATTTTCGAGTGCTAAGAATCAGTTGGGATGAGTTCTAAATTTGAAAAAAAAATTTAGGGGTTTCTCAAATCAGATCCGGGTTCCTAAAGATATTTTTAGAAGTGCTCCGGTTTCGTAGAACTTTGTCGTTTCTCAATCGAGGATAATATAAATATTGTACATGCCTCTAAAAATTTCTCAATGTAAATGGATTAGACCCAAAGGATTGTCTCTAGTAAGTTAAATGATTCTCTAATGGTTTTGAGAGGGTGTTTCATTAAAATGTGGCTTTTAATGGGTCTTAGGTACATTCCAAAAATCATTCTAAGAATTTTCAAAGCATTTAGTGATATTTGTGGACTTCTTAGACCCAATGAAGTGTCATTAATGAGTTATTAGATTTTATAATGGGTCTGGCAGAATTTTCCATGAGATTGAAAAATGTGTCTTTTATATCTAAGTATTTTCTTCAGGAGAGGACTTTGAAATATGTGCGGCACATTAAAACCGCATAGGAATACTCTACCAACATCACTGTAATTCTTGATAAATGCTTAAAGATACTTAAGGCATGTACCTAAGGGAAATTAAAAAAACACATTTTTATTCTCATGGAACACTCTGTCAGCCCCATAATATATCAAATAACTTACGAAGCAGTCCACGAATTTCACTCAAGTTTATGCTGAAAACCCGAAAATACTTAGAATGACATCGAATATGTCTATAAGATCCATTAAAAACCACATTTTTGAAACTTTTGGAACACCATTCCGCAAACTATGGAGAACACATAGGTTGTCTAGGCCTACTTTAAAAATATCCTGAAGAATTATTTATTAAATTTTAAGTGTTAAATCAAAATTCGATTTCTATTTTTTGTTTTTTCTTTTAATTTTTTTGTTTTAATTTAATTTTTGCTGTAAACTGACTGTTCTGTTTTAAATCTGAAATCATACATGTAATTTACAGAATAGATTTCTTTATAAATAAATAAACATCCCATCAGACTTATTAGAAAATCATTTAACTAACTAGGGATACTCCTTGGGTTAAAGCAGTCAACCACACCAATACCACTGAAGAGTCATTAGTAAATTAAATAAATTAATAGAAACACCCCTTTGGGTCTAAGCAGTCTACAAAAGCATTATATTAGACTCGTTAAAATTCAAATAATTTACTATGGACACTCTTTTGTGACTAAGCAGTTGACCAATACCACTGAATTTTATGCTAAATGCTAACAAAATATTAGAATGATTTTGGAATGTACCTAAGATCCATTAAAAAGATCATATTTTTAAAACTAATGGAACATTATGTTAGAACCCTTGGGAAATCATATAACTTACTTATTGGAACACTCCTCTGAGTCTAAGCAGCCCACCTATATCACTCAAGTTCAAGCTAAATGATAAGAATAGCATTGGAATGTGTTTCTAAATCATGTTCTTGGATTTTGGAATCTTACTTGGGGGAATTCCATTAACACTGAAATTCATGTTAAATGTTTAGAAAATATTTAGAATGACTTTGGAATGTACCTAAGGCCTATTAAACATCGCATTTGTGAATCTCATTGAACATTGCAATTCTTGTAAAATTTAAATGCATCAAACTCGTAGAAATTTTGCAATTTCAATTCGCCTAAATGTCTGCTGTTGTCAATACATTGCAATCAGTTTGTTGTGTTTCGATAAATGTCAATAACATACGTTTTATTCAAACTTCAAACGAATACCATAAAAGCTTTAAATGTTCCCCTAAATGTAGACGTCACTTATTTGAAGTTTACACGTATAAATAAAAATAGTTTAACTCGCGATCGCGGTAATAGCACGATCTATGTTTACAACGTACTAATATTATTTTAATTAAATTTCATTTTATTTTAAATTTCGTTGATAGAGGTTCAGATTAAAATTTTGTAGAATTAAAATTTAACAAAATAAAACGAAATTAAAATCGTTTTCAAGAGCGAAGAAAAGTGAAATAAAGTTTCTTGCCTTTAGTTCGTTCAAGTCTTTCGTATAATTCAGATCGATCGCACATAAATATAATTAAAGAAAGAATCTTAACTCGTTTTCTCGGCTGCGTTTATCTGTATTGGTGCTTATATACATATATGTATGTACATAAGTATATAAGTAAAAAAAGTGCTTTAAGTTTGTTGATTTCTTATAAGAAATAAAAAGTTAACAAAATGGTTGTGGAATTATTAAAATAAAACGAAATCATAATAATACGATATAAGTAGTCAGTATTCTTTACGGTGATTGAACTCAATACGAATTAGCTTTTATTGTAACTTGTATTATAAGAAGTTAAAAGAAAATTGAGTGGAATAATGTATAACAATAATTATTTTTAATTTTATTTTTATATATTTTATTTGTCGAAATTGTGGAATTTGTGCGTTAAAAATACAAAAAGTTTTTACCAAAAGAATAAAAATAAATTTAATTGAGCTGTGATTTTTTTTAAGGAGTGGATTATTTCGCGGTTTCACTGTCTCTTTTCGAGTTTTGTCTAAAAAAAATTTTAAAGTGTATATTTCAGTGAAAATATAATAAATATTATAGTTTTTGTTATGTATACGAGTTTATAATACATATACATAAAATAAAATTTATTGTTATGTGCACATAAAGTGTGGTACTGGATTATGCTGTATATGAGTTGAAATAGTGTAGGTATATTTGATTATTTATCTATATAATACAATAAAATATATAATTAATGGACATAGACTATAGAGCCGAAATGATGGTGACATCATTATGTAAAAATTCCTAAGCGCCATTTACTAATTAATTCGATTTCGTATTATGTGATATCTAAGAAATTCAAATTAAGAATGTGTACTGTACTCTAATTATGATTTTCCCTCATCGCACTTTGTATATTTATTCTTTCTTGTGTAGATATAGTTCTGCACCGATTTCTTGGTGTCGTAATTAATATTACAGTTATTTATTCGTACGTGGAATTTTATTTAAACACCTACTTACATTTATAAATAAGTAATAAAATAAGACCGCGCGTATATTATTTCCAAAAACGTTTATCACATATACGTGTATTAGTTTTGTGTTGCCCAAATTTAGCAACTCCAACGTAACGTAAATTAACTATATGTAAATGGAAGAGTATAGAGGTTTTCGACATTTTGTATGTTAATCATTTATTTGTGGTTGAAACTGCAGGAGATCGAAAACAGTTTAAGTTCATTAGGTTTTCTTACAGTTCAAGTGTCACAATTAACTCACCTTTTATACTAAAATAATATTTGGTTATATCTAACATCTACAAAAATCATCTTTACATACAAATTTAATTGTTTGGGATTATTTTGTGGGTATCTTTGGATAAAACCAAGGTGTCGCTCATATCACGATATCAAGGTGTTCTAATAAACTAAATGTTACACTATCATATAAGGTATAGTGCGTGCGCACGTAACCTACATACATGTAAATAGTTGTATCATATTGGTTTATTTTCTTTTATTATAAGGAACTATTTTAATATTATTAATAATCATCCTTTGGGTTTAGCTCGGTTAATAAAGATATGCAGATGGAATGGTGGAGTCGAAATTCGACTGCTTCGATTGATGTCGTTTGATTTGTATTTCATCGTGTTGTGTTTTAATTTAATTGCTCTGGTTGCAGAAACTTATGGGCTGCAAATGATAAAGTTCAGAACTTCGACTAAATATCTTTTGACCGATTGTCCAATAAAACTTTTTATTTACCATTCCAATAAATTACTGAATTAGTTTTTGGTTAGAGTAATAGAATTAATTTGTTCTGGTGAAGGCACAGTATACCATTAGGCGTAGCAGTGACATTGTGACTGAGAGAGTCAAGATTGGTATAGTCCCAAATACATATTTTGTTATGTTTGATGCTAAATTTTGATAATTTTTGGAAAATTTGTTCCAAATGAAGTAGGTGTTGCTTCTTGTCTTTTGGTACTACGAGGATGTCGTCAATTTAAACAAAAAGGAAATCGAAATCTCTAACGATTTCGTTTATGAAGCGTCAGAATGTTTGTGCAGCATTTCTAAGACTAAATCACATTCGGGTGAATTCGAATAAGTCAAATGGGGCGGTACTTGATATTTTGAAAATGTGGGATTGGGTAACGGTCAGGAATTATAACTGCGTTAAGCCTTCTGTAGTTCCCACCTGATATCCAGTCGTTGTCGTTCTTCTTCTTTACTATGTGTAATGGACATGATATTACCGATGAAGAAGGTCGGCAGATTCCTAGTTCCACCATGTGTTGTAATTCTAAGAAAGCTGCTCTGTGGACAGATTAAAGTATACGAGGTCAAAATGTAGTGTACTATACATTGCACATTACCGGAGAATTGTATAGTTTGGTGGAACTGTTAGAAAAGGAATTTTTTTTGCGTGATTGTGATCTAAATGCCGTAAATGTTAATTACAGTACCGTTTGCTGCTGATAGAACGAGCGATTTGTTCTGAAGCTAAAGTATTTGTGTTAGGGGATTACGCTCAAATCAGCGCCGGTATCTATCATTACGGTGTCTTAGGTCTGCTGCTGCGACCTTAAGTCGTATTGTTTTGGGAAATCTGGTATTGCTTGGTTTGATGCAATGTTGTGCATTGTTTCTAAATCTCCCATAATACCAACACCAGTTTCATGGAAGTTATTAGCTTATCGATAAATGGGTTCGCGTGTATGAAAGGTTTTCTAGTCTTGCTAGCCTGTCGCTTGGTGCGTGTATTACTGAGCTTGTTGTGGTACGCATGCCACGATTAATTAAACCCCAGATCTGAGTTTGCATTCCAATTATATCATGTAATCTGTTGGCAGTTATAGCGAGATCCGCTTCAGGTTTGTCCTGTTGCAGGTTCAATGCTACTTGTATCTAATCAGGGAGTTACATTCATAGTTTTGTGATGATGTCGATCGTGAAATATTTATCATTCGACGATTGATTTCGGTGTAACGAGTCCAATGGCTTTTGCTCACCCATTTCAATTTTGGCGAGTATTACCTCTAACTTACACTTACTTTATTGTCTCGAACTTTTCTAGTGTCGGCATGGACACTTTGTTGCACTTTTAAAATTTATTTGTAATAAATAAAACACTATCATGTAATTTTTTGAAAAGCTTTACTTTTATTTCACTTCAATAGTATAAAATTCTCACCTGTGGTCGTCGTGGTGACCCCGACGCTGTAAGGGTATTATTTATTTATAAGAAACAACAATTTTATTTATTTAAAGAATGATTCAATAACTTTGACATTGTTGTTCATCCGACGAATCAGGCGCAAAGAGAAAGAATTTTGTTTCCTTTGCTTTTTTGGTAAGCAATATGAGCTTTTCATATTCTAAACAAAATCTGTATAGAATCCAAATTGAACATTAAAATAAAATCCAGTATTCGGTTGTCATATGAAACTAAACGTGGACACACCTTTACTTATCATTTAATTGATAATGGTGTCATCTTTGATGTAATAGAATTACTACCGAATTAAATTGTAAGTGCATATCCATCGTTATATCGCGTTAAGCGATTTTGTGTTGATAAAAAATGTTTCTACTCTAAAACGAATTTTATTATTTTTGTGGTTATCAGCTGTGTTCTGCTTAAACCAATTTTGGGTGTCCAAGATTGTATTTGTTGTACTTTTTATTTTGGTATAATTATTTCTACGGACAATTAGCCGTTAAAGAATCATTAAATTGTGCGGTGTTTTTTGTAGTTGAAGACAGCAGCCGCTACTACTTTTAGCTAACACTTTAATTCCACTGTTAGTACGTCTGTCACATAATTGCGTTGTTATCGTTATCACTCTATTCTAATATGTGGTGATATTCGTCAAATTATCTCCATCTAAATACGGTGTATCTCTGCAGAACTTTCTGTACATACTAAAGGGTGGTTAAATTTTAAGGGCCGATGTTGATTTTGAATAAACCACAAATTATTTAAGAAATTATTGTCAATTCTTTTTATTATGATAATATGGTAAGGTTCAACTATGTATGGAACAAAATATCGGCCAAATGGCCGCCGCGACCTCGGCGGCACACCTCCACCCGATGGTCCAAATTTTCGATGACGCTTAGGAATAATTGAGGTTCTATGCCGTTAATGTGCCGAATTTTCTCATCCTTTAGCTCTTGAATTGTTGCTGACTTATCGACGAACACCTTTTCTTTCAAATAACCCCAAAGAAAGAAGTCCAACGGTGTCAAATCACATGATCTTGGCGGCCAATTGACATCCACCACGTGAGATAACACGGCCATTGAATTTGTTTCGCAAAAGAGCCATTGTTTCGTTAGCTGTGTTGCAAGTGGCACCGTCCTGTTGAAACCACATATCGTCCACATCCATATCTTCCAATTCGGGCCATAAAAAGTTCGTTATCATCTCACGATAGCGAACACCATTCACAGTAACTGCCTGACCGGCCTCATTTTGGAAAAAATACGGCCCGATGATGCCGCCAGCCCATAAACCGCACCAAACAGTCACTCTTTGCGGGTGCATTGGTTTTTCGACAATCACTCTTGAATAATGATTCGCCCAAATGCAGCAATTCTGCTTATTGACGAATCCACTGAGGTGAAAATGTGCCTCATCACTGAAGATGATTTTCTTCGAAAATTGATCATCCACTGTTGCCAGTTCTTGCCACCATTCTGACCATTGACGACGTTTGGAATGGTCAAGAGGCGTGTAAATGCAAGTCTTTATGCATATTGTTCATCAACGATGAGCGTGAGAGGTGTAATTGTTGGGCACGACGACGAGTTGAGGTGGACGGCTCTTCAGCCACACTATCGCGAACAACAGCAATATTTTCTGCTGTACGAGCTGTACGAGCATGTACTGGTGTTTTAAAATCTCCTACAGACCCGGTTTGCTCAAATTTTTGCACGATTTTTCCGATTGTACGCACATTTGGACGATTAAATTGACCGAAAAAATCACGAAGTGCACGATATGCATTTTGATTTGAACGCCCATTTTCATAATATGCCTGAATAACTTTAACGCGTTGCTCGATTGTGTATCTTTCCATGGTTCAAATTGAGTTAGTCTGAAATTGAGAAATGTTAAATTAAATGCAGAAAAAAGTTGACGTTTAGGTGTGGTTCACATTCAACGTTGGCCCTTAAAATTTAACCACCCTTTACAATAGTATGAAAATTGAAACCGCACCTCGTTGAAAACTCGCCATTGTATATCCATGTTACTTTACTTCGCGACTTTGCTTTATGTGATGTTTCTGCTCATTACTGCTTGCTCGTAGCTTTTCCTGAGCTCAGCTATGTTGTTTGGCTATACTACTTCTCTTTCTCAACATCAATTCCAACGATCTCCTCTATTATCGGAAATTTGTCATCAGTTCTGGGTTATTCTCTTAAACCTCCATTAAGAATCCCTTGCTGATCAAAAGAGTTTATAATTAGGTAGCTCTGACTTATAGCAGTATCTAAGTTTCCAATTCTGAACGGGGTAATTTCCTTGGTTTTCAGTGGTCATATTTTCATATGGTTCCTTGCGATTCCTGATATAGATTCCAGCTTGTTGGGATCTGGAACATCATCTAGATAGAACCATACAAAATAAGTTTACCATAGATTTCTCATTTTGATAAATCGAGAGATAAAAATGAGTTGAGTAAAAACTTCTGATAATTCCAATGTCATGATTGTATATGTAACTTTACATTGCGCGCAATGGTAAACTTAGTTTTCTATGGTAGAACGTTCGATCTTTGAAGGGACATTTTTGTTTCCTTATTTATAAAGTCGTTTATTTGCATTATATCATCTGAAATTATGCTTGTTGACTAGCTCCTACTCCGCGTTGATACTTATTGGCCTTTTAAGGCAAAGTGTCCGACATCTGGCGGAATATTTTAAATCTGAAATGTGATCAAATTCTCAAAAAACTAGTTGTTGCGTTTTGGATAATGTCCAAATAGTACAATATGTATCTAATATGTATATAATAAAAATGTGATAAGGCATTTTCACGTTTAAGCAAACACCACCTTTCGCTCGAACTGTAGGTTGCGCTAACTAGGCGGCGTTTAAAAGGCCAATAGTGTTAACGGGTTATTATTACAAAACAAAATTTGTTTGCTTTAAACACATTATAATTCTTATTATTGAGTTTATAATACTTAATGCTAATTATTTAATATGAATAGCAGTAACCCCGCGATATGTTGTCGGAGCGACTGTGACTGATTAACTAACAAATTGAAAACCCGCATATTATTTTACTTCGTAATCATTCACGCATGATCATATTCTTTTTATTTCGTGTTATTTGTCTTGTATATTCGGGCTTTAACGCAAAGTCTTTGACATCTGGCGGAAAATTTTAAAACTAGAGCCAAAGGTGGTAAAATGTTCAGAGCAACTTGATTTTATGTTATATAAACTTTATAGTTGATTAGAGTTCGACTAAATATTATGTGAACGTAATTAATATAAAAAACTTTTTAACTTATATAGAACTACAACCTCCTGCAAGCATAGGAATGGGCGATGAAGGCGATGTTTAAAAAACCAATATTCCTGCGACCACTAGAAACGGGACAACTTGATCCCCTTTGGCAATAAACAGTTGGTATATACAGGGTGGCTGAAACCAAATGTTACTGACTTCACTCTGCTGTCATTTGTGTAGTTGTCATTTTCGCGCGTCAATTTTTTGACAGATTGAAGTTTGGTTAGTTGTTTACATGTGGTCAACAAATAATTGTTCTAAATTAATATCTTCATAAAAAAATCGTAATGGAATTCAAACGTAATAGTGTAATTGCACTGTATTTGGGTGGAAATTCACAAACAGCAATAGTTCATCAGCTCCAGCATTTGAATGTGAATAAAATGTTTTTGTATCGAACCATAACTCGATACAACGAAACTGGTAGCATCGCTAAACGCAACAGAGGCGGTCCTAAAAAGACAGCAACATCAAAAGAAATGATACGAAATGTGAAGAAACGAATCCAACGAAATCCTCGTCAAAGTGCCAATCAATTAGCCGTCATTAGCCGTCTGTATGTTTCACGATACTGCATTTAAACCATATTGAAAAATGAACTACACTTGAAGCCCTACAAGATACAAAAAGTTCAAGATCTTACGGAGGCACAAAAAAAAGTTAGGCTTGAAAGAACACGAGCATTGAAGGCCTTGGCCGAACGTGATGAGATTCTAAAAATTGTCTTTTCTGATGAGAAAATTTTCACCATTCAACAGTATGTGAATAAACAAAATGATCGTGTTTGGTTAGAGCACAAGTCCAACGATAATTTGGACACAAGAGTTGCCATGCGCAAGCAATCACCAGCTTATGTTATGGTTTGGGCTGCAGTGACTGCAGATGGACGCACTTATCTGGTTTTCATCGAATATGGAGTCAAGGTAAACCAAGAGGTGTACCGCCAAAAGATCCTAAACGATGCTTTGCTACCTTGGACACGTAAACACTTTGGTACGAACCGTTGGACATTCCAACAGGACTCGGCACCGTCACACAAAGCTCGAGCGACATAGCAATTTTTCCAAAATTGTGTTCCGCGGCTGATTTCGTCGAAAGAATGGCCACCATATTCACCAGACTTGAATCCCATAGATTTCTCCATATGGTCCATTTTGGAGAGTAAGGTGTCCACTAAAAAATACGAAAGTGTTGATGCATTGAAGACTGCTCTTGTTCGAGAATGGAACAAAATTCCGCAAGCTCACGTTCGGTCAGCATGCAATGCTTTCTATGGAAGACTGAATCAAATAATCAGAGCCAAAGGAGGTCATATCGAGCAGTAATATGTTTTTCATAAAATGTAATATCAACATATTCCACGAAATTTCAATAAAAAATAATCAAAATTAAAAAAATTACAGCGTTTTCATTTGGTAACACTTGGTCTCAGCCATCCTGTAGAGTAAGCCAGCAACCAAATACATTCTTTCGAAGTATTCGTTTCATGTTCCATAATTGATGCGTTTTCGAGACAAGACGCACTATAAACGGCTCTAGGAACTTAAGATGGGGTATTCTATATTTCTGTTAAAGTAGTGTTACTGGCTCATCTCGTTCTTGGTCATTATTTTGTCTCCTCAAATTTCAAAACTCCTCTACATCATTATCGCACTGACCCTCATTATCAACTCGTAAGATTCCGTATTGCGCTTAAGTTCGATCTCACTTTGAATATACCGGTAATCTATATAGTGTCTGTTTTACGAATAACACATCCAGTGTTAGGAATGGTATATCTCTATAGATCAATATCTTGGATACCTTGAATTTAATTAAAATAACGGCTCCAAGCTTACAATTTTCTAAATCTCAAGCTAAATTTTTGGACTAATCTCAATGTAAATAAATAAATAATGTTCTGCCATTTTCTGTATTTAATGTATCCAATTGTGCCGCCAGTCTTTATTTTAATACTAATTTAATTTTTTTTATTACCTGACTGTCTTAAACCGCGTTGCCTCCTAAAGCAGTTTCCAGTATTCTCACTGTTTATTCTGTCAGTGTCCCTATTCCTTCAATATCCTCGGAGTTGATCTTCCGCATTAATATAGGTTCAGTGAATAGACTTCCTACGGCCACATATCGTATCTAAGTATCAGCTTTAACATACGATTCTCTTGCAACTTTCTTTTAATCGTTGTGGTGTACTGCCTCTGAAAATAAGTCCCCTCGAGTGTACAATGAAAACGTCTATTACACTTTATACACCTCTAAAAAATAATTTTGGTAGGTTATTTCACGGTACACGTAGCGTTCCTAGCGGCACTTAAAAGATGAATGGGAAGGGGTTTGATTCTATTTAGTAGGTTGGAATAGCTATCAAAAATAAATAATTATTGATCAAAACAGGCGTTAATTCTATTCAAAGAAAAGGAGAAATAAACTTCGAAGTGTTACCGACATATCAATCCAAAGTAGTCTAATGTGTTGTTCGTTTGATATTTTACCTCTCTTTGAAAAAGCACCATAAAATTCTATGCCAATCGAGCAGGGATGCCAATCCACAAAATTATTGTAAATGATATGTGATTGATTGTTAGGATAAACGTCAGCTAACCTCATTTCAATGTAACTTACATAAAATTGTCACGCTTTTATAGATTCGTTTCGACGTGATTTGTTTATCGAATAACGAATCTTTCACAACATCCTAACTAAGTGTGTTTGAATTATATAAAGTTTAAGTAGACTCTGTTGATCAATTAGATAAGCTTAATACTTAAGCTTCATATACATTTTACAATTAGCGCTATCTTCATCAGACATATTACTGTGACATGACGTATAGAACACCAAAGTAAAATTAAGGCAGGAGAGGGCCCTTCCAACGCGGGTATTAAACTGGTGGAATGAGGCCGATTGAAGGTGGAAGATCTATTCACTGTCGTGGTCATCATCATCGGACATATAATTTAATACAGCAAAAAATGTTTAGAAATCTATTCTACTGTACGTAAATTATTAGTTTGAAATTAAATGATCGCCGAAAATTTTATTTAACAGTTATTATTTTATCATAAATTACTTTTTAAGATCATGATGATTTTAAAATCGAAATTTGTAAGTTGGTCATTCAAATCTTTTTATATTGTTATTGTAACCAATATTAATGGTGACTTCTTTCCACCAAACCAAAACTAAACAACTCTCAATTTCTCTGTAAAATCACGTGTGTGGTTTCGGTCGGTAGAAATCTCAAGTTTTATATTATAGTGAACAAACAATAACAGTGAACACCTTAATAATTAAATCAAAGAAAAGACGAAAATACAAAAATTTCTCTTTTATGAAGAAATACAAGTATGTACTCGTATGCATGTATGACCAACCATACAGCAGAAAAAGCTTCATGTGTAAAATGTACATACGAGTATTATGTACCTAGTTAACAGTGGTCTGTGGTCTATATAGTATTCAATACTACACAGAGTGTTAATGATTCAATTTTACATTATTTGAGGTTAAGTACTAGCGGGGTGTTTTTAAACAGAAACTGCAAGCTCTTCCCGTTACCTATATGGTTCAACGTTGAGACGTTAAACACTTTTATTACACCCTGTATATACACCAAATCTTGTCTTATAATTTCTAAAAAGAAAAGGAAAAATAGTTTTGCATTAATTAATAATACCAACAACGGAACGGTAAACTTAATCATTTTCTCATGATTAAATAAAACTTTGTATATGCACAAAAAACAGCAGCTAAAAAGAAATTGATTAGTAGCACTAATTATAAACATCGTTACAAGTACTTTAATAAAAGTGTACGCTAATTAGTAGGTGAACGTGAAATGGTATACAAATAATTTCAAGACGTTATGTGTGTAAAGAGTTAAAGAAATCAAAAGTGTTTCTGGAGCTTTATACGATCGCGTATTAAACAAAATTAAACCAGAATTATCTCTCCTCAAATTAAATTACAGTGTAGCTCCAATTACAGTGTAGTTTTATATTTCATTCTAACACTTTCTCTTTTTTCGGCATTTGATTTGTAATGGTGTGTAACGTGTAAATTACAATAGTAGTAGAAGTGTGATGTTTGACAGACTAAAACTATACGAGTAATTAGGGAACCCAACGCCATGCACATTACAAACTTGTCGACTAGTACGTACACTGTTTTGGAACTGTTGGCCACACAAATTAGATCTTGATTTTATTTTTTGACAAATTTTTGTAAATTGCCTTGAAATGATGAATATTTATTGTACGAATTGTGATTTGAGTAACCAATTCTGCGTATACCTGTGGTAAGAATAATCATTAAAAATAGATTTGTTTTATTTTAAGAGAAATTGGCAGAATAATGGACATGCTGTGCTCGCAGTACGAAATTATCACTATGTCAAAATATAAAATTATTTATTATAAATTATACGGTAGTTTCGACAGATGAAATTGAAATGGTCGTGTTCTGTTATAACAATATTAAATTATAAAGTGAAATTTAAAATTTTTGACACTTTCCACAATTCATAATTTTATGAAACGTGAGAAGATTACATGCCATTTTAAGTCGCGACTGTTAATTGTGCAACTCACTTCTGAGGAATTTCCGGTTAATGAAAAATCTTTAGAATGTTTGTAATTAATAGTTATCTATATACTAAAACGCCTTGTAATTGCAATGTACATGGGGCCATACATGAAGATTAAAAATTGATCAGATTACCGGTTTGTCAAATTTATACTTTATATGCTAATCGTTTAACGACTGGACCGTAAAGTAAACATTGAAAAGTTGAAGGTATTTCACAACCAAGGTGTTATTTCAAGTTGAATTAATGTCGCGCTTATTAAAAAACCGTTTAACATATTTTTCAATAATCTGACTGATTAATTGATTTGAGTGTAAATAAAATATGAAATAATTTCGGGTGCTTTGTGGCCTCCTCTTTTTTAACCGTATGTACGAAATATTTCTTATGTCAAGGAAACTCAACACGAGCATTTTGGGACTATCCAAACCCAAGCTTGATACTTCAAAATACATAATTGGACTAAATTGTATATACAAATTCAACTCCTTTTAGAAAAATTTGTTAATTCTAAACCATAAGCAGTCATTGTTTCCTGCTAAATACTAGATATATTTACATTTAATGCAGTCGGCTTTGGATAGGCGGAAAATTTCACCTCGCAAAATTTCAGCTTGTTAGATCACCCTCAGGAGAGTTGCTTTTAAAATCTCGTTTTCAGAATCCCGTATTATAATTAATCCCGTAAAACCTTCACAATCCTGTATTTTAATTAAATTAAAACAAAATTAACTATTTCCAATACCATACAAATTAGTCCGTGTGGTGAAGGAGTATCACTACATCACTACAACGAAGTGTTTAATTTTAAAACGGCCTTTTGTTATGACAGTTTCATTTTTAATTTGCGCTACTGTTACCGTTACGGTGTGATTTGTGCAAGTAGAATACCAATTCGATCGAAAATTATTTTTAGTATTTTTGTGCCAGCCAGAGATAAAATGAAAGTACCGGTTTAGTATCAGCCATCCTCGAAAACACTTACAACCGGCACCAAAATTAATTAGAACAAGTGTTAGAATTAACCGTAGCTAATTTTGTTTCGTGTGTAGAAGCAGCTAAGTCTGGATGTTATTTCCTACATCAAGTCACCTTTGAAATAGAGTAATACAACTCAACTCTACTTTTGTGCATCCATTTATTAGTTGCGTTCCAATCGACCACTGCAACTAGTTATAAGCACTTAAGGTTTTCGTCTTTGCTAAATTAAATACTCGCAAAGGTTCTACGCAACAAGTTTTTCTGCTAGGTGATTGTGTGTAGTATTTTTCTGTCAAAAATATAATCGAATGTCATATGTGAAGCGCTAATAAAATTCTGGTATAGATATTTTTTTATGAAAAAGTTAATAATACATTGGAACAAATAAACTACACATTTGCAGGTTATGTTTCGCTTTTGTATTTTTTTTTTGCTTTCCAATCGGAACTTTACCCAATACACATTTTTCGCACTTACAAGTACTTGCGGTGGTCGATTGGAAAGCAACTATTAATTAATGTAGTTGTAGGTACTTCAAAATGAAACTTCCGAATTTGTGCTAATTAGGGTTCATGGGAAAAAATTACTTCGACTCCGTGAGCCGAGAACAAAGAAAATAAAAATTTAAAATTTAGCTTCAAAGAAAGATAATATGTTTGTAAGCCGAGCTAATTTTCATAAATTTTTATTCACAAAATGGGAAGAATCCAAAAGAAGAATCCAAAAAATCTAATCAATGTTTGGTTATGCTAATATGGATCGAGCTACTTAGTGGAACTTAATTTTCACGCCATTTTAAATAATTACATTGTTGCTGGCATTTTATTTATTAACTTGTGTGATATCTTTTTTGAAAGATTTTCCCGGAATGATTTTGGCTGTAGACAAGCAGAGCTGAGCTTTTTACATTGCTTGTATTGACGCCATGCAAGCTGATCTCATTCTGAGCCAAAACCGTTTTGCCAATTTGGTAATTTAAAAAAAGTGGGACGAGTATCTATTATTCTTAAAGTACAAGGCTGCCATTTTTCTAATTTTCAAAAATTATTGCTGCAATATTTGTACTCAGCTTTTTAAACTTATTTTTAGTAAAAGGGGTTTATGAGCTAGACCTGATATATTTTAAATTTTTGGGCATATTTTGCAAACAGCTCTGTATCCCTTGCCATTCATTACAAAACGGTTTTTGGAAAATTAAACAACTTGAAAGAAACTATCGTTCGGTCTAGCGACTAGTTTAATTTTTCTCTGGTAGTATTAAATATCAAACCATACTCGAAGGAATATATTTCAATTTCGACCGTCATGTCTAGTTTTATAATTATATCTCACATAACTGTGTTAGCACACGACTTTTGGAAAATTCAGGGTTTTTCTTTCGAAACTGTTCGACGATTGATTCACGGTCAATGATGGCACTTAAAAACATTTAAGGGAACTTAGTTTATTCTTTATCAAAAACCCAAAACTTCACTGTGTAAGTCGCAGCCCATAAATATTTTTTTTATATATATTTTTATCGATGTAGAGCTGTCCATTCATAGGCGGGACAATCATTTTATTTAACTGTACTTATTTAGGCAGATGTATTTTATAAAAGTGTTAAAGCTAAATAAATTTAGATCAAGCTCTTTCCATCGAAACCAATACCGATTCTCTAAGCACCTAGATGTCAATTAATTTAAATCAAAACCATTTGTCTATATATCAGTAGTGACCGTCAAATAAAATGAGCTCTATCTGAAGGCCCTTTTTCAGACAATTTCAGTATTATCTTCGGTCAGACGAATTTATTTAAATTGCTATAGTCAAGATGAGTCGATAAAGTTTGACTTCCTCAAATAAAACGCTAAAAATAAACTATTCGGGTAGTAACTGAAGCATCTGAATTTGATTTCGCTTTTCGGCTTGTACACCAAAATTCACTGTAGCTGTTTATCATCTGCACCGGTTTTGAGGCCAATTTCTAATAGTTTTCATTATTTTCTGATCTCGAATAAGTATAAGATGGATTCCAATATTTGCTTAAAGGATCTATTCGAATCGAACTCATGAAAGAACGTTGTTTACTCCCAATGCGCGGTTTGAAAGTTGGATAATTCTCGATTTTTGAAATTTAATTATTATCTGGTTGATTTCTGTTTATTTATAGGCATACTTTTGATGTACTACATCCTCTCAAGAACGTTGTGATTCGCAGTACTTTTTCGAGAACCGCAGAGTTCCTATTTTATACAACACAACGCATTTTATGTCAAAAATTAAACTTGTAAAACGTAATTCCTTTTAACGTATTTAAAATATTTGTTTATATCCATTCGCATATTTCGGTCGAACGAATTGACTTATTGGAATATATCAGGAGGTGATCATACAGTGACAGAATTTGTAAGTTTATCAGTGCTGACAATAGTAGAAGCATTTACCTTTACATACTGTTAAACTTAGTCGAAATTCTTAATCCGAAAACTGGCGGTAATATAGTAGATTCGATTAAAACAGCCGAAAGCAGCCAATCAAAGATGTCGTTAATACAGATTCAAAGTATTATATTTAAGCCGAACATTATCGGTAAAAAGATCAATTTCCAGAGCCAGGTAATGAAGACTTAAACATAAATTTGCCAACTGGAAATCATCGATAAAGCAGAACTAAAATCAATATTTTCCAGATGGACATCTGTCTATTACTATTCTAAATGGCATTGATCTATTCAAAATTTCATAGTATGATGAGATGTAAATTCGAATTTCTCAGTTGGGCACTATGAATATATTCGATGTAGCAAGAATTTACGAAAAATTTCGTATATGGAGAAGGTCTAAGTAGTTTGAGGGGGATCACGTCAGTTAGTGGTGTCTAGATGTAAAGTTTCATAGTTTCCACAGTATCCATTTCATTACACATTCGCGTGTTTCGTATTTAGATTTTCGATGCAGCTTACGTTATAAGTACGTTTTTTGAATCACACACGATGAGCTAACTTTTGTAAGATATTTGTTTATACGAGAAAAAGCCTCAATCCATTTTATTATTATTTCATTATTTGTTACATTAATTGTAAACTGTTTGAACATTTTACATAATATATAGGGTTTTCCAATAAGAGATTTCATTTTGAATAGCCTGCTATTTGGGCAGCTGTCAATTTTGAAGCTGTCACTTTTTGACATTTGTACGATACACGCTTCAACAACGCATTAAAATTGTTAAAATTCACTACAAAAATGGTGAAAATTTTGCAGTCACACTTCGCAAAACTAAAGCACTTTTGGGTCGTCGTGAAGCACCTACTCGGCCGGCAATAGTGAAACTGGTGGAAAAAGTTGAGCTGTTGGGACAAGGTAGTGATGTTAAGAATCGAAACCGTGTGCGTCGCTCAAGAACAACTAAGAATATTGCTGCTGTAGCCCGTAGTGTTGACGACAACCCAGGTTTGTTGATTTCTCGTCCATCTTTGGAATTAGACATTCCACAAACGACATTACACCGTATTTTGCATACAGACTTAGGTCTTAAGGCTCTTAAAGTTCAGTTAACACAAGAACTCAAGCCGGTCGATCACCATAAACGTCGTATCTTCGCTGATTGGGTCCTTCAAATGCATCAAAATGATCCGGATTTTCATCGAAAAATCATCTTCAGTGATGAGGCCCATTTTCACCTCGCAGGCTACGTTAATACGCAGAATTGTCGCATTTAGGGCTCAGAAAATCCAAGAAGGATTGTTGAAAAGCCTCTCCATCCTCAACGTGTCCCTGTTTGGTGCGGTTTTTGGACTGGCGGTGTGATTGGACCTTACTTATTCGAAAATGAGGCTGGTGAAACTGTTACGGTGAATGGATTGCGCTACCGAGCTATGATTAGTGATTTTTTATGGCCGGAGTTAGAAGATATTGATGTGGACGACGTTTATTTTCAGCAAGACGGCGCTACGTGCCACACAAGCAATGAAACAATCGCAATTTTGCAAGAAAAGTTTCCTGACCGTGTTATTTCTCGAAGAGGTGATCACAATTGGCCACTGAGATCTTGTGATTTAACACCTTTAGACATTTTTATTTGGAGCTACGTGAAAGAAAAGGTCTATGCTAATACTCCACAATTGATTCAAGACCTTAAAGATGGAATTCGTGAAGTTATCGAGGACATACAGCCGCAAATGTGCCAATTGGTCATGGAAAATTTCATGAAAAGGATATGGTGCTGCAAGCGTAGCCGTGGCGGCCATTTCAAATGTTAATGGCATACCTTCCTCTTTACAATGAAATAACCATTCATTGATTTCTCTTAAAAAATACTCGTTTTTTTAAATATCAAAATGAAACCTCTTATCGGAAAACCCTTTATTTAGCCGAATTTATTTATTTAATTATTTATATTAAAATATGTCTACAAATATGTGTTGAAAAAAATTAATGTAAAAATACAAAATAAAATAAATCCACTTTGGATTTGAAAATTAAAAATATAAAAGTAAAGTGACAAAATTGCCTTAATCTACTTTTAAAATTATCTTTAGTTAAACAAAATTCAAATTAACGGTTAATTTTATTGAATCTCTTACACATCATCTTCACTGGTTCATGATCGCCATAGTTGGTTCTGTGTCTATCTAAGTGGCGGAAGTCATCATATATTTGTCTACTAGGAACCTTTATTTTAATTGAATTTAGTACAACCGGTGCATCGATAAGGCCTAGTATAGGAGATTACCAATAAATGTAAGTTTTACCAATTCGCGCCTATTTTCTAGTTTTGCCAAGTAGTATGTCTTACATCCATTTAAATATGGTGGTTGTCGCTGTATGTTCCCGTGGTATGGTATCCAACTTTTCAGGTCAAGTAGGGTATAAACTTCTTTTGAATTTTCTCAATACTTTGGATATATGTTCTTCGTACAACGGACACCACAGATTTGCAGCACATTCCAGCTGGGATCAAATGTAAGCACAATACAGGATCTTAATTGTCTCCCAATCAAAAATGTCACCCATCCAACGTTTAATAAAACCGAGCATGGTGTTCGCTCTAGCAATGCACAGCTCAAAGTGCTTAGTAAAGCTCATGTTTTCAACGAAAATAACACCTAGCTCTTTAGTTTCAAGTACTACCTGAAGAAGTTATCAATGGACTCATGTAGTTTATTGGCATTGGCGGCTGACTCGGCGGCTTTGTTGATTTTGAGGTCACCTGCAAACATAAGAATTTTGGGATGCTTTATCACTTGAGTAAAACCATTAATGAAGATTGTGAAAATCCATAGGCGAACGTGAGAGCCTTATGGTTCACCAGAGGTTGTATTGTAATCAACCTTTTATCTCCTATTTCAATATATTGGATGCGATTACACAAATAAGATTAAAACCAGGCTACGAGCTGGCTGAGAAATCCGAATTTGAAAATGATTTCCAAAGTTTTGCAGTGGCTGAAGGAGTCGAAAGTTTTTGCAAAGTCGTGCTTCTTAATTTCTTTAGTAAATAGTTGGTAAATCATATATAATTTGTCTATACTGATCTTTTGGTCATAAACCATGTTGATATTGCGACATAACATCGGAAGCACTGCTTTGAGCAATTGCCAAATTTCTAGAATTTTTAAAAAAATGAAGGAGAAATACCATCAGGATCACATTCTTCTCCGAATCAACTATGAAGTTTATATTACATTAAAACCATCTGTTTGAGAAATTGATCACCATTGGCTCTAGTTCTAAAATGTTCCGTCAGATGTCAGTCACTTTGCGTTAAAGGGCGAATAGGAGCGGACATATGATAATTTGATTGATTTTACTGCGCCGGATTTATCTAAATTATAAAATTTACTTACAAACGTATAAAATAATTGAAAGTTTTCTTGACTTAAAAAACTAGACGACAAGAATTTGTTTATT
Source organism: Nephrotoma guestfalica (assembly GCA_963691935.1). NCBI lineage: Eukaryota > Metazoa > Arthropoda > Insecta > Diptera > Tipulidae > Nephrotoma > Nephrotoma guestfalica. The sequence continues at coordinate 296,349,515 of OY829914.1, read as the reverse complement.
TCGCAAATTCCATAAATTAATAAATAAATTTTACCACAATAATAATTCTTGAGTTAATTTATTTTAAATTCTTCTGTTCAACTGCATTTGAATATGGTAAAAAAAACAATAAACAAATCGTTGGTGCCTACATTCACGCAACCAAGCCTACTACAAAACTGGATTTAAATTTACATTTAAGTTGGTAGCACATGTAGGATTAGTGTTAGTTTTTGTATTCATTTTTAATTTAGAAATCGCGTATTATAAATCGATAACACACAGTTAAATTTTAATTTTTTAAAGATTGCTGCTAATAAGATCTAAGTATAATTCTGGCTGGTTGCCAAATTTATGAGACTACATCAAAATCATCCAACTAATTTAATTGCTCAATTATAATGGGCAACACATGGTCCGAGTTCAATTAAAAATATTGTAAAGAATTTGTCATATATCTGAATGAATAAATTAAAACCATTTTTTATATTTAAACTTGTGGTAAACAATTTAAGAAACCGTTTCAACTGTGTTATGTTTTAAAGACGTGCTTTCAATATAAAAAATACTTTAGTTATTTTTGATTATCTATTGCGATATTGTTGTTATTGCACTAAGATTTTTACGTGGATTGGATGGGCAACTTTGCGCTACGGATTAGGCTTTGATCGTCAAACTATTACCAGATATGTTAATTTATAAGATGGTCTTGCAGTTTAAAACCGCACAACATGATACGTAACTGTACAGTTTAATGCGCTATAATGCCGTTTTTCGAATTCTTATGTTTGTGGGTTAAGAATCGTTTTCATGGTTTATGACTACAACGACAACAACACGAAATTTTTAGTTGTGAGATGCTTATAGTTATTATTTTTGTAATGATATTAAAATTATTTATAACAAACGGTTTTATTACTTTTAAAAATATATTACCCTTAAACGCTGCTTATAGTTGTAATTTTATGGAATTTTAATAACCTTAATTAAGCTAAAAAATGCCTCGCGCTAAATCTTGCGAATCAATTAATTTTCGTAAATTAAATTTAAAAAAAATATTTATGTGAGTTTATTAAGTTTAAAATGAATTTAATTGACACACTTTTATTATTTCTAACATCCATTTGGTATTAAGATGTAACTTAAAATTATCCAAATCCAGTTTAATATTTGAAAATAGAAAGTATTGTAGATTTGTACGTGTTCCCACGAAATAACTCAAACAAAGATTTCTTGATTATTTCATCTGAATTATTATGACTTATTGACATTTTGATTTGATCATAAAAGCAGGTTCAATTTAAGCAAGAAAGCACATATAGCTGAAATTATAACTGCAGAAATGTGTGTTAAGCAATCGTTCAGTAATTTTTAACTATAGGATACCGTGGGACCTAAAATAGAAATAACCGGCTACTTTACTTAATAGTATCTGACAACTTAATATACGATACGGAATTTTCCCGTGATTCGGTGATGTTATTCGAACCATCGTAAATAACAAAATCCATTAGAAGAATGCGCAATGAATATAACAAAATTTTATTTAAATACACTTTCAAAATCTATAAAGATTAATATTTCATTTTCTGTAATTAAAGAAAGTTTAGACTATAAACTCTATTTTCGAAATAAATTGTGCTGTCTCCGTCTTCCGTACTTTTTCAACTATTAAAATTTTTTTAAATTGCATTTGCAAGTGGCCTTATAAACTTTAAATTTTCTAATACATTAACCCAAAACGATCGAGTAGATCAAGGAATATTACTTTCGTTTACGTAGTAAAATAAAGTGTAATAATCAGAATAATTCTGACCTTGAAATTTTAGCAGAGTTCCGCTATATCGTCGAAGTCAAACAAAGTAGTTTTTACAAAATCTCTGTGTGTTGTGTAAAGACTAAATGTCTGTAACTACAGTCCAAACGGATTGACTGATCGGCTTAAAACTTCATAATTAGGCTTTTTCTGCGTTTTGGATGAAATCGAATCAACGGAAGTGGCAGCTTCCATGGAAGCTTTCTTGGTTTTTGCAAATATTTTGAAAAGTACAACATTTACGAGAAAATCGATTATGAACTAAAATATTCCAAATTAATTTTTCCATAATATCAGTTAAATGAAGTACCTTTCGTGGTAGGTTGCGATGCCAATGTCAAGACACGTTATGGGGTAGCTTAAATATTAATAATAGGGACTTGCCTCTGGTTAACTGTCTACGCACAACTATAAGCCTGAAATCCTTAACAAAGATGCGAGCCAACTTTCATTAATTCAGTAAGGAGGGTAATGCCGATTATCGATTTTATCATCAATTGGAAGGTGACCACTGATTAATATCAGCCTCCGACCACAGGTTCATCCCTTTTAACATAAACGTTACAAGACCTACCCTTAAACATTACCGTAATAAGCAGCTTACCAACTGGGAGTTATTCTCTTCTAAGCTTGTATCGCTACATGTATCTTTGGGCGAGATTCGTTCGACTGATGCCATTGATTTGCTAGCATCGTCTTTGACGGTACTCTTCTTACTAAATAAAAGACTCGGAGCAAGTCTTTTAAGTGTTCTGATCGCGAGAAGACTCAAAAATATAGCCAAAAGATCTAACCGTTAGGTTAATTGGGACAATTTTTTAGCATCTCAAAAAGATTATAGATATATTTAACTTCTGCTCGCTAGTCTCAATAGATCTCTGGCTAAAGATGAATCTGACAGACTTGAAGTGCTGCGGCTTCCAAAATTATTAAGTAAATTGTCGCTGGTTCCGAGAAATATCATAGTATTGTTATTTCGCCCAATTGGGAGCTAGCCGGTAGAATACAACAAATGTTGGCATCGATCAAACCATCGTTACATGGATTGGATTCTCTTTGTGCCTCTGTTCAAGTTACCTACGACTGAGGTGTCTTATCACGTCTCTTGTATTTATTGATTAATGATGAATTACTTATTAAACTTGTTTTTGTTGCGGGTAACACTTAAATATACTATCTGGCTTAATGCAATGTGCAAGTTGTAGAAATGTGGTGCCTTGAGAAGGCCTTGTATACGTTAATGCATCTAAAACTAGTCTGCTAGTCTTTACTACACGTAGTAATACGATGAAGATTACTTCATATCCATGAATAACTGCGTTCAAACAACCTTGACTTCCATTCAAATCGATTTCCTAACCTAAAGATGATTTTTCATCTGGTACTGACTATCTACCATCCATCGTCTTAAAAAACTGCAGTGACATTCTTGCTCAGCCATTGACGGCGCTTTTCCCAGTCGATTTCGCTTTCGCCCAGTCGAATATTTCCATCTATTTATGAAAGACATCTGTAATTACAGACCGATTGTAAAATTGATTTCTGACAATCAGTGGACCGCGGTTTGAAAAACCAATTTCAAATCACGGGCCACAACCACAAACCTTACTGAATTAACTTCACAAACATTAAATAAGATGTAGGCAGGGAATAAGGTTGATGTTACCTTCGCCGATTTTAGTAAGGCTTTTGACAGGATTTCTCATGAAGTTATTTTGTGTAACCTTGGCGCTCTTGATTTGCCAGCCCAAATTCTCCGTTGGGCGGGCTCTCATCTAAAAGACCGTATACACCATGTGCTGTTCAGGTCATCAGTACCAGCTCATTTCTCAGCAACATTTAATGTTTAATTAAAAATTCATCCATATCTATATACGCCGAAAACAAGAAGATTTACAAACGGATTTCAAACACTACCGACAAGAGCCTATTACAATCCGACCTCAATAACTTGTCCACGTGGTGTGTAAAGAACAACCTTGAGTTAAACCTTAAACGTGGGCAAATGCCAAACAATAAACTACTCTCAAAAACGTACACAGCCCCTTTCCCGTGACTATTATATTAATAACGATACCGTAGCCAGCGCCAGCCCTGCTCATGATTTGGGTGTCATTTGTGACAGTGACATTGAATTTCAGACATCACATCGATCGTATTAACAATCAAGCAAACTCTGCGCTCGGTTTCATCAAGCGTTGGTCGAAAGAATTCGACGATCCTCATGATATGAAGGCTTTTTATTAAGCTTTAATTCGACCCCTGCTCGAGTATGATAGCCAGGTGTGGTCGCTTTATCATGAGGTTCACATAAAGAGGATTTAAACTGTTCAATGGACATTTCTTCGTTTTGATTTACACGGGCTACCGTGGGTGGATACGTTCAACCTGCCTCCATACCAAGATCGTCTCAAATTAGTTGACTTACAACCACTTAGTACACGCCGAATTGTTGCAGGCGTGGTTATTTTTCATAAACTACTAAGCGGCAATATCGATTCTCATGTTCTGTTAGAAAAGATTAATCTAAATCTAAATGTAATTGTAACTGATTACCGTAAGAATGAGCCCGTCTCTAGAATGCTGTGCGAGACTAATTTAACTAAACATTTGATTTGGTTTGATGTTTTATTTAATTCATTTTTGTTTGTTATATTTTGTTTTATTTTATTTTATCTTATTTTAATTTATTTAAATCTGTTTGTACTAATCAGACTCAACTTACGTTTTCCATCTGGCCTCTACGATTATCGTTTTGCTTAGCGATCCACATAGTTTGCCTTTTTATAATCAAATTTGATTTTTGAACTAATACCAGGGGCGCATGTATCATTGGCCGTACTAATACATATTTTTCTGCTTGTTATAACTTCCAAATTTTCTCTAATTTCTCTGGTTAAGCAGTTCGTAATCCTTATTTATAATTCACTTGAGTTATACTCAAAAAAATAATAATAATGCAGATGGAGACTCCTCGCGCGCGGTTGGAAGGGGTAATAGGTCGTTGGGAATTATTATTATTAATATTTGCGAACTGTCCGGTCCTTCTCTTATTGGGGATACGATCGCCAGATCTGACACAGTAAAGCATCTTTTTATAATTTGAAATGGTAAACTTTCCTGGAAAATTCATCTTGAACGCAAACTTCAAAAAGCCACTGAAATTTGTTGGCAATATAAAAGAACATTTGGGAAATATTTGGGCCTCACTCCCAATATGCTGATGTTACAAATCTTACCTGACCTCTAATTATGGTAAGAAAGCTATTAAGAACTACATTTATTACTAGTGTAAGTGTAATTGGCTTGTTTCCACTATCTGCCGGTGGTACCATTTATTTGATACTGTTGGACCTTACACTTATTGATGTTGATATTGAAGCGATCGAACTGTTCGGTTCATGGTTCAGTCACCCCAAATCACAAAGTTATCAACATTTTGTTGTGATGTTCTTTAAAGATTTTGAGATCATCTGCAAACATATTACTGCGGTGATCCCGTAACATTTGTTTTGTTGTTTATAAATGCAAATTCGTTATGTCTGCTTCTATAGTTACAGTACGGTTTTTGGTTCAGGTGGTTTTTAATACTTACCTCGCTCTTCGAATTATTTTGATAGCTGTGTGATGAATATCGTTACGTTAATAACAAATAAAATTATGTTACTGCCATTTAATATATCAGACAATGGCCACCCAGTTTCCAAACACACATTAGTAGACAGAATTTCGCCAATTTCATCATCATATAGGTTGAATTAATTGGTGGTAAACTAAAATCACCCGTAAATAAAACAGTGTCAGATCGATTGGTTTTGTAGTTGATTTTTACGATACTGTGTTGCAGCAAGCAGCATAAAATGTTAATGCTGAGTCAGGTGAAATATAACAACAGAATCCAGAACTGCGAACCTCTTTGTTAAAGGCCGTTTACCTTTTGGAAGTAGATTGTCAGTTTTGTATTAAGATTTTTAGAATTGGTAAATTTATTGGCATCGAAATAGCGAATGCTGGCGAAGTTCAGTCTATTGATATAAGGTACGCGGCTCTATTCCCGCGGAATAAACATTTTGCGACAGTCACTTAGCAGAGCTACCAGCCACAATAGCCCCGCATTCACCATCATATCCTCATCAATATACCTAAATAGAGATAAATTTTTTGAGGCCGTTGATAGACATCGTCATAGTTTATCGCAGAGCTATTGCAGAGACGCGACTTTGTATTTTATGTGATGCTAAATTTTGTATTCCTTGTACTTCAATAATGTATTGTTTGGTTTCTGTTCATCCAATGATAAGGAGGTTCATCGTAGCTAGGTAGGCGTAATTCTAAACAAGCCCAGATGGGGCAAGTCTGATCAAGACAAAGTGTTATAAGTTAATATACTAAAAATTTAGAAATTTCTGAAATGTTGTGACCTTCAGAATTACCATCTTGCTCATGGATCATCCTGTGGTCATCTGATATACTCTAATTCTAGATAAATCCAAACAGAGTTAGGGCCAACTCTGATGAGCATAGGCGCGTGTAATTTAATCAACACTCTAAAAAAATTCTAATAAAATTTATTAATTTCAGTGGCAGCTGAAATTGGTCAAGTTTAAATATTTTTAATTTTTATAGTGAAAAATGAAAAATAATTTAAACACCAAAAAAATTAGTGAATACCTCTCTCCTCTTATCTATAGGGTGGGTAGTGGGCGAGTTAAAATTAAGATGAAAAAATTATCCCAACACCTAACTTTAGGAACAAATAATATTGGGAAATTTTATTGGTGGTAGCACGATTTATAGAGGAGAACACCGGATTGTATGTTGCAAACGGTTCGCTAGAGTTTATCAGATGGCTATAGTACAGGATCCTAGGCTATAGTATAGATATCTATAGTAGGATCCGTGAGCAAATGGGTAATTCTGAAGTTTTAGGAACGGTGGAGTGAATTTCTACTTATCGTCTAGCTTTAGAATCAAGCCCAACTCCTCATCCTCCTTATAACTCCTTTTGTTTAGGTTTCCTTACCGTTTGGTCCTTTACTGATTGGGATGATATATATATCGCCCTAGTGGTGGTTTCGAGGGCCCTACTATTGCAACTTCAATGAAAATTTCGGGATTTCGGAAAAATTACTGGATAATATTAAATATTTGTGAATGACCAGGATTGTCCCAGCACAGTAAGTACTCGCACTTCCAGAAACACGCATGTGTTGAACTCTATATGTTGAGAAATTCCTTATCTCTTGTGACATTAGAACTGATTTTGCTTTGAATCAAAGCTGACACTGTCTAACCGCTTGTCTGATTTGTTGCTTTCCTCTTATTCATCAAAAGTGATAGTCCTTTATAGTCGACTTGGTCATTCTTGATCGTTAGATATTACAATCGAAAATTGGATTTGGCCTCCTACCTTTTTATCGTCAATAAATGGATTTAGTAATTTTAGGGCATCTTTTGTTAGTTCGAACCGTTGAGCTGTCAGAAATCAGAATATCGTACTGTACTTACTCAGCTTGGTTCTGTTTACAAATTTGTTTAATCGCATCTTCTCATTTCGCTTATAGCTAATGACCCCAAACGTGTTACTGCTGGCTTTTGCGAAATGTGTGCAAATCTGTGAACTATTGGTGCGATACTTTTTCTGAAATTAGAAATTCTGTCGATTACCTCAAGATCGAATTTACTACTCCAACATTTTGTAATTAGTATAATCATATTAAATTTTGGCCGTACTTATTCCTTAGTACCGCTAAATTTTGTTGCTTTGGCCGTTTAGGAGTCCCTAAATAATAGTCTGTTAGATTATCATTTGTAGTAAGGTGTCGACAACTATTATGCCTAGTTAATTCCAAAATTTGAGACTTGCGGTTTCGAACAAGGGTCTACCATCTTATTATGACACCCGAAATTCATTTTAATACTAAATTTGGGCCGATCTAACAAATTGTAAGATTTCATTTAATGATTTAATTAGCTTAGCACACCTTCTAGTGCCGTACGAAATTCCCATCGAGGCACCAATATTATTTTCCCTGAAGCTATCTTTGATTGTATCTGCTTTAAAGCTACATTGGCAGCTTTGTGGATTGGTTCGGTGCCTCACGAAGATGGACGCTTTAACAAATAAAGAAACTGTTCTCTGATTAGTATAGACTTCATGCTCCTTGATCAGAAATCAGCCAATGTCATTGAAATAATATTATTGTTTTTATAATTACCGGTGATCGCCATTCTAATGGATAGGAATATTTGACTGCATTCGAACAACAGTTTTCTTTTTGTCAACCGCGATGTATCCATTCTAATATACATAATATGGAAAAACATCCAAATTAAGATTGAAGTGAAAATATCAATATCATGAAAATGAAATTTTTTTCAGTGATTCGACTCTATGAGGATGATGATTCTGTAACTCGGTAATTTGGTTTACGGTATCTGCACCATCCGTTAGTCCTTTCTCTTTTCTCTCTTAGCTTTCATATCTCATATCTTTCACATCTTTCACATCGCTGTAGGCTAATTTTCCCGGTGAATATCCACTATTTCTAAGTATTATAGCACTCGTGCTGCTGCAGTATCTTAATGTCAATGTTGTCCACAGGTCGGTAAATGTTTCACATATCCGTACTAATTACAATTTTATATGCCAGCTAAAACGTAATGTTATTGCATAGTGTTTTGCAGTACTGTACATCTGACCTTCGCTTACGCATGAAATACTACTCTAAATTTAGTTGTCCATTCCGGGTTTCTTAAACCATTTTTCTCCTTTGCACGATGACAATTTTAAATATTTGCCGAGTGATTCGTTCTCGTCTTGCATTGGTAAATTGGCAATGAAGCTGCCTTGTTTGTCCTGTTACTCAACCAAATATAGTCTCTGAGGTCATGACTTGTTTGTGCTGGTTTATTCTTCTTTAGAACACAATTTGGCCATTACTAACCCCTTAACTTTAATCTGAGTTTGGCCAGTAATACGCAATTTGAGAGTAATAAAATTATTTTTCCCTTTGTTGTTTGATTATTTCATCTGCTTATACCAGACACTAAAATGCGATTGGACTGTCTACGTCTTGTACAGTGCAGTTGGTAAGATGCAATTGATTGATACAGTATAATAGCATGTCCCGTCGTAACCGGTGTCGTGACTGAATCGTTGCTCTCATTTGAGTGTAAAATCGTGTGATTCCCCTTTCTACATTCTTCTCATCTACATAGTTCTCGATATGCATTTGAATACTGGGTGGGTGATTTTTAAACAGTTACAACAACAGTTTGCATAGACTATTGCATTAACGACGCTTTCAAATTGATAACTGTTTGCATTTCTCTTAATCTGCTAATAAATGCTCAATATAACATAAATGACTACGACTTACATCTGTTGTAAAAAAAAATACTTTAGACGACCGTTGATTTGAAGATTTCTTATCGAAGGATGGTCGAAGAGATTCTACTGCATCATATCGATTTAGAAGAAACTTGAAAGGGCTTTCCAATATTGTTAAATTGTCTTCACGCAAGATATCATTAAATTAACCATACATCACGTGATTCTGCGTCTTTGCCAAGCGTCTTCAGACCTATTACTATCTCATCAGATGTATCGGGCATTTTATTTACACTTACTACATTCGCTTGGGCTTGAACGGTGGGTCCATGAAACTCTTACTAAAAGTTTCTATGGTGTGTTCGTATCAGGTACATAACTTGCGGAAGGCCTCGAAATACTTAGACTCCGTAATCGGCAAATGCTTCAGAAGAGTATACAAGTGCACTTTTCAAATCTCTCAAAAGTTGACATTTCTGAGTTGGCACAGTAAATTTGAATAGGGTACGATATCCGAGTAATTTATTGAATAATATTTATTATTTAATGTTGGCTTAGTAGGATCCGCAATATGGATAATTCCGATGTTACAGAACATTTTATTCATTTAGTTTGGAAAACATCAAAATTTCTAGTATAAATACACCCGCTAACCTCATCAGATTTTCCATAGCTCGTCTGGGGTTTTCCTAGAAAAACGGCCTATCAGATAACTTTGGGTTTCATGACTAACTTGTATTTTATTTTATGAAGTGGTCAACTTAGTGCTGTCCACTGTACAGTGTTTACCAAATTTATAACTTTTCACTTAAATATATTGCAAATCTCTGCAAACGTTTCATCACAGATCTATAAAATGTGTACAGGTTTCACTGAACATCTGTGTCGTATATATATGTATATGCAATTGTGATTAACTGGAATGCAAATATAAGACAGTAGGATTGAATTAGTCTAGCATCTATTTAACCTCAATGCCGATGATTGAAAAAAATATTTACACTTTACTTTAATTAAATTTCCACTTTTATTAAAGAAATATAATAGAAACTAGTTCTCCTTTACAAACCGAATTCTTTGTCCAGCTTGATACGTAAATCCAGATTTGAGACTAGACTAGGCTAAATAAAATGCATATATGTAAATGCAACAAACGATTTACTTTTGATTTTTTTCTATTCCAGTTTGTTAAAACTTTCTGCATCGTTTGAAACGATTCTTTCATGTTGACGATACGCCTTTATGTAAATCAATTAAATTACGAAGTGAACCTGAACAATGACGAAAACCCTAAATAGTTTATTAACGAAATTTTATCGTCCGCTATAAAAATCATCGCATCATCGCATATTGGTTATCCGGTTTGATTTAACCCACCATCAAAATCATTGATTTAATGCAAACCTTGTACGAGATTAAATTCTTTAAATTTCGCTCAGCGGATTACCGTCGCATTTTAGTTTAACAGTTTTATTTACATAATACTATGTGGCATATAGGTAATAACCACTCAGTCATGTCTAAAATATAATTTATAATTATTAAAATATTTCCTATTCAAATAACTGTTGTTTATTAGTATGCTAATTTGGTATGTCAATTCTGCGTCAATAGTTGGATGTCAAACATACAACCAAATTAATTGGCAATAAATTCTTATTTGGAAAATTAAATTACTGTGGTTATGCAAATAAATTATGTGTTCATTGTCTTATTTAAGTTTTTATGAGTATTAAAGTTATAACAATGCTAAACACCTATGTGCCCGATACTCGCCACAAGTGGCAGCTCTATCACAAAACAGAGTGTATGTATTTTATACAGAGTTTATGCATTTTTGTACCTCTTTACTCAAAAGGAAAAATTCCAGCGGAATAAAATCAAAGGGTGTTCCTTAAATTGACGCCATGTCTAAACGAATTATGATGAAACGAATTGGTTAGTAAGAGAATCCTGACTAAGCTTGGCCATTTCATTATGAAATTTGGATTCTAGGCTAGAATATGATCCAATTCTTTAAAACTAAATATTATAAAAATAGTTTGGCAGGGTTGGCAAATTTTGGATTGGAAACTGGTAAATCGAAATAGTCAATTAATTGAGATAATCGTTTAGAGTTCGCTAAGTAAGGTTTTGATTTTTTCGGCCAAGTAATTAAGTTTCAGATTATGGGTAATAGCCCTAAACCTCCCACAGGAAACCAATATATCCCGTTATTCAGTCTACATGGAAAATTTGAGCGAAATTTATCGTTTAGAATGTTTTGAGCTTCTGCGGCCATTTTCTTAAGCTTGTAAGAAAAAATCCGGTAGGTTTAATTTTTCGCTGTAGTGTATTCGAGGTCTGTGTACATTCCTGGTAAAGGGAAGTTCGGTGTTAGTCATAACATAATTGCCCCTCCATTTTTTATTCGAAACATGAATCTGGCACTGCATTTTGTTTGCTGAATTTCACCTCTTCTTACATGATTTGCAACAGTTTGCAGACAATTTTTTTCACTGGCGCTACATCTCATTGCATTTTACCGCCTCAAATGTGCTTTTTGCTTGCTTTGGATCAGAGATTGATCAGTTCAATGAATCCTAGGGAGTTTTGAAGAACCGACTACCAAACATAAGTTTGGCTTTGACGGAAATAACCTGGTTCAATTGTGTAACATATTTTTTGTTCATCGGGTAAGGTAATAATGTTAAATTATCAGAGTTACTACTCGTTAAACAATATCTAGCTTAAGTAAAACATTATACTTGTAAGATTCAAAATATTCAAAATGATCCTGGATGTGTGTAAATCATTCTAGATTATAAACAACCATAAACAGGGTAGTGATCTTGTTCTATGCGAGCACGATAAAACTGATATTAATAACATCAAATTAAACTACAAAACGATTGCCTCTTATGTATCAAATGGTAACCGGACCTATGATAGAGTAAGGATTCTAAAATATATCTTCTGAATGATAAAAACCAAATATCTTACATTGGCAGGTCACCTCATGTTTATATGCAATCTTACTGAATACTTAAATGTGACGTAAAGATGCCCGGCTGATGTTACTTTTGCCCTAAAGGAATACTACCCTAACATCAGTAGTATGAACATCGTGGAAATTTGTTAACCTGAACATTGTCATCCGTGCCTGTATTAGATAGCCTGTGGTTAACCCAACTTATGTTGAAGCTGTTCGATAGTATACCGCATGCCATTGTTGCAATATCAAGACACACACAATCACTTAGATATTTTTCACCATTGCTAATGATAGACTACACTCATTATTAACAGAGGCTCGGGCCTAATTGTAAAACAAACCAAAAAATCGAAGATGTAGATAATAATGTAACCAAAATGACATCAAAAGCATCATAGTTTTTATAACTTCATCTTAAAGTTAAATTACCTTATTTATGTAATTTGTGAAACTTCATTAAAACGTGAACTAACTTAAAGAATTGTACAGCACCAGTACTATTGTAATGATCATACATCACTAAATAATACAATTCCCAAAAACAATCCCCAATCGCTTGTGGACACAACACTCACAAAGGGGGAGCTTTCACTGAGAAAGGAGTGATGTAGTAGCCTGTTTCTTCAACTACAAGAAACACCGCATAATATGATCAATTACAACTAGGCAATTAACCGTATAAATAATATTTTCAAAATAATGTTCAACAACAACATTTTGTACATACAATTTAGTTTTAAGTAAAACACAGTCGGCACAATATTACCCAACCAAACAACTTGGTATACAAATAATTCTCCATGACCTCTAAATTAACAAAATTTATTTTAGAGTAGACAAATTTAGCATCAAAACAAAATCGCTGAGTTAAATCTTTAAATACGAAAGGTCAGGATTTGTTAAATCTGGGTTTTCCCTGCTATCTGTTCTGGGGCCAAGGCTCTCCCAACTCTTTCGCGGTTTGCTTATTTACGTCCTTACCTTTACGCCTCTATTGGCCAATTCGAGGACGTATCCCGATCCAAACGCCAAAGCTTTAACCACTATGCCATTTGGTCGGTGAATCTGGGTTTTATGTACTAAAAAACCAGATATGGGTTACAAGCAAAAAATAATGAAAAGTAAGAAATTAGTTTATTAATTGTTCACATAAGAACAATATAAGTAAAGTAAATTAAATTAATTGAAAGAAATTTGGCTATTCAAATTTATTAAAGATACAAACCAGTTTAGACACATTATTTGAGCATTTAAATATCGACAACAAACTGAAATTTGTTTTTTGAGTTTCATACAGCCTTAAGGCACAGAAGAAAATAAATATAAACAGAAGTTAGTTAGGTTAGGTTAAGTTATTAACAGTCATAGTAAAATTTGAGGTTACGGTACGGTTTTAAGTTGACCAAATAAAATATTACAGTTACACTCTAAACGAAAAACCTGAAAACAAAAGCGTTACGTAAAGTTAAGGAAACACCAAATGTAAACTCGCAGAGTCGGAAATTCTAAGTCTACTATTTACGTCATAAAACGAGTTTGAATTTTGGGGTTACAATAAAAAAAGCTGTGTCAAAATGTAGTAGGCAGCTTTACCTTTGTTTATATTACTTTTCTCTATGCTTAAGGCTTATGGTACTGAGAACAACAAATTTCTTTTTTAGTATTGATATTTAAATGCCCCTAAATGTATGTACTGGATAATTTTTTAAACAAGTTTGAGTACCATAATTTCGTATAATTTGCTTACTAAACTTTACTTATATTGTTTATATGTGTAAAATTAATTAATAAATTTATTATTTTTCATTATTGCTGTTCTTAACATTGCATATTATAATAAATTAATAACCACTTAACTTGGACACACTATTCATTTCGTAGTTTGCCATCTAGTGACTGTAAGTTTTCCAAAAATAATCGTCATTCCGGCGTATAAAAATAAACATCGTTTGACGTAATTTTTCGGTAGGTAATAATACCTCGACTTTATGTTTCTTCATAGGCAAACTAAACATTTTATTTGGATAATCGTGAATTAATCTCTCAATTATACATCTAAGTTCATGGCTAAAGAAAGAATTAGGTCAATTGGTAATATTTTATGGTCAAAAACTGATTTTTACTAAACATCGTTTTGGACAATTTGAGTACCATACAGCCTTAACTAAAAATAAAAATCAGAAATAAGTTATTTTTTTTTTAAATTATATACCAGAACATTTGCACACCCGAATGTATAACCCAGACTGAAAAGTGAAAAATTTCAAACATCTCTGATTATATTATTTGACTGTACGCAAAAGCCCGAACCGAACAACTAATCGAACTGCCTTCCAGTACAAGTGTTGACCGCTTAAATTTCAACAACAACGCACATGCTTAAAAACGAGTCGCCATATTTCAATTTTAATGGCCACCACTGAATTTATTACAACTGTCCTTGCCCTTAAAATTGATTTTAACGATCAGAGCCTCTTCTTGTACACGTAATCCCCACTCTCGAATTGATTACAGCAGCCCACGACCTTAAAAAACATAATGAATATAATTGCCATTTCGAACACGTAATAAGCACCCTCGAATTTATTACATGACTTCTACACTCTTAGGAGTGTTACTTATAATGCAGCACCCCACTATTAAAAAGTTATAATTATAAATCGAAATGCCGTTCTTTACTTATAATCACATCTCTTGCATTTATTACGGCATCCAATTCCTAAAAAGCAGTTATAATGAATCGAATTGCATTTCTGTACCAATAATAACCACAATCGGATTTATTGCAACACCGTAACCCTTTAAAAATGGGTTGTTTTGATTCGAACCTCCTTTCAGCACTCATTAAGTTGCAGGTTGAACCTAACTTTAAAATTAAATTTCAGTGAGTCTATTTAAATATTTTTTCTTGACAGTACACTCAGTTGTTATGAAACGAATTGCATACTAGCAAATTTATCACACCAGTCCACACTCTTAAAAAATAATTCCAGAAGTCTACAGTTTCTCAAAGCCTATGTTGTGCTCTATTTGAAGTATTTTCCGCCAATGAAGCTTTACAATATTTTTGTTCAATGTTAACACAACGTTCGTTCTTTCTCTGGTAAATGAATAGTCGTCCTGTCGTTAGATAATTTTAATCAGTTGCAACTGTGTAAAGGTAGTTATAACAAATTTCAACTCATTACAGATATTTAAATTTTAAAAATGTGTTAATAATTTAATAAACTATTTAATTGTTAATTTAATTATAAAAAAATTTCTATTTTACTTTTCATTTATGTCTGATGTGGTACTAGCGAGTATATAAATATTATAAATATTTGAAATGAAAGTTACAATTCTTAAATTGAATTAAAATGTGTATATTGCATGTCGTATACGAGTTTTAACAAACCGTAAAACCAACAAACAAAATAACAAATTTTAAGTGTTAATTATTTGGCTAGAGCGGTACGTAAATCTGCAAAACTATTTGGGCGGTAAACCTGTGAATCATGATTTTCATGCGCTCCCACTACAACAAACCAGCGATAGTACGCGATAGTAAGAAATTCACAAAGTAAACTTTTATTTCTTCCTTGTGTATAGTTTATAAGAAATTCACATAATTCATTGCACCTGAGTAATCATATTTCAATGACGTTTCATATTCGTATAACGATATGAATAATAAACTTACATCTATATGGGATGTATAATTTCATACATTGTTATAAAACCATCCAATTTTTACTGCTGCTATCTCGTAATGAGGAAATACCTCAACGATTTCTCTAGATGCGTTTAACGAGTCGATCCATCATTGTAGCCGGAATTGCATTCTGTCTGCATTTTATTGAAAAGTTGAAGGTCAGTGAATAATGAAAGCAAACCTTCATACTAATTAAGATTTGTTTGATTTTTAAATTCCAAATGTATTATTAATAGGCTTATAGATTATCTAATTGGTACACTTTCCTGTATATATGATTAACATTATAAGAGGAAATTTAGTATAAATTTGCGTGAAAAATTAATAATCATTGTGAAACTATTTCTGCGGACATGTAACGGAAACCTTCATACTAAAGGTAATTAACATAAAATTCTAGAATGTTTTGAATAGAATCATTATTTATAAGCACGTGCCCTTATGCGAACAATACAATTCCGAACACTAAAAACATTTATAGGACAGTAATCGAATAAAATTCGCCTCACGTTAAAATTTAAATTGTATGGCCAAAATATTTAATATAAATAACTGGATTGTAAGAAAGACGTGAGGTCACGACAATGTTCTTAAGTATTCATTTCGGATATTGAATTACAACAAAAATTCAGTTGGTGCGCAACAAGTGGTTAGAGTAACTCGTTATACCGGAAATCATTCGGCCATAACCATATCTTAAATATTTAGTTTGCATGAAATTAAAAGTGTTAAGCTGAATGTTTTAAGAATATCTTAAGTCTTAATATAATTATTGTATAATAGTAAAATAGTGCTAACCTTGACAAATCAACTTTCAACAATACATACAATTGAATGCAAATTTAATAAATCATTCTTGTACAATTCATAAATAAAAGACACAGTTAAAATTAAATTAGTTGAAATCTTTGTGAATGGCTTAGGTGGAACAACGTCTCTTATATACAAAAATAAATATTTATGGTTTAGTGTTTATATAAATTGAAGAAAGTTAAAAACAAATACATAAACCGGTGAATATTTAATAGCGATATGTGAGACATAAATTTTATATCCGAATTTTTATAGTTCGAATAACTTTCCAAAACAATATTAAGAAATAGCCATTAGTAAATGCATGCATTATATTAAATAATTAGCACAGATTATATAGGTGAATGTATGCAATCAATCTGCAATTTAAAGTAAGCTTTCTAGTTTGAGATCAAATTAGTTAATTCAACTCGCCTACACCTAACGCGTTAAATCTTAAAAAATACCTTGATCTTCTACATTAACAAGTTTGCATCGAGTTACCTAGGAACCGTCAATAATGTGACCTTCGCAAAATCCAAAAAGCGATGCAATACAAAATTATAGATGACATCTTACCTTATAAATCCGATTTAAATAATTAACACTATTAGCATGAAGGTATTTACATCTAAGCGTCACCTAAACAAGGCCATATGCATATTTTTGTTTATTTAAGCTCTTCGTGTTCTTGAACCAGTTTTCTATAGGGGAATTAGAGATTTTCTAACATATTCACATATACAAAACCTCGGCCGATATTTAACACGAAGTAAGTTTATTCCTTTATTCTTTAAAGCTTTTCTTCTTAAACCAGTAAATAATTAAAAGCTTTAAAAAGAATAATAAAAGTGGAAACCAGTCAAAAATAAAATAGCTTAATGCTGTATACTCAACTTGTCGAAAGCGATGTTTACTAATAATCAATTTTTGACCATAAAATATCACCAATTGACCTAATTTTTAATTTAGGATATATGATATAATTGGGGGATTAATATATGATTATCCAAATAAGTTTTTAAATGACGTAGAAAATGTAAAATTTAGTTTAAAAATGTTAAAAAAATTAATTTTTATCGATCGAAAAACACGTTAAACGATAAGTTTTTGTGTATACGCCGCAATGACGAATGATTTTTACAGATGGCAAATCACGAATTTAAAAGTGTATCCAAGATAAGTGGTTATTATTATTAAAATTATTAAAATATGAAAGTTTTAGATCAGCAATAATGAAAAATAAAAAATATATTAATTAAGTTTACATATGTAAACAATATATTAGCATGAAGGCAAGCAATATTTAAATAAACCCAAAATGTATGCAATGGTTTGTTTCTCTAATAAATTTGAGTACCAAAATTTCGTATAAATTGTTTACTAAACTTTAGCTATATTGTTTATATATATGTGTAAAATTAATTAATAAATTTATTATTTTATATTATAATAAATGAATAACCACTTATCATGGACACACTTTTTATTTCGTGATTTACCATATAGGGACAGTAAATTAACGAAAAATAATCCACCTTGCGGCGTAAAAACAAATAGACTTATTGTTTGACGTAATTTTTCGATCGATAAAAATTTGAAACCTTTAACATTTTTAAACTAAGTTACTAAATTGCTATTTACATTTTCTACGTCATTTCAGCGAATTTTGTTGAGGGATTTTTTTTTCGCTGTTTAGAGGTAAAATATTGAGAAATTGATTTGTACGTTTCAAAAAAACGGTAAACTTTTGAAACCTAATCATAGACAAACTAAACAGTTTATTTGGATAATCATGTATTAATCCCTCAATTATACATCTAAGTTCATGGCTAAAGAAAGAATTAGGTATATTGGTAATATTTTATGGTCAAAAACAAATTTTTACTAAAAATCGTTTTTGACAATTTGTGTACCATACAGCCTTAAGCTCTCACACGGGGAATTATCGCTCTATCCCAATATGCAATGCCAACGGAATTCCGTTTAAATTCGCGTGCAAAACCACACTCTTTCTATGGAAAGTGGAAAGAATCATGTAGATACACAGAAAATCATCTACTCGCCAAATGATAAATAAAAAAATCGAGAAAAAATCATATTGCAAACATGATGGAATTTTGTAGGAAACTGGGCTTCATTCCATATACTTTTCCATACTAATTTAACACACTTTACCGCATGTAAATAAAGCAGCTTTCGATAATACTTTTGACATGGAATTAAGAATAATTTTCGTTGGTAATTAAAAAAGTTTTTGCCGTAATTTTTTGTAAATTGTATTTATTTTTTAATTTAAATATTTAGAATTATAATTTTTTTTAAACATAAATTTAATAAATTCTGGATGTGTATTATCATTCACGCCACGAAAAATCCACCCGAGTATCTTAAAAAATTAAAACACAAGAAAATTTTAAGAATCACCAGTTTGCGTCATCATAAATATCTAACTGAAAATGCCATGAAATTGGTTTTTATTAACTGTTTATTCCGATGTTGTTAACCGGGACCCCACTAATACAATTTTTATACGGGGTTGAAGTAAGTGCAATAAATTCGAGGCGTGATGGAGAACACTAATCTGAACACGGTAACCGTTCTGCATCTGTAACCGTACCGTAAAGATAATCAAGGTTCTTCTGTAAAATTAATCACTTTGAATTTCACTCAAAACTTAAAAACTAACACTCACAAATTTCTCAAATAAACGTTTTTTTATCGCAAATTAATAAGTTTTTCAAACACATAGTCAATAATAAGGTAAATTAATAATTCGTACACGTCACACTAAAAAAGGTGTGAACATTTTAAATTATTTTTCTATTTCTCCATCACCTCTCGAATTTATTGTGCTTACTTCAGAGTCACCCTATATATTTGATATAAATAAAATAAACTTCTCACTTAAGGCTGTTTGTATGGTACTGAAAAAACAAATTTCTTTTTTAGTATCGATATTTAAATGCCCCTAAAATGTATGCAATGTATGTCTATTTCGAACACCGAGTTCCTTGATCCGGATGAGAACTAATTTCGCATTCCTAATGAGGTACGAAAATGGCAAAAAGTATTAAACATTTCTGCTGGTTGTAAAATAAAAGCACCAACCCTCTTTTGCGATAGTGTTTGTGTATTCGTAGAGATTTCGAAAACCCGGACTAAGTGGCAATTTGGTGCAAAAGACGGGTTGGTCAATAATGAGGTGCCACATGAAATGTAAAAACGCTAGAGAAAGACAGCGGCCAATATGTATAATGTGTACCACTTAAAGGTAAATTTATGCATTCGAAATTAATAGTAAATGGTAACTGAGAGTTTCATTTCTGACTTAAACATAGAAAATGACCAAGTCATATAAATTTAAAAAAATTCGATATATTCGATACACTCTACCTGCTGCGTATAATTAGGAGTTGAAATCTTCTAAAATTGTGTATGGATAATTTCCATGTTGAAATTACTTTATTATGTTCTGTAATCAATGATTATGTGTATCAATTTCCGGCACATTATGGTAATTAAGAAATCGTGCTCTCTGTAATCTCTTTATGCACAGAAGAAATTTATACAGACATTAGAAATTTATTAGACGCGATCGAATTGAAAAGAAAAGAAAACAGAAACAAGAAAATAATATAGATAACAGCGATAAAACAAGAATATTTCTACGTTGAACTATGTCTTTGTCTATTACTATTTAATTAACAGCCATCTAACAGTTCTTTTCTTTTGTTATTTTTACAGAAATTGAGTGAAACGAATATTAATCCGCCAGTGTCATGATATTTAGAGCACTTACATAGACAAAGATGACATCTAGCTATGAACGAATAAAATCCGAATGTAAAAAGAAAAATGTCCTATGGGAAGATCCTGATTTTCCGGCCATACAAACAACTGTATTCTATCACCAAACACCGCCGTTTATATTTCAATGGAAGCGGCCATCAGAGATAATCGGTAGTCCGGTATTTATAAATGATGCTTCGGCCAATTTTGATATTATCCCTGGTAAAATGGGAGATCAATGGCTCGTATCATGCTTAGGTGTATTATATTTGTCGAAAGGTTTATTCTATCGAGTTGTACCCGCCGATCAAAGTTTCGATAGTCCATACTATGGCGTATTTCGATTTCGACTTTGGTGGTGCGGCGAATGGCTTGAAGTACTAGTCGATGATCGATTACCAACAATAAATGGAAAATTAGCATTCTTGCAGGCTCAAAATTCGAATTCGTTTTGGCCGGGTTTACTAGAGAAAGCCTACGCGAAATTACATGGCTCCTATGAAGCGCTTAAATACGGAACGCTATTAGACGGGCTAGCCGATCTGACGGGTGGAATTACTGAATCAATTTTAATTAAGGCCGAGAATATACCAATTCGACCAACCGTAATGCACGCTTTATTAGACACAACAAGTATAGTCACATGTACAATAAGTACGAGATACATCACACAGACGAGAAATCAAAGTGATCGGCTGCCAAATGGACTTCACATAGGAATCAATTATCGA
Source organism: Nephrotoma guestfalica (assembly GCA_963691935.1). Classification (NCBI taxonomy): domain Eukaryota; kingdom Metazoa; phylum Arthropoda; class Insecta; order Diptera; family Tipulidae; genus Nephrotoma; species Nephrotoma guestfalica. Next base: position 296,328,404 of record OY829914.1, on the reverse strand, counting down.
TTGTGCTCCCTGGACAAAGCGGAAACGTTAATGGGAGACACAGTACAATTAGTTCGGTTGCGGGATCCAATGGCAACTGCATCGTTTACTGCCACACCTGAGTTCAGTGGTGATTGGTCGGCGGATTCTACAACCTGGGAACGAGTATCGATACAAGAAAGAGATCGACTACTTGGTCAGCTCGATGTAGGCGAATTTTGGATGTCATTTTTAGACTTAACACAATCATTCACTCATCTGGAATGTGTTCATTTAGATTCGGATACGGCGCGTGATGAACCGTCATTGTCCGATAAATCAAGAAAATGGCTAATGCGAATGTACCAAGGATCATGGCGACGTGGTGTTACGGCAGGTGGATGTAGAAATCATCCCGATTCCTTCCACATAAATCCTCAACTGCAATTATTTTTAAATGAAAAGGAAGATATCATAATTAGTTTAAATCAACATAGTGTAATGGAACCAAAAGTGATCGGGTTCACCGTATATAGTCTTAATGATAGTAAGTTATAGAATTTACACACCTTAATCGTATTTATTAAAATATAATCTATTTATTTATTTCAGTTCAAACGAAGATAACAGAATGTCTACCGAAACAATTCTTTAAAAGTCATAAAAGCCTTTTCAATTCGCAGTACACAAATTCGAGACAAATAAGTCAAAGATGTTCGTTAGACGCAGGTCGTTATTTAATTATTGCAACTACTTTCGAACCCACTGAAGAGTCGGCATTTAGTGTACGTGTCTTAGGTACCACAATTAGGTTAGCGTTACTGGAAACTCAAACCATGTTGCTGTTAGATCCATTTCCAATGCTAAATCCATCGTACAAAAATACTGACGCAAATAGTGTGGCGGGAACGGCACAATATGAACCTGTTTTTCTACAATTAGCTGATGACCATAAGTATGTCTAAATATATAGATAAATTAGAAAAAAAAATTATAATTTTCTATTTCCAGAACGATAAATTGTTACGACTTACAAGAATTACTGGACGCTTGTCTCCCAAACGATTACATCAAAAGTTGTGCTAGTCTGGAAGTATGCAGAAAAGTCGTTTGCATTATGGATGTAAGTACACAATTTCAAATTTCATCTATGTAGAATAACTAAATGATTTAACTTTAAACGCAGAAAACAAACAGAGGCCGAATAAATTTCACCGATTTCAAAACATTCATTGTGAACCTAAAAGCGTGGCAGGGTGTATTCAAAATGCACACTAAAGAGAAAACAGGGATTTTGCGTGCCGAAAGATTCCGTGATGCTCTCTACGATGTTGGCTTCCAATTGAACACAGATATTCTATCGTTACTAATACTAAAGTACATGAGACGTGATGGTACGTTGCGACTAGGTGATTTTGTCTCAGCCATACTGCATCTTACAGCTGCGTTTGGTAATTATTTTTGCACTCGATCAATCCTATACACAATACTGAACAATTTATTTTTTATTTTTTTAGAAATATTTAAAACGAAAGATACAAATCAGGATGGCGTTCTTAAGACGAACCTAACGGAATGGATTAAATCTGTTTTAATGTGTTGATAAGCGATCGATGATGGCGTTAAATTTTCTAATTTCTTATAACAACAAACAAAGTTATAAAAATGACCGAGATATGCATATATAAATAAATTTTTTATTATTAATTTTTAACAAATTTTAAATGATTATAAGTAAGACAAATACAATATTTATAAATAAAACTTTTATAATGATTAATAATTATTGATTTAAAGCAGTTCCTTCAGTGGATCATTTTAAGAAATGATTTTCTATCAGAAACCATGTAAACAGTATTTCGGATTTTATCGATATCCCAGTGGGTCTATTTTTTAATTTAACCCGAGCAAGCAGGCTTGCTCTGATGGGTTGCTTGCTCAGTTTGAATTAAAAAATAGGCCCTGTATGTAAGCAAATTATTATTAATTTAAAAAGCAGCTTACCCTTCTGCGTGAAGCAGGATGGGCTTTTGCAAATTTGTTGATTCTTTCGGATTTTCAATTTGGGGCGACCATTTCAAACCCCCATTTTTTATAATAAATATGCACAACATCTCTAAATACAATTTTCATTGCAACCTGTAACTCTATAAGCTGATACAAAGAAGTAATGTAAAATCGATATTTTCAACCGCCTTTCCGAAAACATAAATTCTAATTCCTATTATTGTAATCCGTTAGTTTGAGAGACATTTCGTCTTGCCACGGTAATCCGAATGATTGGAATTATAAAAAATTAATGTACCTTAACTAAAAGCGTAAAAGCTTAAATCTCGTCGATTACCAAACTGGTTGAAATCGTTAGAGTTTTGAACGATGTGTACATATTGACGTCCATCTAATAGTCCATCAAACCATTTAGAAGGGAAATTTCCGCGATTTACACCTAAAAAATGGAATACTGTTTTTTTATCTGTCTCTTCGCCTTAGCAGCTACTAAAACTACGTGGGAACCCAAATGTGCTCGAGTGTTTATGTCACGTAGATCGAGAAAAATCAATTTATAGCTAAATCTTAGTTGTTAAGCATGATCCATTTCTTGCCCATCTTTTTTGCGACATTTTAACGTTTTGCGAGTTCATCTGCCCGTAACCTCCCCACCCCCCTCCACCCAGTAAATTAGAAATACCATGCCATCTCTTTAATAGACAAAAACGCACTGAGCTACTTTCGACGTAAGGTAAAGTATATCAGCACTTAAACTTTTAAAGGATAACTGCCCGAAAACATAGAAGAATCCCTATCAGGTATTACATTATAGCTCAGTCAGTCTAAGACATCACTAATCTTAAACACTCCATCTTGTAACTACCTTCAAGTTAACACCTTTGTTTTCTCGTAAGGAATACAACACTAAACCTCAACCACTAAAACATATCAGATATTTAGATCAATCGCCGTATTTGGAAAATACCAATGCCAAATTCAGTTTTTCAATGTATTACGGGGTGATTGATTAGCCAAAGAGGCATTAGAGGCAAAGTATCATCCTTGACAAGAAGGACTATTCATTTTGTAAGAAATCTCATTCAAAATTGCTCAGCCATCCAAATTATCGGTTGAAACATTTTCACACGGGTAATGTTACCCTCTGCATTAGCCATTTGTGCCAGCGTTACTGGCATACCTCCATAAACAACGGCCCAGTCTGGTGACAAAGGCTCTGATAACGGAGTGAGGTAAAGATAAAGATGAGAATAAGACATAAAATGAGAATTGTCACAACATGACGTATAACGGTGTGTAGTACATCAACAGAAACTTCCATAGAACCTATGACGTTCTTGATGGCACTTGGTTTCACACGCCTTCCAAATACGCCTTCTCATCCGTTAACTATCATACTTTGAACATCATTCAACTGGTTGAAAACACCCTCGTCGGAGACAACTACCTTCACCATTCCTCGATCAGCAATTAATTTCTTCAGACAATGGATGAACGAAGCCTATTTTTGCTGTTCTGGCGCTGTGGCTTTCTCAACTCTGTCGTGATTTGCTATTCCCGTCCTTACTTTTTCGACCCAACCACCAAAGCTTTAACCACTGTGCGGTTTAGTTGGTAAGTCTATATCTTCTGGTAAACTTCCGATTATTTGCGACAAAATTTTCTGTTGCTCGCTACTTCAAGGTTGGATGAGTACATTATGATGGATCAATATTTTGATTGTACTGCCGTGAGCACACATTGAATAATATTCCGCCCACCAACTCTCAACAATCCGAAATCATCCAGAAAAGATGCAAAACCTTTGAGCCGCTATTGCTAGCTACGACGCGGTCGTATATGTAAGCAATTTATATTCTTGACTTCTGGATATTCCAAATAAAGGCTCCAACTTTGTGTACAACTTCATATTTTGTGACCTCAACAACGAACTATGCATTTCTTTGTTAACTATTTCGAACGACAATTCCTAATGAATCTCTTCACGTAAACAAACGCTCGACGAGTTCTCCTAAGCCCTTGTGAATAATGCATCGTCATGACCTCAGTAACCGTTGAATAAAGCGTATTCTCGCCAGGTGCAGATGGTGTTCTTTTACCCGGGCAAGATGACTCTTTGGATTTGAAGAAATTCGGCCTACAGAACCAAAACTTGGAGATAACAATATCAGCCGACAGCATACCCTAACTAATCAGTTTGGCTGGATTCAAATTTCCTGGAACGTGCATCCATATTCCTAAACTGAACTCCTGTATTTTGGACAAACGGTGAATAACGATTAGTTCCAATTATGTGGTTCTGCACTTAACCAACTTAATGTAACTAGCGAGTTCGTCGAATAAAAGAATTTATTGACTTTGAATTCTAACAAGACATCTTTGTTAAATCGAGAAACTAACCCGATCATCACTTTTGCAGCCAAAAGTTCGAGACGAGCAACGCTGATTATTTGGTGGCAGCTACTCACTTCACAAATATACACATGCACCATATGCCTTCTCACTAGCGTCCGACCTGTATTTGATCCATTCTAGAGGTTTATGCTAGTCGATCTTAAATTTCCAGAGTTGCTGATTAAGTTATACTCGGTTAACTTATTCCCAAAGGGCCAATTAAGCTAGACATTTCCGATAAAACTACTCACTTAGAAACAGCTAATTCTCTATTATCTCAGGTTGATATATTAATTGGTTGCTGAGACTAAGCTGTGATCGATTGACGAAAGCATCATTTATTCGTTGGAACAAGATTAAAGTCATAAAATAAGTTGATAGTTACTATTGGGCAGATCGGTACAAACTTGCCGATACATTTTTTGAACACATCCGGTCCCCACAAACTCGAATAATCTGAGCTTCAATAAAATAATAATCAAATCATCTTGAAGCTTCGGACCAGAGTGGAGAATTTAATTTATCACAATGCGAGAGAACGTCCTGCACTAACACTTGACATTTTCATGACACAGTGATCCGGCACGAAACAATGAGGGGTTGAGGAGGATCAAAATCATGAACTCTTTCTAAATATTTCACTTCTCCTGTTTATTAACGAACGATGATTACATTTAGGTTGTTTGTCCAATCCCTTTTCCAAATTCAAAATCGTCGACTCTCCCCTTCTTGTAGTATCCGAACATTTTCGGTACATTTCGGAGTACTTACACTTTATTTTGTACTACGTCTATAGACATATAGATATTTTGGTGGTGTCTGAATTAAAGCACGACTCACAAACCTTATTTTTTCGTCATTCTCAACAGCCTATTAATTCTTAGATTACTAATTAGGAGTTTCTCATCTACCATTACAGTAAAAATTCAGAATATTTTGATTTCCGAAATATTTTCCCAATCTGTCGAGAAATTTTTCAATTCCACTTTAATGCCAATGAACGGCTGCCACTGAAATTCCAAATGAGTTTTAATGCTTTGGTTACGTTCGGTCCTACCATTATGAAGAGGTCAACTGTGGTCTATCATTTTCATCTGAGAGATGTAGACTGTCCCAAATACCTCCCTCGTGAGATGGGACTGGTCACTGGTAAAAAACTGAATTTTTGTTCAATGTCGTATCGAACTTCAACTGGAGTTTGGCGATGAAGTATGAAATTTATATGAATAATTGTTTAGAACATTTATCAGATCTCAAAATTGAGCGAATAGATTTTTTTAACTTTGGAATTGTTGGTGCAAATGGTGGTTATTCGTTTTTCTTGGAAGTATAATTGGAAATTTTTCTCGGTGTAATGTTTCCCATTAAATTTATTTCCAAAAGATTTCCTCCCAAAACAATTTTAGCCAAAACAACTCTTCTCACAAACCATTATCCGCCACAACTGACATTCGAGTATTTATTTATCGCGCGAAACCCGTTCGAGCTTCATTCTGCGCGCTTAATCGACCTGCAGATCTCGATTGTCAACCATACCACTACAAATGTATTTTTTATATATGATAAGACCATGGACGAGAAATCGGACCATTTCTGGCTGGATTTTATACAGTACATATGATTCAAATGTCTAAAATCGTCAATTCTCCCACAAACAACACGCGAAGCTAAATGTATTTTACGTCCATTTCATCCTAAAAAGTTGATCGTATACCACATCACTGTAAATATCTATCCGTAAGGCGATATAATCACATAAGCACTTAATTGTAAGAGCTAGCTTTCACATACCATGAAGGGATTTTGCCGCCTGCACTATGGTCCTCCACCTCCATCCGTCTCGATCCATCGCTCTTGTCCTCCAGTTTCGGCATCCTAATATGCGTAGATCTTATTCAACATCATCACGCCAGCGCAGTCGGGGTCTTCCTCTACGGCGCACACCATGGTTGTTGATGGAATACCTTATTAATCATTCGTTGTTGTAGAGACCTTTCAACGTAGCCGAGCCATCTAACTCAATTGAATTTGATGAATCCGATGATATCGCTACCTCCAAGAAGTTCCTTTATTTTGTGGTTCATACGAATCCGGTATTCGTTGTTCGCAACTTTAGCTGAACCAAATATTGAATGAATGACCTTCCTTTCAAAGGTAGATAACAATCTACGATCGTTGGAGGTCATGGTTCAGCTCCCACTTCCGAAAGCCAGCACAGGTCTTATGAGTGCTTTATAAAGTTTAACAGTGAATCTGCATACCAAAAATAGAAAATTAAAGTAATAATTTCTTACGCTATTATGGTGAAATGGGAAATGGTGGAAAACAACTGTATTCTAGTCCTATTTTTAGTAGTTTTATAATATAAATACGTCACGGAACGACAAAGTGAAATTTGGTATATTGGTAAAAGTAGGTTTCAAAAATGATTTTTGAAATAGGTTCTAGGATATAGTCAACTGGAACTGAACTAGAGTATTTAAGAGCCGATGATGATAAAATTGGTCGTTGGATGTGGGATTTAAAAATTACTTTTAGAATAAATTCTACAAAATGACCAAAATACGTTTGAATGTTTATACCATTATCCCATTCCTGTCGTTACGATTAAGTTAGGCTTAGGGTTTATTAAATGGGCATACAATCATGTTGTTTACTTGTCCACAAAATGGTATAATTTCCGATTAACTGTCCATACGATTAACTGGCCTTACGATTGAATGTTCATACGTAAGAAGATTAAGTGCTTATACGTTTAAGTAACCGTAAGATTAAATGTCCTAACGATTATGGTCTTACGATTAACCAGTCTAGCGATTGACTGGCCTTACAATTAAATGGTCTTACTCTTATTAAATGATTAAGCTTAGTATGTATACGGTGTGTGGCCATACAGATAAATATTTACTAGGATACGCGTATGGTCGGTCGGGGGTACCTTAAAAATAAATGAGCTGTAGAGCACAATGAAGTGGGAAATTTCGTTTAGGAACATGATGTTACGACCTAGATATCATAAGCATAAGCTATCATCTTGGTTTAATTAGAATAAAGTTTTGATCAAAGGTCTCCGAACGTATGCATTCCATTGATACAGTTTGAAACCACTTTACGCCATGTGTTGAAATGTAAAAACGAAAATTTCGTACAAATACTATAAATTCCATTTTCATATTCAATTCATGTTTAACATTTATTTAACTCAAACGCAATTTTAATTCATATTCAAAACACATTCAATTCTTATTAAATTGTGAGTTGTCATCGCATAAAAATTTGTAAATTAAATTTTAAAACACTATAAACTTCTAAATAAAATCGCTTATCATAGTTCATATTTCTAATTGAAATTGCCTTTAAAGATGAAATTCACCCCGCATGTATAAAGTTTGAGAATCTTCGGAATAACACACACGAAAAAGTATTCAAAAGCAAAATAAAAAAACATATTTTGTCATAATTATCGCATCTGTCACGGAGAGATGCTGTCTTTATTTCGTTTCATTACATAAAATATTTAAATTCGGTGTTATATTCATTTTATAAAATTTAATCACCAATTCATAATGAATTGGAAGTTAATGTTAGTTGTTGTCCTTCTACAATTGTTAGTTTTTGGACTTTGTAGTGGCGATGAGGGTAGTATTGAATTAAAAGATCCGAGTGTTGTTATAGTGACCCTGATACGGAATAAAGCACATACATTGCCTTATTTTTTTACATACTTGGATAATTTGAAATATCCCAAGGATCGAATATCCGTTTGGTAAGTAGTATGGTCCGGTTAACACATACGGTAGTGATGCAAACCATGACACTGATCTAGATTAGGCTTGAGATTGAAATATTTCCTTATCAGTACATTTGCTTATAAAGGTCATGAACTTATGAATTTGTCTTAAAACAACACAACTCATTTCTTTAAAATCGAGAACCAAGTGTTTATGAATAATGTTCTAGAACAATAAAAATAATTTTTTCTTTTGATTTTGAATTTTCTTATGTTTGTTTGCTTTAACGCGAACTGTAATTAAATCGTTCGTATCTGTTGGTTTTGTTTTCTTGGTATTATGTTTTTCAATTTCATCTTACTGTCAGCCTACGCTAGATGATGCAGTTTCCGTTTACCGATTCGTTTCACTAATAATACAACCGCAGCGAGGCAGTTGCTTGTTATTTTTTTTATCATAATCTCAAATCCCTGCTAGGATTCGCTCGGACCACAATGAAGACAACACCATCTATGTCATTGATAAATGGATGAAAAGCCCAAATGGCGGAAAATTATACAACCACATTGATTTCCAATTTGGATATCTGCCAAAACGGCGCGAAAACGAAACCTCACTAACCGATTGGCCAGATGAACGGTTTGATGCGTTAATAAAACTGAAAGAAGAAGGATTCCAATATGCAAGAAAATCGTTCGCCGATTATGTTTTGGTGAGTATATTAATTATCTTCAGCCAGCCAAGTTTTTAACATCCACTTGTTTAGTTTTTAGATGCTGACGTGTTTTTAACGCATTCCGACTCCTTATCATACTTAGTCAGTCTCAATCTTCCGATTGTATCACCAATGATGCTATCTGACGGATTATATTCAAATTTCTGGGCTGGTATGGAAGACGATTTCTACTACAAACGGACGGAAGAATACAAAGAAATTCTCGAGTACAGCAAGATTGGAGAATTCGTAGTCCCTATGGTTCATACCGTAATGCTAATAAATCTCAACATTAAAGCCTCGAATTATCTTACCTTCGATAAAAATACATTAAATGGTCATAAATTGAATCGGGTCTATAATGGCCCGGTCGATGACATGATCATATTCGCTATTTCAGCTAATTTCAGCGGCCTTTCGATGCACGTCTCCAATAGCTTAGCGTTCGGATATCTATTAACACCGCTCGATAAAGACGACGAAATAGAACGAGATTTCTTACAAATGGCTTTCATAAAAACTCTGCTGATTAATTACGATGAAAATGGTTTACAAGTTGCGAAAGAACTTGAAGAATTTGTTAAGTATCCTGAAATGGATCGGTTAACTTTATCGAAAATTTTCATGATCAATTTGGAGCGTAGACCAGATAGAAGAAAGAAAATGGAGTTGAATTTTAGGGAGCTCGGACTCCAAGTAGAACATATGCCCGCAGTCGATGGAAAGTAAGTGTTTGTTTATTCCTTGTGAGTTGTATATTTTATTAAATTTAATGATGATTTATAGAAATTTAACGCTTGAACTGCTCGAGGAACGCGGCATAAAACTGCTTAAAAATTATGCCGATCCCTATCATAAACGGCCGATGACTATGGGCGAGGTGGGGTGTTTTTTGAGCCATTACAACGTTTGGACCAAAATGATTGAAGAAAATATAACCGAGGTACTTGTGCTTGAGGACGATATAAAATTTGAACCGTATTTTAAAATTCGGGCGACTAATTTAATTGGTGAAGCCCGTGTACTTGGTGGTTGGGATTTAATGTAATTTGTTTTTGGCTACATAATCCTCTCGACTCCTTGTAACCTTTTTTTTATTTATTTCAGTTACTTTGGCCGCAAGCGACTTCAAGAATCTGATGAACCGTTCGTAGACTCAAATTCGTATTTTGTTAAAGCGGGATATTCATATTGGACTCTATCATACTTATTGACATTGGAGGGTGCCAAAAAATTGGTAAATGAAAATCCATTAGAAAAGTTAATTCCCGTCGATGAGTACCTGCCGATTATGTTCGACCAGCATCCAAACGCAGAGTGGAAAAACGAATATAACAATCGTAACCTAGTTGCATACAGCTTAGCACCATTAATCGTCTATCCGACTCACTATACCGGTGAGGATGGTTATGTATCGGACACAGAAGATTCTAACGTCATTGAAGTAGCTGATTTCGATAAAAATCAAGTTGCTGATGAGAATGCATACAAGAAAGGGGACAAAGAAAAGGAACAACTACCTGATAAAAATACTCTGCTCAATACGATCAATGAAAATATTGGAGTTGGTGGGGACGCTTCTTTAAAAACTGAATTGTGAATTCCTATATATTATGTAATGTAATTGTAAACTAACTGCCATACTTTAAAATTTATAGTCAAAATTATTAACATGCCATAAACGTGCCTTACTATTAAACATTAATTAGTTTAAGAAATTTACGCATTTCGTTGAAGAAAGAAATTTATTTATTCGTATTTGTTTGTACCAAAGAAATTTTTAATTTTTTAAAAATCTTAAGAAAATCATTTCCATGGCGAGTACTAAACTAATTTAGTTGTTACGTCTAACTTTATATTTATAGTTTATAAGAAATAAATAAAAGATTCTTATTGTTTTGTAATAATATTTTTTTACATGAATAACAATTTTTATGAAAGCCGAAAGGAATATTGTCATTCCGCCATAGTCAATAATAACAACCGTTGCGATGCCCAACAAATATTGCAACAAAGAAATTTGGAAGTGCTTTTAAGCAAAAGCAACCAATCAGATCACATTCGTAATGCTACTTCGACAAAGTAATATCTCATAATATTTCTAGCTAGCAAACGATAACAAAGTAAGAAAGAATAAAGTCAGTTTTCGCTTTGTCTTTAGAAGATGGAAGCAACTTGCAAGCACGACAATCAAAGAATTATTATTGCATAGACTATATGTTGTAATATAACCCGTCGATTAAAAATGACTATGATTCATTGCAATTGACTGTAATCGTGTGGTTAGATTGAAGTGGTCAGAGAGATAACTACAGGTTTCACTTCTTACTCCTGCTCTTTATGCAATTTCAGCAAGTGTTTACACTGCCTCCTTGTGGACGCGGCAAATATTCCGTAATAATCGTAGCGTAAACGTGTGGGAGCTTTGGCCCTTTGACAGAGGTAGGGACCAACAGAAGCTGATGATAAATTTGGATTTACAACAACGTTTTAAAACCACCGCACTTTACCAAATTAATCAATCAACAAACTCGAATTTGGGGCCATGTTCCTGATGACCAACCGTGTTCGTCTTAACGATTTCTAGTATTTCGTTTGTGAGCGTTCACGTAAATCATGATTATTTTCTATCAATATGAAATGTTCTATCAGGTTATTCCACATTAAATTTACAATTTTTTCGGCGAGTAGTAAAATAGTTTTGAACGATATTCTCAAAAAATAATTAAAAATAACCAACATTTTGTCATTTTAACATTTATGTATTTTATAAAAATAGATAATATATCCCAAAATTGACACATTTATATATAAATTGTGTATTATATACAACTATAAATAATAATAATAATTAAATAATTAATTATAATTTAATTTTCTGTTTTAAATGATAAATAAAAAAAACAAAATATAATTTTTGTTAACAATTTTAAAAATTTTTGGCTTCTCTTATTTTTTGCTCCTTTTATTTAGATCGACCTATAATTGATTAAAATCCTAAAAATCTTATTAAAATATTTCGATGCCGTGTCCGATTTGTACGTCGCCGTCTAAACCAATTTAAGAATATGATTAAAATTAAAAATGTCAGTAAAATTAAAATAAATTTAGATATATTAAATTGATCCTCATGATCAATTAAAAATGCTTGATTCAAATTCGACGACGAGTCTGGATAAATTTTCGCATCATTGGATTTTTTATTGCGCCAATTCGAGACGCTCATGTCCTCGTCTAAATTTATGTTGATGGCTAAATATGATATAGAAGAAAATCAATATTGAAGAATTAAAATTGTATGAATTGTTTTAAGGATTAGATTAATACTAGACAGCTTCATTTACGATATCATATATGTAGTATGTATGTTCGGCGGGCCAAGAATGAAGCAATCTAGTATTTATTTAGTATTTAGCAAATACTACGTACATCACCTTTTTGACTTTCTAATTTTCTTAAAATACTAAGATTATTATCAACCTCCAAGTCGGCTGATAGTTTTTGTTGATATATTTGCGAATCCGACGACCGACTAATATTTAGGAATATAGGTGCATCCCACTGTAGTACGGGACACATGGGCAACGGCCTTTTTAAATATGGATATTTTGGGTCTAACACTTTTGAGTACGTGTGCAAATTACTGGTAGAAGGGCGTGATGGCATTAATTTTTCTACAAAAAAAAACGAATTATTCCGGCCTTCAGTTCACTGGAGTTCACAATTGTCACTTACCTTTTGAAAAATCCACTGATCCTGATCTATTTAATTCTTTCAGCAGCCCACTTACATGTGATGTCATTGTATACTCTAACAGGGTATCAAGCAACCAAAAACACGGTTTCTCTAAATGTGTTGAATCCAAACAATTCGAATCGCCGTAAACCGCAATTCGTCCCGATCGGTTAATTTTCAATTGATCACTAAATACTGTTTGTGGTATTTCTATAACGAAAATTTTATCAGAATAATTATTTTGCATTATAATTTTATTGAATCTCTTACTTGAATTTATTTTCTTTATCGTGTGTTTGTCTTTGAGCTCATTCAATAAATTTATATTATCCAGATCATCGTTATCGTCATGATCATCATCGATAATATTATCATTATTACTATCTAAACTATTTATTTTGTCATCGTTCAACAGAATCCTTTTATTTAAAATCGGATTTTTATCACGGTCGTCGTCAATTAAATCACGCAAATGTACTTCCATATAGTCATTCGGTGTGAATTGGTTAATGTTTGTTTCTAACGGTGTAAGTATACGTTTATATCTATTATCTAATTGTAGTAGGCCTAATATAGGTACTTTATAACGATTTTTTGGGTTCTCTTCACGATTCAGGAACTAAAAATTTCGAAACATCATTAGTAAAATAAAGCTTTTAAAAAACAAAATCGGTTACCTCTTTCCCTTGGTTATGAAGCTCCCTTTCCACTAATATTGAATTGTTCCCTTGGGGAAATTTAATAAGGGACGATCCACTAGCATAGTACATACCATGATCGCCTAGCTTAAAATAACCTTCCATCACATTATCACCAAATGCAATGTCAAACTCGTGCAGTAATTCATTGAGCGCAGGTACATTTGAACCTCCCGTATCTGGTATCCACCACTGCCGTGTATTATCATCGTAAAATTGAATTTTACGCATAACGCTAGTATTATACCAGTCCGCGAATACAATGATACTTAACTCGTGGTCCAAAATATCATTTTTTAATTTAATTATTTCGTCCGTGAAATATTCCTCCTCCGGATCGACAATTAATAGTGTCCCATAATTTGTGGCATTGAAACAGGTATACGGCGATCCCAGCACTTCAATGTAATACCCGGAGCTACGTAAATGTGTATACATATCTTTAAAATTTGTGTGGATATGATCCGCCCGCCAATCGAGCGGATCACTTTTAATTTTAAGATTATCACGGGGTAAATAACCTGGTGGGTATCTCAAACTATGAAACTGGTCCCACAGGATTCTTTTATGTCGAGCAGGCTTGGGTATAATTTTAATTTTTATTGGAAAGCTCACTGTTCCATTACGTGGCTCGGTTTGATTTTGTGTGGCTGGTGATTGAACTGTAAGGGTTATATGACCTTGAGCTATACCCTCAAAATTATGTCCGGCCTCATTTACTGCGATCCGAATACCCATCCAACCAGACCATGGCCACAATTCTTCTGAATATGTTATTGAAACGTTTAGTAAATTACCATTATGAGTGGTGTACGGATGCCAAGTTGGTTTGTTGATCTGCAAATTGAAGGACATTAGTATTACAGGAAATATAATCTGGCCGACTTTCTACATACAATTTTTCCGGTGACACTCATTCCATTCAAAATAGTTACATTTGCTATTACCGGAGTACTTGTGTAAAATAACGACTGAGTATTATACGGCCACATATAGTCTTCCGTAAAATCTAAATAGCTTGGACTTAGCGTCACCTTTGGTACGTAAGTAGATAATATTTGCATACTTTTGAGAATATTTAATTTCCCGTGCCCCTGTTCAAACATATTGTTGTCCGGCAACCGAGTGGCACCTTCTATTAAAGCCTGCTTGATAGAAGATGGATTTAAAATTTCTCTAAAATAATTCAAAAAAAGAAAGTTTAAATTTAAATGTTAATGAGATATCAGAATAAATTTACATTTTATGTAGCACACCGCTTGCAATCAATGCAACAGCTCCAGCTACGACCGGGGATGCAACCGATGTACCAGATAACGATCGACATCCACCTTGTACGTTACTTCCCTTTACTTGACTGCCATAGGTTACAATATCCGGTTTTAATCGTCCGTAACCATAAGGCAATTCCCATGTTGTCATACCACGAGAACTAAATTTTGCAATATTTTCTTCAAAATTTATTCCACCCACTCCTATAACATCGCTCTGATCTCCTGGATTATTTAATGTGCCATACAATGGTCCATCATTTCCAATCGCCGAAATCATAACAACTTTATTGGCTGTGAGTTCAAGTACTTTATCAACGAATGGATGATCCAAAAAATCGGGCCCTCCGATACTTAAATTTAAGACGTTAATTTTCTTCAAAATTGCATAATTAAACGCGTCTAGGAACCAAGATGTATACGACACTTGATTATTTGTAAATACACGATAGATATGTAATTCGGCGTCGGGTGCAAATCCTAGGCACTCTTTCGATGATGATATAACGCCGGCCACAAAAGTACCATGACTTACACCGTCGTCCAATGATTTTTCATTGGTCCAGTTCGTCCGCTCCTTCACCCGCTTAAAATGCGGATGATTTTTAGATAAGCCCGTATCAAATACAGCTACTTTAATTCCTTTGCCCGTAATTCCCATTTTCCATAGTACATCAGCCTTAAGCATTTGAGTAATTTGCCGAGGTACAGCACGCAACAGCCGCCGATTGGAATGTCTTGGATCATAGCCATCCTTAGCCACATTATTATTTGTGTGATTCTCGTCGTTAGAGTTAGATAGGCCTCGGCGAAAATTTTTGAACATACAATTTTCTCCGGTGCAATCTGAATCATTATGCGTCTGTTGAACATTTCGTGATGTATCATTTTTAGCAGAATTTTCATCTTGAAATAGTTTTTCTAGAAATTCCTGGATAAATTGATCTTCTGGATCATCTTCTGCTTCCACATTATCACTGCTGTGATTTACCTCTTCAACCTTTTTCAACGACTCCGTTTCGATAGGAACATATTTCAGCGAACGATGTACCATTCGCTGGGGCGTGACATTTCTTATTGCCGGATGTTGCTTCAATGCCGTTATACCTAAAATAAGAGAGAGAAAAGAACATCGCAAATGAGTAATTAACGTTATTAAAACAAAAGCATTATTTAGTATTTTTGAATATATATTGACATTTTATTTATTTATTTATTTTTAAATTTCATTTATCGTGGCATTTGCTGAACGTAAACAAAGATATTTGCATATATGAGTACAAGAAAATTTTTTTTAGAAAGAGTCCATCATTTACTATTGTTCGAAAGGTTACGAAATTTGAAGATGAAATAATGCTATCTCTGGGTAAGAGTTTGTACATCCTACCAGATCTTCTAAATTTAAATTATATTCAATGTGAAATTTTATGAGTCACACGTGTACAGGTGTCACACGTCATAGGTGTACAAGTTATTGTCATATTTTTCGAGCAAGGTCTAATTTGACTTCCACCTTTTGTTAAATATTATTTTAGCTGCTGCTAAGTGATCGGATGATGCAACCGCTAACTATCATCGCTAGACTAATTCATCATTTCGAAATTAAATAGCTTCTCAGCTAAGATAAGAACGATTAGATAATACTTTCGAAAAATCAAAACAACCCATAAATCAATTAATTTCCGTACCAAAAACATAATTTCATAGTTTAACCTTTCTAATAAGCAGCAAAAATTTGGTGTTGACACGTTAATATTTAAATTAGGAAAATAACGGTTGTTTCTGCATATGTATACACTGTATTGTGTCCCATTATATTAGCTCGAAATGCTTCGGAATAGAACCGCGCTAACCTTGGATCCGGAAATAATTTTATTTTATTTTATAAATTGCTGCCTGCTTAATGATGACTTGGCTCGCACATGCATCTCAGACCTAAAAAATGTGAAATTGTTGTTTGTTTCAAACATAGATAAGAGGTTAAACTGATTAAACAAATTAAGAACAACATTTAATCCATTACAATTATGCGGCGGTTTTGGTTAATAATAATTCTATTTTTGATAAGGCGGCTTACTTATATCCGTGTATTATTTAGGTAATAAGAATTGGGTACGCGTATTAAGATTTGATGAAGAAGACTTAAGTTTTAATATTACAATTTTAAAAATTTTTATCGTCCAGGAAAATCAACGAAAGAGCGAGTTTGAAAGATTTTAATGGTCTATCCAATTTAATTATTTATGTACGAGAGAATCAGTTAGAAATTCCCTTATAGTAGACATGCCATATTTTTTATTTTTCATATTTAGGGACACAGAAGCGGAACGACAGTAATTGGAGATCGGGGGATGGGTTAGAGAAACTGCCTAATGCATACAATAAATTGATCACTCTTAAAAAAACAACTTCTTCCCATATAAGACATTGCAATTAGGTAGATTAATGAAATCGGAAATTTGCTGCTCGAAATTCTAGTTACTAAATCAATTTGACCAAGTGGACCTTACACGGACAGAAATAATGTTCATTACATTAACCATCATTACTTAAAAATGTTATAATTCCACAAAATTGTCTTTACTTTTGATTCTGACACATGAAGAAAGGTAAGATCTTTAAGATTAAAATATTATAAAATTGAAATGCAAATAGATATTTTAAGGCAATGATGTATGTTTTGAGTAATGACATTATTACTGATCATGTAAAGACTAGATTATTATACTGTGAAAACGCAGAATTACTGTACGCTGTCAGTCTGATACTCCGCGTCACGAAATAATCATATTTTCGCTTGAGGAGTATTTCGAAATATTGAAAACTTATTTTCAAAGTCATTGTTGTGCGCAGCCGAAACCGTGCGAATTTTGAAAAGAAACGTGGGTTGTGAAAGAGCGTCAAGCGCAACAGATGTAGTAAAATTGGTGAAGAAAGTTCGTGAGAAAGGCTTGCTGTTGGTGATGACAAAAGTGGTCTCCGAGCTCGGGCAGTGTGCACGTCCAAGAATATTGTGGCTGTGATCCATAGTGTAGGACAGAATCCATCGACTTCGCACCAGCCTGAGGGGAATACTATACAGAGACCTCGGATTATTCGCCTGTAAAGTCCAGATGACTTAGCGATTGAAAGCAAATGACCATCCGCTTCGATATCGGTTCTCTGCGTGAGCCATAGATAATGACGTCGATTTTGGTTGAAAAATCAACCGGACGAAGCGCATTTTCATCTCGGGGGCTATATAAATAAGCAGAACTGCCGGATTTGGGGTTCGGAAGAGCCCCACGTAATCATAGAGAAACCAATGCATCCGCCAAGACTAATTGTTTGGTGTGGATTTTGGAGTGGTGGCATAATCTTCGGAAGCGCTGCTGGAAACGTCGTTACCTTCTTCAATGGCGACTGTTACTGAACCATGCTGACCAACTTTTTATGGCTTCAAATCGACGCTATGAATGTGTACAACCTTTGGTTTCAACAAGATGGTGCCACTTGCCATACAAACCGACCGACAATCGATCTCTTGCGCGCCAAATTTCACAACCGAATAATCAGCCGTTTTAGAGATGTCAATTGGCTTGCGGGGAACTGCGATTTGACGCCGTTGGACTTTTTTCTCTGGGGTTTCGATAAAGATAGATATTATGCGGATAATCCAGAGACAATTCCAGCCTTAAAACATAACATTGCGACAGTTATTTGCGAAATAGGCGCCGAAATCATCGATAAAGTTCTTAAAAACTGGACTAACAAGTCTCCATTTAAAATTTTAATTACTATTGGTGATTGATCGCTTACACAGTATCTAATTCTGGTCTAAAGATTAAACTAAAATTTAAAATTCAAATTTAATATTTTTATGAAAAGTACAAAATCTTACCTCTCGTGATTCGCAATGATGGTTTAGAATTTCTACTAGTATTTCTACTTTTTTGCTAATTTGGCAGCTTTTCCACACACTTTTATCAATAATGTTAAATCTTTTTTATTGTTGAAATGATATTTCAGAAAAATTATTGTTATTTTCCATTTTTTAACTTTTTATCTTTTTTAACAAAATTTTTATGACATTTACCAGTGAAACTAATCCTTAAAACCAATATATTTCCGTTCGAGCCGCTTTTGACAAAATTATTTGCCCAAGAATTCGGACACTATTGGAGGTAAATATGTTGTAAAATTTCAATTTACTGTACTAAACGATTTACCCGACTATTCGGACACAGCCATGGCATTCATTGCAATGAATAAAAATTTAAATAGCACTTTCACTTGAATAGACGCATTGTAAAATTTAAGTATTTGTGAGTAAATTTCGGTGTGAGTTGCAAAAAATGTTTGTCAAATTTTAAATACGGCAGAAAGGGCAAACATCGATGCCAACCACTTGGAGGGATTTTCCAACCACGCTATAGCTCATAAAATTGAGCATATACTGAGCATGCTGTGCGAAATTATTTAAAAGATAGTGCATCATATGGAAGCAACTACCAAGGAAAGTCGGCCACAGTTCTGACGCCGCAAGATACAAAAACAATTCATAGACTAGCGTACAATTCAGCCCTTTCCACCAACAAACTCAAAACGGTAGGTGGGCTTAATGCCGGCAAATCAACAATTCGTAGAGCAATTTTAAGTACTTCATTTTAAAAATTCAAAAAATTCTAAACCTGAGTAAGCAAGCAACAAAGAATGGGAGTCGCCAAACAGCGATATACATCCGCAAACAATGAATAATAATTGGAAAAAAGTTGTTTTTTCGGATGAAAACAAACACATCAACAACTAAGATGGGTCAAATGACTATTATGATGTGCTGCGGATCCGTTTAGATTGTTATATTAATTTTCAGTTGAGGGCAGTTAAACAGATTAATTAAGTTTTTGTTTAATATTATTTTTCAAACTGATATACTGTAAACAATTAAATGTTAATTTGATTTTTGGAATTCTATAGCCTCAGCCGAGAAAACTAGTAATAAAATTAAATCTTGGATATTTATTGCTTGGCTGCGTACCAATAGTCGGGTAAATCGTTTACTACGGTAAAAATCGATTTTGGTACAGATTTTTCGAGAGTTTTTCAAAAATAATTAAATTTACCGAAAAATTTACTTAAAATTGACTTTTACCCGACTATTGGTACGCAGCCTTAGTGTTAATTTTTGGATCTTCTGGATCTATGGCATTTTTTATTTAATCTAATTTTAACTTTGAAAACAATATAAATTAATCTAAGTTTATGATAACGTATACATTCAAATGGATTAGTTTAAGTTTCAGTTGTTCGGAGCAGATTTTCAGGAAATCTCCAGATCCATACCAATAAAAATTTTGTTTCTAGGTAGGTTGTTGATATAAAGAAGAAATTAATGAAAAAATACTAGTAGATTAGAACCGTGTTGACTTGGGCCGTACGATCGCTAGGTGGCTGAAACCGGGTCGTCCTATCCTAAAAACAACACCTTTCTTATCTTCCCTTATTGTTATATGTAAAATGCTGTAAAAAGAGACTCGACGTTATCCGGGACGCATGCCCAGTTCTTGGTCCAATTTTGCCACTAATCATTGACTCAAGTATGTGTAGCACAGTAACGTTTAAACTAATTTCAAAAAATGTCTGCTACCTATCTTTCTCCTGCTATATCACTCCACAGCAATAAAATGTTGCCATTCCAGTATTAAAATGAATGAAATCGTGAATTTTGATTTATTAATACAAAACCTTATATAAAAGAAAAAATGGAGGTGTAATTGTTGTGGCCAACAACCGATTTTCTTTTACGACAAATGTACATAGATCTCGAATACACCACACATAATTGCTAAATCGAAAAATTGAACGTATCGGATTTGAGATAAAAATTGTTTTGTATAATAATCAAAAATCATTATTCCTGCTTAAATTTTAGAAAACCAACAAGATCAACCCTTGTTAAAAATTCAATCTTTATTGCAAAAATTCAATCTTTATTGCAAGGTGCTTCTGGAAAATGATTAAGTACAGGGGCCAAATTTTTATTGAAAAAAAGTTTTTTGTAAAATTAATTTAGAATCTGTTAGTTCATAACCGTTTTTCTCGTAATTAATGTATTTTTAAAAATACATACAAAAATCGAAAAAGCTCCTATTGAAGTTGTCACTTGAGGTGAAAAAATGAAACAGCTCCTATGGAAGCTATGACTTCCAGTGGACCGATATTACAACCTGATATGAAGCTAACGGATCTTTTAATAGACACTCGATTTTTAAATGTAAATAAAACAAGTTGTGCGTGAGAGGTCCACTCAATTTTTTTTATTTGAAAGGTGTGAAAGGGTTAAATCGGACGTTCTCGGTGGCCAGTTGAAGTCGCCGCCGCACGAGATTACCATGCCCTTATATTGCTCGTGCAGAATGTCCATCATGGCATGCTTTGAGCGGCACGTAGCATTGTCATGTTTGAACCACATTTCGTCGGTATCCATATCAACCAGTTTAGGCCACAAGAAATTGCTTATCATCAATCTGTAGTGCCCGCCGTTGACGGTTATAGCAATGCCAGTTTCGTTTTGGAAGAAATACGGATCAATGATTCTGCCAGACCAAAATCCACACCAAACAGTGACTTTCTCGGGATGCATTATGGTGCTGGTGTATCTCGTGTGGATGCAGTGAGGCCAAGTTCTTGTGAACGATGAGAAATTGATTGCATTGGGTTTTCTCGTACTCTCACACACGGCAGCGATGCTTTCGACAGACCTTGCGTTTCAGTATTTATTTATCGAACAGGTAACAACTAAAACTTATCCATCCAAACGTCGAATAGTCGACTCGGCAGGACGGTTTTGGATAAAAATCATGTAATGAGCGGAATGTTGCTTGAACGGAGCACTGATTTTGAAAAGACCCTTTATAAGACATCACCTGGGGTGGGATGTTGTACCATTACTTTTTTCGACTTTCAACTCAATTTTCAGGAATCAATTACCATTCTATTTCGCGTAAACAATCATATGTTTTACATCATATCGCCTATCATGTAAACAATCATATCGCGATTTCAACCTCTTGATATAATTGTGAGCTTTCTCTCTTTTCTACATTTCGATAAACGTATCATGAAAAAAATTATTTGGTGATAAATAGAGTCGATTAATCTAATAGTCTTAGAAATCGTAGAAAAGAAATAGAATGATGTTTTACTCGAGCTAGCTGAGAACACAAACTGCCATTTTACTCGTAAAATGTGTTTGAAATTGAATTACAATCCAAGCAAGCTTTATGAAACTGTTCCTCTACCAACTACAAAACCAAATAACGACGGAAATGACGTCACTATAATCGATGAAGCTTTCCAGAATTTCGAATGTCAATCAAACCAGTGGTTTGAATCGAAAATGAAACGTCTATTAACTGCAACGTGAGTCGCATGACGAGATTATAAATGTATCCTCTCACTACCGAGTTCTACCAGTTTCAACAATAATTTTAATTTGAATAGCTCGGATCGTTTGAAGCAAAGAAGAATGACATCAATCTTTGTTTGACTGCGTAGCACGCTGACCAACTCTAGAAAATAGAGCACCGACTTGGATGAACGAGAGCAGCGAGTAAGATGGAAGAAGAAAGGAAGTAAGCATTCAACATTTAAGTCATATTTTACAAATTTTGACTTTTGTTGGTAAGGAGTCCTAAAATGTACTAATAACTGATAATTATAAAGGACCTAAAGCGTGACATACTCAATGGCGCCTAGTTTGAAATAAACCAAAAAAAAAACAAATTAATTGACACTGAAGATGAAGATGTGTGAATAATATAATTAGTGAAAGCCCATGTTTGCCTCTACATTAATAATTCAACTTAGAAAGTTTATGGCACCGAATAAATCATATTAGTAATTAATTAATGATGATAAAACAACATGTCGAAATTTAAATGGTATTTAAATTCCGTCGATTAATAATAAAAAAATTGACTTTAAGTGAATAAACTGTCATATCAAGTAATCATTTAAAAATGTTTAAATAAACTACTCTTCTTTAGTTTTACGAGACACACAACAATTATTATTTATTTAAAAAAGTTTCAACTTCTAACTGAATTATTCATAATAAATAATCAACCATCACGGTCCTGCAAAATATTTACTGCTCCTCTTTTATTAAAAAAAAATACAATTAAATAAAAAAACACATTTCTAAACTTATGTGGAATAGGTAACATGAATTTATAATCCAAAAACATTCATTTAGGTTGTGTATTATAGCGCTAACGCGATAATAAGTTGCGTGATATATTTATATTTCGATGCTGTCACACATGTACAGCTGACATACAGACTCGGTAAAAATTTCAAATTTCAAATGTACAAAAATCTATTATAAATAGGTAAGTTCACAGGCGTCTTTTACATTCTTATTAAATATACATCTATTGGGAGTGGCGAAAGCGATTTCCATTGGAAACTCAAGTAGAGGAAGAATTTTAAGTTACCGAATACGCAAACACATTTAAAATTTATTAGTTTAGAATGGTAATTCTACACTACATTATATTTAATCGCGATTCTTTGATGATCTTAAAACAATACCAGATCTGTGCTCGTAAAGCTATATAAAGAAAACGATTATAAAATTTCTGCTAAAATTTATGCGGTCAGTAATACACAAAATTTGCGACTTACAACATTAAATTAGCCGGAACACGTTTTACTTGGTATTAATATATTTACATTGATTGTTATTATTATAAAAGGTGTGTACGGTCGATTATTATGTTTGGAAGCCGGTTTATAATCACTTAACTATGTACATTTATCATGAATGGAAAAACAAACTATTTGCATATGTTATGTGTCATTCACCCAGTTACGCATTACTAGCTAACAAATCTGAGAATTTATTTTATCTACTTTTGATTTGAAAATTCTTATCATGGTGCAAAGGATATTCAAAAAATAGTTCCTCATCATGTTCAAAATACGAACGAGCGGAAATCGATAAAATACCAATTCGCATAGGTATAAATATTATGCGTGACCAACTACAGATAATGTACCTTGAATGTACGGAAGTCATTCTCAGTACATTTAAAATAATATTAAATGTAATTAAATACATAATGTTTTTAAACAGTTGTATGAAAATATTTCGGATTGACAATATGCTGACGGACGTATGTAAATCCGTAAAATATCTACAATCGTTCAAATAAGGTCATTTTTGTTTTAACTAGGAATATTGCGTACTGGTCAGTCAGACAAATACATAAAAGAGAAATCTGCTAAACATACGCGGCTACACTGCCTCTCTATACCCGAAACGAAGACTTCAATGTTTTCAAACTTTCAAATTTTATACTTGGTACCTCCTTAGCCTACAAGCAGGACCATATCAAGAATTCCATCGGAGTTAAGTGAAACTAACTGGGGAACAACATTCTTGTTACAACTGGTGTGTCAAACGAGATTTGTAGGATGGTACCGAATACTGTTGGAAGACAAAGAAGCAGATGCCGAATTACATTGTGCGTATTCGTCCTATGGTTCTATTCTAGGTTTCCGTGAGAGTAGGGAATTTAGAGAAATATTTACATTATTATTTTTCGATGTTTTTGGACTGCTGAGAAAAATAAAATGTTTATAAATTGGAAATTATTTATTCCTTATATAATATCGAGTTAACACGGGCAATAATAGTAAAGAAGTTAATATTCCTAGAATACTCGTATTTATCGGTATAGGAAAGTTAGACTCGGCCCTGATACCTAACAAAGCCGAAAGTTAGTATTCATTACACAAGACAGCATAATTCATTATAAAATTAATTGTAGATAGGCATGAAAAGGCAGTTCCATAAAACTTCTAATCTGGAATCTGCCAGAGCAGTAATATTAATTGAATAGCCGATACAACCCAAAAACCTTCAACACTTAAATAAGTTAAGGTGTGTAATAATTTCATCATTTTTATAATTTGTGAACTTCAAAAAATCCTAAATATTTGTTAATTTGAATTCTCCCAAACGACTGAAAATTAAAAAAAAATTAATAAATACTATGGACCTGGAAGATGCAAAACTTAGCTAACTAAACACTTCAAGATATGTTCTGGAATTTAATAGCTATATATATACGAGATTTTCAGATTTATCTGTAATTTCAAAAATCATGTGCTGTTCTGAAGTGGAATTTAGATTAACTTAAAGGATTAATACTAAACTAACTAAATTTTCGTTACCAGTAAGTACAATTTGTTTTTTCGTCTCCAACTGAAAATGTATTTACTAATATCTCGATGACCAACACAACAATTATAACAGCCAGTAAAAGATTAAAATTACAGTTAACATTTGAACCTAAAACACATTATCAACTTAGAATTAATTAAATTTAGATGGTTTTTCAAACAAACAAATCTTTTCCTAAAAACTACATCCAGTTTCAAGTTAGAAATATAAAAATTAATAAAAAAAACTTTTCACAGTTGGCTTGTTATTCAGCCGTTATTTCAATAGTACGGCTATTTAATTCTGGTTGAAAAATTAATTCAAGCACAGCTGTAGGAAGTCATAATGTACATATTCATACATTAACATTTGAAACATCAAGTAGATTTCCTGGATCTAGAGTAAACCATTTAATAAATTAAAACACAATTTTGCTAAAAAAAACTGCAACACCGTTTACCTGATACACGGAAATACTATCTGAATGTTTTCCCATTCCATAATTCCAGAGAAAACCAAAAGAGAACTATTGGCTGTCGCAACTTGGTTGTTTAAATTGTTAAACAATAAACACAAAATAATAAATTTTCATCAGAATATACCAAACTTGAGGACCCAGCTTACCAAATAACAATTTAGCGAGCTTTGTCGCGCTTTCCATCGCTATAAGTGGATTTCTTTGTTTTCGAAACATCGCCATTCCTCTTTTTTGCGAACTATTTCTGGTGATGATGTTATTATTGTATGAGTACCAATACCATTGTAACGCCTAATGGCTCGATAAACAAACATTTTATTCACATGTAAATTATGAAGTTCACGAGTAATAATAACTAGTTACGATTTTCCAAATGCGCGCATAACACAGTACGAGGGTATTTTATTATATTCTTAGGTAAAAAGGACCAAATAGTTTTTTCCCTCATTGATTCCTCTTTTAGTAAAGTATAAAAAAAAATTTTGCATGTCATTGTCATATGCTTAGTCGTTCAGTAGTACTGAGTCCATGAAACAACAAATGCGGTAGTAACTTTTCAAAAAAGATGAATTTAGAATTGCAAGTAGTTATTTAATATGCTTATTATAGTTCTCACCTCACCGAGTGACACCATTTAGACACAAATTTAGTCACACTTGTATAATAATTAAATGAGGTTAGAATCGTAATTTAACTCGTTACTAAACAAATAAACCAATTCAAAATTTCAAAGGGGGCAATTTATAGTGAGTGGCACTGCCTTACTGAAACCATAGTTTATTATAAGTGATATCGCCTATTCAAACACGGTAGAGTAAGAAAAATGGCCGCATACAACTAAAAGAACTGGCATCTAAACACAAATCCGATATCTTCACTTTATAATTGGAACATGGTTTATAATGGAGATAAACGAGACGAACTTCCAGTGGAAAGGTTCCTATATCGAGTGAAGCGTATGGCAATTGATAATGGCTTGAATGAACAAAGACTAGCTGCTAATTTTAGTGATCTTCTGAAAAATAAAGCTTTTAATTGGTACTGGGAGTTTCAAGAAACTTATGGAACTGTGGAAAACCCTTCGTGATGCCATGATCCAGCGGTTTAAAATAAGAAAAACGGACAATGATGTTAGAGTAGCAATGGGAAGGCGTAAGCAAAGGTCAAACGAACCATTTCTGGATTTTGCCACGCTATTCGTAGTATGATGCTTTCTCTTCTGATACTATTACCAGCTTTAGAATTAATACATCTCCTGACCAGAAATATAAGAGCTGTGTGATGGTAGAGGATACCTGGACGAGATTAGGTTGGATTCCTGAAATGTATCATCAACCCACCAAAGTCAATGAGCTGGAAGTGGTCGATAATTATGGATTAATCCTGTGTGTACGAATCAGTAAGCATTTTTTTAAGTTAACAGAAAATATTAATTATTCAATGGATTTAATTTCCTTTGAAGGTCATTTAATAGCCCCCTTTACATTCACGCACACACCCACCCATTCACCTACTCACACTATTACAGTATACCACCTGCACATTGAAAGCTCCATGTCAACCTATATACACTGACATGGACAGTGGGTCGGCGCTGAATTCTGCACTGCAAAATATGGTGTGTTTATTAAACATTGCCGATCGTAATCGATAACGAAAATTCGCTTTGCAACAAACCTCTAGTGGAATTCGAACCCAGTACCTTCCGAAGTCGAAGTACCGAAGCTTTAACCATTGCACCACTTCTCCAGTAAAGCATTGTAAATAAGGCGGCAAACGGTAAGGTTCGGCTCTGCCTGGATGTGCGTAAGATAAACGCAGTGACGGTGACTGATGATTACTCTTTGACTCTGATTGATGGGTTGCTCAGTCGACTAGATCAAACTCTCTATATTAGTTCAGTCGAGTACAAAGACGCCTTCTGGCAAATACCCTTCCATCGAGAGTCAAAGGATAAGAAAGCTCCACCGCCCCAAGACGGCCATCCTACCAGCTTGTCGTCATGCCGTTTGGGCTGTGAAATGCAGCCTAAACAATGTGTCAACTTATGTATAAAGTTATCCTACACCAGTTGTATGGCCGAGTATTTCTTTACCTTGATAATCTTCTTGTCGTTTCGGCTACATTTGAAGATCGGATTTTGTTACTATCTGAAGTAGCGAGATTGTTGCGAGGGGAAAATCCTACTATAAATGTAGAAAAGAATAACTTCATACTCAAGAATGATGTGCCTCAGAATGAAGTTGATCCGTTCAAAGTCCAAGCAGTTGATGAATACCCCGTGCCTCAGATGACGCAATAGATTAGACGTTCCCTGGGAATGATTGGATGGTACAGGAGGTTTATACCTAAGTATTCGACGCTGGCAGCACCAATTACAGGTCTTTTAAAAAAAGCCGGGCCAGGTGATAACGCATCAGGCACACCACTTCAAGATTGAGTATCGGAAGGATACTCAGAACATTGTACCGGATAGTTTGTCTCGAGTAAACGTTGAAGTGGTAAAATTATCAGTGGGCCCTCCATTACATTTACCGTTAGATTCCTCTGCTTTTCAGAATTCTGAGCATCTAGATGATTAATTGTTTTGTGCAAAATACCGTTAGCATAATCATTTAATTAATTAATTTATTTTATTTATATAAATTCAAAGTTTATTTTTTAAATCGTTAGTCAAAAAGATAAAGTATAAGACACTAATACACCTTGCGATTGGTCCATAATTGTTTTACGTAAAGGAATTTAGCAAATAAAGCTCCAACCGTTTAAGTTTCACAAACTGTATTAACAACTACACTCTAACTATCACGCCCTACTTTGTTAACAAATTTGAAATTTCTTGCGTTCCAGTAATTGTATTATTGAACAATTTCACTACTATTACTTTTCATACTAGACGCCTCGCCTCAAAATTTCTAAGTTCTACAAATATGAAGCTTTCGAATATTTATACCTATGGCTTCGGCCTTGCCTTTATTTTTACGTGTCGTGAAAACACGTGTACTTCACTGCAGTATATTTTTATTTTGAGATAATTATCACTTAGAAATAATTAATTTTCAAACTATCTTATTTTAGCTAACATTTATCATCAAATAAAATTACTTTATATAAGATTAAAGTTAGATAAAAGATTTTTATTTTTGAAGCTCAAAGCCGAGACATCTGGTATGAAAAGTATTTAACACTACATTGGCAGCTACACGATTTAAGTCAACTTTAAACAGTATTTATAACTGTTCTTGCACACAAAAGTGCTTCCACTTGTATGTATTGTTACCATATTTTACAATAACAATAAATATACTTTTCCGGCTTTCCCGAAAACCATCCAAGTGTTATCTAATTTCTGATCAGTATTGGACGAATACTTAGTCCGGCAATGTTGTTGGCACAAATGTCACCACAGGTTTAACCAGTACGAGCCGCTTGTTCGGTAAAATCGATGCATTTAATTTAGGTGCCGATAAGATGTTCGGCTGACATTGTCAAAGATAAAGCAGTTCAACAAAGCGGATGGTTATGCTAATTGGAAGTTGTTAGGGTCGATGTGTAATCAAGGTTCTGCACTATCCATGATTCTGGAATTAAATTTCAATTTATAGGAATATTAGGGCACACCATTAATGAAGTTAATAATGCAACTGAAATTGATAATGTCCGGAAGCAGTTTTTAAAAGTAGGAAAAAAGCAGTGATAAAAAACGTTTAGATAAAACTTGAAAATAAATTTCGAAAGCAGATTAAATGTGTATTGCTTGGTTGCAGCAAAATAATTTAGTCTTATATTTGGAAGTAAAACTTACTCGTATTTTTTTTTTTACATATGTGAACTAGCATTAATGGTTGATAGTAATTCTACAAATATTCCACATATGTATACTACTTGTATAAATACATAATTTAATAAAACTTTATTAGAGAAAAACCAAATAGACTCTTATCATTTGTTATCATTTAACGACGAAACGACAAACAAATGATCGCATACTCAACTGAAACAAAAAAATTATTTACGCGATAATTAATTAACAGCAAACAATCCGGCGCGAAGTGTGCATTACTTTAACTCTTTCACGTTATACATACTCGTACTTCCTCGTGAAATAATTATCATAGTTTTTGTATGTGTTCTGTTTTGCGGGGTTTCCTCGCCATATTACCACAAAATCTGTGTACTACATAAAATTTTTGTGTAGATCATTGCTTGTGTGACTCTCGATTATTTTTAGAATTTTCAACTCGATTAACAAACATACAAACAGCGCACATCCATTTTATTTTATTATCATTGCAAATAATTTGAACGATGTAGTTAATTACTTAAATGACGAGACTCTGATTCCCAGATAATATTATGTCTACATATCTAATGTTTTTATCGGCTCGGTTAGGTTGGACAAATTTGAAACTGTCTTTTGTCATAGATAAAACCTTCAGAATTTCTCACATTTTATGTGAAAGTTAAAAATTAACAAAAGACACACTTAATACCATCTATGCTTATAATCATTAATCAAACGTGCAGATTATTTGCGCATCACATCCGTAAATCAGTTTATACATAATTTGAGAAGCTTGCCAAATTATATTGAAAGTTGTGTTCGTTAATAATATGAGATGAATATGAATAGCAATAATAAATCGCATTTTATTGATCATAAACATGTGTATACATCAATAAATGTATGGATTATATTTACACTGAGTCGAATTGTTTGTAGCAATACGCTTAATTTGGAATTTTGGCATTCAATAAGTACAATTTGCTCCGATTATGATTGTTAATGAATATGTTGAAATACATATATGACTTCAAATTGCAGAACAATCAATAAGTTTCATAACGTTACTACAATTTCGGCCTAATTTTATAATAACAATCAATTGAAGCCATACAACAAAACAAAAATACAAATCGACTAAAAAAAATTAATTTCTAAGATATAAATTTGGGTAATTGAGAAACTTTGTTATCTTCCAGGCCAATCTATTTTATTTAAATGTAAACTCTATATTTCAATTGAATCCCATTTAAAATTAAATGTTCACGATCAAACATTATAAATAAACCAATTTATAGCTCTATATAAATTGATTCATCGCATAAGAAGTAAGAAGGTGACTCGAAGGCATCGAGTTCTAAGAGTATAAGTGTAAGTAGTGAAATACAAAAAATAATTAAAAATACGATCGCGATCATTAAATTTATTTCTATTTATATTATAACCGGGTGTATACGGGAAAGCATTATTTTAATATAAGATCCAGAGACAGAACGTCGTCCCTCGTTTTTTTATTTGTAAACAATACAATTTTGATTGAATATAAATAGAAAATATTTATTTATAGACATTGTCGCGGTAACAACAAAATGTATGTCAGTGTGAGCTGAATATTTTTGAAATTTAAGGGAATTTTAAATAAAATTACGATATACAGGCTGCAGCAGTTCCCAAAAAATTTCAAACGTTCAAGACACAATTATACTTGTTCTTTCTTACTTTTTTATAAAATCATCTTTCAAGATCGTAGAAATAAGTGTGATGTTTAATTTCAATAGAACATAAATCGTTACTCAGATTTGTATGATTCTTATGATAAGAACCGTTACGATAAACAATCAATGTGCGTAAGGTGTGAAAATGTTTAATTAGGAACTTTCACACATATTCTTATAAAATTAGATCCTAATTTATGGATTGTTGACCGTATTGCCCATCTAATATGCTAACTAAATTTGACGTATTTTTATATTTCATTCCGGTTCAAAATGTATAAGATACATTTCACTGAACTGAAATCTTGAAAAGTTACAAGTGTTGTATGTCATGTAACTCCCATTTACGTATGTATTTAGTAAATAATATGCATTAGGACCGGATTATCAGATATCACAGTATTGTCTAAATACTCGCGCACCAATCCAATTATTAGACTTAACCTAAGTCCACTTCGTATCGATTTAACTCGATTTTAGATAACACTGCAGTGAGAATCCCTCGCGGAAGCTAGGCCGAGCAGAAGTCAGAGGGGGTGACATAGAACACTTGTAATAAATAATACAGTTAGGAGCATTCATTCTTAAATCCAGGAGCGCTTGCCTCATATGGAGCGGGTTCCTGGTTAGGGACTGTGCTTCAACAGGAGTGGCTTTATAAATAATTAACAGTGAGTAAAAATTGCTCAAGATGGCAGTATTGTCAATTGAAAGGTGTAGATAAGAGAAAGCATTTCCTACTTGTAATATAATAAAGATTACCTTAGCAGAAATGATCGCCAGTACTTACAAAACTATTAAAAGTATTGACGATTGCATCACAGCTTTTAAAATTTGACGTGGTATACCACTTTTAGTCGTTTCATGGGCGCTGGTAATCATTAATCGCATGGAGTTTTCTCTACCTTAACAATCGTAAATAGCAGGAAATTTTAGAGTTAAGGGGCTAATAAAAAAATTGTTTAATATCAGGGGTCCTATAAACAATACGTACAATTGACGACTGGTCAATTGTACGTATTGTTTATAGGATGACTACGGTTGTTTATTAATGAAACTCGTTAAAGTCATGCAGATTTTAGGCGATAGATATCGTACTCGATCAGAATTGGGTTACGAGGAGAAATCGGGTGTTGCCATAAGCTAAACATAATGATGGCCAATCCGATTTGAAACCATTCTAAACTTTATATTTAAAAACTATTCACTATAAGTACAAAACTATTTTTTAAATACTTCTACAAATTGTACGGCACATCACATGCAAACTCCATTGTGAATTAGCAGCTCTTGTTCAAAATGTGGATTGCAGGTGTAGAGTGAATTTCCTCCATATAGGAAGCGGCAATATTATGGTTGGCCATCCAAAAATCAGTTTAGAAAGAGTGATAAGATTCAAAAATCTCTGAAGAAGGGCGTTTTAGTCAATAATAATTTGCAGAGATGATAAATAAGGAAATTAGAAACAATGTGCATAGTAGAATCAAGAGACTATTTCCACACTTTATTCGGCTATTAGCAAAACGAATGTATCGAAAGAGAAGTACCAAATCTCACCGATTATCAAAGAGATGTAGCAAAACTCCAGCGAATTCTTCGCAACAGGACATAGTGATAAGGAAAATACACCATTTGGTAAATTCAACAAAAGAAAACTGCTAACCAGAAAGAAGCCGAATCCAAAGTGAATTTTCCAAATCGTGGAAAATAACTAAACTAGAGAATGAAATAGAGTTCAATCCAAGAGATATACTGCTCAGGACTGCAACAGGCATACTCATCCGCTACTCATTAAAACATAACAGATATTTCATAATATTTCATATACGGACATAATTTTAACAAACATTGTGAAGCAATACAAGGTTTGCTTGCCCACATTGTGCGTAAAATTAAATCATACGTCGCAATTGTAAAAGAACATACAGAAAACGCAAAGATACAAAGCGGGTATTCTAAAGTTCTAGCTGGAATGAGCTGGTGTGGCCAGAATGAAAATCGAATGCGCCGTTAGAGGAGTTTAAAATTAGATCGATTGGTGAAAGACTTAGATTAACTCCTCTTGGTACCAGACCATATCGCGTTTGTTACAGTAGCTAAATTAAAAGAAAAAGAATTCGAGTCTACATACGTACGATCTATCAATAGTTGCAGCCAGTGACCAACAATTTGCAATTGTACGCATAACAAAGCGCAGTGAACCGTAAGTTAAGCCAATAAAACATACACCAGAGGTTTGATTTGATGAAAGGTGATGGATAGGAAACATGAAAAAGTTGACTATCATCAGTCTCAATTCTTGATAAGGCATAGCAGCTGCTAGTGACATGGACTACTTAATGAAATACAAAAAGACGACTATCCATTTTGTGCAACATATATCAGATTGTCCATAAGGTATTTTCAGTTTCCATACATGGATAGCTTTTTAATTTTTTTTAAGAACTTCTGTCAGTGTTAAAATATTTTGCTTTTAGCATTTAGCGTTTGTCACAATATACGTTACGGTACAAGCAACTTGTGCGTCATTTTATTAACTGTTAGCTTTGTGTAAGTTTTAAAATGGAGTATGAAAACGAATATTTTCGGTAAGTTTTTCTTCTTTATTTCCGTAAAGGAAAGAAGGCTATGTTGAGGCTCCCAAAGAGGCATGCGAAGTTTATGGTGCTGATTGCTTAATAGATTTTGGTTGGCAGAACACCGTACTGGAGATCCCTACTTCAAAGGTAAACAACATTCTGGTCGGACAAATACAGTTGATAACGACAAAGTGGAGGGCATAATTGAAAAGTGTATAAATATAACTGAATCTTAATTAGACTCGCTAAGCTATATATTTGAGTTTCGCCTGATTTGACAGAAAATTACTTAATCCAAGGAAGTAATATTTGCGATATACATCGACAGCACAATAAAGTCGACCCTTTTTTAAATCAAATCATTACTGGTGATGAAGAATGAGATATTTACAATATATTATTATTATTTGTTCGGAAACAAGAATGGTCCAAACGTGGTAAATCAGTAAAAAACCACATCGAAAGCTTATTTGCATCAAAAAAACGATATTAATTAGTAATTAAAAATCATACTTTGAACAACACCTTACTATTTTTCTAAAACAAAATAAAAAAGTAACAGGAATCACTCCTAAATAAAATTTAATTTTGGGATGAACAAAATATAGCCATTAAACTTCTTGCGAACAAGAGCCAGAAGTCCAGTTATCGAAAATTTACCATAATTCAGATTTTCCAGACCACAACTTCACAAACTTCACGTAGAAGAAAACCAAAAATCATTTTACAAGATTCAAGAAAGCGAAGATGTGTATGACTCTTGATACAAGACGCATAAATTGGACCTTAGTTCATGTTCCGATTCCGTAATTTCGGTATTAATTCTGATAAATCTAGGAAATTTGAAAAAATTTAGAAATTGATTTAAAAATTGACAAAATGATAAAGTTTAAATAAAATAAAACACTTAAAATTAATTTTCAGTATTCAGTTATCTTTGGCATACTTATGCTGTGTGTCTCTAACATTCCACAAACGTGTGTAATATTTACTTCTAAATAACAAACTTAGTTCAGATGTATCAATCACTGCTTAGAAATAATTTGGAGATTGATAAGTTTGATTTTATTTAACAAATTTTAATTAGACATCAGCCGCGGTTTTGTGCCTTATATGACCGACCAGTATAAACTAACCATCAAGTTAGTTTAAGTCGAAAATTTAAACTAAAATTAGTAACACTATAATACGTTTAAGAATTACACCCAGTTTATCGCATTGGGCTGTATTAATATTGGAAAGCTCCGTTATATATGTTACAAATAAACTTGGCAGTTTACCTAATATAATATTAGGCCTTTCTGTGATCGATTGAGATACAGGAGATTATGTTTTTGTCTAACGAATTTTGAATTTCTGTAACCAACGTCATTGCTGAAGGCATTATGAATGGTACACTGTACCGGGTGTAAAATTAAATTGATTAATATTACGTAACAGATATATTGTATTGCACTATTTCTACGAAAGTCGTATTTTCAGATTTAAATAATAGAACTTTCCTCGCTTCTCAGGTCCTCAGGTTGCACGCTTGAGCTATGTTTTTTGACTGGTGCAAGTTATGTTTTCATCTCACAGCTTTGCGTTTTGATTACCAGAACTTAAATAAGAAAAACTTTATTGGGAAATATCAGAATCAATCCAATGCGTGCAGGAATATATTAAAATGTTTTATTTTCGCTTTGGGAACTGGGGCTCTATAATTACCCCCACGTCGCTCGGAAAATGAGCGATGGTAAGCTACGTTTCTATCCCACAGGCTTAAATAAAGCACTTAAATAAATGATCATTGGATCCGAGAGGGTTAAACTAAGTTCCTCGAAAACGATTTCACTCAATTCAGATTTTCAAAGTAAAAAGAGAAGTTGCGATCTCACTTCGCTCAAAAAGATTGTTGGGACCTTACAATTTCCAATTCTGTATATGTTTTGTGCAACTTCAACAACCTGCATATTTTTTCCGAATTCTCAAATTGAACCTGTTTTGAGCCAGTTATAAATTTGAGAACATCTTGGTTGTGGAGGTCATTGTTTTGAACGAATTGTTAATTTGTGCTCGTTGATCAAGTACAATAAGAAGAAAAGACAAAAACAATGACATCAACCTCTTTTTGGCATATGCACAACATACTCACACAAACAAGTTATTAAGGTAGCTATTATAACTAAATATTTATTTACCAACCTGATAACGGTTCCTTTTCCTCTAATCGTATCACTTCAAAATCACTGGGATAATCACTAGCCGGATTCGTTCGTGGCAAAATTTTCCATTTCTCTATCACCGAATCATTTAATGCTGATCGTAAATATTTTTCACGATCATTGGCCTTATAGTAACCATTAAATGCCACAATATATTCATTTTCAATCACTTTAGTTATAAATTTCACTTCAACTCGATGATCTTTGAATGGGGGCGATTCCCCACCGGTAGCACCATTGCTACACGGACTACCAGTCGTATCATTTTGGCAAGGTATTTTATCACTATTCTTATTATTTGTATTAATAGTATTCAATGTGAATGCATTATTTATTATTGAAGAAAATAATATCACTGCTATTATAAATAAACATGATTCTCGTTTATTATTTTTTGTGGATTTATTACGTTTCATTGTATATTTCTATACATTTGTATGAAAAGCAACAAAAATTACAATGGAAACCAAATTTTAGCTTTCTTTACAACAAATTAACATTATTGTAAGTATTAATAAACTATTTACTAGGCATTCGGAAACTACTATTTTGTCAAATTCATATTTTTTTTATGAATACATAATTATTGCACAAGAGTTATCAGGAAATTTTCTTAAGACACAGAGTTACACCTTTGAAGTCATTGTTATCTTTTGCTTTGTACAATTATTGTTTTATATGTTTTATTCATTTTATTAGCAACAAATCATTAAAAACATTCATTTATGTAATAAACGAAAAGGTATATTTGTTATTTTATTGCGATTTAACTAATAAAAAAATTAAATAATAAATTGTTTCAGATGTTCACAGTAAAATAGTTCTTTTGACAGTAAACTAATTAGGAAAAAAGTATTTTGTTTTTACGTTGGTATGAATTACGATAGCATGCCATCTTTATTTTGATATTTCGTTCTGAAAGACTATTTCATGTAAAAATTGAAAAAAACCGAAGATAATTTAACCGTTTTATTTCATTAAAAATACAAAATTGAGATTCAAATTCCGCTTCACCATGTAGGAAGTCCAAA
The DNA here is from genome assembly GCA_963691935.1 of Nephrotoma guestfalica. Classification (NCBI taxonomy): domain Eukaryota; kingdom Metazoa; phylum Arthropoda; class Insecta; order Diptera; family Tipulidae; genus Nephrotoma; species Nephrotoma guestfalica. The sequence continues at coordinate 296,291,894 of OY829914.1, read as the reverse complement.
CCGTTGTAATCGTTTATCTTGATCAGATAATTCCATGCGAACCTTTGTCCGCATGTAGAATATTGGACAATCACGGCTTGTACAAATAACTTCTTCGTGTAGCGATCCCTGGCAACGTTGGCACTCAGTCCACAGACGGCAAAATTTATTTTCTAAAATTTGGTTTGCGTTTAGCTCGCGTTGATAAATTTTAACTTCATTTGACTTGCAGTACTGGCATAATGCTTTGGTTTCATAATCTTTGGAAAGAACGGCTTTACACCCAAGGCACGTTGCCTTTTTCGTAGTAAATGCGGCCAAAGCACCAACTTTGGATGTTACTATATGTCGGGTCATTGTATGCTCTCCACGCAATAATACCGACTCAGCTTTATCACCAAGTATTGGCTCGAAAATACGGAGCAACGGTTTTGATAGTTGATTCTCTAGATAGTATTTCGAATCGATCGGTATATTATTTTCCAGGACGTAAATCGGATCCTCAGCCTTCTGGTAAGCTGGAGTATTTTTAGCTGCCGCAGTCAAAACATACGGTACACGATCTCCTAATTTTGGTGCATTACCAGGATCCCGTTTCCGCAATTTAGCTGCCAATTCAACATGAGCTTGCTTAGCCGCGTAGTCTTGTTTTGCCAGCTCCTTCGTAATTACCAATTGGGATATATCAATTTTGTTGCACAACAAATCGGAAATCACCTGTTTTACGTATGCAATAGCCCCATCAGGATTTCGATCGATCAATAATTTTTGTAGACACGTATTAATTAAATTGGCTACGAGTGGCGAATTATCACGCCGAACTGTTTCAATTCCTTTACAATCCATTTTATCGTATTTATCGGGTCGCGTAAAATATAATCCCGCATATCTTTTTTTATTAATCAGCAAATATGGATAGTAAACCTTCTCGAATTCTAACTTAATCGGCTTAACAAATTTTTTGCTGACAAGCTCAGCTGCTTCACGACCCAATTCCATAGCTCGTTCTAATGTTTTTACACCAAATTTAACCATCACGGAATCCGTGTCACCATAAATTACGATCGCATTAGTTTCGAAACCATTCTCAACTGAATAATGTTGCTCGACTTCTTGCTTAGTTTGATCTATCATCATTCGGCCATAGGCCGTTACACTTCCGGAAATTTCTAAACAAGGTAGTTTACCTACTTGGGCGCCCGTGAAACCGTACACGGAATTAGCACTAATTTTCAAAGCCAGTTGTCGACCATCGAGTACACTTCGCTTAAACGGATCTTTTTCTATTTTTAAATCGTTTTTGGCCTTTTTACGAGCCGCTAATAAACTCTCCAAAATTTCTGGTAGTAGGCCTTTTCGTACAGATGGTTTTACGAAACAATTATTCGCCGGAGTCTTTGTAATTTGATCATCCGTTAAATTTAATTTGTCCTTCAAGTTTGGTTGGATCAAAGTGGTGTAGCAGAGATTATGGGCCATCATAATACTTGGATACAGCGACGCAAAATCGAGAGTTGTGATAGGATCTGAATAATATCCACGTTTAGGTTCAATAACAGTAGCACCTTCAAATTGTTCGTCTGATCCTTGTCCAGTATGTGTTGGCATAATATAACCTTTCTCTCTCGATTTTCGAAGTAATTGGCTTACAACTTTAATTTGCTGTCCTCGGGTTAATAGACATTCTAAAGGGACTCCTGTTACTCTGGCCATCTCCATATAGTTTACAATGCACATTAATTTATTTAAGAGTCGTAGTGGTAGATACGCATCTTTCAAACAATACATTGCCAATCTGCGTCGAGTTTGATCACTTTCGTTTTGCAGGTCTGTTATAATACTATGATGAACGTCTTCCTTTTGTTCCTGAAGAAAATGATAACTGACCGCATTCAAAGTATAGGAACGGAGTTTATAGTCACGTAGAAGTACGAATAGTAAATCGAATGGTACTCGACCTTCGAAATTAACAAATTTATTTTCTCGACGGCCCATCTGTTTCGACTGAATTACTGTATCCTTGATAACTGACCGAATATTTTTGATGCGTCCCAGATATTCAAAATTTTTAACTTTCAAATGTGATGCGCGATTTATTAGGTAAGGTATATCGAAATTGTTGATGTTGTAGCCCGTTAGTATATCAGGATCAACTTCGCGAACAAACACCGACCAATTATCGAGAAGTTCTGATTCTCTGGCAAACGATAGAACTTGCGATCCCACTATTGGGGCACATGTGTTTAGTGTCATAACATTTCGAATGAATGGTTCTTTATCGCCTTGCCGTATAACCATATTTGCGATTTGAATTACAGGGTCGTGTTGCGGCTCGGGAAAAATACCTTTACGGCCAGCACACTCAATATCAAAACTTAAAATGCGAAAAGGTGCCACTTTAGACCATTCTCCCTCAGGTTCATGTGCGATAAAATCATCCCAGGCGACATCAACTTCTAATTGACAACGCGATTCTATAGTTGGGTTCGCATATTTTTTACGCAGACGCCATTTACCTTTCGGCAGCTCAATCCAGCTGCAACCGACAACTCCGGTATCGACCATGAACCGAATATCAAAATCAATATTAGTTTCGAAAGCTTTACTATCTTGAAAATCAAATTTATCATAAATGATTTCACGTTCAAGAAGACGTTTGGAGGCCGCGATGAACTTAGGCAGGAGCAACGATATCCGGATGTACAGCGAGTTTTTATCACCAGTGTAACCAAACAGGTTTTTCTTTTCCACCAGGATAACTTCTAAAACGGCTTCTGGTATATTATCACTATTATTTCGCATATCACTGATTACGGCTCTATTAAGACCGGCTTTAAATGCTTCACAATCCGAATTTTCGAAACCTAATGGGGCACTTAGGTAAAAATAAGGCACAAAGCCGTGGACATGACAGCACACAGAATTCCCACTGTCGGTTACTCCATACATTCGCATTTTTGGTGATGGTCCTTTTTGGGGCCCAGGCATCCCTTCCAGTATATTGCCTATATAGTGGTCGATATCAATTTGCTGAAATATGAGTGTATCAACATCCGGATGAATATTGGGCGGTGGGGGACGAGCCCATTTAACACATTTATGTTCATCTTCTGGCCCTTGACCAACCGAAACGGGCACATCAACATCCATCATATCCATACCGGCTAATTCAGCTTCAAACCCTCCCTCTTCGTCCTCGTCATCATCGAACCTGAAACATTTCGGTGAGCACATCATAATCCACACGTTGAAATAGTAGACATATATCGGAATACTTACTTGGCTTTTTTAGTAGCGGGCCCAGGTGTATACGATTTGGAAAATTTATTTTTATTAGTACTCATTATTATTTCTGTAAAATGGTTTATTTTACGTTACAACTTTTAAGTGGTTTTCAAGACAGCGTAGCGCAATTTAAATGACATTTGACGCGCGGGAAAATGCGTATGTATTATTACTCAGCATAAACGCCTAAATTAGTTTATGGGTGAAACAAAACGCGATATTACGTACCAGTGCCTATGCATGCATAAGGCCATGTCTCAATATATCGACTTTGTGTGTATGCAGGCCCATAAAACGTAAAAAGGAAAAAACACTCAACAAACGCTATGACAATTCTTTTTTGTTAAGTTTTTTTGACTTTATTTATTCATATCTCGTAAACTTTGCAAGAAAATAAATTTTCATTATCCTGAGCATGAACTTAGTTTATTTATCTTTAATTGTAATTGTTTTTCCATTTTTAAGTTAGTTTTCATTCAGAATTCTTTATTTATATGTTACGGTTAAAGTCGGAAATCGGTAAAGGTCCGAAATTTTAATTTTTTAAATTCGTTTACGCGATTGAAAATCGGTTGTCCAGAGGTAGGCTGGTTACGAAATGTTTGTTGATCTTCCCTCCGTTGTTTAATTTATTCTTTGTCAAAGGGCTAAGCGTTTTGAAGGGCAAAATTAGATCCCGCTAGCCCGTGAGAGTTAGTAAAGCCGTTATTCCCTACTATTCTAAATTCCAATTTGCACTACATACCATAAAAAATACTCCGTGGGATGAAGGGTGAACATTTTCAAGACTCAAAGACTCTCATAGCATAGATTTCGAAGCAATAACACAGTTTTTTTCAATTTTTATTCAGACATTTGCCGATTTCAGACTTTTACCGCAGAATACAAATTAATAAATATCGAAATCATGAGCAAAATTATCTTTGCGAAAGTGGGGTAATTGGCCGAAATAGCTCAGTTGGGAGAGCGTTAGACTGAAGATCTAAAGGTCCCCGGTTCAATCCCGGGTTTCGGCAGCAAAATTGTTTTTTAATATTTCAAGAATTCGTTCTACATATAAATGGAGGTGTTGTAATAAATTTCGTATAATGAAAACCGAATCCCAACACAATCATATTTTGATATTCGTTCTTTATTGACTTTTAAAGCATTTGAAGTTACAGTATTCTTGAAGCAGAAATCTATGTGCAATAATCTTAAAATTAACGTTTTCTCTAACTAATTAGCTTCAACCGCCTCTTGAACATCTACTGAAGATTCATCTTCCTCTGTCGCTTCAACAGCTTCATCTTGGCTTTGTTTCTCGACCATCTCTTCTTTTGCCTCAGTTGCCTCGCTATTAGCTTCATCTTCTTTTACCTCATGCACATCATCGTCATCACCGATAATAATTTCCTCTGGATCGGGTGCGCGCGGTAGAAATTCTTCTGCCGGGTACATCCTCAAAAATATCTGACGTGCTTGCTCGATCGATAAATCATAATCTGGTTCGAAAAAGGGCCCACACGAAAGGTAAATATTGCGTGGCAAAGTCATTTCGTTTGAAGCACACTTAATACAGCGCGGAATGTTAAAATATAGGGAATAGAATATGTCAGTACGGTTCTTAAATAGTTTGTCTGCAAAAAGCTTGATATCACTCTGTGGGTCGTCTGTGATCGATTTCGTTGTAATGTGTATTAAATCTAAAATGAAAATAATTTTAAGAAAGCTATTTGGCATAATTCCTTAAATAAGTATAGCTATTTGGCATAATTCCTTACAGCTCTGTGTCGCACAAGTTCCGCTGAAATGAGACAGCTGTGTAATGTACGCCGGATTTCCTTTATCATCATTCAACTGCATAAATGAGACACCCCCACCCCCTTTATTGGCCGCATCGTCACCAAGTGGTTTTCGAGCCAAAAAAACAGCTCGTGAAATTTCACCACATTTATGATCATCGAATTTAACTGTATTCGCCTCATTTTTTTCACTTATTAGTGAGTAAATATTTTTATTGACGACACCAGACCCGATCACAATATTCTCCGCTTCAATATCTTGATTGGAAATCTTGATCGAAGTAAACTCATTATCCGGTCCAATTTTCATGTCTTCAATCGTACGCTGTAAACAGTAGACACCACCAAAAACCGCACACAAGCGACAAAAGCACTGTGGAATTTCACCACATCCGTACATCGGAAATAAAAATGGCGAATTCCCATAACGGCCTAAACATGACAAAAACTTCTTTGTCGATTCAAGCCCATCTATAAACTTGGTTTTTTCATTGCACATGGCAATTGCATTCGAAATATAAGTAATTAACTTATCAGTCAAATTATTTTCTTTCAGAAAATCGATAAAAGTTTTTTCTTCGTAAATTTTCCACTCATCGCTGTTCTCGTTGTAATTGATACAACTGGAAAGGAGTTTCATAAGCAGACGTTTCTCAACAATAGTTAATTCTTTGCTATTGAATACATCGGACCGGGATGAAGGCACAACTTTTAATTCGTCCTCGAACAATGTAAGTACGTGATCGCATGCCCGAAACTCAGCATATCGTGATATATTCGATGATATCAGTAATTCAACAAGTGAACCACGAGAGAATAATATTTTTGGTGTAATATCAACATTAAAACGACGAAAATCTTTATTTACCAAGTTATCTTTGTATTCTTTGTCCGACGTGTTTCCATCCTCAATGTTTTGCCACTCCTGTTTCACGTTCAACAATGGGGAGTTGATTTTATTGAATATTTTTCCGTCTGGCGAATTATTTTCAAGTGTAATACACTTTTGAGCGTAATTGTTTAAACTGTTAAGATTAAACGAAGCCCAGTAGCCCCCATAAAAATCATTTGGATCCAAGTGAATAACAGTTTTGCCAATACGACTTGCAGCTGAAGCAATTATTGATTCGGTTAAACCTAATTTTATGAAGCAAAAAATGGGTTATTTGTAACATAATACATTTTTGTGTACTTTACCTGTTCCCAGTACAATTAGATCATATTTTCCTTTTAAATCATCCATATTTTACACTTTAATTTAGAGTTTTAATGCAATCAATTATTAATCATCTTTTTGTGATGACAGCACAAAACGTCAATACAATGTGAGCAAAACAATTTTATTTGAGTCAAAATAGTTACTATACCCACCGCGAGAGCGTAACGGCATTAACTAACGGTAAAGAGAATTTTGAAAAGTAAAGAAGTTGTTTTTAAGCGACACATTTAAGTTAGTTTTAAAGTGAAAATAATAATAATTTAAGCAGCATAATATCATCAGCCGGTTCTTTCGACGTATGTATAAGAATCTATGAATGTAATTTCTTCTGAGGAAGTCGACTATTGCTTATATGTCTATAAGAAAACTTCATAGGAATCTTAACCATTTTAGAGCGGCACATTTCGTATGCGGAACATTTAAATTTTTATGTCAGGACTCAGGCTCCGTTTAACCAAATTATTTGTTTATTTGGCATTTTACGTTTGTTCTAATTTGCCGCTTCAAATTATGAATTGTTAATTTACTACACTGTATCTACCCCATTGGTTTATTATCATTTACACTAATTTTAATTTGCCTAAACTACCGAGCTCCAGTTCTGCTTTCGGTTCCTACTTAAGTTGTTGTAATAATAAGCCCGTAGTACCGTTAAGCCTTGTGTTGATGATGTTGATTCGAATGACAAGTGTAAAGCATTATGTGCGAAAACAAGGTACCAATATGATTTATTAATCTAAACAGCACAAAATACACAGCATTGAGAGCTGGTAGTATTGCTTTTAATTAATGACAGTAACCAAAGCCAATTGGAATAAATAAGATAAAATAAGAAAATTAAAATTCTGAAATGATGTAAAAAACCGTTGATATTAAGCTAATAATGATTTTATGAAACATTAAAAACACATTCTGTATAATCTTCTAATCTGTATTTATTTATATACAATATAATATTAAGTATTATATTTCTAGGTACATCTAAGCTCATTGTATTGAGTACCATCCACTACAGGTATATATTCAGAAGCAGCCACAAATTTTGATGCATTATCGTCAAATATCACATTTTGTTCTCCTTCTTCAAATTCACCAAACAATTCGAACACCATTTCGTTATTTGCACCATGTCCGAAATTCTTTGACAACACTGTAAAAGCATGCACGATATATTGCAATTCGTAATCACTTAATCCATTTCTTGAGAAAATGGCGGTTGGTAGTGTAAAATCAAAGTTGCATAATTTGAAATTATCAAAAGAATTGCGAGAGAAGTCTGGGCAAACTAGTTCAAACTGTGTTCCATCCAATTTCGATAATTCTATGGATCGAATTATTTTAACCGGACTGTTACTCTCAGAAACAAACTCGTTTGGACATTTCTTAATATTTAGTTTGCTCAGGAAATATAAAGCGGCGTTTACACTGCGAGACTTTGATTTATCAAATTCAACATGACCTTTTTGAATAGTCGCCTTATCCAAATCTTTCGGAACAACTGCAACATAGACGTCATTCTCATCGAATAATTCGTACACGATTGGTTTCAGATTTAATGAAAGTGCCACTCCATAACTTGATGGTGTAATAGCTACAATATCAGCGATGTTATTGTTTACTGCTGCTGTACACTCACCCTTTGATTTAAGAATACATATAATATTAGGACGAATTCCTCGTGAGTATGCGGCTCGTTTCATTGTGTCACATTTTTTCAATTCGATATTAGATGATACACAGAATCGAATTTTATGGCCTATACCACCATCGCGCTCTATCACATCCTTGTAACCGGCATTCGTTAAATGTTGCCCTGGATATATGGGAGAAGGTTTCGATACTACTAAGTAATCCTGATATATGTGCATTTTCTTAGCTTCGTCTATCTTGGAGGACTGTTTACCAGATGTATAAAAATTATCGATTCGGTTTTGTAGTTTCTCAAGCCGTACGCTTACATCTGCATTTCCCATAAATCCTTGCCATGGTCGTTGGGCCCAAGAACATGCTTGTCCTGTGATTGGTAGTCTAGATCCATCTTCACATAAATATTCAAAGTTCACGGCGTTTCCCTCAGGTTGAGTTAATGGATCTAAATTACCATTTCCAATTGGTAACTGTAAGTAGAATAACATTTTATAATATTTATAGACATAAATAAATTTTGAGGCAAAAATACGTACGCCAAAATATTTTTTAACCATCACTGTTTTCGTGAACGCAACATCACCATTGTTCTGATCCAAACAACGAATTGCACCATCGTAACCGGAATATTTATCTGGGTAGTTACATTTCACTGGGTCTTCACACATTTCACACAAATTGGAGTATCGTGTCTTCATGGCCTCATTAAGAATTGGATTTGGTGACCATTTACCAACAATACATGCTTTACTGAAGAATTCTGATAAGGCGTGTAATTCATTTTCACTAGGCGACAGCGTAGGGTCGGATGATATTTTCAAAACGCCTTTATTTTTTAGTTTAGTTATTGGGATTGTGTATCCAACGTTTCTCCCGTAACCTGTGTGGCACGCTTTTTTACCTCGTAAATCTTCTAAACTATGTATATTTGAACCTTTCCGTACGAGTATTACTCCTTCGTAACGAAAATCGGCCAATGGCTCAGAAGTGCTTCTCAATTCCGAGAATACGGAAAAATCTTGATTGTTCATATGATATGCGATGTACATATCCTCAGGTTCAACGAATAAGAAATCAGCATCTCGTTTATTCACTTTATCTAAACAATCCATTCGATCACGCCCCATCACACATTGTACTTTGGCCACGTTTGATGGGGGACTTTCCAGAAATTCCAAACAATGCTTGTGAATTATTTTTGGCACACATATTTTGTCTATCACATAATAAGGAACTTGTTATAACTTTAAAAATTCAGATAGACAAAATGTAATACTTACAGTTAGGAAGTTCGTCGGCAGAGGAACCCATGGAGAGTCCGAGTGTAAATAAAACTACTAAAATACACTTCATTTTATAAACTATTTCTTGTTATTCAAACCTAATCAAATGCTCAACTGACTTGTTATTCAATAAGGTCTGTTGTTTATATACCAAGAAAACCGATCTATGATTAAAGTCAATTCAATTAAATAACAATGTAAGTCGCTTGAATCGCCTTATCACTTCTGTTGGGTTTTTTAAATTTTGTTTTAAGACTTGGAAAGAGGAATGTGAAATGCACACGTCTTATAATATTCTTTCTGAGGTCAAAAACGCTAGAGTTTAAGAAAACAACCGTATGAGTTTAGGTACATAATTGAATTAACTATATGACGCCTGAGTGTATGAAATAAGCTACAGCAGATTGTTTTGTAAATGTCTTGTCTTCTTGTTTCATTTGACCGTCTTAAATTTTTAAGTTAAATTGCCCAAAAGTTGCAGACACGTTTCGACTGATTTTTTTTATTAGTGGCCGAGCTGAACTATAAAACTATAAGCAAGATAAAATATTACGTCGACTTTAGTTTTATTCTGCGGAAGGTATAAGTAAAATTATTATCTTACTAGAGGCAGGATTTTAAATTGGAATTTTCTCATTTGATTATGATCGCTGAGTGGGGTGTAGATCTCAACGTGTCAGTATACAGGCTGTGACAAAAGTGTGTATGCCAGTCCTTCGAGACAGCTATCTTCTAGTCTAGTTGCCTAGATGATTTGAGTATTATAGATTTTGTGTTTTACAAATGCGAAAAATATGCAGAAATTCTCGCGATGAAACATTTTCTAATGCGGTTGCCATTATCGTTTTCGTAGATTAGGTGGCCTAAGAATTGCCTTAGAATCTCGAATAATTACTCTCGAATAATTTAGTTTCGAAAAATGGAGAGCAATAGTGTTATAGCAATTACACTACAATCGGTACTAAAACCCATCAGATAAACTACCACCTTATACTGATAATACGTATACTAGTTTTGAATCGAACCTTTCCCATTCATTTATATAGGCGGTCGAAAATGTTACGATATCCACTCTAATACTTCAATAGTCTCTCGGTCTGTCTAGGTGTGATTGATGCATTGAAACCCGCTAGTCCAGTTAGAATCATAACTGTGTGTACTGAATAATGCTGTGCTCATTGATTTGAAAAATCCTGTGATCGTATTCAAACTACTCAACGATCGAATAATCATCCATAGAGAGGTGTCAAATAACGTAAAGATCTCGCTCAGTACATATTGTTAATAATTCGATTGATTACAGTAAAATAATTATTTTCGTTATCCCTAAGAAATGGTAATTTATTCTAATTAAGTATTTCAACCTTAAATAATAATTCTTTATCTCCGTAAATTGCCTGCTAAATTTTTTTTATATTTATGAAAAAATTAAAGTCCCCGACGAATTTCTATTAAAATTGTGATAACCAAAATTATCATTATTGAGTGTACATATTTACATCTTCTGTTCGCAATAACAGTATATAAGTAGCAAGAAACTCAAAATTAAGTTAGTCATTTGATTAAAGTTGCATAGACATATTAAAAAGCAGTAGACATGAAACCAATTTCATTAATATTATTTGTATTGGGAGTATTAGCGGAGTCTCTTGCCACAGAACTTCCAAATTGTAAGTATAAAGCTCAGTAGTTCTAGAATAATAATTATTAATGACCAATTAAATTTCAGTTAAAATATGTGTGCCAAAAATAATTCACAAGCATTGTTTGGAATTTCTGGAAAGTCCCCCATCAAACGTGGCCAAAGTACAATGTGTGATGGGGCGTGATCGAATGGATTGTTTAGATAAAGTGAATAAACGAGATGCTGATTTCTTATTCGTTGAACCTGAGGATATGTACATCGCATATCATATGAACAATCAAGATTTTTCCGTATTCTCGGAATTGAGAAGCACTTCTGAGCCATTGGCCGATTTTCGTTACGAAGGAGTAATACTCGTACGGAAAGGTTCAAATATACATAGTTTAGAAGATTTACGAGGTAAAAAAGCGTGCCACACAGGTTACGGGAGAAACGTTGGATACACAATCCCAATAACTAAACTAAAAAATAAAGGCGTTTTGAAAATATCATCCGACCCTACGCTGTCGCCTAGTGAAAATGAATTACACGCCTTATCAGAATTCTTCAGTAAAGCATGTATTGTTGGTAAATGGTCACCAAATCCAATTCTTAATGAGGCCATGAAGACACGATACTCCAATTTGTGTGAAATGTGTGAAGACCCAGTGAAATGTAACTACCCAGATAAATATTCCGGTTACGATGGTGCAATTCGTTGTTTGGATCAGAACAATGGTGATGTTGCGTTCACAAAAACAGTGATGGTTAAAAAATATTTTGGCGTACGTATTTTTGACCCAAAATTTGTTTATTTCTATAAATATTATAAAATATTATTCATTACTTACACAGCTACCAATTGGAAATGGTAATGTTGATCCGTTGACCCAACCCGAGGGAAACGCCGTGAACTTTGAATATTTATGTGAAAATGGTTCGAGATTACCAATCACAGGACAAGCATGTTCATGGGCCCAACGACCATGGCAAGGATTTATGGGGCATGCAGATGTGAACGTACGGCTTGAAAAATTACAAAACCGAATCGATAATTTCTATACCTCTGGTAAACGGTCGCCAAAGATAGACGAAGCTAAGAAAATGAACATCTATCAGGATTATTTAATAGTTGCCAAACCTTCTGCCATCTACCCAGGACAACATTTATCGCAAGCTGGCTACAAGGATGTGATAGAGCGCGATGGTGGTATAGGCCATAAAATCCGATTTTGTGTATCAACGAATATAGAATTGAAAAAATGTGACACAATGAAGCGTGCCGGATATTCACGTGGAATCCGTCCTGACATTATATGTATTCTTAAATCAAAGGCAGAATGCATCGAAGCAGTAAACAATAACATTGTTGATATTGTGGTTATTCCGCCCAAAAGTTATTCAGTGGCACGTGCATCAAATCTAAAACCAATCGTGTACGAATCATATGATGAGAATGATGTTTATGTTGGAGTAGTGCCGAAGGATTTGGATAAGGCGGCAATTCAGAAAGGGCACATTGAATTTGATAAATCGAAGTCTCGCAGTGTAAACGCAGCTTTATATTTATTGCGTAAAGTGAACGTCAATAAATGTCCAAACGAACTTATTTCAGAGAGTGACAGCCAGGTTAAAATAATTCGTGCTACGGAAATATCGAAATGGGACGGAGCACAATTTGAATTACTTTGCCCAGACTTATCACGGAGTACACTGGATAATTTCAAAATATGCAATTTCGAATTTACGTTACCAACCGCCATTTTCTCTAGAAAAGCATTAAGTGATTACGAATTGCAATATATCGTGCATGCTTTTACAGTGTTGTCAAAGAATTTCGGACATGGTGCAAATAACGAAATCGTATTCGAATTGTTTGGTGAATTCGACGAAGGCGAACAAAACGTATTATTTGATGATAATGCATCGAAATTTATAGCAGCTTCTGAATATACACCTGCAGTTGATGAAACTCACTATAACGAGCTTAGGTGTATTTAGATTTATTGATAGTCTTAAAAGATACCAATTATTACGTTCTGTTTATTTATTTGGATAATTTTAAATAAAAGTCATCTGGAACAAACAAAACATTTGTTTTGAACTGTACTAAAATCGAAAGAAATCGTTAATTTGTATCGGTTCTCCTCCCATTTATAGATTTTAGTTATTTTTGAAGTTGTATTTTAATTTTAGGTCTAATATTGTGGCAAACATCTGTCTGGCGCATTATATATTGAATGCAGAAGTGATTATTCTGTTATCAGTGTGGGTTAAAAGGAATTCTATTAACTAAACGTTCAAGGTGCTCAGACTCATAGCGAGAAGCAGTGAAAATTCCGTCATGCCATCGTCTTCAACAATGACTCCGTTTACAAATAAAAATTTTAGAGCCAATTTTTTCTGTTCTTACCAATATGGTCATTCCATTAGAGAATGGACCAATCTCACGTTATGAGCTGGATGAACACACAAATTCATTTTTAATACTTGTTCTGCTAGAAGCTTGTATACTTTCCGATTTTTACCATTTGTCAGATGATGAAGCTATAACGGAAAATACTGTAAAGTTTTCTACTATAAACAAGTATATCATTCCGTGGGCGAGTGGTTAAGTTATAACACCATCAAATGCTATCAACAACAAAGGTCGTGAGTTCGGATCCAGTTGGAGGCTATAATTTTATTTAAGCGATTTATTATTCTTAACATTGTCGATGTTGGCGATCGGATCATTGAAATTGGGTTTTATTAGAATGTCATTCTAAGTGGAGAGGAATTTTTGGAGATAACGAAAGCAATTGGTAAACGGCGGCGATAATCATTATCGAAAATTCTGGAATTAACAACGGGCTTTAATAATCAAAGACAAGGGAAATAATGAAATGACTTATTCGTGTGAACAACATACAATCGCCAGATACAATAAAAATAATAATCTCGAAAAGCGATAAACAGTTTACATAGGCGCGAGAAATTTGGACGCAGGGATAGTTAGTTGAAATTTAACCAGTGTTACGGTGCAAGTAAAATGTAAACAATGTGGAAAAAATAGTGAATAGTTAAAGTGAGCAGTCAAAGTGAATTAATTTAGTGAGTAGTGAGAACAAGTGAAACTAACGAATTGCTGCGAATATTAAAGGTGTTTTTTTTAAATGAAGTCGAGTACGACGAATTCATATCGAACGCCCGAAATTCGAAACAATACGTTGAAAATGGTAACCATTCGAATGTCAAACGATGTTATAATTCGACACATCGGTTGAGTGCAACTACTGGAAATTAAGGAACTTAAATTCAATCGGTTGCCCCAACTTCTTCTCTCAAATAACATATGGTAAAGCGGTATATTTCACATCACTAGAACACGTTTTTTATCCATATAGGGATCAATCGAATATTGGAATTGATTAGGGATTACTCCTCATTCAAAATTTAAAATGCCCCGCTGCTATTAATACCATATGTGATGGGTTTAATTTGGAATATTTTTCTTCCGTCGACCAGGGCCGAGATCATAAATACCGAAAATATTAGACGGTCTTAACATTGTATATGAAAAACCAGCAACCAGCATCAATTTTAATTGATTTAAAATTTTATAGAATTGTTTGATTTTTTTGCGAAACAATCAAACACACATTTTATCTCTCCCCTGATTACAATAATTCTATTAAAGAAATCCTTCCATCATGTTCAAAAATAGGTCTCGCGGTTATCGAGAAATCAAGTGTTCCTGGTGTCCGTCACTCTAGTACGTAAGGCCCATAGTAGGTGTTAGGATACGTACGGATCAGGATTTGTGAGTATTGTGAATGTGAATACCAACACTTTACATGAACACCCATTATAATAAGTCACGGTCATTTCATTCTGTTCATGAAACGCGCCACAGACAATTATCGTCGTGTGCACGTGTATTTTCATTTATTTGGATGATCTTTAGTGTACTAGTGTGGAATAATAGCTTTGTATTGTCCTATTTTATGACATCCTCTATTGTACATCCTGTTGTGAAATGTGCCGTTCCGTATAGAACTCAAAAACATTGAAGCAGTAATGTCAAGGAGATACTTATTTCTCAATCCAATTGAGTTAAAAATGAGCGATGATGTAGGTACGAATGGGATAGAAGGGAGGAGGACATGATTATTTTTATTTTTAGTTTTTATTTTCTTCAAGTTGTTTTTCTTCTTCTTCTCATTAGACCCAATAAATATACGACAAGTGGCCAGATAAACATCCGTGTATAACAGTGGCGATATGCTGTGGACTTATCTGGCCAACAATTACGTCAGTCTTTTGCTTTTATGTGAAACATGGCAGTGTGAAAATAAAGCGTTTATTTCTGTGTAGAGATATTGGCGCAGGCCAATATCTACCTGCCCTTTGTGTCATTCTGAATTTCGAACACATCGAAGATTGTGTTCAATAAAAGTATTGAAAGAGTTCATGTGCTTGCAAAACGGGGTTGTATGATTGATGTAGTATCTGAATTGAATTGATGGATGCAAGAGATATACTTCGCATGTTACAGATGAATCTGTGTAGAAAATAGGAGAGTGAATTTTTCGAAAAAATTCAGCTAAACAGCAAGAAATTCTTTGAGTTGGTTAGTTCTCCTTTGATTCAACCTTCTCTAAGATAATCAAAGGAGATTCAAAACCGATACGAACGATGAAACGAGTGAGAGTCAATCATGGAAAATGGAATAATGCTTGAAGAATCGCAATTTGATTGAGATTGGATTATGTGAAAGCTGTGTTTCTGGTTGTGGAGAACGTCGAACATTGAATTATGAAATGCAGTGTAAGAACTCACGTGAATTAGGAAGCAAAAATTGTAAAGAAGAAATATAAAGGCACCAAACTTTCTGGGCTATGTTTATTGCGGCTTTAAGCTATTTGTAATGAAATCTTTGGTTGGAGCCAGACTTTTTGTTCTCAGTTTTTGTTTCATGTGAACCAAAACTATTAAAATCGAAAATTGAAAATAATAAAAACTAAGCTTTGCTTTAAAACTAATATAACTGTTTATTGCATTAAATCATAAATTACGCATACGATTTTATCAGTTCATTTTATAATCATTTTACTTACAGACATCTAATATCCTTGTAACGTGTCTCATCAATTGTGGGTTTATATTCATCGGGTGTAATAAATTTCGATGCATTGTCATCAAAAATAACATCTTGCTGGCCATCTTCAAACTCCCCGAATAATTCGAACACTTCCTCATTTCTCGCACCATGTCCAAAATTCTTCGACAACAACGTAAATGCTTGCATAATATTTTGAAGCTCGTAATCACTTATTCCGGTTCGTGAGAATATAGCGGTTGGCAATACAAATTCAAAGTTGCATGCTTTAAAATTATCTAATTTGCTATTTGATAGATCGGGGCAGAATAATTCAAACTTAGTTCCATCTAATTTAGCGAGATCAGTGGATCGAACAATTTGGATAAGACTTCTTTCGTCTGAAGTGAGGTCGGCGGGGCATTTCTTTTGGTTGAGTTTTTCTGATAAGTAGAGAGCAGCATTTACGCTTCGTAGTCTTGATGGATCAAACTTAACGTTCCCTTTTTGAATAAGTGATTTTTCAGTACCTTTTGGAATAACAGCAACGTAGACATCTTCATCGTCAAAGGATTCGAACAACACTTCCTTAAGCTGGGCATCTCGAGCAGATGAAAAATTTATTGGTGTAACCGCAACAATATCTGCCTCACCGTCTTTTACTGCTTTTATACATTCCTTTTTCGATTTGAGAATACACATGAAATCAGGTCGTATTTCTCTAGAGTATGCAGCCTGTTTCATGGTATCGCATTTTTTCATTTCCATAGTACTGGCGACACAGAACCGTATTGGTTTCGATGTGCCACCATCGCGTTCAATGACATCTTTATACCCGGCACGGTCTAAATAATTACCTGGGTTGATTACGGTATCCTTAGCAACTACTAGATGCTTTGAATCAATATTCATTTTCTCTGCTTCCTTAGTTTTGGGTGATTCTAATCCTGACATATAGAAATCTCTAATACGTTCTTGCAACTTTAATAGTCGCGAGTTAACATCAGCGTTTCCCATATATCCTTGCCAAGGTCGTTGAGCCCATGAGCAAGCTGGTCCCGTAATGGGACGTCGAGTTCCGTCCTCGCAGAGGTATTCGAAATCGTCTTGTTTACCTTGGGCCTTTTCTGGAGCTGCAGAATTTCCATTTCCGATTGGAAGCTACAAGAATAAATAAAAATTATGATTCTTGAAATACTAAATAATTTTAGTTGAACTTACTCCAAAATATTTCTTAACCCAAATAGTTTTGGTAAAAGCCACATCACCATTATTTTGATCTAAGCAACGGATTGCACCGTCGTACCCAGAATATTTGTCCGGGTAATCACATTTCGCTGGATTTTCACACATTTCACACAAATTTGAATAACGTTTTTTTAACGCGGTATTAATTTCTGGATTTGGTGACCAATTTCCTACAATGCACGCTTTAGTGAAGAATTCCGAGAGTGCTTTCAATTCCTTTTCGTTTGGTGGAATTGTTGTATCGCTTGGTACTTTTAATACACCATTTTTCTTCAATTTCGTGAATGGTATTTTATATCCAACGTTACGTCCAAAACCGGTGTGACATGCGCTTTTTCCTTTTAAATCGGCCATGCTATTTATTTTCGATCCTTTACGTACCAATATTATACCTTCATAACGGAATTCAGCCAACGGCTCATCGGTTGATCTCAATTCAGTAAAAACTGAAAAATCTTGATTATTCAAGTGATATGCGACATACATATCCTCTGGGTCCACGAATAGGAAATCAGCTTCTCGTTTATTCACTTTTTCTAAACAGTCCATACGATCACGGCCCGTTATACATTTCACTTTGGCAACGTTCGATGGTGGATTTTCAAGAAATTCCAAACAATGTTCATGAACCCTTCTTGGTATACATATCTTAACTGAAATGCGAAGGACGAAAAAACGTTATAATAAATTTATAAGTCAATCATTTAATACAAAACTCACAAAATGGTAATTCATCTGCCAACGCAATGGAACACAATAGTCCAACAATACAAAACGATAAATTTAACTTCATCTTGATTCTATTTTCTTAGTTAGTACTTCTCTTCATGAATTCAAACAACTGACTACTTTGAAATCCAGTAATTTCTCTTCATTTATATACGTTCCCGCTGTGACTCACCTTAAACTTATGATAAAGTAGTATTTGTTGCAGCGATACAATTCTCCTCTATTTATTTACATACATACTCGTACATACGTACAAAAAGAAAAATATTTTTGAATTAAATTATCATTGTTATCTTTGAGACGACGGGAACGGACGACTACTTTCCAAGAATTTTTGGTAAATAAAAACAATAAAGGCAATGTTTGTTTTGGTTTTCGGTTAAATATAATATCAGAACCTGTTTGGGTCGCAAGTGTGTTTCGGCTCTTGAGAAACCATCGGATGAAAACAAATTATCGCCGTTTAGTTATATGTATTCCTAGCACATATGCTTAAGCAATTAAAGAACAAAACATGTTTGTGTGTCGTCTACTGTGCATGTTCTTCAATGATGCTTTGAATGCCTTTTAAATGAATTATGTAAATGACATAGTGCGTGGGCGTTGCTTCGTATTTGTCTGTACAGATATCAATTCCAGAACATTCGCTTCTACCAGTGTACTCGTAAAATGATTACTCAACTGTATATATGTGACAGGTTTTTCTAACCGAATAAGAAAGTTCATCTGAGTAAACAGTACAGTTTTGATAAAATGTACCTAATTATTTCCCGGAATTTTCTGCTAATTAATTAAATGAAAATTCCCCTGTTTTCATATAAAGTAAGTCGAATTTGAAATATTTCTTATCAGTAATCACCTTATCCACCTTATGACCCATTTTATTAGATAATGTGGTTGTCGCATAAACAATATTTATAATTTTATGTTGGCACAAGTTTTTGTTAGAAAACGCAGCAATAAATTTGATTTAGATAGTTAGATGAAGGTGATTTATCAATTAAATGTAAATTCATATAGAAATACTTATTTGTTTTGACTTGAGTGTGGGACGGCCATGGAAAATCTCATTAGATTAAAATTTTTGAATTGAAAACAATTCCATAAGCCACTTGGCTTCGTTCAAAAGGACAATTTTCGTTCGATAAGGTATCATCGTTTTCATCATCACCTTACATTTAGTTACTGCGCTGTTTCGGAGCTTAGAATTTAAATTGTATTCACGTAAACGTGTATTTTATAAAAATTTATCATTAAAAGAAACATAAATTATTTATTGATTTACTCGTAAAGAAGTCATAATCTCAAAGTCAGGTGAGGTGATCTTAGAATCAGCAACGAACAATTTCTGAATTTATTGGTCAACCGTGTGACCGTGATTAGTGCTTCGAAAGTTCTATACAAAACCCGTTTTTATTGTCGTTTAGGGCTTGTTGTAATTCTATAACTCTTGGTTCACGTAAAATATTTAATCTGATATTATGGGTAGTAAACTACTCTCTTAAACAACGACCTACTATCGAGCAACAACCTCACGGTAGAACAGATTGATTAAAAATTTTCCATTTATCTTAAACGTTGAAATGGGCGTGTGCTTGATAATACAATTAAGAATAAACGAAACCGCTGAGAAGATATTTTTGATTATTAAAAGAAAACTGTAAACATATAGTGGCTGCAGTAATGGAAAAATACAAAACTATACACCCAAGTCAAGCCGGTCATTACCATGACATATTGTAGTTTGAATATTAACTATGGAAGTTAAATATTAATGTTTAATCTGAATATTAATACTTTAGGTAGACTAATCCCTAGAGAATCGTGGGGGTCGTCATTGTTTCTACTTTTCGGATATTTTATGACAAATCCTGGAAGTACTGTGGTTTTACTCGAACTGGAATATAATCATACAGCCTGTCTATCGTTTCAAAACCTTTAAAACGAACAAATAACCAAACCTATACTCCATAGATGTTCATGTTATGTTGCTATGTTAGTTATTACCCACGGTCATTATTATTTCAATATTATTTTGTGATAATGTTAACCACTACTGGATTATGACGCTTTGACCTGGATTATGACGCTTTGGCGCATCGAAAAATTAGAATCATAGAAGTGTTTGTCCAAATAAATGGTAAACGAAGCCGATCGTACGACTTTAGCTCTAAAGCTAATCTTACTGGCATACAATTTTCATTCTTGGAGAACCTTAAATTCTCAACCGACAAAGTAGATTTACTATTTGGGTCGGTATACTCCAGACTGTAGCTATAAAGCTACAACATTCGGTGAATTTCACCACGGTTTTAAAATATTTGAAATTCTTAATTACTCAAAATTGCTGTGAAAATTGCTAAATTCAGTAATCAACAAGTGGTAACCAGCAATCATCAAGGGGTAAAATTAAAACAAAATATAAACATAACTTTAAAAAATATAATAAATAAAAATTGCAACATCAGCGAGTAATAAACCAAATGACTTTTTATGATCATCTATTGTGGTCAGACAAGAAGTCAAATTGTAAATTGAATACTTGAAATAATAAGCATTTTAGCTCATTAGTGTTAGGTCACTTTATCTTTATTTAATCAAAAGCCTAAAGCCACTCAATTAACATTTTCACCCCTGGAAGAATCTCTTCGGCTATAAATTCATTCGGTCCTTACAAATACACAGGTGAAGATTGAGTGCACTCTCTTACTCGTACATGAACGTATGAACGGAGTATAGGATTAATTTAATCGTGCAGTACGCTCCAAGATGCTAGATAGACGCACTAATAATTTTCATACCGAAAGTGGGGGAAACTTCCATTGGATATCAGATCATATATACCTATTAGATAGCCTCACGTCATTTATTCTCAAAACTAAGGGTGACTACTTCAGGTTCAGTAAAATCCAACAATACGCCTTCAACCCCGGTCAACATGTGTATCAGTCCGGAAAATCAACAGAAACAACTCTACACGAGCTGACAACAGAAATCGAAGATACACATCGGAATAAAGCAATGTTGTTGTGTGTTGTTGTCTTTATTCATATACAAGGCCCTTTTAACACCAACTTCGAAGAGATTCAAGCAGAGGGAACCAGGCGTTCATCGATGATGAAACCACTTCAATCACAGCGACTGTCATTGCTCCTATGGAGTGAAAAATACCCTCATTGCGAGCATTAGCTATAGCTGACAATCTACGCAACTTCCCGTTAAGAGATTTAGCCGGCTTATTTCTATGGTTACATAGCCAATTATAACTGTTGAATTCATGAATGATTGGTCCACTGAATTGTAGCCAGGAGGCATACTGTCATACCGAGAGGAGAGAGCAACATTTGCTTGACGTTGCTGATGAAGTTGTTGTTCCATTGCCTCTCTCTGTCATGCCCTCTAACAACATGCTCTTGTTAATAAACGACTGGTGCAGAGAGATTGATCTCAGTGTCATCCCAGAGAAAATTGTTTGCAATCTGTTTACAAACAGCCAGGAAGCTGTTTCGCATTCAGAACGTAAAATCCTACAAATAATACCGAAGACTAAATATTTAGATGTGAAAAAATGACATAAAGACCCACATGTCGTACAAGAATATCAACATTAAAACTAGTAAAATTTGGCAGGTGAAGTGTCAACGAATGTTTGACAAAGCGTTAGGTTTTAATAAATAAATTACACTATTCGCGGCTTAGGTTGACAGTTAGTAGTTTAGTGGCTAAAAGCAGGGCAAACTAAAACTCATAGCTGCGCTCTAAAAGATGTTGGAGCTCACAGCCTTACATTTCAAAGACAAGGCTGATTCTAGATAGTGCCTATTAAACTAAATTATTACATCAAATGAAAGCCAAACTAAATTTGATAAATGAAATCGCGAACCGAATTCCTGGATAATTAGACTTAGACTGACTGATCAAACACAAATATAATACTGTGGGCAAAAAATAGTAAGACTTTGTTCATAATTTTAACATTCTTTATTTATTTCTCCAAATCTATTTCGTCCCCCTCAAAGTAATGCCCTCCGGCCTCAATACACTTGTGCCAGCGTTTTTTCCAATCCTCGAAACAGTTGTTAAAGTCAATTTCCGGAATAACCTTCAATGCACGTAGCGATTCACGTTTAATGTCTTCAATTGACTCAAAACGGTTTCCCCGGAGCGGTCGTTTGAGTTTGCTGAACTGCCAGAAGTCACACGGAGCTAAATCAGGCGAATACGGTGGTTGCGGAACGATATGGGTGGAATTTTTGGCAAAAGAATCACGTAAAACCAATGCAGTATGAGAAGGTGCATTATCGTTGTGCAAAAACCAAGAGTTGTCGACCCATAATTCTTCCTCTTTTTACGAATAGCTTCACGCAAACGACGCATAACACGGTCGGAAGGAATTCGGAGTGCACAACACCTCGATACTCAAAGAAAACTGTCAACATCATCTTGATTTTTGACTTGCTTTGACGTGGGTTTTTCGGCTTCGGCTCACCTTTGGCACGATATTCGGCCGATTGATCGTCTGTTTCCGGGTCGTAAGCATAGATCCAAGACTCATTGCCAGTTATAATACGTTTCATGACATCCTGGTAGTCGGAAAGCATTGTTTCACAGACGTCAACGCGACGCTGTTTTTCCAAAAAAATTGAGTGATTTTGGAACCAATCGTTCTTTCACTTTTCTTAGGTCCAAATGATCTTTCAAAATGGTTTTCACTGATCCTTCCGATATTTCAACGATGCCAGTAAGGTCTCTGTTAATTGTCGATTCTCGAGCACCAATTCTTTGATTTTATTGACGTGTTGATGATCATCAGTTGATGTTGATGGCCGTCCTAGACGTGGTTCGTCGTCAACACGTATTCGACCCTCTTTGTACAATTTGTATCAATCAAAAACACTTGCTCGCGACATACAATTATCACCGAAGGCCTTTTGCAACATTCTGAACGTTTCGGCACCATAAAATTGATTCCGCACACACAATTTAATGGAACTTCTTTGTTGAATAATTTCACTCATTGTAAAAATCGCCGAATGCACTTTTTGTACTTCAGAAAGACAAGCGTATACTAAACACTAATCATTATTTTGATGTGACATTTGGCACAGATGTCGCTGACAGTCATACCAACATCGAAAATTTTTTTTTTCGACGAATTCGAATATTTCGATTCTACTACTTTTTGCCCAACATCATCAAAAGAGATACAGGAAAATCTATAGATCTTCATAATCTTGGACAGCCAAGCATTCTGGTTAGCCCTAGCAGCCCTAGTATTCTAAACTGACATTGAGCTGATATTATGCTATGGGAGGGGTCAAGGGCAGCACATTAAAATGAAGTATTATGGATTGGGTAAAACACCATCGATGGTGGTTCGAAAGCATTGCTTGGGATGAAATAAAACGCTTCCTAGTTATGATATCGGACGTTTAAACGGAGTGCTAAAGTTGGATCGCCTAATAATTTAGATACATCACCGAACATGGTCCACTTAACGGTCCTTTGAAAAAATAGGAAAATTGCAAATAAACCGCCGCATATTCTGCAGAATCGTCTCCACCCAAATTATAACCATTATAACCTAAATTTTAAGCCTGATATTGTGCTGAACATTTTAATGAAATATTCATAAACTGATCCTCATTCAAAACTAAACGATGTATATGTTCTGTTCTGCCAATTAAAGTTGTCACTGCAAGTTATTACGCTAGATTGAACTGAAAAAACATAAATTTTTTAAAATTCACTTTTTAATATTAATAATTTAAAAATAGTTCTTTTAATAATTTAATATTCATATATTCATATATTTGGCGGGATTCGATGGATTACTACTTCAAAAACCAACATCCTCACCCCTTGCAACAAGCAAATTTGCTGTGTTGCTCTGTGTTACAACAGTTCACTATTAATACTAGAATTTATTGCACGTGTTAAAGTCGTCAGTAGAAAAAGAATATCGTTGACTTTGATGTTAGTTAAATAAAATACTATCTCCAGACTATCATTGATCCAGTAACCGTTTACTCAAAAACTCTTGCTGCACCTTAATACTGTTCTCCTGGGGTCTTGTTTTTTTCTTTAGGCCTATTTGGATGGTATAGCCCAAACAAATCTTCTCGTTGAAAACTACTATATTTTCCACTTTGACCACTTTGCTTCTTTACTTTATCACGCTG
The DNA here is from genome assembly GCA_963691935.1 of Nephrotoma guestfalica. NCBI lineage: Eukaryota > Metazoa > Arthropoda > Insecta > Diptera > Tipulidae > Nephrotoma > Nephrotoma guestfalica. The sequence goes on along the minus strand of OY829914.1, from coordinate 296,267,834 downwards.
CAGATCATTGTTCATTATCTTATTCCACCACTGACTCATCTCCTTCAACTCTATTGGCCCCGGTATCCTGGATCGTCTTTCTCTTTAACTGTCGACTAGATTACTGGACTCAGCCGTTTGCAGTTGGCGATACATTCCATTAAGAGCGTGAGGTTTCGATGATCATTTTTAATTTTTAATAGTTTAAATTCGTTAATGAATCAGCCCTTAGCTTCCTAGACAGCAACCTGATCTACAGAATGGAGCATTCTGGCGTGCGTCGAAGGGTAGCTAAATTTTAAATTTTGTTTCTTTTTTGAAGCTATTTTTTATGCCACCAATCGTATCAAAAATTGTAATGGTTGCATGACGTGGTGATGCAATTGTTTACCTTGTGTCTTCAGATTCAACATTTAAAATGTATTCGTCGGAGCTCTTAAATGTGCTTATACTAGGACTCATTCTTGAGGATGACATATCGCATCTGCATTGAAAATTAGGAGCAGTCCAATCGTTTATAATTCCGCAAGAACTAAAATAATATGAAATTTTTACTGACAGATCTTTCCCAAATTTAGTATGTAGATCAATATATTACCCGTCAAAGTTTTTGATAAATTTGCCTGTGTCGAATGACATTAATTATTTCCAAGGCGCAGGCTGAAAATTTCAGTTTAATAACATCTGATCTTACAGTTTACAAAATAATTGCCTTGTTTAGTCGATTGAGGCAAAAAGCATAAGTCCTTGACGAGTACTACCAAGAAACAGTTTCCACTTTGTAAACAAACAATTACATAATTGTAATTGCTGACTGTATTATATTGCAGTGTGAATTAAACCAATCATACATATCCACACACATTAACCAATTAAACAAAAAAATTAAAAATAAATCTACAGTAACGAGCAGCTGTAAATAAACGAAATAGATCGTTAAATTCCAGTTGAGAAATTAATCTGCATCAGATTGTGTACCGATTGTGTATAATCAGCTAATTCTGACCATAAAGACCTCAGTTTTACACCAAAATCAATTCGATTATCCTATACGAGTAAATTTACTCGTACCGTACGAGTATACGAAATAAATAAGACCAGCATAGTGATTACGAATTGTGCTTCTGAATAATCACGCGACTCTGAATAATGAAGTAACAAGTAAATAATACACAAACAATTATTTATTTATTTAGTTCAACTTAGCCGGGGAATTCCATTTGGATTTGTGTAAGCGAAACTGCTTAAACTCACAAATGTGTCTTTAAGTCTTTGAATTAAATTTCTTAGAAAAATAATTTAAACTTCTTCTTTATAATTTATAAATTTATTTTTATTGTTACTCGTATTCTAACAGAAAAAATTGTAAGCCAATTTATACGAATAATACGACGGTGGATTCGGTTTAAGTTTATGTCATACAAATTAAGAATGAGATGACAAATTTTGATAGCACCAAAATCTAGATTTGCATATTTTAAATATTTATTGGCTTTAATTGTATTATTGTTCTACAATTATCGTTTGATTTCCTTTATATAAGAATATTTTGGGCAATCCCAAACCACAATCAATCACCAATATCAAGCTTTAACGATACTGTTAGCAGAAGTGTTGTATTCTACAAAATATTGCCAGATGAACATAACAATATCTCGGAAATTCTACGAAGCTTAGAGCTAAGCTTCTAGCTTTTATACATAGTTGTACAAGTATGAAATGCGGGTTTTTTTTACTACAAAATCATGTTAAATTCGGAAGAATGATATAAAGTGCCTTATCCGAAGTATGCTTCATTGCTTGATATACATTTTCCCCATCTTTCGGGAAATTTGTGAATACCACGCCAGTAAAAATTTTCCCCTTTTGCTGCAAACCATTCATCGAGCCATTTTTTCACATCTTCGTACGAACCAAAGCGTTGCTCAGCAAGTGCGTGACATGCAAACAAATAGTCGGAAGGAGCAAGAAGTTTCACAGCTGAGCGATTCCAACGAATCGCGAGCCGGGTTATGTGGTGGAGCATTGTCTTTCGGTATTCTGGCCTTTTTCAAGCAGCGAACTGTTCAAACCAGTCAACTGTTGTTGGTAACATTTAGTATTAAACGTTTCTCCAGGTTTTAACAGCTCATAATATACCACGCTCCTCTGGTCCCACCAAACCATTGTGTTTCTGCCAAAGCGATTCGGTCTTGAGGTCGATGTGGATGGTGCGCCTGGGTCCACTCTTGGTTTCCACCCCTGTAACTATACGATGCAAACGATTTCCTTTTGTACCGAGAGAGCGTGACACAGGTGTTTTTACGCTTTCCGTTTGCCTGTCGTTCAACTCATGTGGTATCCATCTACCGGACTTCTGAAAGACTTTCATCTCTCGTAGCCGATTGGAAACAGCTTTTAGACTAACGCCCAATTGCTCGGCGAGTTTGCCAATCATCTTCGTTCAACATTGCTTACAATTCCAGATCTTCGTATTTTTTGAAGGTTTTCCACGTTCCTTGTCTGCAACATTGAAGTCACCACTTTTGAAACGCCGGAACCATCGTTCACACGTATCTTGCGATGTAGCATGTTCACCATAAGGTTCTCGAAGTAATCGGTATGATTTAGCAGCAGTTTTCTTCAAATGAAAACAAAAAATTAATGCTGTCATCGAATACTCTTTGTTCGGAATAATTCGGCAGACACTTTTTCAATTTATCAATCATGCGCGTCTGTCACTTGTTGATGACACAACAAAATAGCGCAGTGTCAAATATTTATAACACAAATTATGTTGGTGCACCATCTGTTGTCTGACATCCGCATTTCATACTTGTACACCTGGTAGATACTTTTTAGAGCCACATGATTTAATTTTCTTTCGTTAATTGCTTAACTTTCGGATAGCTTTTTTCACAAGAACAAGATGAGAAGGTGAACAGGATGTGAAATGTTATACAAACCTACAAACACTGGGCTGGAAATACACAATGGATCTTATCGGCAACGTATAGTACCGAAGTTGGAAATTTTTCCTAAATATTGTTCGGTTTGGGAACATTACGATCATCCAATCGACAGATCCAGATAAACATAATGGCGAAGACAAAGATCAATTTTGTATCACCCTGGTCGACACACAAAAGTTTTTGTCACATAACGAACGAAATAAAGAATAATATATATGTATAGGGTGGGCCAAATATTTTTTTAAAAAAAAGTTCTCAATATTTTTTAAAATTTATTTTTTCATTGTAAAGAACAATCCTTCCGATTAATTATGGAATACTCGGTATCAATTTTTGAGCACATTTTCGATGGTATGCAGCATTATGTCTTCAATGACAACGCGAATATTGTTCTTGAGAGCGTCAATCATTGCTGGTTTATCGGCGTAACACTTATCTTTGACGGCACCCAAAGATAATAGTCCAACGGCGCCAAATCACAGCTCCAATGTGGCCAAATCACATCAGCATTTCCGCTGATAATTCGATCTTCAAAGACAGTGCGCAAACGATCAATTGAAACGTGTGCTGTGTGGCATAGAGCGCCGTCTTGTTGAAACCAAATGTTAACTATGTCCTCCTCTTCAAGTGCCGGGAACAAAAAATCGTTTACCATGGCGCGACAGCGCTCACCATTGATAGTAACGGCGGCTCCTTGCTCATTTTCAAAGAAAAATAGCCCAATGATGTCACCAGACTAAAATCCGCACCAAACAGTCACTCGTTGAGGATGCATCGGCTTCTCTACGATCACGTGCGGGTTCTCCATACCCCAAATGTGACAATTCTGCTTGTTTACATAGCCGCCAAGATGGAAATGCGCCTCATCCGAAACGATGATTTTTTTGCCAAAATCGGCATCTTCTTCAAGTCGATCGCAAACCCACTCAGCGAACCAAATACACAACCATTTTCGTTCAGCGGAAGGATAAAATTAACTTTCTGTCAAATCAGAAGTGACTTAATCCTTACCATACTCAAAAAAACCGCTAGTTTAAAAAAAATTTATTTGGCCCACCCTATATATATTCAGCACATACTTACATATCTTTCAACACAACCAGACATTGCGATACCTCTTCAATTTTCCAAGCATCAGAAATCGATAGGCTACAAATTATGTTATCGACCTTTTCATTTATCTTCTCGATATGTCAAAATAAAATAAAATAAAATTTATGGCGTCCACTAAAAAGTTCGTTCGAACTGAAGACCTTGATACTCAGCGCACGATGCAATAGTTTTACGGTATTCCCAAAGAGTGACTTATAAATGGCGCATCCAATAAAAAATTTATATGATTTTTATAAAGTGTCAACCTTCAAACAATGTGTTTACAAGTTACAGTTGTTTTAGTAACGTTACTTTCGTTTCTTTCAAAACTATAGAAAATAATGGATTCCGTTCGTTGATTCAGCACTGCTTTTTGATGATAAAAATACAGTTCCAGCAAAGCAATGGCTTAATAAGTGTTATAGGGACTCTGCTCCATCGAGAGCATCTTCGAACGTTGATTTGCTGAGGTCTTAAAGAAACTAGAAGGCAGTGAGTGATGATTCACAACGTTGTTTGTGTCAGTGACATCACAATGGTAAAAGCCATCCGAACCGACCAAAAATGCAGAAGTCGGCCGGTAAGAGTTGGTTCTCCGTATTTTGGGATACGCAAGGTATTTTATTCGTCAACTATTTTGGGAAGGTGAAGACCATCAACAGCGAATATTACATGGTGTATTGTGTGGCGCTTTAGAAGAAGGGAATCGAGAAACGGTTCCAAATGCAAATGAGGAAATGCTCTTTTACTCGAACTTGAAGTTCGAATTGCTTTCCAATCTACCTTATTATCCGGATCTGGCTCACAGCCACTACCACCTGTTTGCAGACTCAAAAAATGCTGAAGTTATAGGCAAGAGGCATCGAAATGCTAGAGAAACGTTTGAATTTTGAATGAATATATCGCTCTTCTGTCGATGTTGTTGAATAAAATCGAATTTTGCAAAACAAATGTTTTTATTCTGGCTATTTTACTCGTAAATATGATTCGTTTTCTGTAATAGATTATAGGACGCCTGAAAAGTAAATGAAATAATGATTTGAGGTGCCTGCTGAGTACACAGTATCGATATCGCTATCTTTGTTTCTTGGGTTGCTTCGCTAAGAATGATCTCATTGGCCGCGAATATTCGACTAAGTGGATCCGCTACTATGTTGGTTACCTTCTATCTATAAATAATATCGTAGTCGTAATTTTTGGTACTTTAAAACCTGAGCGTTTTTCTCAGAAGTTTATATAACAGGTAGCGGAAAAAGTTCGCGGCCTTTTTCCCGGTAGATGGCTTTACATTGATATATCTTAGTAACCATTGATCGTATCGGGCATTTATTATTTGTGTTTGAAAGGTGTAACTCCAAAGTTACAACATTTTAAACATGGCGATAAATAATGAAACAATTCGATATATTTTACAATTTTATTACGACAAAGGTAAAAACGCGGCTCAGGCTTGCGAAAAAATTTGAGCTGTTCATAGAGAAGGTGCTTTATCAAAACCAGCAGCAATGAAATGGTTCAAGCGCTTTCGTTCTGTAAATATGAAACGCAGAAACGGGACGAAATCGAGCCATTTTGATAACAGCGAATGATTAGTGGTGATGAAAAGTGGATAAGATACGACAACGTTGTGCGAAAAAGATCATGGGCAAAGCCATGTATCAAAGCCAGGATTGACGCCAAGAAAGGTAGTGCTGTGTGTTTGGTGGGATTGGAAAGGAATCGTGTATTATGAGGTGCTACTACCGGGCCAAACGATTGATTCTAATCTTTACTGTCAGCAACTAACACATTTAAGGCAAGCAATTCAGTTAAAACGTCCAGAATTGACCAGCAGAAAGGGCATTGTGTTCCATCATGATAACGCTAGACTACACACATCATTGATGACCCGGCAGAAACCGAAAGAACTTGGCTGGGAAGTTTTGATGCAACCACCATATAGTCCTTGCACCATCGGACTACCGTTTGTTCCGGTCCATGCAGAACCATCTCAATAGTTTTACATTAAATTCAAAAGAGGAATGCGAAAATGAGTTGTCTCGATTTCTCGCCTCTAAACTGCAGAAGTTCTACAGTGATGGGATGATGGCTCTACCAGAAAAATGGCAAAAGGTCATCGATCAAAATGACACATATTTGGTTTAATAAAGTTCATTTGAAATAAAAAATTCTTTGTTTTAGTGGCACCCAAGAAAGGCCACGAACTTTTTCCCCAACCCTTTATAACACTGAAAATTACTTAAATTGGCAAGGCATAATTAAAGGTCAATCAATTTTTGGTTTGATGGATCGTCAAAAGTTGCATAAGCGCGCGAAATTTTATTTTTCAGCATGAGTTCAATATTTTTCCATATAAATTTGTTCATAGATTCGCTGAGTTCACCGAGGAAGCTTATCATTTTTTAAATTCCCTGGTTCTCATTTTGTAGGTGAACAATATTCCACAACAAATCCAAAACAATATTCCTCAACAATTTTTTTAGTGATTAGTAATCTCTCGACTGACAGGTGACAAATATTAGTTAACTGAAAGAGCTTCAGTATTAATTCTTCTACATGCAGTAAGATTAATAGGCTTAGAGAGAGAGAGAGAGAGAGAGAGAAAGAGAGAGAGAGAGAGAGAGAGAGCTATAGTTTAAACGGTTATAATTTTGAACCTGTTAAAAAGGAGATACAATTGAGAACCAATTACCGTGCCAGAAATAACTGTCAAGAACAATGAAGGGCTCGATACCAATATAATAGTATATAAAGAGGCAATCTGTAAGGTAACGATTTTTCGTATCCACCATTAAACCGAATTGTTTGAGATAGTCGGCTGCAATGATTGGTTCGAAAAGTCTGCAACACTAAAAGCCCGAGTATCTACTAAAACTAGCGTTTAGGTATACTCGCATATAATACCCTGTTAAATCAAAACATCAACTACCTTGCAAGTAGAAACTCTTACAACGGAACTCCTTGTGCTTGAATGTATCAATAAAGAACAAAACTTAGGGATCTGAAAAATGTCGGACGTCGTGGTAATTTATTTTAAATTGATTTGACACTTATATCACAATTATAATTTTGTGGGATGTGGGCATTGCCGTGTTTTTATTTTTCTGACGCTATATTCAATATGTTTTGTTGGATTTGGCCGTCTCATTAAATAGGTAAGATAATCTTGTTATTCTCGGATTAATGTGCGATTGGTTCGTTGAAGCCTAGCCAGGATTCCAGGGGTGCTGAATGAGGCAACCTCGCACTTTTATGCTATCCCCAAATTTGTATTAACGCAAGCAACGGTTGTTGCTTGACGTAGATGGTATATAGTTGTTGTTCCATAACCTTTCTCTACCACGCGCCTCCCGACTTTATTGCTGGGATAGGCAAGCCAAAAATACAAATATTTTTCTAAAAACTTATATAAATTTTTATTGTTCAAATCACAAATTACACATATTAAAATTTACATTAAAGGATTATTAATTATTGACATCTAATTTTCTTGTAATGCGCCTCATCTACGGTGGGTTTATATTCATCGTCTGATACGAATTCAAATCCTCCGTCATTAAAAATAACATCCCGTTGCCCTTTTTCAAATTCTCCGAATAAGTCGAATACTTGCTCGTATTTACCACCACGTCCAAAATTCTTCGACAACAACTTAAATGCTTGAACAATATTTTGACGGTCAAAATCACTTAATTTACTACCCGCAAATATAGCGTTCGATAATACAAATTCAAAATTGCACGATTTAAAATTATCGAACTTACTTCTTTCTAGGTTCGGGCAAAGTAATTCAAATTTATTTCCGTCCAACTTTGCAAGAGCAGCCGTTTGAACAATTTGGACAACACTATTAGCATCTGATACGAGATCACTGGGACATTTTTTATGGTTGAGCTTTTCTAATAGATAGAGAGCAGCATTTTGACTTCGTGGTTCTGACGAATTGAATTTAACCGATCCTTTTTGTATGACGGACTTTTCAATCCCTTTCGGAACAACAACTACGTAATCATTGAATGATATGTGTAACACTTCCTTGAGCTGAGCGTCTCGAGCACTTGCAAAATTTATTGGTGTAACCGCAATAATATCGGCCTCACCATTTTTTACTGCTGTTATACAATCTTTTCTCGATTTTAGGATACACATAAATTCAGGCCGGATTTCTCTTGAGTAAGCAGCTTGTTTTAAGGTTTCGCATTTTTTTAATTCGACGGTACTGGCGACACAGAATCGTATTTTTTTTGTTGTACCGTCATCACGCTCAATAACATCTTTGTATCCTGCACGGTCTAAGTATTCCCTAGGATGTATTGGGGTGTCTTTAGCAACTATTAAATATTTTGATTCAATATTCATTTTCTCTGCTTCTTTGGTTTTGGGCGAATTTTTTCCTAGCGTATAGAAATTTTCAATGCGATTTTGTAATTTCTTTATTCGCGCGTTTACATCGGCATTTCCCATGTAGCCCGACCAAGGTCGTTTAGTCCACGAACATGCTGGTCCGGTAACTGGTCGTCTGGATCCATCTTCACATAAGTATTCAAAATCATCTGGTTTTCCTTGGGCGGTTTCTTTTGGTGCGGAATTTCCATTTCCGATTGGGAGCTGGAATGTTAAATCAAATTTTTCTAGAAATGTAAAAGATATTTAGTTTAACTCGACTTACTCCGAAATATTTTTTAACCCATAAACTTTTTGTGAATGCTACATCACCCTTTTGTTTATCTAAGCAACGTATTGCTCCCTCATTCCCGGAATATTTATCTGGAACGGCACATTTGGCAGGGTTCTCGCACATTTCACACAAATTTGGATATCGTTTCTTCAACGCACTATTAGTTTCTGGATTTGTTGACCAATTCCCAACAATGCATGCCTTACTGTAGAATTCCGATAAAGCCTTCAATTCTCTTTCGCTTGATGGAAGTGCTGGATCGGTAGACACCTTCAACATACCGTTCTTCCTCAATTTGGTGATTGGTATTTTGTAGCCAGCGTTACATCCATATCCAGAATGACAAGCAATTTTACCTTTCAAATCGGCTAGGCCATGGATTTTCGACTCTTTTCTTATCAATATTACACCTTCATAACGAAATTCAGCTATTGGTTCATCATTTGATCTTAGTTCCGAGAATACCATAAAATCTTGATTTTTCAAATGATATGCGGCGACGTACATATCCTCAGGTTCTGCAAATAGAAAATCAGCTTCTCGTGCATTCACTTTCTCCAGACAGTCCATACGATCACGTCCAGTTACACATTGCACTTTGGCGACACTAGACGGCGGATTTTCAAGGAATTCCACACAATTTTCATGAATTATTTTTGGCACACATATTTTATCTGAAACGCCATTTAGAAAAAAACATTGTTAAAAATTTGTAATAAAGAGTTTGTTTAATTTATCGTGTAATGAATTTAAAAGTTAAAACTCACATAATGGTAAATTTTCTGCAACTCCAATTGACCAAAATAATCCAGCACTAAACAGAGATAAAACTAACTTCATATTCCTTATATTGTAGCACTCGTGAAAATTAGAACTGTGCGTAACGAATTCAATCAATTGACTACTTTCAAATTTTAACTTTTTGATTCATTTATATACATTTCTCCTATACCTCACTTCAGCTGAGATGTATACTGCCAGTGTATATACATTGCCTTCTGTAAACAATTTGTTTACTGTTGCGTTATGCCATGGCGTAAACGAATTATTTAATTATAAACATAAATACGAAGCAATTGATACGTTAAGTATAATAAAACTCAAAGTATATCAATTGCCTTGTTTACGTTTCTCGGTGTGTTTAGATTTTGTTAAGCTTAATTTTTATGTTTGCGGATGTAGGGTAGGTTTTCTTTAAAAATCTTATTTAAATCAAATTTATCTTTATCTAAATCAAATCCGCGATTGCCCAAATTAAAATGACGAAAAAACGGTTGATCGAATAAATTTATTTTTCGGTTAAGTTGGGAGTATAAAGCATTGCCTAAGCATATGAGCTAATTTAATTTAAATGCAGGAAGTTTTGTTTTAGAACAAAATTAATCAAACACATTGCTCAGACTACCAGTTTGATGAACACACAGGCTTTTATTACACTTACTCTGTCAGCCAAACCTTCAAAGTCGTTCCTCCCTAATAACTGATATCGATCCTCCGAGCCTCAACTTCTAGTTAATTATTTTATTTACTCACTTTAATTAGAATTTGCGTCAAAACTAACGAAAATTTACATATAACACCGAACTCTTAGAGTATGAATTGGTCATTCGGGATTGATCTGACTTTATTTTATCCCAAGAAAATTAATCAGATTAAAGATTTAATTAAATTACTTTCATGAAACAGTTACCTAATTAAATCTCTACACGTCATTGTAAAATTTAGACATTAAATTCAAAGGCTCATTACATCAGTAGTTAGTTCCATGAAAATCAATTTTTAAAAGAACACGTATTCTAAGGTATCCTACCGGCGCATAATTTGAGCCAGGTAGTTCGGAAATAAAAATTAATCCAGCTTGTTGGTGGCGAAGTTCCAGTATTGCATTCTTAATGAATTACCGAGGAAAACTAACGCACCACATAAATATGTATGATGTTTAAAAGCCGCCCGATATTTTTACCTTTGTTAGTGTTTACAATATACTGGGTATCGTTTTACATTAGCCGAGATTCATACTCCAAGGTTTTGTAGGGGTTCCGAATTTTATTGGGCCGATACGAACTAAGGTCACACGAAATCTGCTAAAGTAATTATATTTGAAAATGTCCCTGTGGTAATTCTTCCTATTTGACAATCGGTCTTTTTATGTCCGATTTAGATGTTTTAACAGTCATCATTCGAACTAGTCCAGCAGGTCCTGAATGCAGTTGTACAATAACTCCAAAAAACCATTGTGCTAGAGGTTAACTATCTTCCTTAACGAGAACGACTTGATCGATTACAAAATTTGTTGTTTGTTGTCTCCACTTCGGACGTTGTTGTAGAGTGACAATAGTCCAGTTACCACTTTCTCCAGAAGCCCTAAATCCGTTGTTGGATACATTGTTGAAGTTGCCGCTTTGCAAAAACGAAGTTTGTGCCATTGTCGATATAACTATCTCAGCAGCAATCCCCCTCCGACTTGAGAAACGACGTAAAATAACGATTAATGCTTCAGTGGTCGTAACAGAAAACCACCTTGGTTGCGAAACATATAAATAAAAAAAATTGAGATGCAAGCCTTAGTCAACGGAATTTTACCTCGACCATAAACAGAACCAGAGATACAGCGGCAAGATACATCGATAAAATATGTATTGTCTGCTGGTGATGTCGCAAGAAACAACAAGAAAAATAAGAACAAATTAACCCTAAAATATTTCATTTATATTTTTATCGACCCTATTTAAATTTTTTTAATTAAAACCTTGTGCACAACATTCAGATTTAGTTGAAATTCATTTAAAAACAGTTCTAAAAAATGTTTACCAACATAATAATCTGAAACTTATATTGGTAGTACTGCAGCGCCGGCGACAAAATTAGAATAGATTACAAAAACAATTCAGCAACAATTTCTTCAGGTCCCCTATCATGATTAGTAAAATCATCTACAATTTGATTTGAAAATCTCATAGTGCTAAACATTCTCATAGCGTTGGCCGCGATTTTACGCAACATGTTGCCAACTGTTGGGCGCCCTGAAAGCGCGTGTATTTTAATTTGACAGGCGTTGAATTTTGTCGCTGTATCTCTGGTTCTGTTTATACCTTTAGTTCTAAAAGGACGAAATGAAGTCAAACGTTGCTTTGGTAAATCGTCCATTACCTGTGCGATAATTTTTTGTTTTTGTCGAATGCATATGAATTTCTAATAAAAATTGCAAACTGAGAGACTTGAAAATAACGTTGGCGCAGGATGAGGATTGTGGAAATGGGATTCGTAGTTTAACGTCAAGATAATTTTGGAGTCAGTCCAAGAAAATACTTGAAACTGATAATCTTTTAAAGTGAGAGTACTAAATTTGATCAGTTTCATTGAAATGAATGGAATCCCTTCATAGCCCTAATTGTGAAATTGAAACTTATGTCATCGGAGCTACGCATGCCTTTGCGATAATTAAAATGTATTAATACAGCCTTGTGAATCTTCAATTCGTAAATATACCCAACAGCATATGTTATCTCCGAAGCCTCACAAAAAGCGTGTATTTGGGTAGATTTCTTTGTTGCAGAGAGGAAACACAATGTCGCGGAATTTCGATGATTCAAGGTTTGGAAAATTTTGTTTTTTATGCCGATCCATTGCTGACTAATATTTGTCGGAGATGCCCAACCCAAGAGGTAAAAGAAATCAAAAACGTCACGCACGGAATTCCACTGAATACGAAGAGTTTTTATGGAAGCGGTATCACCATCAAATGTTAGCATAGTAAGTATGAAACCAGCTCCTTCCATTACCATACAGATCCTCTCAAATATATTGTTCCCGATATTCGAGTCTTCATATCCGGAAAGTAGATCGTCGACGTAAAAGGCGCGTTTGATGACTGTTGAAATTGTCAGTTGATTTGGTATTATCATCACCGATTTTCTGAAGAATCCTAACAGCTATAAATGTTGTACAAGAAATACTATACGTGACAGTATTTAATCCAAGCATTTGAATTTCTTCGGTTGGATTGTTCCTCCAGACGATTCGCTGATCGATACATTTTTTTGACGTCTGACGCAAAACGATACGGATTTTGTCGAAAATGAGATATAATAGTGACCAGATCATCTTGTAACATGGGGCCTGTAAATAGAATGACACTAATTGATAAGCCAAAAGTAGAATTGCAGGATCCTTTAAAGACAACTCGATCCTGGCGATCTTGAGCTTCTGTGATATGACCTAACGTCAAATATAAAGCTTTTATATTCGACGGTGCCCCATTGGCGGTTTCTCTCGAAGCGATGTTCTATAGTTAGAAGTCGACATACACCCACAGATCGTGATTGGCCCAACTTTTGATGCGATGTGGCAGCCCATCACATTTTGCAATCAAAAAGTCTAAAAAATCTAAGAGAGTTTGGAAATCCCTGTTGCTTTGAGCCCAAGAACTTTGTCTTGCTGTCAAGCTCCGCAAAATAATTTGTATCAGCCAAATTCCGCTTCGCTTCCGTTTTCAATTTCGTCGCATCTATCACAAAGTGAGCGAATATTAGATGCCATCTCACTAAACTCGGGATTTTTCGCTTCTTGACGTAGCGTGATTGTAATTTGTTCCACACTTCGTTGTAATTTATCTCTGACGATCAGATTTTTTATTAGTTTACAGGCACTTCAGTCAGAAGGCTTATCAAGCAACTTTAATTTATCGGCATTAGGCAACGACTGATTATGAATTGAAAATACAACCTTCGGTAATTTGACAGGTTTATGACTAAGAGTGCGGTCCGCTAATTGGCTCGGTATTGAACCTAAGTTTTCAAAGAATATTCTTTGTTGGCCAATCCAATTCTATGAGCTGTTGCCAATAATGGTAGGAGGACTTCTTTTAGAGAAACAAAGTTGCGGCTCAACACCAATATGTCTTCGGTGCATGCTAATAAGTGGATTGATTTAAAATACTATAGGCAGCTGTGCTGGGCTATGTTGAGCTGACCGCATGATTACCTAGCCGCTCATCATTAATTTGTAGATATCAGCTTTGATGGGATATCTAGATTTAACAGAACGTCCTCCAACGCGTTCCTTTTCTCTGTAATATGAATAAGCCTGTTGAAATTATGCAAAGAGACTGTGAACAGAGATGTCCGGATATTGTTCTGTTTGGCCGATCGAGCTTTCAAGACGCTATGAATATGTCCAAAGAAGGTGTTTGTCACATATTGAATCAAGTTTAGGTATGAGGAAGTTGTCCGTGCGCTGGATGCTGCGTTTGCTCACTTTGGACCAGAACCGTGTTCGAGTGAACATTTCCAACGCTCTGTAGACGCAGACTTGAATACACCATTACACTCCAGAATGAAAAATTCGGTCAAAAGAGTAGGCTGCCAAGGGGGAATCGGCTTCAAAAAAGACAAAGACTGTTCCTACCTTCTGGGACCGTCATGGTGTTATATTAATCGATTATCTTCAAAAGGAGAAACCATTACAGGAGCATAATACGCATCATTATTTGACAAGCTGAATGCAGAAATTGCGGAAAAACGGCCACATTTTCAGAAAAAAAATTAACCAGCGGTTGCCATGGTGAAAATCCATGAATTACGGTTTGAACTGGTTGACCAGCCTCCTTACTCACCAGATCTAGCTCTAAGCAACTCTTTTTGTTCTCTAAGTTAAGTTAAAATTAACCAGCGGTTGCGCTCGGAGGAGAAATTGTCGTTGAATAAGGAGGCCATCATATAATGGGTAATTTCGTCGCGATGATGATTCAGGGTGTTCTCATAATTGGTACCGGTAACTTGGTTATTAAAAGCGTCATTCTTCTAATACATGGAAGATTATTATGGAAGTGGTCGGAGTCGAAGTTATGATTATTAATGTTTCGTAACAAGTTATTTTTTCACAGGTTATATATTGTTAGCCTAATACAAACTACTAAAGGAGCTATAAAGCTTACGTGGTGGAAGCCACGAGAAGGTCCGTGTTACTTATTGTAGTTACAGTAGGTCCGGAACAATAAGCGAGTCCTGTCGTACCAACTATCCGCCACTTCTGCGTTAATACATTCTGCAGATGTTGTTTTACCATAAAAATAAATACGTGTTACGTCATGCACTGCTCCGTAAGCTGCTACAAAATGTCTGCATTCAAGCAGTGAAAGGAATTATGGAACTTCTACCAATTGGACTTGAAATCAAAACTCTAGTTTCCTATTACAAACAGTCATGTCCATAATCAGGTGCCTTTTCAAATATTGAAAGAAGCAACGCTAAATCATCCAAATTAATCAACAACTTACTATCAACAGTGCCTCCTATTGGTGAGGAGTTTACTAGATTTGCTGTAATCCGTACTGAAAATCGGGAAGACGAAATATAGTCTTGAAGGTAACGATAGATTCCATTGTTTTTAAAATAATTTGCTCTAGGTCCCAGGGAGTTGTAGCAATCCTTGAATAGAATTCTGGAAAGCATTAAGGTCTAATGTATAGGTCTGGGTTAAGCACGGCTCGTTCAGAATTTTTAAAACAACCTTGAAACTAAAAAATATACTTATAGACAGAACTTGTGGACTTTGGTCAGTTGTTGGAACAATACGGCAGCAAAAAGTGATGCTAATAAATTTGTATGTTGAAAGGAAGCTCAATTATGCAGCATTCACACCAAACGCGAAATGCGAATGTGAGTAACTTTATTCGAGAAAATAGAAATAAACGGGAACTTAAATAAATAAGAATTTCACTTAGGAAGGGCGAATGGTAGTTCCTAAAACACATGAAATAAACACACAATATCTCGTTTCAATAAATTAATCCGCAAGTTTACCGGCTTACCGCCTAATGAGGTCTGTTGGCAAAGTTCATCTTAATCGGATCAGCAAAGAATCAAAAGGATCGTATTGGTGTATTTAAACCTGATTCCAATTTTTTTTTCAATTTCAGTGAACATATTGGCAGGAAGCCTGCAATATGTACAGGTGGTATACTATAATTGCGTGAGCAGGTGAATGAGTATTGTGTGAGTGACTGAATAAGGGATAATTGATCTTTTCTTTTAAAAATGTGATAAATTGAGAAGCTTTATCTTTGGTTTTGGAGGAAGTCGGTCAGTTAAAAGAAGAATTCAATCATAAGATTCCGGTTAGCTTTTTAAAAATGCTATAAAGAACCCAGCTATTATGAAAGCATGAACGAAAATGGCCAAAGAAGCATTCACCTAAACTAACTATTTGTCGGGAATGGTACTTAGGAATAAATCTGAAACATACGAAGGCTGAATGGCCGTGTCAGAATACTGAGTTAGTTTGTCAATGAGTTGACTGATCAGATTAACTTCTGCTAACTGTTAAGCAGCTTGAACCAAATCAACAGATTAGATTCTTTAGCTGATGAATTACTTATCTTAAACTGCAAAGGCTTCAATAAGCTAAAATCGGAGTAAATTGATTCGTTTTCATGACAAGTTTCAATACAAGAATTTAATGGAAATTTACAGATCCGGTATATTGGAGTAATATAAGAAAGCACAACAAACGCTGTCCTTAATACTCAGGCCATAGTTGCGATAAAAATGTGTTAGTATTGAAGCTTTATATGCAATACACATATGACCACAATTCTGTGTTACGAATTACTTCATTAAATTTAAATTATGTACAACGAAATTATTAAAGGGGATTTTTTCGTTTAAAATTTAACTTATTGCAATTACTTTAATAGTTTTGTTGTTCTTTTGCAAATAAATATAAAGAATATTTTCAACGTACGATGAAGTACACAGTTAACAAAATAAAGCTAATGTGTGTAACCGACCTATTTGAAGTCAAGTGGAAGTTGCCCCCATGCTTATGTTATTACCAGACTGTTTCATTGTATTGGATGACTTTCTAATATAGTTATTGCAATTTGCGCATAGCCTGTGACGCAATCTCGTACTCCCACATTTAATTGAACATTGAACTAATTTACTAATAAAGAATTCTAATTTCCAGAATTTTAAAAATCCGATCACCAAAACAATTTTTTGTGTCGATTCGTGTTATACATTTTAAAGATCACTAACTATTATATCATACATCATACATCATACTCGTACATGCTTTATATGTACATATACACAAACGTATAAGAAACATACCGATAAGAAATTGTATATAAGACATAATCACATTTTACCCAAACATATCAGTTATCTGCTGAACTTGAATTGAATTACTACATCCACATTGAATCGAAATGAGAAGTAATACATATTTAAGCGTGGGGTTCTTACTAGGCCTATGTCCTTCAATTATATCAGCTGAAGAGTTACCTACATGTAAGTGCCAGCATTATCATGCAATAAAGTGCTGAATACCGTTCTATAATAAATAAAAATTTATTTTCAGTTAGAATATGCGTACCCAAAATCGTGCACGAGGAATGTTTGGAATTTTTAGAGAATCCCCCATCAAACGTCGCTAAGGTGAAATGCATAAATGGACGTGACCGTATGGAATGTTTGCAAAAAGTGAATAAACGTGAAGCTGACTTCTTATTCGTTGAACCAGAAGATATGTACGTCGCTTATCCCATGAATAATCAAGATTTCTCAGTATTCTCGGAATTAAGAACCACGGAAGAACCACTAGCCGAATTCCGGTATGAAGGTGTTATGCTAATTCGTAAAAATTCGAATATTAATAGCTTACAGGACTTACGGGGTAAAAAAGCATGTCACACCGGATACGGACGTACCGTTGGTTATAAAATACCCGTAACCAAACTAAAAAATGCAGGGGTACTAAAAATGTCTAGTGATCGTTCAATGTCATCAAGTGAAAGCGAATTAAAAGCCCTCTCGGAATTCTTCAGTAAGGCGTGTATTGTAGGAAACTGGTCATCAAACGAGGATGTAAATCGTGCTTTTAAAAAACGGTACACAAATTTATGCGAAATGTGTGAAGATCCCGAGAAGTGTGGTTATCCAGATCGATATTCCGGATACGATGGTGCTATTCGATGTGTCGATAAAAATAATGGTGACATTGCATTCACAAAAACAATTTGGGTTAAAAAATATTTTGGGGTAACTTAACCGATAAAAAATTATTTCGTTATAGTTACGTTAAACTGTAATTTAATTTAAGCTTCCAATTGGTAATGGAAATGTCGGCCCAACAGAGCCAGCTCAAGGAAATCCAGATGATTTTGAATATTTGTGCGACGATGGAACAAAACGACCAATCACAGGACCAGCATGTTCATGGGCAAAACGACCGTGGCAAGGTTACATGGGAAACGCTGATGTAAATAGCAGAATTAAGAAATTACAACAAAAAGTGGCTGAGTTCTATACTAACGGGTTACAATCTGAGAACAAGGATGGCGCCAAAAAGATGAACATTGAACCCAAATACTCAATACATTCAAAAGATACACCAGTTATGCCGAGTACCCATCTAACTAATGCCGGATACAAAGAAGTCATTGAACGTGACAGTGGAATCGCTCAAAATATCAGGTTCTGTCTATCAAGCATAAAGGAAATGTTAAAATGTGATACATTAAAGATAGTGGCACATTCACGTGAAATTCGGCCAAATATTCTTTGTATACTCAAATCAAAAGATGATTGCATCAAGGCAGTTAAAAATAATGAAGCTGACATTGTTGTTCTTTCACCTGAAAAGTACATACCAATGAAAAATCTCCAATTAAAATCCATTTTGTACGAAGTGTTCGATGAGAATGACGTTTACGTAGCGGTTGTTCGAAGCAACTTAGACAGTAATATAATGAAAAAGGGCACCGTATCTTTTAATTCAGCCAATTTAAGAAGTACGAACGCCGCATTATATTTACTGGAGAAATTAAATAAGAAAGTATGCCCGAATAATGTTACTTCGGGGACTGATGGTGCTATACAAATTGTACAATCGTCCACATTGAAAAACTTTAATGTAAATGAATTTAAACTGTTGTGCCCTGATTTAACAAAAGCCGATTTAAGCCACTATAATAGCTGTAACTTGGAGTATACCGCACCATTAGCAATATTTTCACGCGATTCACTTGATGGTTACGATCTGGAAAATATTAACCACGCATTCTCATCCATTTCGAGTAATTTCGGCCATGGCGCTAAAAATGAAAAGGTCTTTAAGTTGTTTGGTGAATTTGAGGAAGGTCATCCAAACGTAATATTTAATGTAAGTATATTAAGAATATTAACTATAAAATAATGTACGAGTTATACATTTTTGTTTTGATGCAGGATGACGCGGCTAAATTTGTTACCAAAGCTGAGCATAATTGTAATATTGACGAGAAACACTATAGTCAGTTAAGATGTTTTGCATAATATTTTTTATTAATAATTTAATTTTATAAATTAGATTAAATGAAATATAAATCATTTTATATTTTATACCAATAGTTTTTTTTTACTTTTAGTGGGAGAAATCCTCATAGACTCTTACCTTCTAAAAAGCCCTCATTCCTCCCAGTGCGACCAGAATCACACTTCGTGCATCACTTCAGCTGGCGGGATGTCGATTATCACGCTCTGATGTTGCTCGGCATCTCCTTCCTCTACCGTAGGCTTATAATAGTCACTAGCATGCTGTTTCCTTTATCCCAGCACCGTTCGTCAGCCAACACGTTTGCTAACATAACATAGCGTCAGAAATTGTGATAGGTAGAAAATGAGGTCGTCATATTTTATCGATCGTATATGCTCCAGCATATAACACGATCAAGGATACCACCAACGTCGAAAACCTCGTTTTACTCGAATTAGGTTCGCCCGTGTTCGACTTTAGTCTGCCTGGTTGTTACGCCGTGAATCCAACCAAGCTTCAAGATATTCGATCTGCGGGTATCAACTTACTCCTTCAACCGAGAATTCTAGAATCGTGAGAACTCGTGTTTTCGCTCAGTAGTTGCCCCTGGCCAGCAGTAAATGTCTGCGGAGCCATGCTGAGATGCTTTCCAAGACTGCATTGACATGCTATTCTAGTTCTTGCCCCTTCAGGTTGAGGCAGGTTTAGCCAGAGCACTCCATCGTATAGCACGTTCCATAATGCAGGGCCCATGTACTTATAGAAGGTCTTATAGTAAAAGAGTCACCCGATTTTATTGTAATCAGGCGATTTGCAAGATAACTTAGGATCATTCGGCGAAGGCATGAGCTCATTTGCAGTTTCTTCAGCCATCATTGAATTAGGTCCCACGCTGCACTGTTGAACGCATTTCACACGTCTAATGTGAGCAAAACCGGAATCCGTCTACAATATCTAGTTCCCCTTACCGCTAAACCAACGAACCTCATGACTTCTATTCAGACGTCGGTCGTGGATCCCCCCGCTCGGAATCCAAACTAGTTTTCTGCAAACCTGCCTGCCCTGTTAATGTCTCCCAGTAGTCTATGCAGCAGCAGGTGCTCAAGTGGTTTTCCGATGGAGTCTAGGTGACATGCTATCAGGTATGGGCTAACTGGGCTTTTTTCCAGATGGAGTGAAACTCTTCTCAAAGCCCTGTTAAACACAGAATTAACTCGTACACTTCTTGCCTAGTTGGTTCGTGGTTCGGGCAAAGAGCATCCACCGCTTCAAGCAACAAGTCTGCTACTAGCGGCGAAACCACCCGTCCACATTGGTTAATAACAATTTTGCAGGCCCCCTCAGAAGGGATTGTCATCAATTCTGGAACAGAGGCGATTTTGCACCTGGTGGTTTTAGAGCGCCCAATTGCTTTCCCTTGAGTTATCTTAGCAAGTGCTAAGTGTTGAGCGAACGAGTGATCCGTGCAAACACTATGGAATTCTGCAATCTCTGCGCTCCACGGCGGCCGCGGAGCTGCATTACTTCCTTGCATGTATTCCTCATTCCTTATATGTACCGATGAATTACGGAGCAAAGATGTCCGTTTCTGAACTACAAACCCTCCAACCACTAAGCTATCGAATGGGCTGATTTTGCTCCCTTGTATCGACAGTTCCCCTGAACGTTGTGCAATGATGACCACTGAGGGTTTCAGTCTCATTGCACAAGCCATTCTGGTGATTTAGAGTTAAAATCACCGGCGATGATCACGGCGAAGTCATCGAATCTTTGGGCGAATCATTCCAAAGGTCTGTTGCACGAGAAGTAGCACCTGAAAATGGCAAAATCCTCCAGCTCTATAATGTGACGCTCTATAGGACGATGCGCGCTGCGTCACCTTCTAAGTTGCTTTCCAATCATCTACTTTCAATCTTCGCCGGTTCGGTTCACTTACTATCGCTATATCAACATCTGCTTTTCTTGCTGTTACAAAACTGCTGTGGAAGTCTGAGGAGTTTTTCAGAGCCTATACAAAATGATTTTCTGTACTTATCTTCGGAACCATACGATTTTGTAACCAAGGTTTTAAAATGGCGTTATAACTTGTTTAAATATCGAGGCATTAATTTTCAAATGTAGGCTTAGTTTATGTCTCATTATTAACGAGTAAAATCGTAGTCTACTTCCCTTCTAAAATTTTCTTGTGTTCTCAACTTGCTTGAGTAAAACATCATTCTATTTCTATTCTGCGATTTATAAGACTACTAGATTAACTGATTATAGCAAGAGATAATAGTGATGATACAACATCCCAACCCACGATGAGTTTTTGCCACTTCTGTTGCAAAACATATTTTTTTAAATCGTGGGAAAAAGCTTGGAATAATGTAAAGGCGGTCGAGAAGAAAACAAAACTTTAATAACCATACTTAATTAATTTGCCATTTAATTAATTTACTACTTGCATATAATGAAATTTAACTAGTAGCAATGTTCCGCCAAACATTTTTTGTTTGTTGTTTTTACTGCTTTCTGTTTTTGTTATTATGGTCGTACTTATTTTTTTATCGGACGCGAAATAAAGGTAATTTTAAAAGCCAATAGTCAGCCTGAATCGAACTCAGAAGAAGGTTCTTTACCGTAGTATTAAGTTAAGAATAAGAATACATTTTCAAATAAAATTGAAACGTCTGAATTAAGAAGCACTTTAAAATTATATTTCAATCAAAACATTCAGTTAAATCTTTTTTCTTTTCACTTAAGAGCAATATTATCCTCTAACCATTTAAAGGTACTCGCATCAAATCGGGTCACGTATTGGTCGGCCAAGCCACATCCAACATTAACTGTTGAAATGCCTGCAAGTTTACCGTTCACAACAAATGGACCACCGACATCCGCAAAACAAACAGTATCATCAATTGTAGAAACATGTAATTTTGCGCCATCAACAGTTCCAACCGTTTTCAATTCAACAGAATAAAACCGCTCATTTCTTATGCCATTAACAAATTGGGTACCCCAACCAACTAAAGTACCTTTTAAATCGGCAGCAAAACTCTCTTCGGATGACACTTCAATTGATGTAGTATTTTCATGGAACACAATATCTTTATCGACCTTCAACAACACCAAATCATACGATGAATATTCCACTTGGTCTTCAACATTATAATCGAGATGATATTCCGAAAATGTACGGATTCGATATACACGAGGACTATTGAAACCTTTTAAACGGGATCCTGTGGTTAAAATCCAGCGGTTATTTAAAATTGCCCCAGTGCTGCAATGCATATATCCTGCTGCTCTCGGACATAGTACAGAAACCGCGTACGGGAAATTTTTAGTTTCAGCTGGTACACCGCCTTCAATTGTTTCTGTATAGATAAATTATACCAAAATATTTATTTGGTATCATAAAAATTTATTAATTGTTTACTCACCCGCAGATATTTTATTTAACGTACAAAACACAGCTTCACAAATAATTTCAATCAAATCACCAAGAATACTAACTGATCTTTAGAGATTCCCAGTGCTTTATATGTGCAAACCATGTTAAATTTGTTCTAATTATAGAATTCTCTGTTTTCGCCCCATCAGGTGTTTCTCTATATAAGATAACACTTTAAAGCTACTAATAGATTTAGTTTATCAAGTTTCTTTGAGGAAGAACTTGGAATAAGAAGATAAATATTAATAAACCGCTTTTGCATAGAAACACGCGCCAAACACAATTAAAAATATTTAAAAGCCAGACCTTATATCTTCCCAAAACAGGATTATCGCAGCTTTCGCGTAAACCGTAAATGGCGTGAGGTTAATAGTAAACAAAGAATCAGTATTTGCTATCTTATCATGTACGACAGACGATTTAAATTATCGTCTACATCAACGGTTACACTTCATTATTCTCAAGCAGTACATAAACAAACCAAATGCTTGATACTAAATAATGTATTACCAACTTACCAAAATCTTCATAGTTCATAGACCTCAGCAGTAGAACAAACCCGATATCATAAGAATAAATTAGTAAAAACTTTATGGAAAAGTACCACAGATAATTTGGGTCGTTCATTTTCATATCAAATTTTTCATTATCAATTTAAATTCGGAGAAGACTAACAAGAATCAATATTTTGATTCGTATAACAAAAACAGATATATAAAATAAAAATATTGACTAAATTCTAACCTAACGATATTTTTGATTATGAAGAAGAAGTCAAAAATATTATAACACTTGGTGGACGAGTTATTATTCTAATTAGTTAGAGGTAGAAATTAGATTTAATAATAACATTTCATCAATCACGGAGAATCGGACAGGTGAGTGTGGTCTTATAACTTTTTGGAAGGTGCGTCTGATCCCAGATCGCAACGGTTATATACTCGTAGTACAAATTAAATTCGAGAAGTGAACAATTGGAATTACTAAACTCTCTTCACTTGACGTAGCGAATGATATATAGCAGTAAAATCGCTCTAATGGCCCTCGGCTGTTGGAACAAACGGTTTGCCGCTTTTAACAGACAAGCTGAACTAATGTTGAAATACTTTTACCATAGGTTATAACGTCTATTATGGAAGAGGATCTTCACTTGTCACTTTGATATCATGGCATTAGCGGTTTGATTTTTCTTTACAAATCCAATAATTTTACGATAAAAAGATCATGGCCGATTCCGTAACTCAAAAGCTATTAGCATTACTGCTTTGATATAGGCTGTTAGGGCCGACAACTGTTGCTGTTCCCGCTATTCGGCGGCTTTTTGCAACAAACTTTTATTATGAAGGTTGGTTTTAATATAGTCATCTTAGGGCCGGATCGACAGCCTTTATCGATTCCTCGCAACGATTGGGATTCAATCGACGATGCAGATGGCAGTAATAAGCTATTTAAAATCATGGCGTATTTATGTGTCAATTATATCAAAACGTTCCAGCAATCGAGTATGAATTAGATACCGCAGAATACTCAAATAAATATTTGCAACTAAAAAACAATCAGCTGCAAAATCCTCACACCGTATACAAATGTACACTCAAATTATAGTTGAAACGGAGGAAGATAAACAAACAGGCAAGTACTTTTACAAGAAGCTCGACACCAGAAACAGCAGACGATATCCAAATATCAAGCTACCGACATTGGACATGTACCGCATATTTCTCTAAAAGAATCTATTCTAAACCAAAAATGGATCCAGAATAAGCTAGGCTTTATGAAACATCGTTATCTAATCTAAGAGATATGCCAAAATATTAGAGTATTTCGACTTCAAGGAGAGAAGGTTCCAGTCGTTAGAAGCAATGGGGAACACAAAATAGGTCTGCGAATTTTGCGTGCGTTGTCCCGCCCAGCATAGAATAGGTCAGTACAGATCGAGATCGTGTATTGTTTGCAATATATAGCATCATACACTTCTGCAGTACAAGTCACATCCTCGCAGTTTTTAAAGCCACTATGTCTTGATAGATTCAGGGTCCCAAGCCATCTTAATATCATCATTACAAAAAACGAAAACTTACGAAAATATTGCGGACAAAGATTGAAACAAAGCTGACGTTTGCCGACACGCTATTAACATGAAACTGATACCAAAGTTTTCTGTAAACTTTTCCGTAAATATCGATGCTTTTATATTTGACAAGCTCACACTTCCGAGACAGACATTAACATAAGTAAATAGAAGCATCTAGAAAAGATACAATTAGTCGATCCCCATTGCAATCGCTCGCAACCAATTGACTTGTTGACTTCTTGAGGATGATATTCAATAGCATCATAAAGGGCATACATCATGAACCCATAGCATTCCGTATATTGAATTCGGCTGAATTATAATCGGTAACCTTGGAAGTAACAAACATGAAACAGCAACAGCCATGATGACAACAATTCAAGCAATTCAAGAACAATTACAATTATTCAGAAGAAAGAAATCTCATCTAGGAAGGAATAAAAATTGAAGAATTTTTTCAAGAAAGTTTGGTGCGCAATCCAGGATTCCTTTTAAAACGGGCCACAGCACTCTAGAAGAATGAAGAAAAATGGCTGTAGGCAGACTATTATAGCTCGAAAGGAAGTGTACAAAGAATGCATCATACAAGCAGGTGTATCTTCAGTTCATTCAGGAATACATTGACCTGAACAATATTGAGTTAACCCGAGCAGAGCATGAAGACAGCATAAAAACCAAATTCCGTGTTGTGTTATATTGACTGCCGATATGCATCCGAATCAGCGATTCCTGATGTGGTATATTGTCGAAGTACATTTACTAATGAAGAAAACATGAGTCACTCCTATCAAAACTAAATTATTCATCCCACATCTAGAGCTTAGCGCAGCCTTCTATTCGCAAAACTTATAAAGCACACCCAAGATGCCATGAAACTCAATAACATTAAAAGTTATGCTACTTAGGTCTTACTGAACCATTACACTATATTTGGTTAAAGGGGAACCAATCCGATTCAAAACGATTGTGGCCAATTGAATATCTGCAATAAAGAGTACCCTACCAAAAACTACATACATGGCATCATGTAAGGCCACATGAGAATTCCGCAGACCTAGTGTCAAATGGGCCAACCCCTTTAGCTCTCGATAATAGTAATTTATGGTGGCAGAGTCTATATTTTCTTCATAGTGAATTAGTGTTAGATCCCGATGCACTCATGTCAGTCAACATTCTTAATGGCGTACAATCGGCAATTAAAATAAAATGCAATGGCCAATTTGATTACCGTAAAAGTTAACTCATTTTTACATTCAAGTTTCAACAAACTAGAATGCATCGTCGCATATTATAGGCGATTTATAAACCACAAAACGTTTATAACCAGCAACCCGGGACTACCGTCGAATAGAGAAGTTCAAGATGCAGAAACTACAATTCCAGGCATGATGAAGTGTTTTGAAGATTACCAACTCAATGGTGCGATGAGTTATTTAAATCTAGACACTTTAATCGGCCGTTGTAAAACGACCATTTACATTTGTGTAATTGTTTAATAATTTGTAAAAAATATTTCGGAAACAAAAAAGATGTACTGTATGTAGTACACCCTAAAGAAGTATGTACTTAGTAGCGGGTTTATATTTCATTTACCTATTTTAAACAATACAATAAATAAAAAGTTCCTTTCAATAAAATTTTATTGAAAGTTTGTTGTTCAATAAAACATTTTTTGTGGACTTAGTAAAGTAACCGAACTAAAGATGGCAGCACCAAAAATGTGATTTTACTTTCATTTTGACATTCATCAACTAATTGAGATGATATTTTTGTTGTGGAAAGCAGAAATTACACAAAAATTTTACAAAATTAAAACAAGTCACTAAAATAGCTGTAGTAAATTAAAATAACAACACATTTCAATAACATGGGTACGGATGAACCAACGCGGGGTGAAATAATACAGAAGGGATTCCAAATGTTAGTTTAATTTCCGAGTAACAAGAAAAATTCCTCCGACCACGGAAGTTTCATTAAAAAGATTTATTTTTAAATTTTTGTATTTATTTATTTATTTTAAGAAATTGGATGATATTGCGTGACGCAGACACAGGTAAAATAATTTGGCAAGAAAATAAAGATTTTTCATCGCCGGATCTTGAACATGAAGCTCGAGTGCCATATAAAATTTTGGATTTGCGGGCAGTTTCGCGCGAAATCAATTTTTCTACAGTTGAATCTATGGAAAACTTTCGTTTAGACCAAAAGGTATGTAATAT
Organism: Nephrotoma guestfalica; assembly: GCA_963691935.1. Taxonomy (NCBI): domain Eukaryota; kingdom Metazoa; phylum Arthropoda; class Insecta; order Diptera; family Tipulidae; genus Nephrotoma; species Nephrotoma guestfalica. The sequence goes on along the minus strand of OY829914.1, from coordinate 296,241,103 downwards.
ATTAATTAATTAAATACATAGTAATCGAACCTCTCCAAATTAGGTTTTATTTAAAGGTCGGATAATGGAGGAATGGTTTTTTGTAATGGGATGGGTTTGTCCGAACACTACAAATACATGGCAATCAACGATCGAGGCAGCTCCAGAATCTCAAATGATGCCTGCAAAAGTTTTGAAGTAAGCTTATTGAACTTATTTATGAATATACCTTTATGAATATACTTAACACAAGTACACTTACAGTGGCAATGTTACAATTGAGACAAGTTTCTACGATGGAGACACTCTTATCACAAAATCAGTTGTTCGGCTCTATTATGTATAAAACATATTCTTAGTAGATAGTATTTAAAGTAAAATAATTTACACAACAACGATATAAGTGAAACTCAAGACAAATAATTGAATCTAATCTATTCTAATGTAAAACGGGGCAAGGAGCTCTTCAAATTTATGTTTACATTCCAGGCAAAACAATTCAAAATTTTTATTATTTCGTTCATGCATTATACGAAAATATGTATTGTAAGTTGAGTTTATTTTACTTTCAAAATTTACAAATTAGTATTTTAAGTAGAATACTGCACAAATTGCATTTAATTTAGTACCACAACAAATTGCATTTTTAATCAAATTAGTTCATCTACGCTCACGACACATTCGTAACACTGTCGCGATAGTTCAAATGTATTTTTTTCTAAACTCTTCTACTCTAAAAATTATTCATTTCTTCAATATTTATAATTATTGTGATATAAATTTAGTTTTTAATTGAATACAAACATAGTAAATGTATTTTTTAAAATAAACATAATAACAAATTAAATTATTTGGTTGTTTCTGTAATCCATTTTTTGATTCCGGCGTTGATTGCTATGAAAACGCGCGTATTGGTTTCTTGCTCGCAACCCACTCCATGCGGTGACATTCCAACTAATTTATTGTTTATTTCTAGCGGAGTGCCGGCAGCGCCATTGCACATATCGGTTGGGGCAGGTTCTGTAATAATTCGCACACATAATTTATTTTCTGTCCCGTCTGCGCCGCATTCAGATTGCTCAACTACAACAACATTCAACGAGTTGAACGTGACCAGTTCGTAACGAGTTTCGGTTGATGAATGTCCCCAACCGGCTAGTACACCAGTTTGTTCCGCTCGAATTGGTGAAGTGTTTGAAATAACATGAATCGATTTGGTACGGTCATTGAACTTCATAGGCGTTTGTACTTGAAGCAGTGCTAAATTGTAATCTTGATTTGTAGTTGTAAAAAGTGGATGAAATTCCCGGCGCTCAACTGTATAATCTTCACCATCGAAATAATCTGTGCCGCCAACACGAACTTTAAAAGCGTGTGGATCTTCAAAATGTAATACACAGCCACCAGTGGTTAAAATCCAATTTTCGTTTATAATGGCACCATTACACACGTGTCTTCGTCCCCGGAAGCCTGGCGCCTGGATCGAAGCCACATAGGGAAAATTTTCGGTTGATGCTTCCTCTGCATTTCCCAATCCCAGAAAAACGAATAAAATAAAACCAAACACTACATTTACAGCAAACTTAATCATTTTGTGGGTTATTTAACGGCGATTAAATTATAACTATTCATAAAAGCGAGCAACTTGTTGTTTTTATACAATTTTGATAAACGAATCTATAATTTAAATTATTTTGGTTAAAAAACATATAATTTTAATTACTGATTTTTTGGTGGCCACATTTCATTCGTATTGATAAGCTCAATTAAAATTGAAAAGTTTTTTGATAAAGAAATGGCATTCTATGCGTTCACCTTACAACATTAAAACTGCATGTAAAATTTTACGAGGGATGCACCTTTTATCAGCCGTTAAATTTTAATTACCACTAACTACGACAGAACTGTAAATTTATTGCAATTTAAACTGATAATGGTTTTTACAAGTTTAGAATCCAAAAATGATGTCATATTTTGCGTACTAATGTTTTTTCGCTTGGTTCTTAGTTAGGTACGAGTATAACTATTATTATTTACTAGAAACTAAGTTACAACTAGATGGTTTACATATTTGTTAATAATAATATTAAGTGTGGTAGACCATAATTGGTCCGTGCCCAACATCTGCTTCAAAAAAATTATTGGAACAGTTTTTAAACCATCAAGTCAGATCAAGATATATTATTAGCTATTGAATATTGCTTATACGAGGGCGTAGTGAGAAGTCTGGTAAAATTGCAACAGAGGGCGCCACAATCGCAAATCCCAGATGTCATGTGTCATGGATACGGGATACATAAAAATTGTGGTATAAAAAACAAAACTAAAAATCGTACCTAATGTGCAATAGAGAAAGCAAAAATCTATCTTTCTTGTCTAGGATTTATAATTTTCGGAAATCAAATTCAAATTAGTGTCAGTTAGGCTACAAAAAAACAGTTGACATACACTTGATAAAATGGACGCAATGCGAGATATCAACTTTGTTTATTTTTATTTACGTTTGACATTTATGTCAAATGTTCCTTTTGTTTTTGGCTTTTGTATGTTGTTAATTATTCATATTTCAAGGGAAAAATACGAAAAAATGATTTAAATAATTTTTGAAATTAGGCAGCAGTATTTTATTTATTAAATTATGATTTAAAAAATTAACAATTTTGAATTTTTTTCTGTCTATCCTATGTTTATTAGGAAAAAGAAAACGATTTCAAATAATTTTCGGAATTGTCTTGGTTTCAGTGCGGCTCTTACTTTACATTTTCGGTTATATGATTTTCGAGTAAGGGGTGTATATAATACAAGCGAGTGGAATATAAAAAAGTTGTACCATATTTTGTTGCTGTTTTCTATGGTAATTTAGTTTTGTGCCGTATCCATGAATTATATAAATCGGTGGTCAATACCATCTGTTGTCAGAGCAAATTAAAATTTTCAGAGAGATCTGTCATTCAGTTCAGTTTTGACAGCCATTGAAAACAGCCAAGCCATTGTTTTTTTTTGTAAACATGGAAAAAAGTCAATTTCGTGTGTTAATTAAACATTATTTTTTGCGTGGAAAAACCATTACGCAAACCAAAGCTTATAAATATTATGGGGACTCTTCACCATCGATTAAAATGATTCACAAGTGGTTTACTGATTTTCGTTGTGATCGTTCAAGCACAACTGATGCCGAACGTTCAGGACGCCAAATGAAGTCACCACACCAAAAATGGTTGGCACGAACATTTGAATATGAATAAACTATTCACGCGTTGGGTGCCGCGTTTGCTTACAATCGACCAAAAACACACACGTGTGACAACTTCAGAGACAGGTTTGGCGATGTTCAAGCGAAATAAAAAGGAGTTTTTGCGTCGTTTCATAACTATACACCGGAGACCGCAGAATAGTCTAAACAGTGGATTTCTACTGGCGAATCTGCGCCGAAGAAGGCTAAGACGGTTTTATCGGCCAACAAGGTCATGGCCACAGTTTTTTGGGATGCACGAGGCATAATCCACATCGATTACCTTCAAAAGGGAAGAACAGTCACCGGCGAATATTACTGCAGCTTATTGGACCGTTTCAACGACGTTTTGACAGAAAAACGACCGCATTTGACAAAGAAAAAAGTTCTCTTTCATCAAGACAATGCACGGATGCACACTTGTGTAGTTGCCATGCCAAAATCCATGAATTACGCTTCAAATTGCTTCCACGTCCACCATATTCTCCAGACTTAGCCCGCTGCGACTATTTCCTGTTTCCTAACTTGAAGAAATGGCTCGGCGGAGAGATTCGGCTCTAATGAGCAGAACATCGATGCAACAAACGCCTATTGTGAAGGGTTGGAGCTATCGTATTATTCGGAAGGGATCGAAAAATTGGAAAAACGTTGGACTAAGTGTATTGAAACTACGTTGAAAAATATTTTTTTTCAGACTTCTCACTCCGCCCTCGTAATACCCGTTTTGAGAACATTGAATTCAAATGAACTATTCGGATGAATTATTCTGGAAACTTTGAAGCTACCTATCGTCTCTAATAATCTATATTGAGATGGAAACAATACGAATGTTTTTGAAATTTTACAATATTTTTATTCTCGAGCAGACTTGTTTAACTTATTTGAGATTGTTCCTCCCCAGTCTACTAGTTCAAGTCAGTATCATTGAAATAAATCATGAATTGGACGACGGCCTATGTTGTTAATTTAAATGTAACGTTTATATAAGGTTACTATTAGGAAGCCACAGATACCCAGGGCTTCGATAACACAACGCCCGATTAAAAGGAATCAGTTGTAGCAAATGTGCTATCCAAACTAATTATATATTGGTAAGTAATATATAAAGGCATTTGCCGATAATTTTTAGATACAATTACAATATATATGTACTATCAAGGTTTGGAACTAGAGTATCTTTGCCTACGCTACACACGCAATAATCACGATACCTGTAATTGCAAATGCGACAACGATAAACTCTACGACTCTACTTAATGACCGCAGATCAACAAATGCAGTGAAAATTCCAGTAGAAGGAAACTTCGTCTAAAACGTTGTAGGAAAATTTTGTACGAATATCAATATAGAAGGAAAGTATCCGCAATTCAAAGTTGACGAAGGAGCAAGATTCCCATTGGTTCCGACAAATATGAAATTCCGATCATTTCTTAAAGAAATATTTGTACGCGGGTAGTCACAAATGTACATTGGGCGGGCGTGGATTTTTAAACTCAACGTAAATTTACAAAAATTAAATAAGGAAAACTGAATAAACCATTTAACGAAATTTTATCGATAGAAATCGAAAATGATATCCGAAACATTAAATCAAAATATATATATATATCGAAATTTTCGTTATATTTTGAACAAGTCGAAAAAGAAATAATTCCAGTTGAACAAGAGAGCATTATTAGCAGAACCGAAAAGTGGATACCTCCGATTAGGGTTCACACTTGGTTTGCATCCCAAAACCGGATAAAACAGTTCGATTATGTGTCGGTTATAAAGTTGGTGTAAACGAACGCATGTGATAATCCACATGTCTTCCACGAAGAAGAGAAAACAGTTGGATTCATTTCTCGTTACCTTTCTATGAACAAAACTATAGCCAATTAGATCGGGAAGTGCTGGCTATATATTGGAGTGCCCAAAGAATTTACATATATGACGTTCAAGTCAAACCTGATGTTGATGCACATTTTAAAAACGGACGTCAATCTACTTTCGATAACATCCAGTCATCCACTGCTTTATGCATCATTTCTCTCAGAATTTCAATACGCAGTAGAGCATCGGAAAGCAAAATAATTTCAAAATTTCGATTATTTTAGATGATGATGACGCACACATCACAAACACACAGACCAGCGAGTTCTATAAGAACTACATCTTTACGATATGTCTATTGGGAACATCGATAAAGACTTTACATGATTCGTTAAAAGTTGCAAGTCGTGCATTAAACGTCAAAAAGAGGACAGAAAAGTAGAAACACATCTTCCCAGCATCTGAAGAAAACTTCGAGCGGATTCCTCTTGATTATGCAAGTCCGTACAAGGGACAATTTCTTCTAATTGTGGCTGATGCTAAATGCTCAGAAATTGCAGTTACAAGTTTCATCTGTTAAGATAAACGAACTCGTAAAAGATGTAATTCACCACCACAAATAATAACACTATACATGTTTTAAGAAGGACCGCTTTATTGATGAATTTAGCAAGGTTAAATGGTCATCCAGTAAACGGATGAACCATATTGTTAATCGGTTGGATGCGATTTATACTTTAATGTTTGAAACGATCTGGCATCATATCTGCGGTAGTGCAAATCCTACCGATTTAGCAACTCGGGAAGTATAATAAACTCAATGCACACCTCCGTGGATACTAATTCGTTGGAATAATTTGCATCTTGCAAACATTTACTTTAACATTGTTCTAAAGCATTACAAATAATGGTTAATGTGTTGAGGTTCATTTATGTTGTAATACAGTCAATTGAAATAAAAGAATTAGTTGTGAAAAATACCCAAATATTTACTCAAATATTTACACATAAAACATTCATATCTCGGACCGTCACCTTTAACGGTACTATGGCGTTAAAAATGCTGGATCTTACGAATTCGTAACGCATGTTGAAATTTAACTCGTTGATGTGTTGTCTGTTGTCGATACTCTATAATTAAATCAACTCAACAAATGGATTTCGTATTGACCGCACGCGTAATGCCTAGGTAGTCGGCCGATTTTTGTAACTGGAATTGACTATACAGGTCCTATACAGCATACATTTTCTTACGGCCAATACAAAGTAAATAAAAAAAATTGTATGACCCCATTCAAGTGAGGTGCAGTACATATTGAAAAAAAATTAGTCTAACAAGATAAAAAATCTAATATTTTTTCAATAAAATTGGGGCTAGGTTCCCATACCGGTTTTAAAATTCAAAAATTCCATATTTATTTTCTTTCACATTAAATTTTTATTAATTTTTGATTTTTTTATATTTTTTTTAAACTTATTTTGAATTAATAATTATTATATTTAATTTCCAGAGACTAGATATAATAATATTTATTTTGTTTAATTTCTTTTTTTATTAATTTTGTTTGGTTTGTTTAAATTATATTTTATTTTTAATTATAATATATCATTGTTTTTTTGTATTTTTAAATTTTTCAATTTTTATAATTATAAAAAATAAACCTTAACATTGCGATGAATTTTTTAGTATTTTTATTTTTTGAATATTTATTTACATATTTATTAAAATTTCTTTTAATTTTTCAATTTCATTTATATTTAATATAATATATGGTTTCTTATTTATTTTTAAATTTAAATAAAGAAATTGTGGATTAATACGTATAATTAATGTTAAAAAATAAATATTTTTTTTTTATAATATAGATTTTTAAAAATTGATTACTCTTATTTAAATTTTAAATTGAATATTATATATTTTATTATTTGTTTATGTATAATAAAACAAAAACGAAAATTAAATGAAATAATAATAATAATTTTTTGTTTTTTTTATTTATTTTATTTTATTTAAATAATAATAATATAATATTAAAATATAAATCACAAATTGTTTGTTTTTATTTATTTAATAATTTTAAATATTCTTTTTCGTATTTACATAAATAATATAATATGAAGTTAATCATAGTTTCTGTAGGGTGTGGGTGTGTGTGTAATATAAATTAAGCGATCAAGCCTGATTATAATTTATATTCTTCATATTATTAAATATTAAATTAAATAATAAAATTATAAATATTTCGCACGTGTGTAGGTTTCAAGTGAAATGAATGTACAAAATACAGGTCTATATACAAAATTTATATAATTAATAATTATAATTATTTATTTATATATTTAAAAACCAAAAATAAAATTTGCAATCCTAAATAAAATTTAAAAATAAACAGTTTTAATCCATATAAAGATGTTTAGTGCGTTAAATAAAAGTCTAGGTATAATTTTGGGAGCTGAGGGTACCGGACACTTCAAATACAATTCTTTGTAATTTAAATCCTATCTACTAATTAATTAAATATTTTTTTTATTTTTAAATTCTATTAAATTATGTTACTTTTCTATATTGTCTCTCAAATGAGTGTTTGTGATTTAAAGGACGTGACGTTGGGGGGGACGAAAAAATGTTTTTTGATGAGTAGCTGCATTTAAGATGTAAGTAAAGTGATTACGATAAACCAAATTTATTTAGCGGTGGGAATGTTTCCATATTTATTTTATTTAACTGCTTTTATAGTAAATAGTTCGAATCACATTTTTGTTTAGTTTTTATTATTTAAATCTTAATTAAAATGCAATTTTGTTTATTTGGCTTTCGTATTAGAATTTCCCTCTCTCTTTCTCTCTCTATCTATCTTGCTTATAATAGTTTCTAATAGGTTTTTGTTATTATAATAAATGGACTAGTTCTATGTTTCAACTATTGTAAACTTTCACTATTTATTTAGAGGGAAATTGTATATACAGTTTTATGTATTATTATTATTATTATTTATATATAATTAAACTTCGGTTGATCGTGGAAAAGCGCCATCTTCGGTTCGAGACGGTTTTCGTTCACGTTTCTGAAATATTCCGCCTAAAAAGCCAGGTTGGTTTGTGTTTGCGGCCTGCGCAACTGCATGCGGACCACCCGGATGACCAATCATTCTCATTTTTGAATCGCTTCGAGATCCGGTGCTTGCTGAAGTCGATTGAAATGATATTGACATACCACTATCTAGAGATCCGACACTACCGCGCCGCTGTGGCTTTTCAACTCCAACTATATAAATCATACATATTCTAAATTAGTGTCAGCTCATAAAAAAAAAATGTTAACCTACTTACATTGCTCGTGCATATCCAGAAGTGAATTACTTAGTGCGCTTCGCTTAAGCTGTTGCTCATTATGAACTATATTTGGTTGATCAGCTTGGTACGGGCATGGACATACTTCAACGTCTGCCACACCACTATCACGATTCTCGGATGCGGCGCTTCGATTACCTCCTCGACCCGATTTTTGCCGCTCCAACTCCGATTCAATTCTTAAGGCTTCCATTTCGTCCATTTCCGATATTGATTCACGTAGATCATCGGTAAATTTACATCGATCGTGCTCATTGCGCGCATTAAATGTGACCAAGACTTTGCCATCAACTTTCTGCGACAATCGAATACAAAATGGATAATCTGTAAAACAAACAACATATAAATTACTAAACAGTCAAATATAAATGTATATTTAGTACTCACTTGGCACGTCCAATAGTGTCACCACCATTCCAACCAACGGATAACTATTTCGAAACGTATAGGTTATCGATGATTTCTTCTTACTTAAAATTTTCGTTATCACAAGTAAATCGTTGAACAAGAATACCTCACGCTGATGTACTCCAGGTCTCTCCTTCTTATTTATATCGGGGATTTCATATAGTCGACAGTAACAAATTAATCTTCGATGCGGTAACGCTAAATTAATTTTTTTACCAACAATAGTCGATTGTACTCGCATTACTTGCGACACATGATCCGATCCCGGTTTAAATTCATTAGCTTTCACACGCTCATATACTCCCACCAGCATATCCTGGTCGATATCGTGACAATCATCGATACCGCGTAAATTTTTTATGAAGTCTTCGATTCTCATTCTGCGCTCCGGTTTTATATTTGGCGTATGCAAATCGGTGTTTAACATGATGATGGCAAAGGCAAGCACAAATATTGTATCGGACGAACGTAATCGCGCAACTATATCGGGATTACACTGGCAATACCGTTGCGAAAATATTTCCATGAGCCTTTCGATTTTTTGTGCCTCGCCCGGCATACGGAAGTAGGCTTGGAATTTGCGTAGTGCTACGTCAACTTGCATCCCAGATAAATCTAGTTCGCCGGCGAAACATTCTAGAACAGCCATGTTAAATGAATTCTGTAGATTTCCTAAATATTCTCCAATCATTTGACGAGATAAGCCTTTTCGAGAGATTAAGAATCGCGCCACCCCTTGTGGTGTGTTTTCCAAGAAACCGTGTCGCATTAAATACGCGATACCTTTTTCGGGTTTTTTATTGAACAAATTAAGCCCGACACGATACTGCCGTTTCCTAATAGTTTCTGGAACTTTATAACTCGTGGGGGTTGTGAGCGCCTCATGCTGTTCCATCGAATATTGGGCAGCGGTAGTGTGACTATTTAGGCAGTCGCTATCTATATTCGAACCGCAAATAGAATTCATATGATCGGGAGATTGTGCTGTAATTGAAGTACCTTTCCGTTTCCATTGCGGTGAATTCGACCGATCTATTCCGATTTCGCATTGTATACGATCGGCAGACACACTACTATCACTACCCGATGATTGAACTGACGACAAGCTACCATTTTCGGCTGTTTTACATAAACCATTTGGACGGATAGCTCGTGGTTGACTCGGATCACTACCAGGCCGTTGCCCCGTTATAGAAGACGTGCGTTTTGGAACTTCCGGTGGAACACGTTTTCCACAACCACCACTCGAACTTATAATGCGTGGCCGCATATAGATTTGTGCTGCAGAATAGTATGGAGTATGAGGTATGCTAGCATGAGAGTTCCACGAAGAATTCATTGAGCTGGGTGATTCAATACCCGAACTTGTATCATGTGGTCCATACTGTACTTGCATATTTTGTTGGTACTGTAGTTGTTGGTATTGTCCACCTTGTACTATGGGACTGCTATAATAATGTTGCTCTTGATGCAATATATTGACATGTGGATGTGTGTATTGCTGTTGCGAAGGGCTCTGCGTCCAACAGGTGGTCGGCATTGGAGATGCGTTTCCTGATTGGCTACGTGGTATTGGACTTGCATCTAAGCTTCTTCGCTCACGTAGCGACATTGAACGAACAGGTGTCACACGATATTGATGACCATGAACATTTGCTGTATTCGCTGTTATTCTGTATATCGTGAAAGACAACAATGCAAATAAGTATATAAAGAAAATAACTCGCATAATTAAATTAAACTTACGTTGCACAAACTCTTTGTTGTTGCTGGGCATTTTCTTGTTCTCTAATACTAAATGTACCCGACAATGGTTGTCCATTTTCATCGGTCGGTAACGAGCCTAAATCTTGACTTTGGATACAACCATTACCGGGTAAACGACGACTTAATCGTTTTTCTGCTTTGGCCATTGCTGTAATGGAGGCAAATTTCTTTACCATTGTGTAATGCCTGAAGGCACGTTGTATTGTGATTGCTGCATTACGTGCACGAACCCCACCATATTTCCTTTCTAGTAATTCAATCTGTTTGTCCAATAGATCTTGTGAAAGCTCATACCTGCAAAAATAGCGAGAAAAGAAATATGAAAATTTTGTTTAGCAAAAATCATTCGGTTGGAAAAATCCCTAACCTTCCCCAAAATAAAAGGTTATAACTTTCAAATCGATTTCACTTCGTAATTCGAATATCGTATTCGATCAAAACGATATTTTAATAAATATAATTAAAATTTATTCCGACCAGGTTATGCAATAACATCGGTGTAATATAACAACCGATGAATTTCACTCCAAAACTATCATACTATAATAGTTTTTAGTTTATGTATTTAGATTTAAATTACATGGATACGACTGTGTCTGGTTTGTTGTTATTTCATTTTAGTTTAGTTTTTTTAAGGTTTCACTTTCCAAATATACATTAAAAACAAACTACAACAAAAAACTAAAATAGTCTGGTAAGTATTTCTAAGTTATATCAAATATAGTTATATGTAGTTTAGTATTTTCTTCTTCGTATTCTTCTAAAATATACAGTAATCTCCCTCTAGAAAAACCATAGGGGTTAGTAATCCGCTCGGTTTTCTTTTTTGCTTGCCTTTATAAATATTTATAATCCGCTTGGTAATAATCAGCTAATAAGGTTATACCAGTTGTGCTGTATTTTGAAAAAATGTATGGGAATTTGTTTTTTTGCTTATCGAACGGGATTAATAAATCAAAAACTCACTTGTAACTCCATCTCCAACTCAGCCTTCCTAGCGCACACATACCGTTCAATATCTCAACTGTATTTAAATTGTTATCATTAAATTAAATTTTTTATCTTCCACTATAAAAATTATATAGTTCTGTGATTTCGCTGTTGTCACTAATTAACGATTATCTATTTTGCGATCTTAATTATGTAAACAAAAACCAACCAAAACTATTTCAATAAAACATGACAGTAACGTAAATAAAAAAAAGCGAAAGACACAAATCACGATATTTACAAACATCATTCACGTTCATCATCAAACTGCTTCTAAATAATTTAATCGATTCATTATTGTTATTATTATTTCTTAGATAAACGCGATACTCGTCTTATCAATATTTATTCTTATATACACTTTCTACTGTGCTACGATATATTCTACGTGTGAACATTGCTTGTACAACAAAAAATCACAAGGTAGCGTTTTAAGACTGAACATGTGCATAGAAGAAAAATAAATAAAGAGTTAAATAGTAAATACTTAAAAGAGAAAACAATTGTTGTTTTCCTTGACCTATTGCAACTGTATGTTTATAAAATATTTTCAATTTTTTAGATAAATAATAAATAAGCAAAAAAAAAAATATGCAAGAATCATATGGAGACGGAAATTGGTTGTAATGCGGATTGTGGATGACACAACTAAACATAAACAATCAAATAACTTCATAGTGGAATACTATGGCGTTTCAAATAATAGGCGTTCTTTTCGCGAGTTTTTGGGATGTTCTCCTAATTATTACAGAAATGTACAGCAAATTACTAAGATTACTAAATTCGAATAAGATAATTGATAGGATGGCTTTAAATTATATGCGTACATACACTTCATATCGTCTAAATTTTAGGAACTATTGGGAAATTAAGTAAACTTAAAACGGAATCGCCTAATTTAGCAGAAAACATTAGTTCGATTTTCAAAACAGCGATCATTTTTTTCTTGTCTAAAATTTATATCCGAAAGCAAAATAATCGAAACATTTTTTATCGCAAAATACGTCAATTTTTCAATCAATACATATTGCTCAAAATTATGAAAATTCAATAAGCGGAGTTTTGTGGGCAACAACCTCCATCATCTAAAGTAAACAACGAATTAAAAATAGAGTTAAAACTTAGGTTAGAAATTCAATTATTTTTTTTCGACATTTTATTTTTCGATAATTTCGTCTCGACGTTCCCGCAAACGGCCATTTAATCCAGACCCCTTATGCAGAAGTGCTCAGACTTTCATTTCTAATCCTCTACTAAAATAACGATCTGCCCAAAGTCGCTTAACATTAGATTATTTTGCGGAAAAATGACAGAAAAAAAATTTAAAAGTTGTATTTATTCGATCAAATATATGTTCGATGTTTTGTTTTGCGATCAAAACATTTTTGATTATTTTATTTTTTGATAATAATTATTCGATATAAAAAAATATTCGACGTTTTTGTAAATCGAAATGATATATTTCGACTAAATGCACTCGCTTCTCATGTGTTAGTCGGAATTCAACCATAAATTCGACGAACAAAAATCGATCTTTATCGAAATATTTGTGTCGATAAAACTTTTCCACATTTTATCATTCTTAATTTTCGTTTCGATTATTTTGCAAACGACCATTTAACCCATCACAACATATTTAAATTTGTTTGTACCAAAAACGTAAATTCAAAAATGTTAGTGTAAAACGCAGCGGAAAAACAGGAAAAACATCTTATGCGCCGGGCTTTACTAAACAAAGAAAGGTAACTAAATTTATGATGGAAGGGGGATTCTTATCATTTAATTTCGGTTCCTTTTACTCACGAACATTTTTAAATGCTTAAGAATTAGCCAGGAAGATCAATTAGTCATGTCGATGGGATGTTTTTAAACGGTGTTATTAGCAAATTCAATGGTTACTTTTCATGCGGTTATTGCCCTTTTAAACGTGACTTTTTATTACACCCAAAGGTGATATTGGTTTATACGAGGAAAAGCATCGAACATTTTTTCGTTTTTTTATATTAATTATTGGGCTTTTAAACGCCGTCTAGTTAGCGCCACTTCCTATGAGAACGAACCGTGATATTTGTTTATATGAGAAAAAGCCACATGTCATTTTATTATTCTTTCATCATTTGTTACATTAATAATTGTAATCTAATTGAACATTTTACATAATATTCAGTCTAATTATATGTAGTCAACTATGAAGTTTATAAAACAAGTTTTTTGATATAGGAACCATGCGCAAATTTTAGCGAAAAATTAATTCGATACAATTTCTTCACAACACACAAAAATGCTAAGAAAATATTTTTCCCAATTCCCACCAGAATATTGCCACTATACGTACATTGCAACATTTGGCGCAAAAAGTAACGCATCAGGATGTACTTAAATTGTTTTTTGGCAGGTGGTGTCAGTACCATCCTGATAGACAGGAATTCAATCGTACATTCTAGGACAAAATAAAAGGGTAATAACAGAAAATACAAATGTGGCAACCGGTGAAATCCCAGATTGGGAATTTAAAGGTTTATTTCTAACAGATAACCAAGTTTGCATCAATTTTTGAAACCTATATTTCATCACAGAAATAGAAGAGGAATCATCAACAAGAAGATTACGAAGGAGTTAATAAATGTTTAGAGAGTTAATAAAAATTCGCTCAAGTCATTGTGTTGGTACATTTGTGTTACATTAGGCGCTTTCAGAACACCCAACAGTTGGGAACATGTTGAGTTAAATCGCAGCCAACGTAATGAAAATGTTTAGCACTATGGAATTTTCAAATCAAATTGGCGACGATTTTACTAACCATGATAGGGGACCTGAGAGAGATTGAAAAATCTCATTAGCTCAAAACCAAATTATCAAACTTGGTAGCCTCTACCTCTATATTTGACATCGATTCTGACAGCGGGAGGCAAAATATAATCAATTCATCTAAAATAATATCATCCAGTACTATAAATAAAATACATGTCTATAAATAACGTTGACATTAACTTACAGATATCAAGGTTCACATTTATATCTCGAAATTTTAAGATAATTTTAACAGACGTATTTTGTCATACCAAGTTTTCTATAAATTTTCATGGTAACTGTTCTATCTGATGTTTGAAGAAATTTCTTATTAGAAACCACCAAATTGTTCTTGCGCTCTTTTATTTTCTGAATGGGTCTATTTACCAGTTGACATATCGTTCGACGGCAGTTTGAACTACCAAGTTTTGTAGTCGTTAAAATGAATTCATTTTTTTAAATTTAATGACTGCTAACGGAGTAAATTTATTCTGGTTTTACCAGACTACTTCGAAATATTATATTTTTACTCCGCTGATGATGATGTTACAATTTTAAGGACATATTCGAAGACATTCGAATCAAACGATTCCCAATAATTCATATAAACTAATCCAATATCTTAAAATTAACATTTTAGGATATTGGAAACTATTCGAAAAAAAATTGCAAAATTTTAAAGAATTATAAAAATTAAGATCCGGTTGAGGATGTAGGAATAGAACAAAAATTATTTTACTAATCAGAATTTTACTAATCAGAAAAACGCCGTTTTTACAAACAATTTTGAGTAATAATTAAAAATTTTGGATTGTGTGACTCTTGCAGCAAATGAGCGAATTCTAAATTTAAAAAGGTACAACACGGAATGGAAATTCTATAAAACGTCACCAGACAAAATAAATGTCAAATCTGTCTATATCGGATCGCAACAATACCTTTTACAATATACAGCGCTGTGAAAAAAAATTGGGCAAACATATTTTATTGCAAATTGAGGTCTTGTCTTGCTAAAATTACAAAACTTTTGAAAGCAATTGGCTTATTGTTTTATGTATTGTAAATACATGTATGACGTAATTTTTTGAAAAAAATTTACCTGCAATTTAGGGGCAATACCCCGAAAAATGCCAAAATATTCAAAATACGTTAGAGTAATGGAATAAATTAAGAACCTATTTTCTAACCTAAGCAGACACTGTATCAAAAATTTGCAAATACACAAAAAAAATTAATAAAATTAAAAATTTGCCAATAAAACATTAATTTTGTTGTAGATTAAAACTAAAGTTAAATCCTAGTGGGAAATTGGAAAACTATTTTAGGCTTAAATAAATCCAGGGCGATGTATCGACCGGTATTATGTTGGATGTGGTGATAGATGATACAATCCTAAGCAAAAATGTTCGAATGACTTTTGGAATTTGTTATCGTTACACCGTTCGATATAATGCGAAAATGATAAAATCGGTGTTTTACAATTTTAGCAATTTCATAAAATATAAATGTGGTATTTTTGAACCTATTCACTAAGAAATGTTGGAAGCTTCAAATTTGGTATAAATGATTCTTGTTTTGTACGTACCATTAGAAATTAATTCAATAAAGTCTAATACAATCACAATTGTATCTTTAACAATTTTTTTTTGAAATTGCGTTTTAAAACTAAGCGTAAGATCTATAAATTTTTCACGCGGAATAAGAAGCAAAAAAACGATTCTCGCACCAAATAAATTGCATTGTTTGTTGATTACTATTAGTCAATGCCTGCCGATGCCGTCGATGTTCCCCATTTCAGACAGAGGTTCATTAACCTGTTGTCGAAATTAATAGAGACCAGGCAGAGCTGAGATTTCTATCAACATAGCACGTTACTGCTACAATCACTTTA
Organism: Nephrotoma guestfalica; assembly: GCA_963691935.1. Classification (NCBI taxonomy): domain Eukaryota; kingdom Metazoa; phylum Arthropoda; class Insecta; order Diptera; family Tipulidae; genus Nephrotoma; species Nephrotoma guestfalica. Next base: position 296,224,883 of record OY829914.1, on the reverse strand, counting down.
AGAAATTGAAGGATGGCTGTTTGTACTTTTCACGACGCGTTATACCAAGATGTTAGGCTTGAGCATTTAGTTTAGAACTCCACTTTTAAATCAAAACGCTTAATTGAATAAAATGCCTGTTTTGAACCTATAGTAATAATTTGATGGTGACTCCTTTTATAAAAAATAATTGCCTACAGTGCGCTTTTGATTTGGGCGATTTTAAAGCAGAGAATTTATTCTATGGGCCCTAGTTTAGAAATCGAATTCAGGCTTTAAACGTTTTGTTTTAATAAAGGAGTTTAAATAAGGGGCTGACTAACTAAACGATGAGAAAAATCATTCAATGAAATTTTGTTGATATTGTTAGGTTGTTTGCTGTGGCAACGAGATGGAACCATCGAAGTAGTTTAATATTTCATAGGGGCTAAATATTTAATCATTCATCACAAGCAGTTGAACAAAAGCATTGATCCAATCGAGTGTAGATTATGGTAATTCAAAAATCTTCGATGAAATACTTTTTATAGGAGTACAAGTGAATTATGGTGGAAACAATTCGAGTAATTATAAAACACCATAAGCACCACGTCACCAACTCTAAAAAACGAAATTAGTTTAGTCTGAATTACCATAAGATACAAAACTTTTCAAGAAGGTGAAGTACGCCTTGCTTGTAATGTACCGAATGCACGAAATGGCACGAATGTTTTGACGAATAATTGTTTGGATAAATATGTGAAAAACTGTAGTTTTAATTAATAATAATTTTATTAATTAGATTCGGCCAAGAAAAGTAAAACTAAGTTGTAAATAAGAGACTTTATAAAGTTTGAGAATTTTAGGAAATTGATAAATTTATTTGTGGCAAAACCGACCCAACTAGAAAACGCAAAGATAATAGCAGTTCCTTGGCAAGTTTCTACTGACATTTATTGTAATAAAGATTAGAATTCGTGACAAATGTGAGTAAGTGGTTTCGTTTACGGCAGCCCGAGGAAATAAATACGAGTGAACTGTGCAAAATTATATTCTATTGGTTTCCACATAGTATGCAATAGACTATTCACTGAGACGTTTGCTGAGTAAATTTTAAGTACCTATATGAATTTTGTATGAGATAGATTAGTGGAACTTGAGTTATTTGTTTGTCTCATCTGTTTCAGTAATAATCCCAACGCTGCTAATTAATAACATAAATTTGAAGTCGAAATGGCGTGGCGGATATTTCAAATGAAAGCTATAAGAATTGAGATTAATGAGTTGAGGGCCTTAACTTCGAGTTATGAAAATGGGGTTTATATATTATTTGTATATAGACATTATTTGTTTTAATGATCTTTAAAAGTAAATTTTTTATTAATAAGGATTAATAAGAATAATGGAGGTTTATGGAAAGACGACAATTTTTAAAGGCTAATAATTCAAGAGAGAGAAATTGTTTAACCTTTTTAAAATCGAAAACACTAATTTATTGGAATTTCGAAACATTGTCGTTTTTGCACCTGTTCCGTCTGAATTATTAAGGAATCACTTGCGGCCTTACTACTTTGAAATTCAATTTTCAACTTTGAAACTAATGACCTTAACTAACAATATCACATTTTGAATTAAAAGTGTAGTTATGATGTTCATACTTCAAAAATTTTTAGCCGTGACATTTTAAATATTTTTTAACAAATTACTGTCACTTGACAACTCGAACTGATGTCACTATTTACCCACACTAAAAAAATTGTAACAAAATTTTGGCGTGTTCACCAGAACCAATAAACGATATCTATATACAGCTAAAGAAACAAATTTATGGATGTGTAAACTACAAATAAAACAAATTTGCTTAACACAGACTTTTGACACTATCCGTACCACGTGCAGGAGTAAACAGATTTTACATATACAGAAATCTAAGTTCAAACGTAAACAAAAATATTAAAACCTATTTAGGAATTAATATAAATATACTGTCTGTTTCGTAAGTTTTAAGTGATGCAGAATAATCTGTTACACAGGAAGTAAGAAAACTTTGTGAGGAAACTAGTTTATGAAAACAGTGAAAAACCTGCTTAGGTGACAAGGAGTGACATTTCACCAATCGTTCTATATTTAAATATAAAATATTTAAATTTATCGGTAAATAATAGGCACGATATAATTAAAATTTATAATTGATTCGCATTCTACTTTCTAAATTTAACTATCACAACTAAAATAAGTTATTTTAAAAACGAATATCGATTGCCAAGTAACTCGCACAATCAAAACAAAACTAATTAACATGTTATCTAATCTAATCTGCAAAGTGCATTTTATAACAACATTTGGTGTTGTTAACAAATAGTTTCCATTTACGTGAGTCATCATACGTATGTACTACGACACTATTATGTAAAACCAATTCTACCAAGGTTAAAAACACTATAACAGGTTGGTTGGTCAAATTAAGCAATAAATAAAAACCTAAATTTCCGTCCATAGAAATTTTAAAATTTTAACACACAAAATTTAGATATCATAAAATATGTATATAAGATTTCAAAACATAAAAAGATTTATTTTAGAGAGACATTTGAAAAAAAAAATCTTAAAATGAAAATATATAAATTAAGTGTGATGAAATGGAAATCACACACAAAAACATATTTTAAAAAGAAAATTGAGAAGTTTATTCACGTATTGCAAAGTGATGTTCTGTTCAAATTTTTTGTTTACTAATTATATAAAGAAAGAAAATCTTGAAATTACCATATAATTCTTATTTCAAATATTTTATATTTACACTGAATTCTATCATTAGCACTATTTGACACTAATTGATTACGACAATTCTGCGTACTCTTTAACTTATCACATTCAAATGATTTTGTTTCGGTTTCAAACATTATTCTAGTGCATTACACACGAACATACACTTTAATTACTTTTAATTTAATTTAATTGAAATCGGTTAAAAAACACGAGTTTAATATTATTATAAACACACTGTGTTATTTTTGGAACACATAGAATAGACAAAAACAAAAAGACGCGGACAAAGATTTGGAAAATTCACGGAAAATAAATAAAAATCGCGTATAGTGTATACCAAAAATCATACACATGTAGCTGTCACACTATTGTAATTTCAATATATTGATTAAATTGCGATAACAAAAAATTTTTATGATAAGATTTTGCGAAGCACCTTAATGCGTCCAGATTAATAACAACACAACATATTTTTACTGTATAAGTAATTTAACTTCACGGTTTTAATATATAGGAAATTGACATGATATTGCACGAATTTCTTTGTACTCGGCCGAGCCTTTGTAAATTAACTGTACACAAAAACACACACGATTAATCATTTAAACAAACAAACAATGCTACTACACCTATAGTTTCCACACTTAAATTTCAAACTCGAGAAAATCATCACCGCACACACAAAATCAAATCAAGGTATATCTCTTTACCACGAATCTTGTATATATGAAACTTTTCGTGAAAATTTCATTTTTTTTGTGTGTGCGATGAATTTTTATATATTTAGATGAAAATTTCGTAAAAAAAAATTAAACCAATAACAACAAATTCAAAAGGGAAATGAAATATATTTACTTGATGGGAAAACACAAAATCTGGAATTTAGATTATAACATCTTAAAATTATAACACAAAAATAACATAACTTTATTTATTTAAACTGTTTAAGTGTTGCTTTATAATATGCTTTATATGGAAATAAATTTCTTAGAACCAGAAAACAAAATTAGATTTTACCTAAATTTCTTAACAATTCGTCGTAAACACTGTCGTAAGCAACACATTTAAGAATGAACAAAATCAAAACACTAGAACAATTTTTTTTCATTAATTTGTACATTCAGAGTACGTATATATAGGTTTAAAAATAAATTTTCAATTTTCTTTTTAATTTTATTTACAGATCTCTTTTAATAGCGCGCTAAGATGTTCCGTACGTACAGAAATGAAAATATACATTAAAATCAATCAGTGCACACAAAAAACTATCATAAAATCCGCGGATATGTAATTAACAACCAAACCGCGCGCGCATTCAATACATAATTATAATGATTTGATTAGACTTTTGTCGACTCTATGAAATAATGTTTCATTTTTCAGTGAACGTATTACAGAGTATAAGATAAGAATTATAAATTGCAAGTAATCGAATGTATAGACGGCAATTGATAAACGTAATATAAAGATTGCATTTAAAGTGGGGCAAAACAAAATCGCGCTGAAAAACACAAGAATTTATCGTTAAAAAAAGCCATCGGAATGTTTTAAATAAACAGTTTTTATTTAGAAAGTCACTCACGCATGCATATCTCGCTAAGAAAACAAGAATGAATAGCTGACATAACGTGGCAGCCACTTGCTGACTAAAAAATAGTCTACAAATCATTTATTCGTTATTGCAACCTAATTTAAATAAAATAAAACTGAATATTTTAAAATGAATTTCTGCGTTTTAGAAAAAATATATACAAACACAATTAATCTAAAATTAATTCGCACAAAAATAATTAAATGAAATTAAACTCTGTGCCTAACAACTTTGAACTATCGATTTAAAATCATTTAGCCTAACCGCAGATTATTAAATGACTAATATATTTTGAACAATCTCCGTTAATCGAAATAAACGTTTATCGAAAAGTAATTCACCCCTAAATAATTACTAGATCAACTTTTTAAACTTACTATACTAATTTATTTTTGTTTGACCACTAAGAAATCAATAAAAGTGGAAATCTGTAGAGCCAGACATTACAGTACAGACTACAGAGCGTACAATTTCGTTTCGTGGAAAAATGAAAACAAAAAATATTCTCATTGGGAATATATTTCATTGAATATACTCGTAAAGTTCAATTCTATTGAAAAGAGAATTGTGTCAATGAGAATTATTTTCAATTTTATTTCTACCCAGTAAAGTCCCCCAGCAATTGTTTTAGTGTCAAAGGGCATGAAACTATTCAAACGTAGGCTTCCTCGAAATTCGATATTTCTCTAGTTGGAGTTATTTGCACAATTTACCTAATAATGAGGGCTTTTTAGATCATGGCCATAAAATCCTCAAACGATGTTCTTCAAGCATCCGTTCATAGTCTGAAGGAAAATTGATCGCCATTGGTAAATTTGTTTAGTTGTTTTTAATTCCTACGAAGAATTGATCAATGCACCGTTGTAAATTCTGCTACAAATTAAAATTAATAATTTTGTTTAAATTTTGCATTACAATTTCTTGTGAATTTACACTTCAACGAGTCAACTAATCGAAAAATTATTAAACACTTTGTAGTTGTTGGTTTCTTGATATAAAATAGTACAGGGCCTGAGGCAAGCACATGAGTACTTTTGAACTCTGGGCAGTAAGGTCGGAATAAAAATAATACATGAACTACTGGGCTTAGCTATTACTTAGCAGACGATATATGTGCATTTCAACTAAGGCTACTACTATTCATAACATATCCAAATCCAAATATTGAAATTTTTTGAACTATCTGTCACTACCATAACATATGACTTGGGACAGGTAGCAATGATAAACTACTGTAGTAAACAAAGGAACATACTCTAGAATCGAGGGAAGAACAAATGAGTCAAATAAACATACATCTTGGCCTTAGCTGTAAAGTGCAACCCATTAGTGTGTATGAGCGTCAGCTCATGATGAATTGTATAAAACTCAAATGCAATAGTATAGTATTAAAGAGATACAAATAACTATAAAAAACTCGATAGATCGTAACTAACGCCTCCATCCATTCGAAGTTTAATTGTTTTAGGCGGAATTAATTAAAAAATGGAGTGGTGAATATGTTGTGGCGTACATCGGCTTTCTTTTACCACGAATGTATACATAGGTCTAGAATACACCACTCTTGTTTTTTAAAGCGAAAAAATGAACTTACGGGATTTTTGGTAAAACTGTCTTGTACAATCAAAAATTGTTATTCCACAAGGTCAACCAATGCAATACACAAATTGAAAAAGTTCCCATGGAAGCTGCCACTTTCGGCACACACTCTTCTAATTTCGCATCCTACTTCCAACTAATGGAAAAAGTTTAAGTATGAAGTTTGATTCCGAATAGGCAATCCGTCTGTACTTTAGAAATGCCGAATTTTTTTATCTAAACCCGTGAACTAATTCACCCCGATCAGCCAATCCGTCTGGGCCGTAGAGAGAACACAGACATTTAATCAAAGAACTCGTGGTTAAACATTTTCATGATTCAAAAGTCACCACTTCCGCTAAAATTTTGAAAAATTGAACTGGACCGGGTATTAGTAATTTTTTCGTAAATGATATAATTTCCATAATATTTGCAAAATAACGAAAAAGCTCCTACGCGGTAGGTGCCACTTCCGGTGGACCGATTTTTGCCTAAAATCACTGGGACCTCCAAATTTATGGAAAAAGTTTAAGTATGAAGTTTCCCTCCGATCAATCAAACCGTCTGGGCGGTAGAGAAAACATAACCTGTAATCACACACAGGCACACACACACAGATTTTAAAAACAACTTTTGTTGACTTCGGCGGTATAGCAAATTCGGTAAACCTGCAAAAATCTCACGTAAGTGACAGTAAAGTTATTAATTTTAATCCCGTCGAGTCTGTTGAACAGAATCTTGAACTACTAATGCAGGCTTCCACTAACAAAGTTAGATTAATCTTTTTTATCAAGAATAATTTGATGGTGAAATAGACGCTGAGAAAGCATATACCATCTAATCTGTCAAATGAAAGGCTGAAAAATAATGGTTCTTCTTATAAAGCAGTACATTTTTTCGAGGGGCCTGAGGGTGTCGGAGATTTGTGAATATGTTAATTTTTGACGTCAGTCATGTGGTAATCTTGAAATTTTCGAAGTTTGCTACGGATTCATTCAACTTGCTTACCATAAACAGACGGGTCAATTCAATCTAGAAAACGGACTCGGACGTAATCATAAAATTAAAAATTGTATTATTTGACATAAAATTGTTTTTAAATCAAAAGAAAGGAAATGTAATTCAAAAAGTATTTTCTATAATTATATTTTTAATAATTTATTAGTTGAGAAAATTAATTATGCAAAATATGTATGCTCGATGAAAAAGGAATTGAAATAACTGTTTGATGAAGAAATCGACTTAATGAAGATCGGTCAAGGTAAACTGCAGAGTGAATTTGGAGCCCCCTGTTATTGTATGGGAGTGTTTTTTCGGAATAAAGCCACTGATGAATTATGGCACTACGTTTTTAAAAACGAGACCCCCCCAAAAAAGTTTTTTTTGTGTATACTTGTTTGACATTTACGTTTCCTAGTTTCGATCAACTAAGGGTATTGTATTTTACAGGCTGTTACAGACTTTATGATTCCAGTATTTCCATACCGTACTTACAATTTAGCAAACCTTTTGGTAATCGAAAAATGTCTGGCATTATAAAAACAAACCTATTTTTATGTACATTTTCATTTCCAAAATGTTCAGCTTTGGTCATTTCCGGTTACATAACCAGTTTTGGGGCCTCAGAAATTTGTCAGACGCCAATCGTCGACACGCTCGTAACATATTAGAAAATAGCCCCTTGTTTTCCTCGGAAAATGTGACTTTGGAAATGTTCACTAGCTCTTAGACTAATAAAGCAAGGAATGTATTCGACTAAAACGACACAATAAAATAGAAATGTTTGAACTAAAAGTGTGGAATAGGTGAATTAAATATATAGAACAAAAGTCATCGCTCACCAGACCCAAGAAGATCGCATCAATGAGCTAATACTAAAAGCGTAACAAATAATCGGTTCTATAAGCAATTAACATTAAGCCAGTGAAGTAACAACTAAAAACTTAAATATACTGGTGCAAGTGCTAAATAAAAGGTTGTGAAATATTTGTGAAACGTTATTCTTCAATTTGCAAAATCCACATCGAATCGTCTACAAAATCATAACAATTTTATATATAAGCACACACATTATTTTTTAAATACGTAAGAAAACTTGCACACGTTATATAGTTAAATTAAACCAGAATTCGATTACAATGTTCAAACTAATTAGATGTCCAAGGCTAAAATACTAGACGACAACATTAAAAATCAAAAAGTATTCGTGATTAAAATTCCTAATTAATCTTTAAACAAGAAAATGATTGATTTGACGAAATATCGCGCATATATCGTATGTAAACACAGAGCTATTACGCGATATTTGCTAATCATCTTATTTCATGATACTCGCGAGTATAATATATACAAATCATTAATTTTCTTTGTTTTCCACACACATTTTCCGATTTAAGAATCATAAATTATAAACATAATAATGTTTGTTTATATATATATATATACACGAGTATTTGTATAATATGAAACAATGGAAATGTGTAATATGTAACATTTTTTATGAGATTTTTGTGTTGCGATAACGGGGATGTCTCGTATCTCGTAAGCGTATATAATGAGCACTATGGTGTGTGCTAAATATATAACATCGATGCTACGTTGTGAACTTATACCGTATTCATTGTACAGGTGTGTTTTGGTTCTCACATTACGATTATCCCGGTTAAATGTTGCACTTGTGACATAATTTTATTACACATCATTAGTGCGTGGTATCACCTATAGTATGTCAAGCAACACAAAACTAATTACGTTTTCAAGTTCATTTAGAATTTCGACTCGTCGACAATGACAATGAAAAATTATTAATAATTATAACACTTCCGCAATTTTATGTTTATATTAAAATTTCACTCGATTTCATAAAACTAACAAAATTATTAAATTAGTGTGAAAGGTAGCGAGAACTACCTAATTTCTAAATGATACACTTATAATAACCACGTTCTTCACATTAAACTTATAATTAAAACTTTCATGACTTACGTGGTTCCATATTCTACTGGTAAATACATTTTAAGTACACCTAATTTTATTTCATTGGCGTTATCACGGTGTTCCGTAACCTTTAAACGTAAATATTAAGTATAGTGATGTGACATTCGAAATTTAAATTATTTAAAGGACTAACGTGATAGTATTTTTAATCAGTTTTATTAGCACTTGCCCAGCCATGACACATCATATCGCGTATATATAATATAAATTCGTATATAGAAAGGCCTAAACCCGCATTCGGCTATATGTATATAATAGAAATTACTTTTTAAAAATTGTAATTGAAATGTGGTTGCACAATTTAGTTTAGAAACAACGAAAAAAAATGAAAGTAATTTCAATTGTCTATGTACCTGAAATAATTGTCCATAGGTAATTTCACTACATACACTTCGCCAAATTATTTTATTATACAGGTCTAGATAACTTTCATAACGTAAACATACGAGTATAAATATTATTAATTTTTTTTACACTAATTATATCATTAAAATGTCATCATACACAAAAAATAGTTTATAGACAATACGAATATAATAACTAACACTTAGAAAGTATTTGAATGAGCGCTGTTTTTATCGCATAATCGATAATTTCGCAAAATTACAACAAACCATGACGAGGATGTACAAAATTATTTAGAATCGCACAGAACAAATTTTTTAATTAAGGTGTAAATACTTACGCATTTTGTGTTCGTGTCCGCTTAAGAACGTCCGTATTATTTCGTACGGAACCTTTTTTATGTAACGTAGGTATTTGGTGATTATTGTGCATTTGGGGACATATTTGATGTTGATAAACCACTTGTTGAGGTGGTGTATAATGTTGTTGCTGTAAATAAACATATCCCCCTGTATTTCCCTGTACGCCATAAGCTGGTGCTGGACGATCTGTTGATTTTTGCGGAAAACTGCAAATATACACAAGAAAAACGGCCATTATAATTAATTATTCGATAAACATTAAAAAGTTTTCACTAAAAAATAATAAAATAACTATTTAAATACCTCGTATCCACTATAAATCCCGAAATACAAATAATCATTTTTATTGTGTCGACGACGGATAAATTCCACACACGAAATTAAATTTCAATTTTAAATCGTGTAAATTAAGTCCAAAACAAAAACTATTAATAAAATAAATTCTGATTTTTTTTACAACTCAATGTACACCATTCTTACTTCTAGCACGTAAGATACGATAATAAAAGGTTGTTCAGGCAAAAGGCTGATGAATTTTCAATAGTGCGACGATGAAGAAGACAAGAGAAAAAAAAATTGTGTATAAAAGAAAATTATATACCATGGTAAAAAACAGCAGCTGTTTTATTTGTTGTCTTCTTGGTTTGATGTTAGTGTTCAGTTTATAAATTTTAGTTTCAAGGAGAGCATGTGCATTGAAACGAAATAACAATTTATTCATATACTAGAGACACACAAATATATACACAAGCAGCACCACATTAGAATTACACACAAACTAAAATTCTACCCCGAATAGTTTATATTGGGTAAATTACTATAAAATGTTTTTATGAGTAAACTTGGTAAAGTGTAAAACGAATGTTGATAAATTCGATATGGGTACTGAATGAATATTATATGGCTGTAGATCACCTGTTTGGGTAACTGTGTTACGGTCCGTAAAATATTTTTTTTGTTTTGCACGTTTTGCAACAATATATGTATGTATTTACTAAAATGTAGGTAAGAATTAAGGAGAACGATGAAATCACAACTATAATTAGTTTAAATTTTATGTGTATGCAGCGCTATATTTGATTTTGCCAAAACACCTTTACCAGGTGTTGGTCATAACAAATATTTATGTACAACTATAGTGTGTCGTTGTTTTGGTAGTTAATATTGCTGATTTATCTGCTCTCCCCGCAACATGTTGCACGCCACAGATTTGGAAAAGTGAATCATGTTCCTTCCAGACTCGGTTTCACAGAAGCTATTTGATAATAAGGCATATACTACATTATAAGAATCGCCTCTATAGATGCAAGTTTTTACAAACCAGAAAAAAATTCAAAAACACGGATCACCGAAAATTTTCAAGCTCTGCAAAACATGGGTTAACCCATCAATAAAAATACATTTATTAAACGAAATTTGATGACTTTAGTACTTTCTAATGGTCTTTTTTATTATCCCTATACTATAAACAGATGAAAGTAAAGTATTTTCAGCTGTTGCAAATAAAATAGAAAAAAGTTATTTTACTAACTTTTATAACTGCTTTCCTTTCTATACCTTTCTTTAATCTTAATTCTAAACTCTGTAATCTAAAGCAACTAATGAACATTTTCCAATTTTAGTTAATACCAGAAAAATGTTGAATGTTAAAAATTGAATTACTTTTCTTTTATTTTTCACTTAATATTGTCAATTATTTTGGTGAAAATTTTAAGTACTGCGAGTAGGCCTGTGGTCCACTTCAAAAAGGCTAATGTCGAAATACATCGCACTTTCTCTCCTTAAATATTGACCAGAGATTCATACTTAAATTAGTAACTGGGCCCCAGGGCTGAAGTCCATTGTTTTTATGAGATAAACGCTGCATCATTATATTGAAAGTTTTTTACTTTAAGTTTCGAGAAAGACCTCAGCGACTAACACCATTTTTTGAGTAAGTAATCATTTCAATTTAAGTAAGGAAACTATTTCTGTCCCGGGCTTCATTAATCTCGATCGTACAATTTATTGGAGATCATAATAAAGGGCCAGAATAGAAATAAACGATAGCTTATAACCATAATTCTTAATCAATCGGCGTTTCTAAAAATGCGGAAAATAATTTAAGTGGTGAAAATTATATTATTGAGTAAGATCACATGGATAAAACGATTGAATAGAATGAGTTCTAGAAGTGCTAAATGTTCCAGATCAACTGCTCCTGGAGCGAATCGCGAATTCCGAAAAGTTGAATTACAAAATTATTGGAATATTGAGTTCACCGCAAAACAATAGTTCTTGTAAAAGGTACTGTGGTATCGAAGCGTGGGTAAGTTTAAAAATATCGAGAAAATAAAACGAGAGTAGGATTTAGTTCCTATCAGTCTTAAGGGAACGAAATACTAAAGTGAGAATGTGGTTATTAAAATTTAAAACGGAACGATAACATTCGAATTTCGTAAGAACCAGTCTGCAATCGAATGTGGGGAATATTGCAAAATTTTAATGAAAACCGCGGTTTGTTCTTTCTGAGTAGCTTTCAGTGACGTGATTAAAAAGACGTTAAAATTCGGACAGGTCGACTTTGTAGTTGCTACTAAAACTAATAAATGAGAACCATTTCAGAAAAGCAACATCTTTATGAAATTTGTAAATACATTCTGTGAAAAAAGTAACGGGAATTGGTCATTTAAAAAGCCTGCTTAAAGGGATTGTAAATTTTTATTTATATATTTATTCATTATAAAAATCTGATGAACTGATAAAATAGAGCACTGTAAACAAACTAAATGACAGATCGCCCTCAAACTTCACGATAGAGGACAGTAGTGCCAACTTAGCGACAACACAATTTTTACAATCCATTTAGCGGGCTTTTCAAATGACCAATTCCCATTACTTTTTTGACAGAATGTATATCATTTTGAGGGTAAACAGGTTTTAAATTTTTAATTCCATACTCTGATTATTAAGTAACTTGTTTGAAAATTGAGTCGATTTTTTATATTCCAACGTTTGTGGAGTAAAATTACACAGTAGCGTAAATGAAAAGTCTAATTTCCCAACAAATCTAAAATAACGACGATGAAGTCAAAAGCAATTAGCGGCTTATAATTAGCTCTTGTTTTAACTTTTATGATAAATTTGAAAATCCCTTCTTATAAAATTTATAGAGATGGACTAAAAAATTCTCAATATGAGCATACGCTGTTGGTAAATTCTGAATTGGAGTTCGGGAGCCCTCAAGCGGACAAACGCCGAAGTTAGATAACAATCGATAGGCTTAAAAATATTCTTAACCTTAAATTGGTATTTTAACTATGTTAGTATTCCAATTGAATCAGCCACGAATAGTCCGTATGTTGGAAATAAAATTCTGCATGACGGTTGCTCAATCTTAATTTTCAGTTTTTAAAAGACCACTTTAAGGTAATGTACAACTGCGAGAATTATTACAATAATTTAGGCCATCGAATCACCCGAATTTTTAATACCATTATCGGTTTCCGTTTGTTACGGTTTCGGATCGAATTTCGGGTTATGAAAATTTTATCAAATCTGGTTTTCGGTACTGTGTAAGTAGTAAAAACAGGTTAATTTATTAATTTATAGACCCGAGAAGTTTTAATTCTGAATAAATTAAATAAATGCCTTCTCCAAGCAACTACAATAACTATAAATTTAGAAAAAAGTTCGCAAAATACACAACCAAACTTATGTTAGTTAAGTACCTAAGTAAGGAAGACAAGGAAGTAAGGAATTCAATTCACCAGGGAATTTGGTTCAAATTATGATTTATTTGGTAGATACAAACTTATTTGAATATTCTTATTGTAGATTTATTGGACTAATTTGGAAAGTTTACGATTATGGGGTCCCGTGGAAATTTCACAGCAATTATTTTTGAAGATGATTTTGGAGTTTCCACGGAAAGTCTGCGAGTGGATAAATGATTTAATGTGATAAGACAATTATAATGTTCAGAAATGGATACGGGTTAGAAGGATTGGTAAACATTGGATTTTCGCAAGGAAGTATATTCCTAATCAGAGAGACGTGCAACTTTTTAAGAACGTTTATGAATTTATAAAAATAAATGGAATTTCAATTTAAACATTTTAACATTTAAAGAAGTTTCATGAAATTTGTATAATACTTTTTACGTTTTACAAAACCGTAATCACACTTTCATGATTTAAATATTGTTTAGATAGCTTCACAACAAATTTTATTTTTCCTTCTCATTTAGTATTTAACTTTATATGGATTAAATTTTGTGTTTTATTTTTGTGTGCACGAAATGTTTCTTCAGGAACAAAAAATAGTTTGATGTAGGAATTTGTGCAAGATACATTTTTAAGAGAGACACTTATTTATTTACACAATATGCTTTTTTATGAACATCACTGATTATTTCTTGTGTAGGTATAATTAACGATTTTTGCGGACATTCTTAAAATACCCCTTTAAAACAGTTTTTTGTGATAATTAAATAATAGTAATCTGTTTCACAGGTTCTCCCAACAGATTCGAGTCTCTGCCAAGAAATTTGGACTAAATTGGTAGCTACACAAATTAGTAAGCTCTGCATAATGAAGACTTTTTGTCTAATACATCACCCGCAATGGTTTTGCACACAATATTTTTTGTCTGTGCAATTTAAGAGAGACAATGATAATCCTAACAATCGGTCCTCGATTCAGTTGTTGTAATTAAGCATCTACAACAACACCCTTTACTATACCATGGTACGAAAGGTCACGCCAAATATTTTGTCGATTTTGTTAGTTTCTCTGAAACAAGTTTCCTCTGGTGTAACAAATTTTTTTTTGCTTCCGATTGGTTATTTTAATTGAAAAAGCACCTGTAAAAGTTTAGTCGATTTTTTGCGGCCGACCCATTGCAGTGGTATTTATGAACAAGAATTGTATGAAACCGACACAAAATCGATCAGTGCAGAATGTTTTCCACCAAAAAATAAACACTTTACAGTCATTTTTGCAATTATTATTTTCAATTCGACCGGATATTTCCTAAGCAAGACGGCCTTCCCAACGGTTTTTTGTTCTAAAACATCATTTCAACTCAATAAATTAGAATTCCATAAATAGGATAAAATTTCAATGCGAACAACAAATATATCATGTTTTGCACGATTTGTATATTTAGTTTTGCAATGTAAAGCAAAAAACTTGAATAAAAAACTTACATCTAAACAAACACAAGCTATACATCGGTACCTACATAACATACATAAGTAATTTTAACAACTTGAATCTAAACTCTTTCCATTTTTTATGTATTTCGTATACAATATATTTCTTATTGTTATAAAATAAATAATTTTATATGCAAATATAATATTTTATGGTAATTCGGTTACACGATTTTACCTTTTAATTAATATTTTCTTATTATTTTAATAATAGTAATGGGTGCAGCAATTATTATTCAAAACTAGTGAGAGATTAATTAGTAGTACACAAAAAAACCGTACATTTCGAGGGATGACACTACACTATTAAAATGCAAGTGATTCATCTTGGGTTTCGTACATGGTTTAAAAGTAACACAAGACCGATATTGAACAATAAATGTATGTTTGAGTACACACATGATGCGTAACTACTTCAGCTAATCTATGTCGTATTATTACATATAATAACAGAAGAAGCATAAATACTTACAAACGTTTGATGTATAATCTGTAATTTCAATCAGACTACAAATTTAATTTAAGATAAATAAAAGAGAATGTTACCTGGAAAGATTTTTTTAAGTTTATTCTTATGAATTAAAAAAGATTACAAATTCTTTTACAGAAAAACTTTAAAACCAAAACAAAATAATATTCAACATGTGTTCATGATTCTTTCATCGAGCAACCTACATGAAAATAATATTTTGGAATACAAAATCACTTAACCATTATTTTGGATTGGTTGGGATGAAGGCAGCTGGTTTTGTTAAATTTGTATTATAATTTTATGGAGCAGATCTTTATTATGTTTATCTACCAGACACCTTTCAGGACCAATATACACATACGTGCATACGTATATATGTACATAATAAATCATTGGTCAACATTTTTATGTTCGTGTGTCAAATTTATAAACATTTGTTTTAAAATCGAAACACATGGTCTTTATTTAGAAGCAGCCACCTTTAAATATTTTCATCTTAGATTGATCGCATATGATCCACCACAATGTGTGTGAATGTTGAGAACAATGAACACAAAAGCAATCCACCTTGTCAATGAAAATTTAAATTTACATGATGATATTCGTAGTGCACTAGAAGCTACGTTTAAACAGCTCCTAGATAGGTCATGGTTGGTTAATATACTAATTGATTTTTATTTATCAACTAATTCAAGGTTCTATACACGTAAAACTAAAAAGTAATTTTCGCACGATGATTTAGTGTTACACTGAAAGACAGTAAAATGTGAAATCTTACCTATTCTAATCCGCGTAAATAATTTATTATGTTTGTTTGTATGATCGCGAACGTGATCTCGCAAGTTGTATTCATTATTTTTGTACTCCATACAAAATCTTAATAGGTATTAATTGAGTTATTGTAAGAAAATTTAAATTTTTGTTATTTTTTCTTACCAATCAACCTTGAGCAAAATGACTTGAAGGCTTTTAATTAAGACAAACTTTTCTGTACATATATGATTTCATAAATTGATATTTTTAAATATTGTTGACCATTGTAAAATTGAAAATATTATTGATCACTTTTTATTAAAAACCAATCAGCAGGTACAATTAATTTGGGGTTTTTAATATAACAATTATGTTTATTGAAAGGCAGCTAGTTTAGAGGTCAGATGTAAAATCATTTACCAGTAAGCATATCGATGTAAATGAACTGTAATGAGTTGTAATTCGGTTGTAATTACTTACTAATAAGTGCCCTTCATGAGTATTGATAACGTATGGGTGATTAATTTGTGTGCAATGCCACTAATTTTGTGACAGGTAATTAGCAGTTTATAGATATTACTGAAGTATTTTTTAATTAAACGGTTTGGTAACAGTGCGTACAATTTGTATTACATACATACTTGTTTTGAAGGTAAAAGCGATCAAGTTTGGTTAGCCTCGGCGATCTTCAAACTAGTTACAAATTATATATTATGTTACTTGGTAGCACTCAAAATAATTCAATTTCACGAGCTTTTGCGAAATTTATTGATTCGATCTATTACATAAACATTCCACGTTGGAATCAAATAAGATGCTATGGTTTATGCGTGTCATATGGGCATATCAGATGGTATATCAGATGCTATGTTTTATGCATGTTAGAATATAAAAAATACCATAAAACAAAGATAAGTGAGCTCCAAGAAATCGAATAGTTCTTAACAAACTTTCCAGTTATACCCTCAAAAACGATTTACAGAGATTTCATTTACTTTCTAAGCTATCAGATAAAACCGAGTTTATCATCTGACACTACCAACCACTACCACTCTCAAAATGCTGATAAAATTATTAAATTACAATAACACTTACGTTACAAAGCTTATCTTAACACTACCGGTAAAAACATCTATTTACTGGCATTTACTCGTATATCGATCATGAATTTTTGACTCACTTACGGGTTGCTTGTTTTCATATAAAAATTTCAATGTTCAAGTTTTGATTTTTAAAAATATTTAATTTATATTTGCTAGTTTTTGGTAGTCCGTTAAGTAAGTTTCTCTTTGGTATCGTGGACAATCCTCCGAAAATGAATGTTTGTGCTATTTAGAAGAAAGTTTGAATAATATTTCGATTCCCGACTCTAACTTAAGTTTGGTCGGTGATTTTAACAAATTATATGCTTTCATAAGTGTACGATTTAAAATATTACTCAGTCGATTTCGAATTATAATAGGGCTACCTACTCATTTTGTAAAACTCGTCTTTTATGCTCTGCTGTTCGTTTGTAATTCGAACAGGATTGTTTCTCTTCTTTCAGGTATTTGTTCCGGACATTTCGCACTACGGCTTGTTATTTTTTCTTGTGATTTTAGTCACATTAAAAGCCAAATTCAATCTCATATAGTGATTTAAAAAAATTGAATGTGGATCGGTAAAGTATTTTCTTGGTATTTGCTTTGAGAATTATTTAATGATATGAAAAGATTGTTCCAGTAAACATGTTTGAGATTGATTTTTCAAAGCCTAAATGGTTCACATCAACATGTAATTGTTCCTTTCTCTGACCACTCTCCGAAGTGTAATTATAGCATTTTCCATCCTGAGTTTAATTTCACTAGATTCACATTCTGTGTCATATTTGCAAATAACGATTGATTTATCGCATTTTACGGATCTTGTGCTGTTGAACTTCCCTCTCATAAATTGAATGAAATTGTTTAACAAACTGTCTGAGTTGTTAAATTTTTTATTTTCAGCATCTAAAATGATTTGATCATATTTGATAGGGAGTGATATAATGCAACGCTTAGTTATTTCTGATATAATTCAATTCGTGGCTGATGTCCCATAAGATTCTGCTCTTGGTTCGGTGTTTTTCTCTATTTTCATTAATGACATTTCGAGTTACTTAAAATTTATTTAAAATTTACGACAGTGATGAATTAGGTAACAAATATTCCTAAATATAAATTAAACAGGGACCCTCAACGTATGCACGCGGTGGTGTACTGATAATGCTGTGTCTACTCTGGTTTAGTTAGCTTGCATACGCTATGCAATTTGACCGCTTTTGCTAATGTTAAGTTCCGCCTACGACTTTAAAATTAAGTACCTCTACATTTTTTATTTTGTGATGACGTTTTGTTAAGTATGTATGAATATAACATGTGGAAGTTTGAGAATGTTATTCAATGGTTTTTTGATCATATTTCTGTGTTTAGGAATTGTTTTGTTGGTTGTACGAGTACTGATAGAAATTTAGATTTTGAAAAAATCAGAAGAAAACCTGAGAAAATCTGGATTTATAGATTGAGCCGTAAAGGCGCACTATACTTAGAACTAATAGATATCGAATTCTTAATACAACATTATTTCTACAAGGAATAAGTGAAATTGCCGTTTATGGTTAGAACTATAGAACTCACGGCTCTTGTTTGAAATCGTTTGGTTCTTAAATTGTCTTAACTTAAACTATAATAAATATTTTCATAAAATTTTCTTTCGTAACTAATCCAATATGTAAAAAAAATGTAGTATGATTTTAGGGCTACTACCCCTAACTACGAATACTATCCCCTACTTTCAAATATTTTAATGTCAGATACCTTGCGATTGTTTTTCGATTTATGAACTCACAATATACCTGCAGTTTTGTTTTCAGCTGCAAAAATAAAATTGTTCGTTTTTCTAATAGGTATATGACAATTTTTTAAAATTTGCCAAAATAAATCTTTCGATTACAGAAATGGTGTATCGAACGGAATGCAGTGAGTGTATACATAGTCAGAATTTTTTTTACATACTGGTACGGGCACTTATGCATAACCTAAGTTCATAAAAAATCCATATATTATATCCGACATCGAAATATTGAATTTGTGTCATTTTAAAAGAATTTCCCATTTGCACATATGTCTGAAAAGTAAATTATACGTTTGTTTCCTTATGCTAATTAATTAAAGGGTTGTTTTAGGTTTTAAGGGATAGTGAGCTTAAAAGCCGAAGTTATTTCTCTAATTTTCCAATAAAAATCTATTCAAAGGATTTTATATTTAGTCGTGGGCTGAGTCAACGTTCTTTCCACTATACTTTTTAAATTTGTGCCCAACTCAACGAACTTAAAATTGTTTGTTTCCGGATTTCGAGAGCTGGTAATTATATTTATTCCACAAAGTTTGACTTAATTAAAGCTTTAAACAGAACACAACCGGAAGTAGATTATATTTTTATTGTGATTTTCTTAGTTACACCGGGTTAAGACATTTCGCTTAACGTGGCAGAGGATATTTGATAAGCCTCTTGAAAATTACTTGTAGTCCTGTACTACATTATTCGGTCTTTCTAACCCTTAGATATTTTTTTAAAATTTATTTTGAAAACGTCAAAATCAAATTTCTATTAGAGAAACGAAATTATTCGTGATTTAGGTAGTGAGTTATTTAAATTTTGACAAAACCCATCTTCTTCTTAAAGATTTTTAATGGAAGCCATTCGACTTATTATTTTTCAATATCCTAAAAAAAACTAACGTACAACGGATAAATATCCTTTCTAACAATAGATCACATAAAACTATTATGCTGCTCGTAATGCAATTTTAGTTAGCTTTTTCTATAGGTGGTAAGAAGGAATACATAGAATCGTCATATAATCCATGTATGTGAATTTCTATTAAACAATAGAATAAAAAAGGAAGTGGACTTGGTATAGACATTTAAGTTGAATACAAAAGAATATTGATATTCTTTATGTGCCAAATCTTGTGTGTTTGTATAGGGAAGTTTGGAAGGTATACATACTGGATGGTAGAAATGGAAGCGAATAAATTATTTGTTTGCATTTAGCACATAATACAGAGGAAAAAAAATTTTTCAATTTGGTTTTGTACAACCAACATAATGTACATAAAATTTAATTAAAACGATGTAAATTATAATTTTATGGTACATAAAACTCTTAAAAGAAATGAGATGAATAGTTTCAAGGTTTCTCGATGGTTGCTTCTGAACAGGATTATTTAGTGAAAATAATACTTTGTCTTGCTTGGAAGGTGGTCATATAGAGAACACAACAGTTTTACATCACATTGTAGTGATAAAACTATATTTCTTATGTGCATGGCCTTCATCATCCACGTTTATAGCAAACATAATTATTTAATAGACCGACACTAATGAGTAATGAAAAACTAAACACTTTATTTTTTATGTGTATGGAACAAATTATTCTCATTGCCAATTTAAGATAATATTTCTTATTGTTTTGTCGTATGATTTGATTATAACTTTAAATATATATTTTGAAATACCTATTCAAGTTCACAATAAACTAAATATGAATAATAATGTCAATTCTAAACGAAATAAGAATTACCTACACACTATTTCAATATAATGATTCATGTTTGGTGTAAACTATTTAGGTAAACTATCTGGATTCTTAACTAGTTACTACTACTATACCATATAATATAATAACATAAATTGGGATTTCCCGGAAAAATCACATACATCACACACACAAATTATAATTATCTTTTTGTTTATACCTTATAAAAATGATGTAATCGAGTGCTAATACCTCAGTTTTGTCATTTAAATGCAAACTATATAATGACGATGAGCGCACAGTTAATATTGACATGAATATGTGAAACAATGTTATTATCACACACCGACTGTGTGAAAAACGTAATTTTACAGTATACGCTGGAAATTAGTTGACTAGACTAGGTGAGATACAAATTCGTGTTATGTCGCAACTTATACAATATTTATTGCAAACTTAATAAGTAATTAATAAACGTATTTTTCCAATCAAATTGAAGTAAAAGGTAAAAATATGAATTATGAAAAATTAAAACCATGTTACTTGAAGTATTTCATTTTGTAAAAATGTATTCAACCAACGCTTGCGTTTATTTACAACATGTTGCGTTATTAACAAACACCTCAATTGAATGAATTAAAATTAACATGTTTCGTGGACAGAATTGGTTGGTACAACGTAAACATTGTTTTCGATTACAAGCGGAGAAATTGATGATGCTTTATAAATGCAAATGTTTATTGTTGCTTTAATTCAATTGTTTAGAGATGTTTGAATTTAAAACATTGTGTACTTAAACCGCATAATCCATATGGTGAAATCCTAAAGTAATTGAATTTCATATGTTTTTACGTCGACAAACTTGGTATTTTGTAATGTAGGAGTACTTATAGTATAGATTCTTATATAATCAATGCAATGCTAATTAGAAAATCGTTTCTTGGGAGGCCTTAAGGTGAATTAGTACCACGCGGCTACACACACCAATAACAAAATAATTGGTTTCAGTTTCAATTCAAGTTGATATCTTGAAAATATTGCAAGAGGCTAAATCCCACACATTAACAACTAACTATCTGACATTCCTAAAGATCTATATAGAAGTATTTAAATTTATGAGTTTATCAGTTATAACAAATTGTTAAAAAATGTTGGCTACCCCTGAATTAATTATATATTAATCAAAAATATTTTGGTGGATAAGGCGTTTTGTAATAAATTAAATGTATACCAAATGTTGTATGTAGAAATTAGGAATACGATTTGGGTGGTCCTTTTTTTCTATATATACATAAAAATGTATTTTGTTCATCAAACACAAATCTATCTACATAAAAACTATAATCAATTTTGTTTTGGTTTAATCTGGAAGATATTGATTAGATGTTGCTTTAGTTTTATTGCTTGCGGCTTTCCAATTTCATTTAAACATACACACACACACACACACTTAAATACATAAAAATAGGCTAAAAACCTATTTTAATTCAATTTATTTGTTAAAGTGAATTAGGATATATTTAATTTAGGTTTGTTCCTTTGCGAACATCCTTTACGACCACATATTTTATAGTTTTTATGGAATGAATTGAGCGAGAAATACATAGAAAATGAATTCAACTATATACATATTTTGGGGATCATTGGGCTATAAATTATTTTTATCAACGTAAGAAAATCTTGATGCTGTATATTGTACGATAACCACGTAAGATGTTAGCTTCTAGTTTTAAGCAAATACACGTATGTTAAAGTTATTATTATACTCGTTATATTGATCAATAAAAAAAAACGTTGTATCACAACAATACAATCCATTTTTATATTATTAAATTTTCGTTTTGAGGACGTGATGTATCACAATTATCATAAAAACAAAATAAATCACAGTGCGCCCTCCAAACCACATACGAATAACAATATCACATAAAGCATACAAGTAGAAAACTGATACATTAAATTGGGACAATCATATCAATCACAAATAATATAAAACAATGACAATAGTTAAAAGCTCTATATATGTGTAGTTTAAAATTTAACAAGGTTCCCCGCTTATACAATTTCACACGTTCATTACTTTTCGTTCTGTAGTACGGCGACGATGACGTTCAATTTCAATGATATTGTTTTTCGCGATTTTTTTTATTACGCTGTTGTGTCATTATTTGGTGATTTTGTTATTTTCTTATTTTTATTGTGACAATGTCATTTTTATTAATTGTCTTATGTATACATACATACTCGTATATAGTGTATTAATGAATAACAATAAATTAGTTTTTTGCTGTTCAATATTATATCTAGACAAAATGAGACTGTGTATTTATGGGAAATGATTTAACAATAAGTTTCTGTTTCGATAAATCAGAG
This sequence comes from Nephrotoma guestfalica, assembly GCA_963691935.1. Lineage (NCBI taxonomy): Eukaryota > Metazoa > Arthropoda > Insecta > Diptera > Tipulidae > Nephrotoma > Nephrotoma guestfalica. The sequence goes on along the minus strand of OY829914.1, from coordinate 296,201,934 downwards.
AAAGTTAGCGTGAACAAATTATAGCTTAAATTAAAGACAACATCTTCGTATTTGCCAGCTAGACGAGATAAATAATACAAAATTTGTGACAGATCCTACTTCAATATACATATTAGATAATAACTCTCGTTTTATGACTAGTGAGCACGAGTAATGTCTCGATAAGAGATCCAGTTTGGCATGTAAACAATTGCTGCGATAATTACCATTCCTTTAAAAAGAAATAAGTGAAAAAGTTGTCACGTAGTTTTATTTAACGTATTAGTAAATATTTTAAATGTTTTTGGTTAATATCTTAAGAGTTGGCTAAAAATTTTGAAGCTATCATAAAAAATTTATAACGGGTGTTTTTTTAGGAGGTTTGTTTTTCCGATAGATGTCGTTTTATTTTATGACAGTTGTTTTGACAGCTCAAAGTGGCATTTCTACTCAGTATTGTTTGGCAAATCATTATGAATAGGTTAACTCCAGAACAACGTTTTCAAATCGTGGAAATTTATTTTCAAAATCAGTGTTCAATTAAAAATGTTTATAGAGCACTTCGTGAATTTTATGGTGCACATAATCGTCCGTCAGAGACCACCATAAAGAACGTAATTACCAAATTTCGGTCTACATTCACTCTTTTGGATGCCAAGCCACCGACAAGAATGAGAAGAGTTCGTACAGAAGAAAATATTGCTGTCGTTGAGGCCAGTGTCGAAGAAAACGACAATTTATCGATTCGTCGTCGTGCTCAGCAAATTGGACTTTGTCCATCGACTTTATGGAAAATTTTACGTAAAGATTTGGGTTTGGTGCCATACAAAATTCAATTGGTGCAAGAATTAAAGCCACACGACCATCGTTTGCGCCGTGAATTCAGTGATTGGTCGTTAAATCAATTGAACGAAGATCCATTTTTTTACCGTAAAATTCTCTTCAGTGATGAGGCGCATTTTTGGTTAAATGGATACGTCAACAAACAAAATTGTCGCATTTGGAGCAAAGATAATCCACACGCCGTTCTAGAATTACCAATGCATCCTGATAAATGTACTGTTTGGTGCGGTCTATGGGCTGGTGGGATCATCGGTCCATATTTCTTTAAAAATGAGGAAGGACGACGCGTTACCGTGAATGGAAATCGATACAGAACCATGTTAAATGAGTTTTTGTTGTCAAATCTTGAAGATATGGATATGAATGAAATGTGGTTTCAACAAGATGGTGCCACTTGCCATACAGCACGTGAAACAATCGACTTATTGAAAGAAACTTTCAACGACAACATTATTTCGAGAAATGGTCCGGTGAATTGGCCTCCGCGTTCGTGCGATTTGACGCCACTCGATTACTTTTTGTGGGGATACGTGAAGTCATTGGTTTATGTGGATAAACCTCAATCGATTGACGCTTTGGAAACCAATATTCAACGTGTCATTGCTGACATACGCCCTCAAATGCTTGAAAAAGTGCTGGAAAATTGGACCTCCAGAATGACATTTGTGAAAAATAGTCGTGGTAGCCATATGCCAGAAATTGTGTTTAAATGTTAAATGCCAAAAAATTATCTACCAAATAAAAAAAAATTTTGGTCATTTCATAATTTTATATGTGTTTTATTCAAAAAAAAAATCGGCAACCTCTTAAAAAAACACCCTTTACAACTACTTGGTTGCACCTTGCCAACGGCCACGGCGCTAGTATTTGACATTTTGTTGCACTCCCCATCAACAATAGGGTTAAGCGCAAATTCAAAATTTTCACACTTTTGTTAGGGCCAGCGACGAACTTTTCCAAAGCGCTTATTTAAGACTATATATATCATTACGAGTAGTTACATATATATTTTACCAAGCTCATTCATAGCAGACTAGTCAGTATTAAAATTAAACCACTTTTACATATACTCGTATATATATATATATGGCAGCCAGTTGTCCAACTTAAGCTACAAATTTGACTATCTAAGTTTTATGGAAAAAATTAAACATTTTGAGTTTATTAATGAGACCAGTGGCACTGTTCTGGCTGTAGCTGGGAATAGGGAATTGGGAAAAATATATCCACATAATTTTTGTTTGAATTGTATATTTCTGGTAGAAACTATGTGGAAGTGAAATTTTTGTTCCAAGAAAATTTTACTGGGAAGAATAATTTCCCAATTAACTCTGTTTCGTAAATATTTACACCAAACTGATTCCATCAGTAGACCAGACAAATAGTGTCCAAACAAAATTGATATGCACATATTTTCCCAATTCCCTATTCCAAGGGAAAGCCAGAATAGAGCCACAGGAGAGTTATTTTGTATTCCGAAACGAGAGATGTTATCCCTAGTTGTATTTGGCCTTACTAAAAAATAAAATGTATGAAATAATGTTTTGATAACCGGGAAATTACGTTTGAAATTCGTATTCGATAGTAAAAAATTTCGGAATTCGAGTAAAATAACTTTCGTTTCGGAATAAATAGTAAGCCCCTAGACCCTGACTGAATGCACAGTTTTTACATTCTCCCACTGGACAATTTTCAGCAGAATACTATTGATTTATTTCGCAGGGCAAATTTGTTTACAAAAACACCTGCTTCGATTGGACATTTAGATGCTTCAAATTTTGCAGCGAAAATACCGCATAAACTGCACTTAAAATGTAACTGACCACTGAAAATTGTTTCAGAAAGACGGAGTGCTACAAAAAATTACCAGTTGAGTTGTTAAGAAATATTAGTTAGGTGTTGACCATAACATATTTAGGTTTTCGAATTTGCTAATATTAATTTAGTTGATGAAGAGTTTATTAAGTTTTTTGTGCCTACGTCTCGGCCATTTTTTCTGTGGAACCAGCCACGCCGAGTTTTCTGAAGTACACTTACGTTATTTATCATACTGGTGATATGAATTGAAGTTAAATTTTTATTTTAGTTTCATAGAGCTCTTCGGCAGAAAGAGACCATCGGTTGGTCGATTTGAGCAACGTCTACGTACGTTCTTTTAAATGATTGAGAAAAAAATTCATGCTCTAGTTTTTCACATAAATTGAAATTAGTTCATTTTGAAAAAATAAATTGCTTTAAAATATAGAAAGGTACGTTTACATAAATTCAACACTAATTTAATTTATTACTGAAAAAGCCAAGTAACTAATTTTGACCCGCAATAAAATGGGGATCCCATTTAAAATATTAAAGTTGCTTAAACTCAAGAAACTCAATTGCTTCAGTTTCGACGAGATTGAGTTTGGTGCACTGGATCGATCAGTTCGATCAGACGTTTATTACCATTAAAATCAAATTAATAATTAAATTTGATTATATGTTTGTAGAAATACAGCAAAATAGGTTATTGGTCATGCAAATGTGTCCAAATAAAAGGTGTTTTAAGCTTATTCAGTGATATTTAAAAATATGTTTTCGTCATTTCTATGTCTCAGAGGCTTAGCCGCTTTTAACCGAATGCAGCAAAACGGGTTTAGTAAACATTTAAGAATATAGAGTGTAATTGTTATCAGATTTACCTTTTTGACCAAACGTCAGTTAAACGAATTTAGAAAAGTTTATAATCGAAATTCTTTTTGTACAAAATCTAAGGTGAACTACATTTACAAATTTATAAATATAATGACGTATATACCTAAAAGTCATTTTCAAATCGGTAAAGTTAAGATGAAGTTTTACAAATTATCGGCAATTGTGCCTTTTGCATCATAACCAAAGGAGAGCAGCCTTTTGCATTTTATCTATAGATTGCAATAGTGGCAAAAAGAAACCCAATCGAAGCTAACAAATATAACGATTGTGGTAGGTATTTTTAGAAAACAAAAAGGTGTTCATATTATACCAAATATCATACAATTTACTTTTGAAATCAAGATTTATAATTAACGTTTAAATATTCTGTAACAGACATTCCTGCAGGTGACCTAGCTAGAGAATACGGTCCAAATTCTATTATTTAATTGGAAATTTTACATCACCATTTATTATGCCATCAAAATTAAAAAAAAAATCGAAATTACGAAATGGGAAATATTAAAAAGCAATTTTGAATTTTAATTTATCAAACCAAATTTTGTTAAAAAATTAATTATTTTATTTCATAGTTCGAAGTGTCACAAGAATTGATGATCGCTTAAGCACATTTTTAATGAGAGTTGTTTTTTTAAACTGTTATACGTAGTAACGTATACTGCAAACAAAGTAAAAATCTTTAAGTTTAAAGTTGCAACACTAATAAGTAAATAACCAAAATAATAGATATGTTTAAAGTTAGCCGATACTAGGAATTTATTTTAAACATTTTTCCAAGTTAGACAAGAAATCGTTCCGAGGCAAGTTTCCGAATTTCCGTTCTGCTCACCAAAAACTCGAAATACCTCAGATAAGGGCTATATTATGGATTTTGAGCTGCATATTAGTAGTAAGTTCTCTATAATGTTCTCTGGGCTAGCAATTTAATTGAAGTACATATATTTAAATATCGTCCCGTTCATATTTGGGATATGATTTTATGATGCATACCCTAAAATTTAATTCTTGATCAAGTTCGTAAAATTAAATTAAATTCTTAACCCGGAAAACTTTCCATGGATTGATGTTCCCTATAATTTAATTGTTCACTAATTTTTTTAGTAAATCATTAGGCTGGACCAACTTCACATAAGTTTAAATCGGTTATATATGGATGGATTAGTGTTGCCTGTCGATAATGCTTTTTATTTTTTGGGATAGGAATCTAAGATAACTTTAAAGAAGAAAACTGCCTTTTCAGTCTATACACTTTTATTCCGTTTTATAAAGGAAAATTATAAAGATACTCTTGGTTTTCTTCAAAGTAAGATCTTTGATTATTTAGGCAATATTATTTTGATTTATAAGCATTACGTAGCAATGAAATTTGAAAATTCAATTTTTTCAAGTCAACATCAACATTCAAATTTGATTAAGGTTTGAATTAAATTTATATTAACTATGTTTTACTAGGCTTTATAACATTGTAAACATGATTAGGTCAAAGTAATAACAGTTTCTTTGTGCAATAAACAAACATATTTAGACATAACTATGGAGTTCAAACAAAGATATACCACTCTGCCATTTAATTACGTTGAAAGTAGATTGCGATCATATAAGTGTGCATACGAATATAATAATGCATTATGCATCCATGCGCGCACGCCGGGTAAATAAACTAAAAGTAAAATTCCATTTCATAAACGTGAATTATGAATATTGTTGTCTCAAAGCGATTAAAATAATGACATTCGATAAAAATCAAGTTTCTTTTATTATATTTCTTATATTTGCTATACACAATTTACCAACAGATATCCGGGTAAGTATAGTAAAACCGCGCCGATGAGGCAATAATAAAACCTTTGTCTTGCTTAAAACGGCTGCAGTGACGTTAATAAACATTTGGCAAAAATTGTATCGTCCCAATTCAATTTTGATTACTGTTGTAAAATATATACGTAAACACAATATGTAGCAATTGAATCATATTCATTAATATGTACTCAATTATCACTTAGGCAAATAATATAACATTTAAACTAAATAAATCAATATTTAATTTACACAAAATGATAAAATATTTATTGAGGTTGTATTTCTCGAGATCGTTGTCGTCGTCTCAATTTTTTTATATGTGTATTTTTTATATAGCAACAGTAAGAATATAATGACCCTCAACTTTGTCTTAAGTTTTATTCTAAATTCGTATTTCGTAATTTTAATATGTATATAGATACGCCGTCGTCCAAAACGACATGACATATGCGACATAATTAATATGTTCCATTGTGTTTATTTATTATGTTAAATGAGCTACATTTTAAGAATTCTAATCACAAGAAAGGTTTTTTGTATATTTCTGTGTCATTAAACTTATATTGAGTTTTACATACCTAACAGTTGTGACATGATGACTGGTCTGCGTTCGCGATTCCGATTGAGTTTTATGGGAATACGAAACGACAGTAACATGTCGAGTCGTTTGTCTTACAACACGTCGTACACGAGCTTTTCCATCACTAATAACAACCATTGTTGGTTCTTTTCCGTTGCCATATTTTATAAACGGTATATCCGCTTCAGGCATTATTAATTATATATTATAATTTTTTTTTTATTTATCGATTAAACTTTAATATACACTTATATATTATATTAGATATAGTATTCACTTTATGTATTACATAATTTTTTCGTTCACTTTGGTGTATTAGCTATAAATTAAAAAAAAAAAGATTAGATTGACAATTCGCGTATATATGGATGCCATTTCAATTCTATCCGGATAATTGATCTGGAGAAAGTTTTTTTTTTGATGAAAAAGTAATGCTAATTGAACCAAAAACTAAAATAATTCTCTTAGTGTTTGATAATAACTAATCGGTGTAACAAACAATTAACAACCGATTATTGGATGTGGCTGTTTTTAGTTTTATGTATATACGGCTATCGTAAGTAAGTAGAAATCTTATGTAGAGGGAAAAACAAATTGATTAGCGTTGAGAATTATACGATTTACGTAGAAAGTTATAATAATCAAGAGATAATTGTGGGCAGTTTGTTGTTGCTGTTGATCTTTTGATTAGCTGGGCACTAACCAAAAATCCTCTTAATTTTATTATTAATTTGTATATGCAGATAGTAAACACATCATGTTCGGTGACGTCATATACAAATTTTAAACAATCAAGGTATTGTTATGAATGAATCATCATAAAATAGCTTTTTGTTTTATTTTTTCATATGACAAAGTGTGGGTGATACAGTTTAAAGAGATATGTATTCATTTAGATGGTTCTGGAGGGATTTTACTAAATAGCTCATGTTTTACGTCACTATATACATAGAAATGCATCCTACAGAGTAACGAATTCCTACTATAGAAAACCAAATAAACATTCATTAAAAATGCAACCCAGGAAGTTGATTAAAAAATTAAAAACAGAAAACGGTAAATAAAAATACGCAGAAATTAACTTCAAACTTTTTTAATGTTAAGCATTTTTTTTGAATATAATTAAAACTCATCCAAAACAAATGTATTTTGATTAGATTGAAGTTTCGGCACAACGGGCAATTTAATTCAATACACACCCAAACAAAACTATATATGTACATGGTAACTAATTTGGGTTAAAATAATTTCACTTAAAACAGATTTAGCCTATATAAATTTTAAGAGACTGTCTTATTTAAAGTACTTAAGACAAAATGTGTGTATATACAATTAAAGTTATACATAACATATTGTTTGTTTAGTGTGTAGTAAGAAATCAAAATTATCGCTTTCTCTCGCAAGTAAGCAGGCAACCAACCGATTAGGCATTGTTATCATTATGGTACAATAGAACGAATAAGTTTCTATTTCAGGTATTAGGAAGTGTTAGGAGTTTAAAACACCAAACACAATTAATAAAAACATAAGTAGGTTAATTAATAAAACTTAAATTTTTTAAACCGTATACAAATAATAAAAATGTACGGTGTTTCTATAATGAAAACCTTCTTTCCATTATGTAGCAATGATAATGCAAAATGCTTTAAATAAAATCAAAATGGCTGAAATCACGTGCACTTTTAACGGCGAAAAAACGTTACATCATGCATGATATTGTTATTACGCTTTCTTTGAAAGTTTCTTAATCGACACACCTTTACCATATTAAGTATATAAATGTTTTGATTTTGTTAAATACTTCCGGGCCATATAGATTAACTAAACCTATGCGCTCCTCTCTTCTATCTATTTTTACATTATAATTAAGCTTTTCCGGATAATTATTTACACAATATAATTTTCACATGTGATGGGATAATCCCAATACAACGGAAATTGTGTATACAAATTTAATTAAATGTGCAAATCACGCGATCAAACATCGACATCAATCAAAGGCTAATACCCGAATATTATCGAAAGTATCACTGAACTTAGCTTACTGTAGTGTAAAGCCTGATTTTAGTGCAACCGCAATAACAACAACAACAACAACTACCCACAATTAATTTGACATTTAGAGGTATGTTATATTTATAAGAACACAACCATATGATCTTTATTTATCTGTTCTTGTATTTTATATATACGTACACATATTCTTTAAGACTGTTCAACCACAGTAAAATTATAAGAGCTATATGTACAAAAAAAAGTTGAAAACATTGAAATAAAGCAGAAATTGTTGTTTTGGGTTTCTCCATTTAACTGACACCCACATCAATATAAAAAAAAAATATATAAATTGGATTTGTTTGTTTTCAGACACCACAAAAAAATTAATTTAAAACCGCAAAAGTTCAAACCTGATAAAAATACAAAAGGGTTTAACTGTAAAATGGCGGTAAATACGTATCCAATATATGATGCCCTAATGACACCCACATAATACGAACAGATTGTCAGTTCAATATACACTATACATAAACAATATTTTGTTATTAGTTTATAAAACGGAAGTAGAATTGTCGGAAATTTGAAACTATTGTTGGACTTTCTACTTTACAACTTTACTATACATTTTTTTCTTGTTTTATATTATGTTATGCATTCGAATGACAATTTTGGCGTAATCCATAAAAATTTGTAACTACATAATAAATATTATATATTGTGTCTCAAATCACAAAACTATTTATAAATAAATGATAATAAACACTAAATCACTATTACGTACACAATATTTATAAAACCACTATTTACAAACTAATAATAATAACAATAAATATTAAATAAATAATAAAAACTATTTTTTTTAAATTTATAAATAAAATATTAACGCTTTTTTTTAATAATACGTTGATACGGTTATATTTCGAGCCACGATCAATTCAAAACTATTCGTATTTACAAAATAAAAACTTTTTTTCTTCTACTGGAAAGTAATTTACTTGAAATCCGCTGTTTTTTATTTTTTTATTTTATTTTGTGAGCGCGCTAAAGTTGTATGTATGTAAAATTATACAGTGTATATAAAATAAACACATACCATTGTATAGTTGGTCATACAAGTTGTTTATTTTCTATATCATAAGCTTGCATTATAAAATTTACTAAATGCATCGTAGGTAAAACAATAATAATTAGCGGAAAGTTTTGTGCAAATAAATAAACGTGAGCTTTTTAATTAAGGGGAATTTGAACTACTTCGACGAAGAAGTGGATCTGTAAAATTGATTAGTTTAAGATATCTCGTGAATTCAGTTCAGTTCAGTTTTAAAATTTGAATATCTACATCGTAAACATGATTAGAGACGTTCCAGTCAGGATAAATTTAAATAATAAAATTCTGGAGGGAGAAGGGATGTAGTACATGATGTATACCGATGGAGATAAGCCATTTTTAGGTAGACGTAAAAACCTCTTGAGCTTTCAAAAAATATTTGTTTTTCTCTGTTTTCTATAGAACCAAAAGAAAGAGAAATGAATTTAAAAAAAAATGGAGGTGTACGAGGGTGTTTCATAAGTTCGGTAAATCTATATGAAGTAACGGTAATATGGATTATTTGTTTTAATTTCTGTGAGTGATTTACTGAATACAAGTTTTAAAATTTTTAAAAGTCTAATCGTGCTGTGAATCGTCAGGTGGTACGAGTACCACCTGACAGTAATTCCGAACCGCAAAACCAAGATTATCTTTCAAATTAAAATCAAAGCACGATGTTCAATATTTTGAACAACAATAATCGTCATTTCGCCAATTCTATAATTTACAAAAGAACTGCAAAAACCGAAAGAGTTCGAACAAATTTATTTTTTTCAAAAATTTTAATTTAAAATGCCATCTGTGGACCACATTCAAAAACGTCTGATCCGTCATTGCCTTGAATTTCTAGTCAAGCGGTTACAATTTATTTTAAGTCATTTTAATTTCGATTTAACTTTTTTTTATTTAATGGAACATTCTGGAGGTTGTAACTTTTTTATTAAACGATTAAACGATAGTGAATAATCTACCAAGTCTGACGGACTGATAATAAAAATTCAAAAATTTCATATGTAATGTCCACAACCAAGGACGGTCCCTGTTTCTGATAACGTCAGCAAGAACCATATTTGTTTACCAGAACTATCGCATTACTACTCGTTTGCTCGAGTATTGTAACATCGTATCAGTGGATTTTTTCAATCTTGGATGTAATCTATAATACTAGTACATATGTCCAAAACTAAAATATTTTAAAAATAATTAAATTTTTGCCTCGCTCCAAAAGCTACACACGCCATTGTAAATGAGCAACAGCTGCTCAAAGTGATGTATATTGGTTTATGACGTGAAGTTGTGTAAATAAATTTTATGTATAAGAAATAAATAAATAAACATATAGAGGCAGCTGTACCCTTATCTGGCGGACAGTATAAACTGCTAAGAAAAACAACTCTGGAACAAAATCACGATAGTAGGGAATCGAGGATCATAAGTTCAGATACAGGGACTCGAAAACCCAGTACCAGCGACTATAATGAGTGATCAGTGAATCGCGAGAGATCGCGAAGTTCGTGCAACGTTCGTTTAGAAATAACATTCCTGGTGAGATTTTAAAGTTGGTTAGTTTCATTCGAACATAGCATGAACGAACAAACAGTAAAATCGTCGAATGGCTACAATGTCCTAGGAGTGCCAAACCTCACCTAAACAGAATATAATTGATGTGAGACTCAGAATACGCCAACCGTCTCAATTCGTTGGTCAGTGAAGCAAAAAAGGCGTCTAACACTAAAAGGAGAAGGACGAATGAACAAAATGCACCGATTCGGCACGCTTGAAAGAAAGAAGTGACAGAACTGACGAAACTATAGGTCTAATTGACCTAAGACTAGTAGTTGGGCTGAAACAAAACACGCACATGCTCGTTCTGCTACCATCCCTTGCTGGGATCCAAATCAGAATAAGGTAAGGTACAGTGAGTAGGTGCGATCTGCCGAATTTATGAAAAAAGTTGGTCATAAAATGCTGCAAGTGCTGAAGTAAGGACATATAAAGTGTTCCATTGAAAAGGAAACATCCTGAAGTAATTTCCAAAATATTTAATTTTGCGAAAAAAGCCCAGTCACAACTTAATTTTGGAGGGGGACAATATTTAACATTAAAATGATAGTCGTTGGTTTGCCACTTTCAGCTCCAGAGACGGGACTTATATTTCCAAACGGAACTGCTAGAACTGGAACTGGACGAAACAGTTTTATCCTTTAGATCTATTAATTATATTGTTCTTATTTAGATATTAATGTGTGTTAAAAAGAAGAAGATTTTTTGTTTCCTGAATAAAGTTATAGTAGACTAATAAATTATTTGTTTTGTAAAACGATTGGAGATACATTTAAAAAATGGTCTACGCAATAATTGTTGTGTTTGAGATACATTATGATTCTTCAACTTAAATTATGATCGATAAGTTAGACCAAAATATGGACTGAGCTTGTTCGAAAATATGGGGATACCTGCTGTATTCTAAATATTAAACATAAAAGAACGAAATCAGTTACAACTGAATATAACTAAATTGGTATTTTGGTGAGTACTTCAAAATAATTTTTAATTTTTCACTTAATATTTAAAATTTTCAACATAATGTGTGAACTTTTTGGGAAGAGGTGTCCAAAATTATTCGGCAATACAACATACCATGTTGGCTTTTTATCAGAGCCCCATTTATTATGAAAAGTTTGTCTACGTATAATTGTCGATATTGGGATTATCAAAATTTACTGGCTTACACGCTAATTCCATTAAAGTTAAGTGTTTGGGCAGGTGTTTTCGGAGATCATATTGTAGATCCATTCTACCCACTGTACTAGTCACTGGTGATAAACTCAATTTTCGTAGAAGTAGATCTGGATGCACCAGTTTAAAAGACCTTACATCTATCTAGCGGCAATGAACATAATTGTAATCACATTATTCCCGCAACAAACTGTTATGATCCCTGTCATTATTGTAGTACGTGGTTTGAAAGGAGTTTCCTCGGTATTCAGAAAAGAGCTGACTGGTGCATTTCAAAAATTTCGGGATTCAAAAGCACCTTCTACAAACAGCAGAACATGGAGGGTGAGACGCTACAAAATGGTCCGCCGTGATCACTCTAGACGCCAAGAAAGTCTTCAATTCGGTTTCAAGATATGGCTGGAATGCGAAGTAATCAAGTTGGCTCAAAATACTTCAACTAATATTCCTGTGCACGTTTTAAATGATTTAATAGTCCACGCATATTGCTGACATTTTAAAATTATGAAAGATGGACAAGCCAGCCCATAAGTTTGGGACCAAAAGTAGACGTTAAAACTTATTTATTACATTCCGAACAGTCGAGAAAAGAGACGTTACAAATTGCAGCAATTAGATATTGGTTCAGAGAGCGGCAGTTCTCCCATCCCGTTTTGATAGAGCAAGACTTAAATTTTCAATGGCTTACTGGCACAATAACAATGCATATTTACCCTGGGTACTGAAACTTTAAAAACGATTGTAGGTCCTGACATGGTGCATCCAGAGCAGATTGAGAACAAAATTCGGTATTTCTGACAGCCACGGGAAAAGCTACAAGAGTGATGAGTGGGTACTACTCTCTCAGTATGCTTCGCTGGAATACAATTCAATCATCGATTTACCGTGGCCGGCGAACTAATTCTTTCCATTACTATAAAGCTGACGAATGAGTTAAAATTTGTATGGCTTGCTATTTGTATTTTTTTGTGAAACAAACTATTGTTGTTTCCCGTATAAAATTTCACTACCGCAGAAGGCCTCAAATGAGAATGGAGGAGGGTAAATCCAGCAATATAATATTGGAAACATATGCGAATGATGGATATTGAAGGTCGCCAGAAAGGGTAATCGTTACATACTGGTGTGTATGGACTACTTTAGCAAATGAGTTAGACCCCATCCGAATGCAAACCAAGATGAGCGAACAGCTACTTATGAATATATTTTTCTGATTTGGTGATACTAAAACTACATTCAAATGAAGATGAACATCTATTTATATGTTGATAAGCAGTACATGATAGATGAGAGAACTGGCCAACCAAGGACAGTCGCAAAGCAAGAGTAGGTATGTAGTTGATGTAAGACGGATACTGACATGTTTATGGCAGTGCCTTTCGGAAATACTTCTACAAATAACTGATTTTTGTATTTAACATTTGCATGATATTATATAGTTGATAAACGCTAAGTTGATAAACCTGAAATGAACAGTAACATAATTTGTAGTAGTTCAACACTGATAACTAGGCTTGAGTATTATCATCTCGTGGAGTTTTGAACTAAACGTAAAAGCCTTTTGTAATAATAAAGAGATAAACTTCGCCTATATGTTACGGAGATCTTTAACTTTGTTTTGACAAAATGCAACGAGCTTTGATTAACCAAGAACACAAATTCGCCCGAATTTGATCCAAAAATAAACAATCAAAATTATTAGCAGTTTTTTCATAGCTAATTAGGGTAAGCCATCGGCTTTTAAACAGTTTTTTTGGTCAAATATATTTCATTCTAAAAAAAAACAGCACTTTGATAATACGTTTTAAGAATATCCCAAAGTGAAAATCGCTCCATTTCGATTTTGACAATCGAATAGAATGTCAAAACAACACGTAGTAAAAAAATGACATCATAGGTCCCATTCCGAAAAATCCTGACTCGGGCTGGCGTTTATTTTTGGATAAGATTTAATACCCAGTTTGCATTTTATAATATAACTCTCGTGATCTAACATTAGTAATGAACCAGGCGTTGCTTGTAACGGTTATTGGGAGATATGACCTGCTAAAGTTTCTGTAGACGAAAATAACATAAAACCAAACAAAAAAATTTAGTCGTTTTCGGAAGCTGAGTTGAAGAAGCGGCTTCGCGTTAAATGTTTTCTTTTTACAACAACTATACTACTACTGCATTGTAACATTCTGTTGCTAAGTGCTAATATTGGAAGATACCCTTTCAGTTCTGAGCGCGCGCCAATTATATAAACATAAAATATTATTATAAAAGCAGCAGTTAGTCAGTTTCAAAAAGCTATAATGGTTTTGCAATCAAATTTGCATATATAACTATACGACATAGCACAAAGATGGATGAAAAACTTCTGACAAAACCACCCATCTAACCACGTCGCGAAAACTTGAGTTGTCACAGGAATTTTATCATCTTCCACAACAATACAATTAATCTTCCGTTTATGAAATTTATTTAGTATCTCAGTAGTTCGAAGTTGGAATTGAAATTTCATCACAAAAAGTTAATACATAAATTTACCTACACACATAACTGTCAGAAAATTACTAGGATGCAGAAAATATTTGACAGGTAGGAGGTTTACTGCTAGGTCTGCAGCAACCGATTATGACGAACAATTAATAAATAATAGTTTAATATTGTTAAAATTATTAATTATGGTTTGTGTGAGATATATTAGTTAAGGCAATTGGTGTTTTACCATTAATTTAAAAAGTTCGCGGTTTCGGAGAAGCTTAGAAAAAGTAATATTAAAAACAATATAAGTTATGTATAATTTAGTATTTATATTGTATGACAGCCTTTTAACATTCCTCTGATTCAAATATTTGGCTAGTTTCGAATTTTAGCTGAGTTTTAAGTGTGAGATAGCTTTGGGAAGAGTTTCAGGTGAAATCAAAACAAAGGCTAAGATAAACTCTTTCGAACAGCGAACACTATTTAAAAAAGTAGTATTTGATATACCTTCATCTTATTTAGCAAATTACTACTAATAGAAACGTTTAAAAAGTCGAACAAAAATTAAAAATGTATTTTCACGTTTATATTTTACCAGTTTTAAGAACAAATAACCTATAAAATAAACAGATTTTGCTAGATGCTACTTTGATCTCATGGTTAAAAAAAACAATTCTCTTTTAGATCTAACACTAGATTTCATTTACATATGAACTAAATTTTAAAATCATCTAATTTAATGACAATTTGTCTGTTTACTACACCATGACTTGCAGATATATCCGTCATGATATATGATTGTGTACTATGGAATTGTGGACCGCTAATGTCATGCAAATGACGAGATCGTAAAATGTGCATACACATCCCAATCATATTTCAAAAACTACCTTAATTAAGAAAAATTTCTAATAATTTTCGAATGTGTGACCTCCAAAATAAAAATTTCTCATAATCAAAAGTTTTTCTCATAAGACATAATTCAAAAAACTATACGTAACGACACTATTAGTCAGTCAGTCTGTCACCTAACTATTGAGCATATTATTTATCACATTTATTTAAAACACATAAACAAATCGTAAAATTGTAATGTTATCAGGTTTGTATAATTAGGTATATAACGCGTTTTAGAAATGAAAATTGTTTTTTGTTTTTTTTTACAAACGTACAGAAAATTCAAAAGAAATTGAAAACCATTGTGGCTTTTCTCTTTTAATATATTGTTATAAAAACTACATAATATTAAATTTATTAAAGCTACAACAAAATAAAATAAAATTTTTCGTGTTTTTGTGATATTGAACTATTTTTACCGTCCTAAGATATTATTTATTTGAGATTTTGACGAAAACAAAACTTTCTATTAAGAAAATAAAAGTAAAATTTTTAAATTTTAACAATCTCTGCTTAACTGTGGTATAAAACTTAAAATGCAGAATTTTGTGAGACTTGCTAATTGACATACGCGGTACCTAGAACTAACTGGATTAATAATAGACATGGATGATAATTATTTATAAACACAATATAATGCGTATAATGAAATTATAATATTTTGGAATTTTTCCAGTTTTTCATCCAGACTAGATTATTCCAAAAATAACCACCGTCTGTCAGTATTATCGGTTATATGTAAGTGTTGATTTATATTACCGAGACGAGTGTCAACTTTTTTGTTACCACAAAGACGAGTGGAGACAACACGGAAGCAAACAAAAATTAATTGAATTGTAATGTGTGAAGACTCAAAATATGTTTTGCTAATTAGCGCAAATATTGATTATCAGCACCTTGTTAATAGTTTTAATTCCTTCTCGTGTTGAAATTTATTTTAATTAGCTATTTAGGTTGAAACTAAATCGATTTTTCTAAAAGTGAAACGAATCAAAAATGCGTCATCTTTTGTCTCCTTTTACGTACTTTTATTAAAGCGGAAAGAATTTTACCCGATTATGGTTTAGTGTTGGGTGTTAATTGTTTTACTGATAAAAATGTTACCTTTGGACAAAACATGAAATAGTGCGACGAAATGGTGATGGTACCGAAGTACATGGGAGGTCCTCACTGTTTTGTCGCCAATCTAGTCAACCTATGTATACACGTTTGGGTACTCCAGTTTCCGGAATAATATTAATCGTAACCGAAATCACATTAAATGTATCGCATCTAGAATACTCTAATCCATGATGCGTTATGTATGTTTATTTCGGTTGTGCTCTAATGATTTGACAATCTCTTAATATGAGTAATAAAAAATCCGTTGAACCGCGCTTTTGTATACATTTTATTTCGTAAAAAAAGTAAACCACCTTTACAATTATCTATAGTCTTACATTATTTGCCTTAAAATAATGATTCTAATTTGCAGGAAATATTCATAATTTGTTTGTTTTGTTAGACAATATGTTTTGAAATCTTAGAATTTAGGAAAATTTTTGGAATTGACAATGTAATGATTCATTATGTCCGTTGGCGACTGAAATTACAATTACTATTCAGGTTGTTTATTCTAAAATGATTTTAGGGCTAGTGTTTCAAATCTATTTCTCATATGCTCCGTGACTTATTTTTTTTAAATATGTACAATACTTCAATTTATTGGCTTACATAAATTAAAATGCCTATATAGCGAAACCGTTTCAATAGTAAGTAATGCAACAATTTGTGTGTGTATAATAGATTTATATTACTTTAACCCTGTGTGGCATATTTAAATATATTATAATTTATTAATACATAATTCAAACACTACAAAGAGTTAATAATCTCTTAACTTTAATTGTCTCTCGATTCTATATAATACGAAAATAGTTTCAAACAATACTGACTTGAAATACCCGTGCAAAAGTTTAAAGTTGTATTATTTTACTAATTGCAACACACACAAAAGTTGGGAGAGTAATTTTAAGTTTAATATACAGTTTGGTACAAAAGTCCTATAATGTATTATCAAAAATTGCAACGTTTCGTGTACGAGTATGTTATTTACGCTAAGTCTTATCACGCACATTAGTTTATTACCGATAATCAAGTTATCAATTGATGTATTCGATAAATGACATATTTATTTACATGGCAAACAAAAAATTCCAATGGAATTATGGGACGCGGCGTTGCGATTAAATACTACAGCTGTTGATCGATTTTTATACGAACAATTTATTGAATGTTATCTCTCAACAAAGATAATGACGTTGGAGTAATTTGTATTGGGTGCATAAATTGGAGGGGTAAAGCTAATTAAGGCTATATTTGGAAATTTAAATTAAGCACTTAAACTCAGCTAAATCAAAAACAATACGTTATAGAGTTTTTGTTGTTTTAATTCTATTTTGCAGAACACCAACCAGGGATGGAATGCTGTACTATCACTATATTCGATTCAGTTTATGACTAAGTCTAAACCCATTTCACTTCTATAAAATTGAGTATTTTTTATTGTGTTCCCAGCTTACCTGAGTAAAACAGCATTATATTGCTACTGTACGATTTCTAAGACTACTACGAGTAGATTAATTGATTTGACTTTTCAACAAATATTTTTTCGTGATACGTTTATCGAAATGTAGAAAAAAGAAGCTTATAATTATATGAAGAGGTGGAAATCGCGATATAAAAGACAACGAAAGGTCGAATAACGTTTAGAAAGAAGGCTGAACCAGCGAACACGCCAGAGCTTAAGTTGGATTCTGTTAGAACAATTTACATCTGCCATCAACATTTCAGGGACCAGTTGTTTTGTTTTGATTAGAAGCTTTTAAGTTTTGGTGATCGTAGCACTAACCACACAGAATGACACTTACATTTTTACGTGTTGTAGGTTGGGAATTTAGTTTATTTTAAGTATAGTACCAACTAAAAAATGACGACTTTGCGTATGCCACTCTGAATATCATTGCGAAAGAGATACAAATTGAAATCGTATTTTAATTTTCGGTACTACACCAAAATTATATCAACAAAGTCTCGCCAGTAAGACATTCAAAATATTTCAGGCACAAAGAAAAATTATTTACCCGGTTGAAAAAAATAAAAAATTCTAGGGGCTGAAACCTTACGAAAAAAATTGATTTTATCATCTGTGATTTTTTGAAATCTTTGAGGATGTTGAGAGATAAGGTAAAAAATAAACGACATATTTTTAGAATTTTTTTCATCTCCAAGTGGTGTGCAATAAACTAGGTTATTAAAATAATTTTTTCTGATAATCACAATTAATCCAACGAGTTAACCATCGCATAGCATTAACATTGTTTTCAGGAAACCAATCATTTATCATCTTCGTCATGTGTTTCGAATAATTATCTTGCTAAATCGCTTTGTGAACAGGCACGTAGCGCTCAATAATGAATTTATTACCAGATTATTAACACTTTGGGGATAATTCCTTTTGCGCTTAGAAGAAATTAATGATAATATTAAATTAAATTACTAAAGTAACGAGTATTTTTCAAATAAGTATAGATCATTACGCTAAATTTCAATTATTGGATTAATTGTTATGACCACAAAAATTATTATGTATCTCACCAGAAATCTAGAAAATCAAACCGATTTTAATTTTTTGTTGTTACCACGTACTTTTTAGGCAAATGGCTATTGAAATTAAAGTAAATTTATGTTTTGGATGAAGGAATTGCGATCGGTTTGGTAGCAATTTTCAGGCCATTAACAATGACATGACGCGTATATATTCCATATATATAACATGGTGGATTTGTGAATTAAAGTACTGATTACAGAATTGTTGCTTGGTCGAAAACCCTTCAAACAATATGCCACTTTTAATATGCCAATTAAAAAAAAATCCTCCTGCAGCGCCGTAGAAGTAGTTTTGAGTACTAAGGGTTATCGGCTATATTTTTGACATTTTCAAGAACTTCTCAAATATATGCGACTCGTATATATTCTATGATAAACGAATAATTTGCACCAGCATCAAAATGGTGGTTTTGTCAATAAGTGTTGATAACTGAATTTTTGCTTGATTCAAGACCGTCAAAACGATGTGTGACGCCACATTATTATATAGAAATAAAAATTATCTGAACCAGCGTCATAAAGGTAGTTTTTAGTTCTAGGGTGCTTCAGTGAATTTGTTGACATTCCTAAACACTTTTTCAATGTTATGTAATACGTATGTAGTATCTAATAAATAAATAATTTATCACCAGCACCAAAACGATGGGTTTGAACAAAATTGTTTCTTATTTTTTTATTTTTATTTATTTCTATTTTTATTAATTCTCTAGAACATTTCTAAAATCTCTGGCTTTTTTCTAAAGCAATATCGCCACATGCTTCACAGCCTATTTCGAATGAAAGCTTATAATAGGCGATAAAGCCGGGACATACATAAATAATTAACAATAATAAAATTAATATTTTAAATATAAAAGAAAAGTCATAATTAAAAGAGCATGGTCATTCATACGCGCCATTCTAAAAATGTATTCTTGAACAATTTTAGTAAAAAACCATGGTTAATAAAAGAATGAAAGACACCGCTACC
The DNA here is from genome assembly GCA_963691935.1 of Nephrotoma guestfalica. Taxonomy (NCBI): domain Eukaryota; kingdom Metazoa; phylum Arthropoda; class Insecta; order Diptera; family Tipulidae; genus Nephrotoma; species Nephrotoma guestfalica. The sequence continues at coordinate 296,182,230 of OY829914.1, read as the reverse complement.
GATTGGATAAAAAAAAGAATACTCCAGCGTAGACTATGTTATATATTAAGACTAACTAAGAAATTTATATGTACATGCATATACATGCCACATCATTATATAACAATGAGACGAAATCCTGCGTTCAGCGTCGTAGCGATAGTTTTAAGAACTAAGGGACTTCAGCTAACTTGTGTGTTATTCTTCAAGACCATTTCAACGATACACGTATATGTTCTATAATAAATGAGTAATTTGCCAATAGCGCCAGAACGGTGAATTTAGGAACTAAAATTGTATTATCATGCATTATCACGCAGTGTTATCTTCTGCAAGGCCTTTCAGACGATATATGTACTAATCAAGTAAATGAGAATAATAAAAATGACATTTGCATGGGGGAGATTACTATGGTAGATACTCGACCCCATTGGATTACAGGTTTCAAAACGTTTAACTCTCTAAAGTAAAAATATAAGATTGACGAAAATAACAAATCGCATCGTGCGATGTCTCCATAGTTTTCACAGCACATTTATCTGCACGACAGCTAAAGCTTGAAAAAGCTTGAAGCATTGAAAGCTAAAATTCGGAATACTGATTCTTATCAGGCATTACGTTACAAATAAACCGAATCGAATGACGTCACCGACTTATTGAAGATGGCGTGAAATCGGTCAATAAGTTTGAAATAAGTTAGTATTTGGAAACACCCATAAATAGACTGCTGTTTTTGAAGCCGGTATTTATTTGTGGAAAATTACTTATACTTAGTTACGATGAGAGACAATTTATTTGAGCAAGCAAGTATTCACAAAAAACTATAGTGTCTAAGAGCATAGGAAAGGTATTTTTACGCCAATTCGATGCTTATATGGGCGTTCACATGTACTTTTGGCTACAGCTAAAAAGGCTTTCTACAAAAATGGTAGGAATGAGCTCTTCGATGGCGCAAGAGTTTTCGAGCACTTGTGTACAATTATAGACAATGCTGTCAAGATATTGTGCGAAGCTTAAAGTATTTGTGCTACCGTTAATTACTCTATCTATGTCAATAAATACAGATGATTCACATGTTGTTTGGAGCCGAGCTGTGTGTCGATTTACAAGAGGCCGGTCAAATCGCTTATGTGAGAAACTCTATCCATTTTGAGTGATTTACATGAAATGAGGATGGCCGTTTCACTGTTAGGCTTCCTTCGATTGACCCAACTACGACTAACTAATTTAGCAACAGTTCTATAGGAGTCAGTTCAGTTCCGACACCTGGCCATTCCATGATCGAGCGACTTCTCACTGCTATTCGTCAAGCAAACATAACGTGGTCTAAGGATCATTTGTAACAATTGCAGCATTGACACAAACGGTCGACTAGAACAACCAAACATCAAAATAGGTTGGTGCATGAAGTTGCAAATGGGGACTAACACGGGCTAGCATCTACAGAGGCTTTATGATGAATTTACATGTATAATATTGTGTAATTAATATTTTTAAATAATAGTTTTGTATATATGTATTTGAATAATTGTGTTCGATCATTAATTATGTTAAATACTTGTATATAATTCGGTGAGATCATCTTCTATGCAACACAGCTACAAAATATATGATGTTAAACCGATTAACGCATATCACTTTTCTGACTGCATTTAGAAAGTTTAAATATATTCAAGAAATGTCATCGGTTGTAAAGGCATCCAAGACTTGTGCATTATTCCGGCGATTGAGATGTAGTTCACAAAGGCAAGAATAACCGGTGTAAAGATGATTACGATGTAAGATAAATTCTCTTCTGTAGTCTTAATCAATGCCTTGTTAAAATTGAAAATATAGTAAATATAAGCAAGAAAATAAAATACGAGCGACATTCATACTTACAATTTGGATGTTTGAGGATTAAACAACAAATCGGAGATTTCGGCTATAAAGTTCCTAAAAGGCCTTTTTATTTTAATGTAGACAACTTCATCCCTAAATATTTCATTTGCAATATTTATGCAACTGGCTCTGATAGGTTTTTTGGGTTACTGTGGAAAAAACTAGCATAGCAGCCAGAATGGATTAAAATATCGTGCTAAATTTAGCGTTTTACTGTTTACAAAATAAAATTTCTTAATTTCACCGATATTGATCAATTTATATTGACTTTTACGCTGGAAAAAGACTTCAAAATAATTTTTGCGAGTTGAAAGAGCTTGATACTGTACATAAATGGTCAAATTTACTTTAGTATTAACACTTCTAGTGTTTGTCCAAACTTATTAGAATTTTTAGCTCCGGAAAATAAATCAATTCGCCTAACTCCGAAAGCAGCAGGGAAACTTACTTGAAATTATTTTAAAACAGAAATGTTTTAACATGAGACAATGAATCTTCTTTCATTTTATTAGAATTGGAACATTTTATTTCCGCTACACTTTGTAACGAAATGATGTGAGGATACGTGTATTTTAATTTGTGTCAATTTACCCGGATCATTTTGTGTTTTGTATGTATTTCTTTTATGTACTTTATTTAGCGCGCTTTCTTAAAATACTGTATTTAATTTAATGCCCTTTGTGTTAAGTGTAAAATATTTGTAAAACAAACACACACAAAACTGTTACAAAATTTAAAATTCCAAGTGTATAAAATACAATTCATACACGCTAAATATAAATTTTGTTAAATGAAATCGTCCCCTAACGATGAATTGAAATAAACAAGTGGAGATAAATCACATAAATTATGCACGATCAAATCAGCAAGGTCGTACTGTTGCGGTTAAACATCATTTAAATCTCACCATCATCATTATTTTAACCAAATAAAAAACAACGAAACCTTCGTACCTTGAACTGCGCTACCGCTATATAACCACCATAACGTCGACAATATTTTTTTTTGTAATTACAACCGGAAATACTTGTGAAGGTATCCTACGTAATCAAAACTCGTAAATTAAATTACCATAAATTAATCGCTGTGGGATGATAAGAAACGAATCTTTAAACTCGTTGAACACTTATTATTTTATAAGATATAAAGACAAACCACAATCATCTATAACGTAAATCAAAGATATTCAAATTTTATTCTAATTTTTTGTGTGTGCTTTTTGTTTGCAGCGCACGGTCGTTGATAAAAAAAATTGATTTAATAAAAATTTTTACTTTACGTATACATAAGTATATGATCTAACAGTAATCAAAGTCTTAATGTATATTTTTAAAGTTTATTCCAACGGTTACCAATACTACGGTACATAAAATACAAAATAAAATAAGATTACTTTTACTTTCCAAGATTTTATACATCTTCTTTATAAATCCTCTCTCCCGGTGAGGTAAATTTTTTTATTTTTTATTTGGTCAAGAAGATCAAGTATCGTAGAATGTTAGAGATGCGCGATTTCTTAATACATAATTAATAAATAATTGGCGAGGTTCAAAATATATATTTTATGTATTATTAACCGACTTATGATTCCAATACATAGATATCGTTGTTTTTTATTACGTAAATTTCACCTTCAAATTTACAAATTCATCTTAAACCACCGCAGCCGCAGAAGCAAGTTAGACGATGCTATATTACAAATAAAAAACGATTTAAGGTTAAAAGCTTGTGTACAACGTAAAAAAATATAGCAAAAGATAGATTTCTATTTGTTTGTCGATTGCCTTATGTTTGTATTACCTCTTGAGATTGAGAAATACTTATAAGATCTTAAATAAATTCCATCGTGAAATATTGCAATCAAATTTTTATATTACACTGCATAATTTTCGCATGAAAGATTTTATTATATTTGACACTATTGAATACAAAACTATAATATTGTGTGTATGATGTAAAGAAAATATTTGTTAGATATTTATATGTAAAGTAGTTTGCTAAACGATTTGATAATCGCTTGGACAAACGTTTTTGGTTCAATCTTTTTTATCTCAGTTTATGGCCGGAAACTATATAAATTGAAGTTTTACTAGTTATCTGAAAACAGGTTACAACAATTTGATACAAATTTTAATGAAATTAAATGTTTACATATGAAAATAAAAAAGTCGAATAATTGCAAATTAGGTTTGTAGATCTGTTGTTTCGCATATTTTATAAACAATATTTAGACAAGAGTAAATATTTGCAATCACTCGAAACGATATTCAAGTTTTTTAATTTTGAATATTTGAGTAATTATAATAAATAGGCGCCTCTGTTTCTTAATCCAACCTAGCGACTGTTGTGTAGTCATTTTGAGTGTTTTGCATATTAAATTATTTGGAATTGTGACATAAAACATAATAAGTATTTAAATGAATCTCATGGATACTCCGCAAGAAACCCATTTATAAAATATGTCTAACGCCATTCTAGAATTTAACCAAATTTATTTTAGAAATTTAGCTATCTCATTTAAGAACAGTATGAAGGTCCGTTTAGGATTGTTATGCTCCAAAATGTAATGCCGAAACCTTTTTAGAATATAGATTTCTTTTGTAGCAAATCGATACCGGGTGGTGTTTATTTTAACTTGACAAATTAAAATATCTCAAGAAATACATGTCCTACGACATAAAATGTACATGAAAGCTCATTTGTCGCAAGTTATAAGTATTTTAAGTTTTAGTGCGTGCATATAATACCATAGTAATTGGAACACAATGTGTTTAAAATATACTTGTTGTTACAACATTTGTTCTTAGAACATAAAAAAATATTCTGACAACAAATGTTCCTGTGGTAGTCTGTTTTAATGTAGAATCGCGGTTTACCATAAAAAATAAAATATTTTAAAATTAAACCTATTATAAAAAAAAACTTACTTCTTTTTCAACTCATTGTATCTTTTTTATTTCCAATAAATATGGCCATCTTGTGTTGAATTGTTCTCCTTTCTATAAATCAATTTTGTCCTTAATCAGTTTTCCGTAGAACACGTATTTTCCAAAATTTGAATTTTTTCAAGATAAAATAAATACCCGGTATATTCCAAAGCTTATACTTAAGAACTTACGTCTTGTAGAAGTTTTTATATTTTCAGGACAAAATTACATAAAATTTTTTTAACAAATTTAAACAAATAAAATAAAAATAGTGGTTTAGTGTGGCTTGGTCAAGAACGGCGTAGTTCAATTAAATTAAATTTTAGAACCCGCAGTTTTGTTTCAATCAAATTAACTACATATTTTCATAGTACCAACCGAGTTCCACACTATTCATTTGAGAAACAAATTTCCCTAAATCATGATCGCTTGCGCGTTTCGTGATATTTGAAAATTCCCAAAAATTGTTCGACCTGAAAAAAGCCTCCCAATTGTGTTTTATTAAAATCGCTCGTACCACAATTATTTCAAAAAATGGAACCTAGGCCTCACCTGAAGATCTCCTAAATGGTTTTTTGCGACATTAGGACTCATCGCAATCCTTTCTGACATTATAAAACACTTTATACAGCAACTTTTATCAAAATCGATCGAAAACTGTCTTGTATAATCAAAAATATTTATTACTGCTGAAATTTCAAAAAACCCAACAAGGTTAAAAATTTAATCTTTAAATTTATATGAATCTTTTATTTTTCATCATTGCTAAAATTTAAAAAGATTCTACGGAAGCTGCCACTTCCGGCACATAGATTTGCACCACATTTCGCAAATATCTGGACATGCCAAATTTTAATGAAATAAAGTTTTTTTTATTATCATTTCCAGTAAAATTTAGTGATGTGATAAGCAAAAAAAACGAAAAAGCTCTTATGGAGTTTGCCACTATATGAACATCAAACAACATGCCTCAAGCAGATGAAACATCAAGATGGTGATGATTGCATCAACATGGTGCAATATGACGCAAGATAATGTAACAACACTAAACAAGGTGCAACATTCCAAACATTGTGCAACATCACGCAATATGATGCAACATCACATAACATGGTGTAATATGATGCAACATCTCATTAAATGGCGCAACATGACGGATCTTGGTGCAAAATCATGCAACAAGGTGCAACATAACCGAGGGACTGCTAACTTTGAATGCCCAATTTGGTCAAAATTGTTCAAGCCAAATAAAATGATAAAATAAGTTCCCAAGCCCTCACCCTTGACAACCCTCTCACCAATTTTTAGTTCGATCTAAACATTATTTTTAAATAATGGTACAAGGCCCTCTCCACATCTTCCTAAAGGATGGACTCAACATAAACCATTCCCGGGATTGAAACTCGTACCACCGCAAAACATTCCGAGCCGAAAAACATTTAAAAGAGACCCGGGTCTCTTTGAAGGAAAGGAGTTATAAGCGAGTCATGACTGCGTTGAAACTAAGATATGAGCAGTCCATCAGAGAATTATGCACGATACAACTCCAAAGCAAGTTAATTGTTAATAGGATCAGTGACAATGTGTATCGAATACCGTGAAGGTGGCCGAGAAGTCATCCAAAGCAGTAGGAAAAACAATACGATATTTGATGTTTCTGTTCGGCACGAACAAAATTCTGCACAATATAAGTTGAATAGTTTCAACACACAGGGAGTATACACAGGGAGTATACGAGTATTATGAAATTTTCGCCAGGGTTTTTTCGACATTATATTTTTCTACTTCTATAACGTCGAAAATCACTATCATGAATTTTGCAAAAATTTCAATTAAAAACTTTTATGGAACATTTATATGTATAATTAATATAATTAAATTCATTAAATTTAAAATATTCAATCGAATATTAAATAATAATTTTTTGAATATTTTATGTATTTGCCGAAGATCGTTACACACCTTATCTTCAGAGGTGACGATAATATCGAGAAAAAAAACCTTCCGAAAAATGCATAATAAGCCTCCAGAGACACATAAATTTTGATAGACATCAAAATTTATCGAATTGGGTGGAATCGGTTCAAATTTTTGGTGTTTCCACTCCTGTTTTGAGATATTTTCTCATGGTATTAAGCTGGGGAATTTGACCAAAGTAAAATGCTAAGTTTTTAAGAAAGTGAATTTATTACGTGACGTTTTATTTAACACGTACCGTTTTACATAATTTTTATAAAATATAAAATTTGTTAATTTACAAAATATAAAATTATTAACCTAAAATCAAAACATTGCGAATGGTGTGGCGCAAATACGCACTAATTAGACGTGTTTGTTACTAATACAAACACATTTATAAACCATATTGCGTTCCGGGAATTCTTCTCTCATGTCATTTTTTTGGACCAAAAAAGGCAGAAATGTTGTTGAAAAATACCAATATAGATTAGTGATTATGATTCCTTTTTTGGATGGAAGACTGATGAGGAAATCAAAGTGAAGTTACTCGCCGTTTCAAACGTCATCCAACATCAGTTTTTAATGAAAAGCGCTCCAATTAAGGTGATTACGGAGAATTAAGTTCACATAATCCATGATACATATTAGTAGACAAGGATAATGATCAGAGAGATGCGAACATTGTAAACGCAATCATCGCAGCAAAACTAGTTGACTTACAATACGAATTGCTCTAAAAAAAGTTGAAATATCGCGAAGCTAATTGCATCGAGCTGAAAGCAGATTATGTCGAGAAATAAATAAAAATTTAAATTACTAATTCGAGTTTTTAAGGTAAGTAGAGATACAAATAAAATATTGCACCCTTAAATTCAAAGCCAAATTAAACTGCATTTCGACTAAAATGATCGATTTTAGCGAATTTACCGAAAGTTTAATTGAGAGAATCGTAATAGCCGTGGCACTCTTTATAAAATTGTTACGTTAACAGTTAATATTCTAACAAACCTTAAAGTACTTGACCCTAACCTAACCACTAATTTAGTAAAAATTAAAACTGTGATTAGTGTCACCCAAAATTAAAAGAATACGAGTATAATCAACTTTTAACAATAAATCAACTTTAACAAAACAACTTTAATAATATATCGACCAAAATAGAGAATGCCCCACAACCGAATAAGATTCTAAACATAAAAACTTGTATGATGTGTACCTACATAACCATATTGCATATAAAAATAAAGCGGTCACAGGTCAATTAAATTATAACACACAAACATAATAAATTTTATTTTGTTTTGTCTTTTCAAATGTTCTAGTTTTAAACTCGTGTAAACCACGAAGCATAAACCATATAAATTGAACGTATATGCTGTGGTAACGAAACCTTTCGATATCCCACCCAAACTAAAAAACTATTAACTATCAAGTTTTGCATTATGCATTCAATCAATTTTTATCTATTTCGAATGTTCCTTTACGGGGAAGTCGAAAGACACTTACGTAACCATATTTTATTGCATGAGATTTAATTTATGTATTTATATGAAATAGCTATAATTACTAAACTACTAGTTATAATTAACTACTGCACATTTTTTTATAGTATGATACACATTTTTTATAAAAAAAGCTATCAACAGCTACGTAATTGTTTACGACCTCGAGGGTAGTTAAAATAACACCTGTGCACATATCGTGAAGCTTATCCATTGGTAATACTGAGGTTTCCTTAAAATTCATCTTTCGTATTCTAAGCGCACATAATGCACGACCTACATACATTAAGAATTACAAATTGAGTGATTAAGAATTTATTTAAATTTATCAGATTAAGAAAATAATGCTCAAAAACGCCGTTAAATACGACAAACATACATAACTCTTTTGAAACTCTCGCGCATCTTCTTGACTTTTGATTTATATTACAACAACAAACGAAATAAACAAAACAATTCGGTAACTATGTCATAAACTAAAACTAAATACGATACCACAAGTTTTATTACAATAAACTGCTGAATTTAAAATTTGAACTCATTTTGCCTTCTAAAAACAAGTAAAAATTCTTAAGTATTTTAGAAACAGAAATTTATTGTTGTTCTTATTATTAAAAGATCAAATTGAGTAATTTTTTTCTATATAAAAATAATTGCGATCGAATCGGTAATTATTTTAATTAAAATTTATCGCATGGGAAAATTTAGTTCTTGACTCGTGTGGTATATAAAAAATATAATTGATAGTGTGCTATAAGGGTTATGTTTGTATGATTATATTATGTTGTGTGTGTTTATAATGTTATGTATGTAACGTAACATCTAGTAATTGGAAGTTAAAATTTCCACGACTTTCATCATATTAGATCTTACCGTTTCTGTGTTATTTATGTACATATTTATATTTTTAACTACTCAGCATAATTCAAAATTGATTGCTTACCTGAAATTAAAGAAAAAAGAAAGTGAATTAGTTTTTATGTTATAGTTATGTAATTTAGTAATAATGTAAAAGTCAATAAAAATATTTCCATAGAGAGTAAGCGCGCGACAAAGTCACTGACCATTTTACTAAGTAAGTGAGAAAACATTATGATAGTTGATACATGGTAATTAGGCAATGAAGAAGTCTTAAACAAATGGATCATCAAGATGGATTGAGCTAATTTCAAAAGTCTTAACACCATTTCATATGGTAAAAGTATGTAAAAAATCTCTATACAATTTATTTCTTCAGATTAAAAACTTATCTTATTTTTCTATTTAATCAATCTCGTTATTGGAGAAAAATAATTTTGTATGCATTGTCCAATTGGCTGTCATTAAGGCTACATGATTAAATTTGATTGATTAATTTCAACGATGTACTGTGAAATGAAAGCCGGCTTCTATCGAACATTTTATAGACATGTACTTGAAACATACTTTTAACATTTCGAATTTATCTAGAACGAATTGGTAAAACCGCAAATACGCCCAGCCCTATCGAAAATTTGAATTATCAAAGGGAACAGATTTTTATTTCCGTGAATATCTGTTGATGAAAGTAATAATTTTGTTTGTAAATATAATAAAACATAATAAATGTTTATATGGCTTGGAGCAAAACTGTGTTTGTTAACATAATTTCTTGATTTAATAAAAAAAATATTAAATTGGTATTACACGTGGTTTGTACATATTAAATTGCCATAAAACGTTTGCGCCCGCAATAAACAGGCGAACATCAAGCTGAATATTCTTTTGGCATTTTCGACAGGTTTCAAAATTGCATACAACTTTAACCAGAACTTCGAACAGAAATTGAACTCGGAACGTTAACTAGGCGACCTTCAAACTACAAGGATGGAAATTTGTCGATCCATGCATGATTGTCTGAAATTTAGTGAAAGATATTTTAAATTAAGAAAATATGTAAACATAAAAGATTTTAACTACATTTTTAATGTTGAATCCACACTCGTGTATAGATAGCCCTATTGATGTGAAAATATTATTTGCATAAAACAAATGTATGTCTACTCGATTTAAGTTTAGATCCTGCGATTGAGTAAAACATAAAGCATAAATATTTTTTTGAAAAAATCAGCTGATAAGAACCGTTCTGCATATATACAAGGGACATCGCCAGATGAATGAGTTTTCAGTGAAAATATTTTTAAAAAAATATTTTTTGCCAAATTAATATTTTGATAGGCCTTATTATTAAAATAAACACAAAAAATATCTGAGGCGAGATCATGATCGACCGGAAAAATCAATTGTCAATATTTCAACGGACAAACACAAAAAGTTCGAAAAATGATCAAAGTTGGCTTAGATATGGAAACACAAACAAATGAAAGTTTAACGGCCAAATTGTATTTGACAACTATTTCATAATCAATTTTAGACGTAAATTTCTCCCGGTAGAAATTGAATTTCGAAAATCTCCTAGCACATTAGTCATTGCACTTAAAATATTATAGAAATTGTCCTCATCCACTAAGGTAAGTTTTTATACTTCGCGTCGCCAGTCCAACATTACAAACCCTCTGAAAACTGTACGAACTAAAGATAATAAACTTCAAAATGATGACCGGGATAAAATGATAAATTCTCTCAAAGAATCAATGACCAAACTTATGCAAATTATGGAAACAGATATGGGACTCACGTTGCACAAAATGTCTATCCTGATGCAAATGTTCCGGGAAAATCAAAACCAAATGGCGAGCTACCTAATATGGCTAGCACAATATAAATTAGAAGAACCTATGGCATTTTCTTAATGAACAAACATTGACTTCATGATGGAAGTCTGAAACACATTTTATTTGAAAAAATCCCAATTTAATCAGTTTTAATAACACTGAACACGCGAGTCTGAAATTGACTCAAATACACACCAATTGGGTTCAATTCAAATCTTCCATAACGACAGACTGGTTCATTGAGCATCCCACTAAGGCATAATCTGAAATTGATGAAGCAGTACAACATGTGTGAATACGTTACAGCAAGCAAAGATGCTACACGCAACAAATCTACTAAGGTGAAAAACCACCATCCGTCGCAGAATATTCAGCAGATGTTAATGTGTAAACGCACAATTGCACAGGCAAATTACAAATATTATCTGAGGCTCTATTCTTGAAATTGGTGGAAATTTCTGCATTCGGAATATAATTTGCTTTAAAATTCTTTATATTATTCGATTTTTCACCGGCTACTGTAAACATTTTTTCGAATTTGTTTCCAAGTTTCCTATTATTTATTAATAATAGAATGTCATAACTGTTTGGACTTAAATACAGTATTCGCGATGACCATGTAATACTTACCTGGGAAACAAACTCTCATCCTGAAATGCATTACATAAATTCCATAAACCTAAAAATAAAGATTGTAGCAATTAATTAATACTTACCTTGTCATCCTTAAAACTTACCTTTTCATTTAATGCAAAACAAAGGAATCATATGTAAACAATACACATAAAATAATTTGGCCTTGAACTTGAACTTCAATTTAGGAATTTTGGCAAACCAAATTATCTTATGGATACTGTACACAATATTAATGTAATTTCACTTTATTTGTATTATTCACTTTAATTCGTAGATACTTACCTAAAAACACAGCAATTATCATTATACAAAACTAAGAAATTAATATTATTAATTAATTAGAATGTACATTTGATTGTTATGCCAACCAATTTTTTTGTGTTGACATTTCATTAGTATACCACTACTAATGCAATGTTGATGCAACCAAATTTATTATAGAGTGCGGTTTATAATGCCATCTAGTGACCGGTATAACCCTATTTTGATAACACTCTATGATAAATGGAAGAGATTTTGTAATTAACTTATAAGGAAATTATATTTTTTTGTCATTATTATTGTAATCAACCAACGAGGAAACAAGTAAAAAATAAAATTAGCGAATTTAAAGTAGCGCCTAAGAAAATTAAACCAAGTGTTTTGAGTAGAGAAAATTCAACTTAAATCACGCATCCACCCAAATCTGAACCAAATAAACATTGAAATACACAACATATTTTCTGGTCCTTCGAGCCGGATTTGGGCATCAACGCTGCTTTAAAAAAAAAAAAAAAACCGGACATCTTGAAAAAAAAAAAATTTCGAGCATCATCATCGCCTGCCGCTGTACGGTACATTGGATAGCAGCCTCGTGGTTTCTCGATCGCAAAGGTTCCATCATCATCGCCTGCCGCTGTACGGTACATTGGATAGCAACCTCGTGGTTTCTCGATCGCAAAGGTAAGCGTTTTACATTTTTAAGTGATTAGTGATTAGTGAATTCGTGCAACAAATGGCCGACGAAACCATAGACGCCGACTCCATAATTACTCAACAGCATCAATTGCTCGAGTATGTGCACAAGCAATTGACGAATTTTAAAAAGGATCCGGCAGTGAGGAAAACAAAATCCTATTTCGAACGTCGTTTGTCCTGTTTGGATAAATTTTATTCCGAATTCCACGCAAATCATCGTCTAATCATTCCTTTAATAGACAAAAACGAAGATTATCTGAAAAAAGATATTCCGAATCAATTTGAAGAAGCATTTCTTGATTCAACTGCCGAAATAGATGAAGCCTATGCACTCGCATTTCCCCCGTCTACCCAATCGGATAGACGAGCATCGTCAATGCTTTCGCATACGGAACCTTCAAATGTGCGGTTACCAAAGTTGGATTTGCCTAAATTTGCTGGTAATATTTTGGAATGGCCTTCATTTTTCGATTCGTTCAAACAAATTCATGGTAGTCTAACGTTGTCTTCCTCACAAAAATTTCAATACCTCAAAGGTTGTTTACATGGCGAAGCTGAATTAAAAATACGGCATTTAGCAATCACCGATAGCAATTATACGAACGCCATCGACGAACTTGAGAAAAATTATAATAATAAACGATTGCTATTCGCGCAACAATTGAACGCATTTTTGTCACAAGCAGAAATCAAAAAAGATACTCGGGAAGAAATCCAACAATTATTAAGCTTTTCTCGGGCTTCAATGCATGTGATTTCAAAATTAGGTGTTGAATCGAGTGAAGCGATTTTTGTTCACATTGTACTGCAGAAATTACATCAAGATACCCGAACATTCTGCCTCCAATCGTTCGACGCAAAGAAAATTCCATTATGGTGTAATTTAGAAAACGCAATAGAGATTCGATTAGCTTCTCTTCCGTTCAATAATTCAAGTGATGCCAAGAAGCCATCCTCCAGTCCGAATGCATCACTTTCCTCGTCTAAGGAAGTATCAAAATGGAATAAAATCACGCCCAATTCAGCGAATAAAAAATCAAATTCATTCCACTTATCTAATTCAATATCAGTACAATGTCCACATTGCAAAGAATCACATATTCTACGAAAATGTCCATCATTTCTCAAACTATCCGTACAAGAACGCAAAATAATAGTTGAGAAACTTAGGTATTGTTTTAATTGTCTCGGATTCAATCATGTACTGCCAAGTTGTCCAAGTCAAAAGAATTGCGCCACATGTGGTGGTCGTCACCATACATTACTTCATTTTGTGAAATCCAATGACGGTTCGGCTGCATCACCATCTGTGCCTAACGCTACTACACAAACTAAAATATGTAGTCACGCTACAAAACCAACAAATCGAGGCAGTCAAGTATTATTAGCTACTGCAATCATCTATATTCGTGCTAATAATGGGGAACTTATTCCATTCCGTGCTTTGGTCGATCAAGGATCACAAGCCACCTTAATCACCCAATCAGCTGCTCAACGTTTAGGCTTACCTAAAACATCCCTTCGTGCTCAAGTCAATGGTATTGGTAACGCCCAAACTAATCAAAGTAAATCTTCAATTTCAATTGCCATCAGATCATGTCACGACGACCGTTTCGAATGTCACACTAATGCATTGATTCTTGAAAAATTGACATCACAATTGCCGTCATATACCGTCGATTTCACCGATTGGGATCATATTCAAAGGTTACCTCTAGCGGATCCACATTTTTCGCAACCGAGCCATATCGACTTACTTCTAGGTGCCGAAGTATATGCTTCAATCCTACGACCAGGTCTATGCCGTGGAAAAATTGGGACTCCAATCGCTCAATATACTGCTTTGGGATGGATATTGTCTGGTGAGATCATTCAAACTCATCCTGCGACCATTACTGTATCCAGCTTTCATTCTCAAATCGAAATTGACTCACTTATACGCAAATTCTGGGAAATAGAAGAGATCCCATTTGAAAGGACATTATCCAATGAAGACAAGTGGTGTGAAGAGTTTTTTCAGCGAACGCACAAACGGCAATCTGATGGTAAATATGTAGTCAAACTGCCACTCAAAACACATTATGATTCGAACGCAGTCATTGGCTCATCTCACAAAATGGCGTATGATCGGTTCCTAAAATTGGAAGGACGTTTCCATCGAGATCCATCATTCCATTCAGTATATTCTGCAGTTATCAACGAATATCTTGAATTAGGACAAATGGAATTGGAAATTGCTCCCGAGTCGGAATACAAAACCATCAAAAATGGAGTCTCATCCTTTCAATGTTGCTATTTACCACACCATCCGGTATTCAAATCTACGAGTTCCACCACCAAACTTCGGATAGTTTTTGATGCGTCTGCGACGACGTCGAATAAACATTCACTGAACGACATTTTATTATCGGGGCCAGCACTTCAATCCGATTTACCATCTGTCATCATCAATTGGCGTTTCTTCAAGTATGTTTTCACAAGTGACATTGAGAAGATGTATCGTCGAATCGATATGTATCCGCAACACACTCAATATCAGCGAATTTTATGGAGAGATTCACCGGATGAAAGCATCAAAACATATCGATTGAAGACAGTGACGTTTGGAACGGCTAGCGCACCCTATACCGCAATTCGTGTAATGCATCAGTTAGCTCAAGATGAAGAAACCCATTTTCCACTAGCTGCATTCGCTATTAAAAATCAAATGTATGTCGATGACATACTTTCTGGAAGTCACACAATCGAATCGACTATTGAACTTCAACACCAAATCATACAATGTCTTCAGTCAGCCGGATTTGAATTGAGAAAATGGTCCAGCAATGCACCACCAGTGTTATCGGCAATTCCACAGGAGTATCGTGAAAGTAAATCAGATTTCTTAGTCGGACAAAATGACTCGATTAAAGCACTCGGTATGTATTGGCACCCTTTAAATGATGAATTTCACTACAAAATTAATTTCGATTTAGGAACTAAGAATCATACAAAACGAACAATTTTGTCCACAATTGCTCGCTTATTTGACCCATTGGGATGGATCAATCCGATTATTATAGTCGCCAAAACATTCCTTAAACGTTTGTGGTGCGAAGGACTTGATTGGGATGATCAGCTTCCACACAATCTAGCTAACATTTGGCAATCATTCATCGAGAGTTTGAACAGCGTCAATCAACTCACAATTCCTCGTTGGATACACACTGACAACAGTCACCAAACAGTCGAATTACATACGTTCTGTGATGGATCAATACACGCGTATTCTGCTGCAACGTATGTACGAATCGAAACAGTTCATGGAGAAATTTTCGTCCATCTACTGTTTGCCAAATGCAAGGTAACTCCCAAGCGAGCTCTTACAATTCCAAGAATTGAATTGTGCGGAGCAGTTCTGGCAACTAAATTGCATCAATACGTCAAGTCAAACCTCCAAATTTCGTCTAATCAAATAAATAGTCATTTTTGGACCGATTCAACTATTGTTCTATCATGGATTCGAGGAGATCCCAATCGATGGAAAACATTTGTGTGCAATAGAGTTCATACAATTCTCGACACTAGCAACATCAATCAATGGCATCATGTCTCTACTTCAGATAATCCAGCAGATGTTTCAAGTCGTGGTCTAACAGCTGAACAATTACTCCATAAGAAGCTATGGTGGCATGGACCGTATTGGCTCAGAGAGAATGCCTCTAAATGGCCGGAATCTTCCGTTCCATCATCAAACTTCATCGAAAAGGATATCGACTCAGAAATGAAGAAAAGTTACATCATTGCATCGATTACTATCGATCCTCAAGAATGCATTAGCCGTCGTTATTCATCGTATATTCGTTTACGTAAAATTACTGCGTGGATTTTACGTTTCATCAATAACTGTCGGGAAAAAACTATCACTTATCGAACCACTGCAGGTTACTTAACTCTTATCGAATGGAACCAGAGCGTTATTCCATTACACAAAATCGTTCAATTTGAAGCATTTTCATCAGAAATCGCAGCCCTCAAACACCAACAACCGTTACCAACCAAAAGCAAACTGAGTGGTCTGAATCCATTCATCGATCTTGATGGCATACTGAGAGTGGGTGGCCGTCTTCGAAATTCGTTATTACCATTTGATCAAAAACATCCAGTCATCATTCCATCAACGCATCACTTCACAAAACTGCTAATCGAACATTGTCACCGAATTTGTTTGCATGGAGGTATTCAACTTACATTGAACCAAATTCGCAAAAGCTATTGGATTTTACATGCACGTCGAATCGTCAGCTCACAATTGAAAACCTGTCATGACTGTTTCAAAGTGAATCCAATACCACGCTCACAATTAATGGGAGATTTGCCTCATGTAAGAGTTCGACCTACCTTTCCATTCTTCGCCACTGGGGTTGACTACGCAGGTCCGATCAACTTTCGAGTATCAAAAGGACGTGGAAACAAATCCTACAAGGGCTACATCGCTGTTTTTGTTTGTCTCAGTACGAAGGCAATTCATTTGGAACCAGTGAGTGATCTCACTACCTCAGCATTTCTAGCCGCACTACAAAGATTCTTTGCTCGTCGTGGATTTTGTCGAGACATGTATAGCGATTGTGGCACAACATTCATCGGAGCAAACAATCAACTGAAAGCAAATGAAAATGCTATCAAGAAACTATTCGACAAGGAAATTCTGCCAATTCTTATCCCACATGGAATACAGTGGCATTTTATTCCACCCTTTTCACCACACTTCGGTGGGCTTTGGGAAGCAGGCGTAAAATCGATAAAGTACCATTTGAAACGAATAATTCCAAATTCAACACTCACCTTCGAAGAAATGGCAACTGTACTTTGTCGTATCGAATCATGTCTCAACTCGAGGCCATTATTTCCGCTCAACGACCGATTCGATGATATTACCGCATTAACTCCAGGACATTTCATAAGAGGAGATGCTTTATTAGCACCGCCCCCTGAACAACCAATCGAAAATTTGTCGCCAGTCAATCGTTGGCATCAATTACAAAAAATCATACACGAATTTTGGAACGTCTGGCATAAAGAATACCTATCAAGACTACAAATTCGTCCAAAATGGAATCAAGTCAAGGAAAACATCGCGATTGGCGAATTGTTTTTAGTAAAAGATGAACGATTACCACCTAACCAATGGAGATTAGGTCGAGTCATTGAAGTTCATGAAGGCAAAGACAAATTGGTTCGAGTAGCTTCATTAAAAACAGCGAATGGAATTATCAAACGTCCGATCGTCAAATTATGTCCATTACCTCGTCAAGAGCCAGCTGACAAAAGCGTAATTGATCAGCTCCAATCGATAAAGGAGCGTCTGTTGCACACTAATCAAAATTAAATAAACCTTGCTTTCATTGTAGCTATCCAATGTACCCACCGTCATCTCGTCAATCAACACATTTACTCCGCCGAGTCGTGGCGGCGTAATAACCACCAAATTTCAACTGATTATGGAGGAAATGCCGATCAGTTTTTTATTTATTTCACCAAGTTGCATCTATAATTAACACCATCAGGTCATGTGTAATCAATTAAACATAATTAAAACACAATTCTCTCACAAAATTCTCGTTTCTAGATACAACGAATATATTACGAATATCAATCAAATGTGCCACATAATCATTGAAGATTTATCCTGATATACATCAGCCCGGGCGGCATGTTTGGACTTAAATACAGTATTCGCGATGACCATGTAATACTTACCTGGGAAACAAACTCTCATCCTGAAATGCATTACATAAATTCCATAAACCTAAAAATAAAGATTGTAGCAATTAATTAATACTTACCTTGTCATCCTTAAAACTTACCTTTTCATTTAATGCAAAACAAAGGAATCATATGTAAACAATACACATAAAATAATTTGGCCTTGAACTTGAACTTCAATTTAGGAATTTTGGCAAACCAAATTATCTTATGGATACTGTACACAATATTAATGTAATTTCACTTTATTTGTATTATTCACTTTAATTCGTAGATACTTACCTAAAAACACAGCAATTATCATTATACAAAACTAAGAAATTAATATTATTAATTAATTAGAATGTACATTTGATTGTTATGCCAACCAATTTTTTTGTGTTGACATTTCATTAGTATACCACTACTAATGCAATGTTGATGCAACCAAATTTATTATAGAGTGCGGTTTATAATGCCATCTAGTGACCGGTATAACCCTATTTTGATAACACTCTATGATAAATGGAAGAGATTTTGTAATTAACTTATAAGGAAATTATATTTTTTTGTCATTATTATTGTAATCAACCAACGAGGAAACAAGTAAAAAATAAAATTAGCGAATTTAAAGTAGCGCCTAAGAAAATTAAACCAAGTGTTTTGAGTAGAGAAAATTCAACTTAAATCACGCATCCACCCAAATCTGAACCAAATAAACATTGAAATACACAACACATAACAAAATTGTATTTTTGCAATCACAAATATTAACTCCAAAATGTATGTAAAATCATTTTTTGCTCTCTGTTTTGTTTAAGTGAGAATAAAATACAAATTTTCAACTCATTTTGTTATAGTGTCATGACAAAAACATCAGTAATTTTAATAAATTTTCTCTTTGTCGCCGTCTCACACCTCAACAGTTGTCATGGCGAAAATCTACGAATTACGGTTTGAACTGCTTGACTACCCTCTTTACTCACCAGATCTAGCCCGAAGCGACTTTCTTTGTGTTCCCTAAGCTAAAAGTTGCGCTCGAAGAACAGAGTTTTTCGTCGAATGAGGAAACCATCACCTTCGTAAACAAGTTGCAGAGAAAGACGCCGAGTATTATTTGGACAGGTTGAAGATATGGGAACATCGCTGGAAGAAGTGTATATGACTTACAAAGAGACTATATAATTTTCAACACAAGTTCAAAAATATCAAAAAATTCAATGTTCGTTTAATTTTCTAGAACGCAGATTCAAAGTATATTTCAACACCTATCCAGTAGTATCTTTTTTATACTTATACCATGCCAACAAAGTAATTTTTTGGGTCAACATCTTTAGTACACGTTTTTTGTGAATTTCTCAGCATGAAAATTAGTGGTAAAACTCGAATTAAAACATGGAAATCAGTAAAAAAACAGTTTTATTAGCCCGAATGACTGCTTCCATTCGATGTTTCATTGATTTCACCAAAGTTTTCACCAAATATTGAGGTATTACCTCCCATTCTTCTGCGATTGCCTGTTGCAGCTCCTGGAGATTTGTTGAAGCAATATCTCTGGCTCCAACTTTTTTTTAGAATTTATGTCCCATAAATGTCCGATGGGATTACAGGCATGGGATAACAGGCAAATCCACCTCTTGAAGATACTGGTACACTATACTAGCCGTAATACATGAATATGAAGTTTTCACCAATAAACCCGGCAAAAGATAAGACGTAGTCCTCGAGTTCTTCAATGCACCGTTGAAAAGTCAATCCTCTTAATCGACGGCCAGTATTTGCTCCGGAAATGAACACAATATCTGTCTTCGCCTGAAGTGACATGCCTCCCCAGAAGATGCGTTTGTTGATTTGTGTGCAGTCAGATCACCTTCTCGAAGTCGTCTTCTAACTGCCCACCGACTGACTTCGACTTCACGAAATTCTTGGAGCCATGGTCCAAGTTGAACCATTTAAACGAGGATTTAGCAACGAAATCGTCACAAGGAACCGGTCATCACGCTGTGTTGTAACACAGGGTCGGCGAGATCCTTGTCGCCGTCTGTAGCCGCAGTTTCTTGATATCTCTGCCACACTCGACGAAAGGAGAATCGGCTCAAATTTAGTTGTTGAACCACTTAACTTTGGTTCTGCCCCGCATCAATTAGTGCAACCATTTAAGCGGCTACCACTGGTGTGGTATTCATTTTCTTGTTTCGAATGAACACGTAATCGATAGAAGATCGTTCAGGCTAAGCATTGCTATGCGAATGATGACAATTCTTACTCTTTTATACACGCCACAAGTTCCGCAACCGGTTCTACGTGGAACGAGCGTTTTCGGGTTGTTGTAATTGTCCAGGTTTTGAACAGACAATACACACACGTGCTATCGTTGGATAGGTGATGAAATGATCTTTAACTTGACATACTTTGATTCATAAAAACATTTCGATTCGTGAGAAAATTAAAAAAAAGAAGAAAAACATGCAACTGTTCGATTTTTTTGCTCTCAAGTGTAGACAAATAAAAATAAATTTGAATAAAAATGTCTTGTATCTTTGTTAGGTCGAAAACTTTTCAGACAACTCTCGTATATTTTGATATGCTACTTATGTTTAAGAAAATAAATAACAAATACCTGGCAAAACATTGGTTTTTTAAAGCCATATCAAAAAATACCAAAATGCCGCTCTTTAAGTATAATATTGTGACTATACTGATAACATTTTCGATCCTTAGTCCTGATAATCACTTGGTTGGTATAATATTACTTGTCGTATGCGAATGTACCGATATCATTGAATACCTACACGGTTATGGATCAACTTATTGGCTTACTTAAGTCATCATGTATTGGCATATATTCAACTTCACTGGTACATCGTCATCTTTGGTGTTTAATTTCGGACATGATTATTGAATACAAATATTTGTAAAATCATCTATACAAAAGCGAATTTAAAAAATCTGAACTACAAACAAGGTCGAAAATTTTGCTTAATTCTAACGGTTTCGATCCATCGTTTATTTTATAGCAAATTTTATGTAGAATGTATTAAAGAAAGCGAAAAGTATGTTAATGCCGCTCTTAGTTGAAGATTAGCGTCCATTTTGTCTGCAGACAGTGATCATTTTGGAAATGTTCACCAAATGATATTGAAATAAATGTTAAAACTATTTTATAACTTATAATGTACTCAAAATCATATCGTGATGGTTTGCGCTTTGCATAAGCTTACTCATCAGAGCAAGACGAATATCAATATTTTTTGATATTTATGAACCTAGACTCATCATACTAAATATATTTAGTTTATTCACAAAAATTTCACCACCTCCTCAAAAACTATAACTTTATATAGACTCCATACAAATATTAAAGTGGGATAAAATCAATGAAAGTGCAAATTAATTGCAAATTTCCCAAAATATCAATATAATGGAGAATCAAATTTTTACGGAACGAAACGGCTACATTTCAAAATCAACTTTTTCATCAACAAAAGCTAAAAATAAAATAAAAAACATTTCAATTTCGATTATTCATGAAATACTTTATAAATGAAAAGTGTAAAAATTGTGAATAAATCAAGCCATTCTTCTATTTCTATATAGAATTATTCATTACCAATCGAATATAAAGTACATAGTTATATAGATCCATTTAAGCGTTTGATTTGATTAATAAAAACAAATTAAATTAAACAAAACCAAAATTTCACTTGCTAAAAATAATAAACATAAATTCTAATCAACGTACGAAACTCCAAATTGAGCGGTTAACTTTCCTATTATAGAATTATACCCCAAAACCAAATCGAGCTCAATCAAATTTGAATTCTAATGAAAGGAACTTAGTCATTAACCAATTAACCAACAACACAGTAACTAAAAAATACAAAATAATGAGAGACATCAATGAATGGTACAGAGTCGTAACATTTCGCGATCGATCAAATTCGTAATCCAATACATTATCTTAAACGTATTAGGTAATGATAATCTTTAGAATGGGGGCGAACATTAATGACGTCCGTTTGCATGGATTGCAAAATATCGATTACCATAATTCCGCCTTTCGATGATAAAAACTCAACAATAAGATATACATTTGTACGCCTCTAAGGTTTCACTGTATCAACTGGTACCTGTTATTTTAGCTAAATTTTTTGTTTTGTGTTCAAACGAAGGTTAAGCAATATTATTTAAACTTTTTAAACAAATTTAAAATGACGTGACGTGAAACTATCCAAAAAGCAGTAAAAATACTACTACTATTTTATTACAACAATTACTTTACGTTCACTAAGATTATTAGGTAAGCGACTTGATCGCGTTTCTATGTCATTTTGTTTATGTGTGGAATGAGTCAGCTATATTTTCAAAAGCTTCATTTCTAGCTGAGAATCACACCTGTCGATAAAAAGAAAAAATAATAGCGCCATCTATTCCTCAGCAAGGTAAGTTAATATGATCGATGATCGCCACCTATACGACAATAGCCAAACCAGTATTTAAGCTTTATTAACCACAAAGTTATTTGTTCTAAATTTAACAAAAAAGCACAGCATGTTCGAAATTTTTTAAATCGAAAAAGTTTAAAAATTTTAATATTGTTGGTTACGATTAATAATAATGAATTATATATAAAAATTGAAATTTTAAAAATAATCTATTGGCAATAGATTTTGAGCATTTTTTCGTATGCGAATATTTTTAAAGCTCGATTTTGATACAAATAAATTCGATAAAGAGGCTTGGAGATCATACCACCACTGGAAAATAAATCAGATAATCAATCCACTTTTGACATTTAGAAAGTTTGTATGTAATCGAGCACGTTTCCTGGCATTGTCGGAAAATTTGAATTTTCTGCATCGCAGAATTTATCTTAGTAAAGAATTGAGAAAAGGAGCGTTGTGTATTTATGCTTCATTAGGTCATTACAATCTACACACAGAGCATTTGAACTCTGTTATTAAGTTCGATGGATTTTTCCAGAGTAGAATGCGAGGTGCTAACTTACAGAAAATGGCATATCCTCATCATAATCGGTCGAACACGTTAAAACAGAAATGAATTGTCCGTAAACTTGCGTAAGATTATAATAATTTCTTCACTTACAGATTTGATTTACTTATTTAGTCTTTTAGCTTGAATCAAGAACTACAAACGTGTAAGATTGAACTATGAGTAAATATACCTATGTATATTCAAGACTTACTTTATTTATCCTTAATTTTCCTAAAGACTTTTTAGAAAATTGTTGAAAGATTCGTTAGAGATACCTACTAAAGAATGCGGTCTTTCAACCGATGTGAAATTTCTGGAGACTTTTAAAGTTCTGAACAAAAATTTATGCGAAACTTTTGTGTTTCACATTCATGTTTTCAGAAATAATTTTAAACATTAGGAATATGCGTGCAAGTTTTATGTGATACGTGAACAATGTATGCTTTATTTTTACGTAAGGACCAGTTCCGTCTCTTAGACAAGATTCTACACCATATGGCTCTAGTGGAAATTTAATGAAGAGTAACTTTCTACTTTAACTTAGTTCAAACTTCTGCTGTTTACTAAGGCCGCAAGGCTCTTATGCAAAGAACAATATAATTCTCGGTTTGTACCTAGGAGCGCACAATTTCTTTCAGTCTGAATTTTTTCAAGAAGTGTTATTTAAGGTAATTCATACATTTTATATAAATTAGTTGTAGAACACCATTTCGAAAGAAAGTGGAAATTGTGTGCTTTTAAATTTGGAATAATTTTCGTTGAACATTACGTAAATCTTATTTAATAAAGAATTCTAACAGAAATTGTCAAGTGCCTATAATAATCGAAGCCCCTGATTCTACATGTATTATGACTTCTGTTGGAATGCAAGTGTTAATTGAACTCATCAAAATTAGTCAGAACTCTGTTTTAATGATTATTGTGGAACTATTACTGCCTATCGAGAAACGTGTCGGTTATCTGACTGAATGCTATTTTCTATATTTTTTGTGATTGTTCATTTTATCTAATTTTATCATACTACAAACACTTGCCTTACTTTATGAAGTATCGATAACATAATGTTTTACTTGTAAATCTCATACCATGCAAATAAACAGGTGACTCATTTATTAGATAAAACAGACCTCGCTCTACAAGTCCAGGCAAAACCAGAAATTGTCAATAGAACTATGAACACAATTTCGAATAGAGAAGGAGCTAAATAGTTTGATTTGGAATTACGGGATAAGAATTTTTTTTTCGTTGTTCGATCACAGTCGAACATTTGATTTATTTACTTTTGGACGAATTTAAAGAACAACCCTCGTACAAACTCGTATACACGACTACAACAAAAGTTATAATTTGTTATCTTTTATCATGCAAACTAATAAAGACAAAGGGTTGTCTACAGACACATATACATACATATATACCGTTTGAGTCATTGCAATTTATTCACGTCGACCAGGTTGTAATCAAAATTTATTCGAAAAACTATTAAATGTAAATATTCTTAAGGCAGGTGGTTTTGATTTTAATTTTACTCATAAACTTGCAGATGCATTCATCATTTTCATTACCCGTACTAACTGAAATCATAAAATTTGTCAAAATGTTATAGTTTATGTTATAGAACCAGTTAGCTAGTTTATATTTAAAATCATTCATAAAAAATTATGCTACTATAAACTACAACGTATTTATTTTTAATTTATTACGAAAATTGTAGCGCAATGTTACAATATAATCACCGTACATTTATGTTAATTTAATCCAAGTCTTACTTTCTTCTTACAAGATGATAATATGTACAATAGTAATAAAGGTTATCCCGTCATCATCGCGGATATGGTTATTATGGAACAAAAACAATTATGTACCGGTGTAAATGAATAGTTTTGAGGGTAATACGATATTTGATTTACAAATTCGACTGTTTATTTAGTCGGTAGTAAATAAAATAAGCAAATTTTGGTAACAAACACTTTATCATAAATTCTTTGAAAATATTTGTAATTATTGCAGATAAGAAATTAGAAAGAGTCGTAATAATTTTAATTCGAGGTCTAGTTTTGAATTGCGGGTAACTAAAACAAAAGATCTTATCTTAGTGAAAAATACCATACAACCAAAAAACATTTCCTGATTATAACAGAAAATCAAACTCTGATGAAATCTCAAGCCACAAATAGTGAAGTGGAAAATTTATTATGCATTTAAATTGTAAAGAATTTACACCATTCCATATAATTGTATGTATAAATTAAGTTCTTTGTCTTTAAGTATATTGTATGCGATATAGTAAACAGCTACACTAATTTAATTTGAAGTAAAAAATATTAAGTAGGTACTTTTGTTTTCTAATTTATTTATTTTATAAGAATTAAACAAAAAATAAACATTTGCTAATAATTATACATACGTTAAGATGTCACTTAATGCTCGTGTAATGTGATCGCGTACTATAATTTTTTTTTATTAACATAAATTTTCTATTTAATGACCTGATAATCTATTATTTACTAATAAAATAGAAAATACATTTACAAGAAAAAAACCAAATTCAATGTCGTCAGATTAATTTTTCTTTCTTTCTTATTGTATTGTATAAACATACATATACGTTTCTTACGTCGCGACGTGGTACGTACGCCTTTATAAGCTAAAAACAAGAATTGATTTTCTTTTTTAATTTTTTTTTAACATCTTGAGACTACTCGAAATAATAACACGCATATATAGCAATTGACATTGATTTTTTAGTGTTTATAATAATTATTACAAAATATGCTACTACATATTATAGACATTAGACAACACAGCGCACATATTGGTAACCGTTACGGTAAATGATACTTGATTTAAAAAAAATTAGCGCTTACAGTTTTAGATCATAGTACTTCTGATTAATGTTTATGGTACACATCATAATGTTATTAATTGGATGATGAGTTACCTCTAATTTCGGAAATCACTTCAGAAACGTTTCTAAACTCAAATAATTTAAAAAACTAGTTTAAAGTAGGTGAACAAGTTTAATGTGTGTAAGCGAGGTATCAGTAAGCAAAATATTGCATCGAATATAACAATATATTAGCTTAGTATTTATGTACTTATTATGTAAAACATGAATGTCGGCGCTAAATAATAACATCGAAATCGAACATTTTATATAATATATGGGTGGCATTTTTCGCGAAATAAAAGAAAAATATAGGCGTTTATTAAATCGATTCATATTCATTTGAATATCACTCTATTATCTATAAATTTTATACAACAAACCATATTTAATTAATCGCCAGCTTAATTAAATAGACGTTTGATAATTTTAGTGGGACGTATAATTTTTTGTTTAATACGTTTGAATAATTTGTAAGCCATCACTTAATCGTATTGCTAAATTAGGATACGAATTATGTTTGTACAAATTTTGAATGATTAAAATTATTAATTTATACTTAGTCCAGTTTAAAATATTATTTCCGTTGACAAAATAATTTAGTTAATTACCTTGCAAACTGCTTTAGAAATCGTTGTACTTCTAGAATCGTTGTACTTTAGAAATCGTTGTACTGTTTTGAAATTACAGTTGTTTCACTGCAGGAAATTTGCATCAGCACATTATACTATACACTATAATTATAATTATTTAACACTTCATAATTATATGATTATGTAATCATTACGAGTACGACTCAAACTAATTCTAGCAAATTTTCTATGAAAACAAAAAAAAAAAATTACCATTTTACCATTGCGTATATAAATATATATGGCCAAGTAGACGGAATATAAAAAAATACGGTTTGCATGTATGCAGGCCCAAAAAGGTAAACACGAAAAAAACAAATGCTAAGGAAATTATTTTTTATAATTCCTTCTTCTCTCCTTTTCCTTCCTTCCTATAAATTAAATCAGAGATTAGAGACACTTTTGTACAGTGATTTTCTTGATACTTTTTGTTAACTTTTACACAACTTAAATGAGTCAGTCTGTTTAAAGTTTAATTTTTCTAGACAAAATAAGTAAAGCAAGGATAGAGCCAAAAACCTAGCTTCGGTATCAGCCGTGCATGTAATACCTTAAGGCAAAAACAATAAAAATGTAGATGCTTAAAAATTTTCTCCGTCCCAAATACGGGCTCGATAAAAACATAACCATCACCATACAAATGTATGAGTCTATAAGTTACAATTATTCGGAATTATTCGGAAAAATAAATCTTAGTGTTGGATTGAATAGCTTTCAAATTAATAAAAAATAAAAAATTCGGACTACCATAATTACCTTTAGAGTTGGAAATTGAAAAATAAGGTAAATAATTGCTGATTTTCCTTTCTTCTTAAATTGAAATGTCTGATTTTATGAAACTTCTTTTATGAACTTGGATTCGCAAGACGGATTAGGCCTACTTTAAAAATTCATACAGATTAATTCATCCGTAAGCACATGAATCTATATTGATTTCCGTTTTTATTCTTATAGCACAAATTACTTCTGAAGAAATAATACTTTATAGTATGAGTTGAATTTTTAAAATTAGAATAGACAACGAGACTAGCTGAAGGTGGTACTGAATCAACTTGAACCAAGGCATGGAAGACAACTGAGCTACAATAAGAGTAAGAGATTTAGAGTTGACCGAATGCGGTTGAAAACAGTTGGTCCTCTGCAAGGCAGACTTCACGGAAAGTATGCTAAACACTTTTAATCGTCTTTGACCAGTGATAAAGGCAACCAAAACTCTTAGATAATGCGTTTTTTTGTATACTAATGAGCATATTACCAAGTGAGAGCTGCCTGTACGATTCTCGTCTCGGCTATAGGATACAGAAACCTTTCATTAAAAATTAAGAAACCGAATGCAAGTTTTTTGACATAATTATGCCTCACTTTTGTACCCCATTTCAGAACATTTTCTAATTTCTCTCTGAATTTAAAGTATTTTACTAAACTCTACCGGCAAATCAAATGACCCAACTAAAATACTTTTACCCATGAATTAAGGTCAGGTAAAACTACAAAACACCTTGACCAAGTAAACATTACATTACATTTATTATTTAATAAATTTATCGAAATGTTTTGCAATTTTTTCAAAGGTAGCTCCCAGTTATTGAGTAAATTATTGGTTAGATTCGTGAAGTTCTGTTAATTATAGAACTATTAAATATATAACTAAAATGAGTATTGGCCCTACTAATAAAAGCAATTGAAAGAGGGATATAATGGAGTCATCAATATACCATTTTTCGTGGTATTAAACGAAGCTCTTAATTGCTTGTTAGTTTAACTTCTGACCGTGCTCTAGATAATGAATCAGCAATATCATTCAATGCCACATGGAGAAAAAATCGTCATTACCATTGTTCTATTGTTGGAATAAAGCGGGTTGATAAACTGATTACGCTGTACCAGTTTGCATAAGTAAATAAGAATTGAGTACAGATTTATTGTCTTTTCACCGGAGTACAGACTCAGTTCTGCCTGAAGAAGCGAGTAGGTGAAACAAAGAGCAGTGGGTCACTATATCTGTACCAAGTTCGAGTAAGAGCATCCGGCAAAAAACTACAGATTCGTACAGTACACCGGTTTTTCGATAAACACATATCGTAAGACTTACTAAAATCAATCTCAGATAAGGTTTTATCATTTTTAGTAATTAAACGTTTTTCTGTTGAGCCAAATTGTTCCATGCCCCAATGCATCCAGTCAAAAATAACCGAACCAGTCGTGTGTAGTAAAAAGGACAATAATAGAGACAAAATGCTTTACAAGAAAAACGTAAATGATTTGGAGACTGTTAGGTTTCGAAATAAATAAATTGGATCTAGCCAAAGGTCACCAAAATATTAAAAGCAAAGATAGCAAGAATATACCCGACCACTTACTAATAAAAGTCAGAATTTTGGATTAAAATTTCTTAAACAGATTATCTCCAATAGTAACTACCGGAAGTTTGCCGAAATATGTTCTAGTAATTTTTTATACAAAAAAAAGAAACCGACAATTGACGAAGACTTGTGCAAAACTGTATCAGTTAACCACTTCTTTTACATACAAGCAGAGCGTATTGTATTTAGACTTAAGAAGGCAAGAATTAAGAATTTTGAATCATCAGTCAGTTTAACTTAGATTCTACAATTTGAGGTAAATCATGTACTCAATGATCCATGTGATAATAATTTGATCGCTGCAATAATAGAAATCGAAGGGAACAAAGTACTATGAAAGTACAAGAAAATAAAAGAAAAGTATCCACAATAACTATATTGATCAGAGATACTTCAATCCTAATGACAAGTTCATATAGAGCAGTTTCACAGAATTGTTCTGAAATCATGTAGCAATAATATGACTGTCGAGAGAATAAAAAATTTTCTTACATACACCTATTATCGATTCTCTTTAATGCTTGACGTACTAGTAATAATTCAATGTCGCATTTGGAGAAAAGCAATTCCCGTACATAAGTACTTGTTGAAAATACATAAATCACAAGTCATAAATCGAAAGGCCTTTATATTAATTTACTTAATGGTATGGTTTTCAGCCACTACCTCTTACATATGTTGAAAGAGATGTATTCGTGGAATGGTTGAAAGCGATTTTATTGACGATTATGCGTAGGCATTTAATTGATTTAAAGAATAATAAGTCTTAATTTCCACGACTGCTCGCCTTACACCTGCCTGGTCACATACGATCCGTATTGGACATGTAATATGACACATCTTATACATTTCACACACGAATAATTTTGTCTTCTTTTCTGTTATAAATGCCTATGTGTATTAGGCTTGGCTGTCTCTGATGAATCATAAGTGGTTCTTGATGACTTTCTTACTGGGGTTTATCGTTCGTTTGTGGCACTAAAGGCTTTATTTAATGGGAATTGGAGTAAATCATCTTATCTGATTTCAGCCAAATTGATTATGTAATCGGGATATTAAAATAAATTAGGCCTATTTTATTTGAGTTTTTATTTACGAAACAATATGATTTAAATTGGGAGTAAGTTAACCTTTGGTTAATGTTTAAAAACATAGCCATGAATTATGATACCCGCTAAATAAAAATACGGTTTAAATTAAAATCAGAACTTTGGAAATAAAAGTTCCGATCAGTCTGTATGATGATGAAATGAAATTTCAGAATGCATTTGGATTTCCATTCTGGGAAATGTTCAATACTAAACATATTGAGTATGCAATATATAGTCTGCTAACTTTGTATTTGTGGTTTAATATTATGGAGGCGTGTTATAAAGAAGTAATGCAGCAACATCACCACCATCAATGTGAAGCAACCGTTGCTTGAATTGTATAAATTTGAGTGACACATGGAGCCGGACCAATCAACCATTAATCCGAAGATAAACTGACTATGTAAGCTCGATAATTAGGTGGCCAAATTCCTACATGGGATGTAGCCAGCAAAATAATTTAATATTTCTGGCCACACAATAAGGGGAGTGGTATTTGTTAAGTTATAAAAAAACTTAATTTTTACAATAAAACCTCAATTATGTCTTAATTAGAAATTAGTACCATTATCTAATAGAATCCAAATTCATAAATATTAACAAATCATACCAGGTCCCAAACATAAAAGTCGTGTTAGTCGCAGTACTTGTGATACCCGTAAATACTTAATGTAATATTAGAGCAGACATAGAAAATCATTCTGAACCATTGAAAAAAATTAACAATCTCATTGGTTTCCTAAACAATCAGGAATTCACTTAGTCGTATTACGTTATTTTCGACTAATTTACAATAATTAATTAACCTTAGGGTCTGTGAAGAGCCGTTACATTGGCTAACCACTATATGGTTTTTCATTCTATAAGGCTGGAAGTTTCTGAAATAAGATGTTCCAAAACTGCTACTTTTGGATGCGAAATTCAATTAAACCGGAAGTTCAATAGTACAAAACATATGAATGTACAGCCAGTTTCCAAAGATTTGTTCAGTTCTCTATATGACAATAGGGAGTAGGAGGTTGTACTAGAATTTGCGCAACTCGACATTCTAAGAAACAATGTTAAGTCAGTTGGAAATTGGTCTGGTGTTGACATTTTAAAGCTGCTAATTATGAATTGAAAAGTTGCTAATTATTGCCTATAAATATATTCTTTTTCTGATCATGATACATTGATAGTGTAATGAAGGATCCCGATTAAGGGATAAGTTGAATGTTTAGTTAGAGCGATGTATTACCCTCATATAGAAATGTTAGGAATGGAAAACATCTCTGTCGTAAACAAATATAACGCCGCATATTCTTTAAATTGAGCAGTATAATTTGATTATATTTACTACATCAAACATTCCATTGTTTATAAATACCGCAAGCATCATTATTATTAAAATAATAATTTTACACCTAACAATACCCCAATATCAATAATTAATTTATTGGATTACAATTTAGTTTTTATAAATTCGCGATTAGATAATAAATACGGACAACAATATTCAATAAAAACTATAAGCTAATTTCCAATTTGGTTTTATAAATTTTAAATCAATAAAAAATATAATGTATCGGTGTTAGATTGAAAATATTATTTTGTTTTTTGCCACTTAGATTAGATATTCGGATAAAATGGGTGTATGCGAATAGAACGCATTTTGTATAACAAGTAAATTAGGGAAAGTAAACGTCATGATTTAACCTTAACAAACATAATAATTTGAACCTTATATTATTCATTTGTTTATGATACGTATAATTAACTTATTTAATTTGGAACAATCATTGCCATTTTCTAATTGTATTTTTATAAGTAAGTATGTACTTAATGTATAGTACAAAAAAAAACATATTGTGAAGTACATATTGTTATAAATCAAATAGTGTGAACATTGTCATAAATTTAATATGCTTTGTGTCGCGACACTATTACCATATATTTTGTACTTACAATTTGTCAGCCGTTTTTATAAAGCCATTTCAATTAACTCACCTAGAAGAAAACAAAAAGAAAAAAAAATAGATTAAAACGCTTTAAGTGGTAAAATATAATCAATCACCGGAAAATATACATAAATCAAATTATTATTGTCACAGCAAAAATAAATGAAACCCACATCATTTTTAATTACACCAACCCTTCCTTATTTGATCTAACCAGACAACAAAATTAAATAACATAACGTGAATATGAAAACATTCTGCCGCCACCTGACACACATATTTGCATGTATAATATGGTAAAGTTAAACATAATAATAAAGCATGAACCACAAAATATGAAATGAATGAATGAGACGACTACATACTATTCTAGTACACGAATTACATTTAATACTCACTGATTTTACAGTCCAGTCTGTGCAAAGTGGATTGACATCATATAACGAGCGGCGCACACATGTTTTCATAATTTACAAATTTAAAAAACATGCGAATATAATTATGAATATGTGATTGAATGGTTATTGACTTAAGAATTAAAAATAATAGTTAAATAAATATACAACATTACTATTACAGAAGCTGAATAAATAATTAATCTAATTGCGATTATGATTGATGTTATTAATGCACCGCGCCGTGCGCCAAATATGAAAGTTGCTTGTGCTACACACATTGTCTTTTGCTTCTTATGCAACACAAAGACTCTCAAGATTATGACGCCTACGCGCGATTTTTTTTACAGCCAAAAGTATTTAAAATTTCACTTTTTCGTGCGATGTAAAAAATACATAAAAACAAGTAACACAAATTATGATATACTGACTATACAACAATTTTGAGTACATAATAGTCTGTAACCTAATTTTATGTAAATTTTTATAATGATGCAAGTTGAAAAATAATAGTAATAAAAAGTCATAATTGCTTTTCTTCTCTGTCATTTCTTTCATGTTTACAAAAATGATTTTTTTTTCAAATACACGCTGTTTATGGTCGATTAACAAGCAAGGCCATCCATCAGTTTATATAAGCTGGACATTAGTACCTCAATAAGACACATTTATTGAGCTTTGCGCAAATTAATGGTAAAGTTACCGTAAATAAACCACTTCACGTGGTAATTTAATTGATAGGCTTAAGTAACCAGCTAATACCACTTAACAAAGGTCATTTGTCACTTGTCGCCAAGGCAAATGTGTGCTACCAAAACTAGAAACTTTTTTGAACGCTATTGTTCATCAAGATCAATAGTTCGGTTGGCGGCACCTTTGCGTCTTAAGATTCTAAATTTCTTAATCCGTAAATCACGTTTCTTCATTTGCTTCATAATGCTTTAGTGCACCCTAATTAATAATTATTCCATACCTAATATCGTTTCAGGGTCGACTCGTGTCAGTGTACTCTTCTAACCCTTCTAAATTTTTTCAAATTCAATTGATGTATAAGATAGTAGTAGATAAGGAATAATAATGTTTCATATTCAAATATAGGACAAACAATATCGTTATTTTCGTCAGTTATATTTTGTTCGAAACGCTGCTCAAAACGATGACTACTGGATACCATTTCTTATAAATTGATTTTCTTGAGTGGTATTGATTTTTTGCTAATGTCATAGGGTAGCGGGGGGTTTTGGGGGTGGAGGTAATTTTGCGGAGGAGTTCGGTTAAGTAAATTTGAAGTGAGGTTTTTTAAAACAATCACGCGTAGTAATAGTGTTAAAGTAGAAAGGAAAATTCGAACCATTTTGTTCAAGTAACCAAAATCGATCGCTTTAGTTCACGAGTGACGTTCGTAACAATATTTTAAATATCGCTTCAAATTTAACAAAAATTCTATATCTTTTCCTAGATATAATTTTCACATACTAATACGTGGAAAACCACAATTTAATAGTTACGAGTCGTAAGGAAACGATGAAGGTTTATGCCTCTATTCCCTTAGGCGTACCACTTCATGCGACGTGACTATGGATCTTCTTGGTTACTAGATGGTTAAATCGAAATACGCTTAATAATTTCGTATAAAACTCGCAGTGAATATTTTTTACATCTTAGTTGCCCGCCTTAGTTTGAAAAAAATTCTATTTATTTGTCGCATCAAAATTTCAAGTGATCGAAATTGTCGTTTGAAATATTTATAAAGCAGCATACTAAGATTTAAAGAACAACAGCAAAGAATTTTGTAAATAATTATTTTGTAAGTTTCGATTTAATAATCTAGTAACCAAGAAGATGAGTAGTCCGCTTCAATCTTCAAACACAGTTACGTTTGAACCCCAGGAGCGTACAACATATGTTAATCTAGGCATCCCGCAACGGTTTCAAACTTTCAACATCTGCTGTGTTTTCATGACACTCATTCATCAGTTCAAATTCTATATGGAAAATCTTGTCCAAATTTTGATTTGATCTGAATCTAGTAAGCGCCTTTGCGCTTTTTGTGGCAGCGAGCAAAAGTGAGAAATATAGAATATGCACCATTGAACTATTGCATATAATGCAAAGTTTGACAAAATCAGAATGTAAAAAAACGGAATGGGTCTTTTAAGTTTCACAATGAGCAAGTTTCCGGTTCGGTTTTAATGGAAAGAATAGGATTTGTAGAATTGAATATGACTTTTTCTTCAAAAATATAGATATAATGTTTTACTATACTCCTTCGGCCAAAATTAGTACTCTATTTATTTAAAAATCGAAAGTATAATGCATCATTACAGCATAATATAAACTGTCAGCCAATAATTATGTATTTTGCTCCTTATAGATTAAAGAAGTTGGGTTATTAGATCTGTTCTCTTTTACTTAACACCCTTGACCTTCGGCCTCAAATGGTAATTTCTTCACTCGAGTTGATTGTCTCCTATTTTATTCCTTTGAAGCATTATGTAATATTTAAAAATAAAAATTCCCTAAATTATTTTTAAAAATCAATCCTTTTTCCCTTGTCGTTTCGAACAACAAAATACCACAATAATTATGGAGCAGCTCCCACTTTTAAAGATTAATCATGTAGTAGGTGACCAATGAGTTCCAAGAGTGAAAGAGAAGAGTCGAGTAAATTTATCGAATGTAATATTCGTAACCGATTCGAATTCAAGATCGATTCTGAATTCGCGCAAAATATCCGACATCATTCTGAAATGTAATAAGCAATCCAAACTGGCCGAAATTCTGAAATCATTTGAAAATGTCGTTGTTGCGCAAAATAATTGTATTGATCAATTTATCGGAATAATTATTGTTAGAAAATTATCTTTTAGAATTTTGATATTTTTATTATGAAATTTATTATCAGAAACTTTTAAAATTTTTTGAAAGCCAGGAAGGATCCCGGAATCGCATGAAATGTTTGTATAGACTGATTCAGCTATTCACTTTGCTTGCCTTAGCGATTTTCCAAACAGATGGATGAGCTATTTGTAGAAAATCGAAATTTTTGAAATATTAAATTTTTGTCCTCGTAAAAATTTGACACACTTACGTTCAAAGGACAATCCAGTAGACGTGCGAGTCGCGAGATTCTTTCAGGTAAATTGTGCACCCTACGGACAGATTAAGAGATGAATTTCAAATAAAGTTGATCGCGGTCGAGAAACCCTTCAAAGATCTCCCACAATATGGAACGACGAAGAAGAAGAATTTTATTTATATAAATCAACGTTTTACAATTTTATTTTATATCGATGTACCAATTCTTCGCAAATCTTAAGAATTAATTAGGGCTTATATACACATTTCAACATTTTTCAGGAAAAAAATAGGTGATATCTATTAAGACGAGAAGCAAAATGTATATAACCCAACTCAAACAAAGATAAGAATTTAGTGGCCTGAAAACAGAATATTGTTTATATAAATGAACCAAGCGACCTAACCTGAACGATAATCTATCGTAATTATCGTAAATTATTTTTATTATTAACAATATTTAATATTTTAATATTATTTATACTAGCTTAACGTTTCATATAATTGGTCGTTAGGACTGCATCTAAAATTCAGCTTAAATTACTCGAAAACCGGTACTGAAATCAAATAATTACCGAAAGCCGATAAATCAAAATTCTGGTAATTTTCGATTGGGTAATTGTTACAAAAAATAAGAAGAAACAAAACTCAGGGTCTTTCTCTCAAAAGTTTTTCCAATTAAATTTAGCGACCTCCATTATCTTTTAATTTTTTTGTTTTAGTGAAACTCAAAGAAATGGGTTAAAAGTTCAAATTAGAAACGGCATCTATGAGAACAAATTAATGAACTCTTATAAGCGTATAAATAATTTTGTTCATGTTGGGGTAAATATTTAAATAATTACTTGTATCGCGGCCTTTTCCAAATTTGGAGTAGCCAATATAAAATTTACTATGTAATTAATTATTAGGCATTTATATTTACACAGCTATAAATTATTTGAGGATACGCAATTCCTAGTCACGGCATTTTGCTGTATAATTTGGGTAGCGCAGAATCTTTATAATCCGGTTTTTTATTTTGGTTACAAAACCCTGTACTTGGCTCGATAATAGGCTTAATCGATTCATAAAAGGTCGACGACCTATTGCGAAATGGGAGACGGCGTATAAGGGTCGAAATAGTCAGTTTGTAAAACATCGAAGAATACTTGTAAGTGTATCAATACGATATTCTCAAGCGTAATTGAACTAAATTGCATAGAATTTACCAGTAACACGATCAAACAAATTTAAAAACGTAAGTAGGTGGATGTCCTCTATACAGATTTTGCCTTAGTTTTCGATTCGGGAAATAAATGATCAAAATTAATTTTTTCTATTTGAAGATTTCTACAAGGATCACATATTAGACCTTGGATATTGATTATTTTCATTAAGGAGATACAGTGCAACATATCGACGATACTGATAGACTGCAAGAAGATGCCAACAATCTAGCAACTTGTTGTGATTCAACCTTCTCATGCTCAATATTATTAAGTTACAAAATCGTATCATTACGTCGAAAAATAAATCCTATTAGACAGCACTAAAGACATTCTTTTCAAAACGTGTTCGAAATTAAAAACTTAGGAATTACTTTCGTTGAAAATATGTGTTTTATTAAGCACATAAACACTGCGTTACCAGAGCAAACACCATGCTTGGTTTCATTAAGCGGTGAGCGAAAGATGTACATCTATTTTAATATTTTAATAAATAAATAAAGTCAAAAAATGACTGAATGTTTTAGTGCAACCTAGACCTTTAAAGTTGAAATGCAACGAGCTCATGAAGGTTTGCATAATCCCATTAATAACCATAATATTAAGTGCATTTTGTGATGTGCACCCTTATTATTATTACACCACACCCAAAACATTTTTCAAAAAATCCCATTAAGTCATTATTTGGAGCAACGGTGTAGAGTCGACTCGTGCCACTGCACCCTTCTAATATAATTTAAATTAAATTTATGTATGAACATACATAGTTTAAAAAATAAACCAAGCCAATGGTTGAAAAGTATAGATATCTTACAGAGTTGTAAAGAAAATCTTTCAAATTTTGACATCATTCTAAAACCAATGCAATTAGTTCATATAGTTGAACGATTAATGTAGTAACATTTATACTACTTAAAATAAAAATAATATCATAGCTCGAGTCAATTCATTATGGGTGTGCATGTTAAATAATTGTAGAACTAAAAATATCTACGTAAAGGCAAAGCAACATTAATAAAGTCTCGGTAGGCTATTGTATTCCTAGCACAGATAATCAATTTCGATGACATAAGTGCCTGAACTTATTGCTAGTTCAGCTTAATAATGATGGAAACACGAACTTTTATGGCTTCTACATAGTCAAAATTAACAAGAATTTCCGCCTGTTAAACTGCCGGCCACTCTGTTCATTGCTGATAATTATATACAGATAAGATACTACACATCTCATTTATGTCAGACTGTAGCAAAATACTGAATATTTATTGTAGAAAGTTACTCTTTAAACATGTCATATAAAGTTTAGTTATTCAACTCACTAAATTTTTGAAAGCAAATACAAAAAAAACAAGACACTCGTCGGATCCGGATTTCCTTTTACCTCATACAAGTATAAAGAACACATACACACAAGAATAAGGACTAAAATCGATTAAATATTGTGAATGTTTTCGGTTTCGCATATAAATAATCGTTATTAAATTTAGAGGCATATCAATAATCATTTATAATATCCTAGTCTTGGGGGTTTAGCACACTCACGCAGTACCGAATCGAATGAAATTTTGTACCGCAGATCATAATATTTAAAGTTAAAATGTATAAAAGTCGAGATCCTAAGTAAACTAATTTAAAAAAAATATTTTTCCGTGCTAAATGAGTACCGGTATCTTTCTATTAAACCAAAGGGACCCATCATATTCGTGGAATCGTATTTACATACGTATAAAAAATGTTGTTAATTTGCATGCAAAACTTTTTATTTTAAAACTTACCAAACAATTTCCGCAACATAACTCATATTTTAATTATTCAAAAAAAATTGTTTAAAAATTAAATGAAAATCGGATTCACTTAAAAAATGGTGTAAAAATGTATATAAGAAAATATCTTTAATGGATGGAATTGATTTTTCGTTTCGCTTATATGCGGTTTGTATATAATAAAAAAATGTATATAAAAAAATAGGAAGTTTTTCCTTTCCTTTGAGCTTTCGTTGTAATGTATAACATAAAAACTATCAATAATGCAGAATAGTGTAAAAAATATCCTTAGTCAGTTCGCATTATATCCCTTAAGTCTTAGGTATTTTATAAATTAATTTACCTCACCAATTTCACAACATTAATAAAATAAAATAACAAACACTTTACAAAGATTACGTATCCAATGTAATGACTATGACGTAATCATTTCATATATACATACATATGTACATATTTTATTATTACTTGCTGTTTGATTAGGGGTGGAAAATTGTAATCAAACATAACCTAAAATTTAAAAAATTTACACTAAAATATTATAAACTAAAAGGATCGAATTTAACAGTCTTTTGTAACACAAATTTAATCACTAAAAAATTATCTAAAACACTAATGCACCAGGACATATTTTTTAAACCCCGAATAGTACTTTTAATTGAACGCCATTTTTATTTTTATTCGCCGAGAAAAATTCTTTCACATCATATCGCTTTGATTGTA
The DNA here is from genome assembly GCA_963691935.1 of Nephrotoma guestfalica. Classification (NCBI taxonomy): domain Eukaryota; kingdom Metazoa; phylum Arthropoda; class Insecta; order Diptera; family Tipulidae; genus Nephrotoma; species Nephrotoma guestfalica. The sequence continues at coordinate 296,142,900 of OY829914.1, read as the reverse complement.
TTTGCAAAGTGCGTCTATTTTAGCAGTTCTGTGTACGATTTTATTTTGTGTGGATGAAAATGTTTGAGATGTTGTTTTCCTTTTCCTAAAAGTATACACCAAATAATACGTATCTTTGCGTGCATGTGTATTGATTCATCATCCCTTATTATTATTATTTTTCTCATTTCATTCTGAATGTGTATGTGTATAAATTTTATGTGTGTGAGTAATTGTTATGACGCTACACGTCGCGACGTAGTCAAACGCTGGTGTCTCTTGAATATTAAAAAGGGAGATACTTTAAACAAAATTTTCATCGTATATACGTACATGTAGAATGTTTGAGGATGACGGTACTAAACACATATAGTTAGACTTGATCCTTTTTTTATTCACATTATAGGGATGCGAACTCCCAGCTGATGTATATCGATATAAAGATTAAATTATAAATTGAAGTTGGCAAGCACCCCTGATTTATGTACTACATACATTTCATCCCCTTAATAATATCATACATTTTATAGGGAAAAAAACAATGCACGGACATGCGCACGTTGAATATATAGATTCAGGCTATGTATGTACATATATAGCTCCTTATATCCTTATTGCGAGTTTTATAATTCGCAACGAAAAAATAAGTTTATAAAAGTCATTATAAAAAGATGAAAATGGAAAATAATAATCATAAGAATATACCGAAATACTGTCTCTTAGTGAAAAATCTTAAGTGTAATTTTGAAAGGCATGACATTGATGAAGAATATTTGGGTCCCATACGTTTAAAATATTTCATTTGATGTGAACAATTCGGTTTACATAGTTAGGATGAGATGGAAAAAGTAAAGTTGAATCAATTTGTTATGATTATTTTGTAGACGAGTCGAACGAAAGTAATGCAAACTGTTTATGGAGAAATCACAATTCACCAAAAAGTAATTGTTAAAAAATAAATCAAAAACCCGATTCTTCGAAAATAATTAGTGAATCGAAAATTGGAGACATACGCAGCCTTTCAATTATGTTAAAAGGTTTGAATCTAATGAATCAACAGGTTATATTGACCTAACGTAAGTAACCCACCCAATCTGCATAGTCAATTATATTAATAGATTTTAAAATATTTTCTTTCCGGCTGTAAGAGGCCTGGAATGAGCATAATGCGGTACTGAAATAAAATGACGCAAAATGTTATAATGTTAATTTATCAGTCTATTCCAGAAATGCATCTATCTCGAATACACCACACTCGATTTCTAAAGCAAAAAATTATCCTTATTGGACTTTTGGTAAAACTGTCTTGTACAATCAAAAATATACCTACTTAAATTTTAAAAAATCAGTAAGCTCAACCCTTGTTGGTTGAAAATTTTATCTTTAGTTTTATTTAAATCTTATTCGTTTGTTTTAAATACTAAAAGTTTCAACATCATTGCAAAAATTGAAAAAGCTCCCATTGAAGCTGCCATGAGGGAGACCGAGTTCCATCAAATTTCACAAGCATTTCCCAATTAATGGAAAACGTTTAAGTAAGAAGTTTTATTTCAAAAAGTCAATCGCCTGATCTGTAGAGATGCCGAGGTTTGGTGAAATAACGTTTTGTTAATCATAACTCATCATTTCCAGTAAAATTTATTGAAATTTAATTTACAATAGTTTTGTTTTTAATCATTTTTTCGTAAATGCTATATAATTTTTAAATATTTGCAAAAAAACGACCAACCTACAGTATGAAGTTTCATTTCGATCAATCAATCCGTAAGGTTTGTACAGAGACAGTTTTTTTTCTCAAAAATCGCAATTTCCGCATAAACTTTGGAAAACTCATCTGGTATTGTTGAAGTTTTCAAAGTATTTGCAAAAAAAAACGAAAATGCTTCTATGGAAGCTGTCACCTCTGGTGGACCGATTTTAGCCAAACATCACTGGCATCTCTCGAATTATAAAAAAAGCTTAATTAAGCGGTTTCACTCCTTTCTGCCAATCCGCAAGTGCTGTATAGATGCCGATTTTTTGTTGAAAACCAGTTTTTCTCAAAGCCCACCATTTCCACGTAAACTTTGGAAAACTCATCTGGACCGGTATTGTTGCAAATTTATTTGTGAAACTTTTAGTTCATAGTCGTTTTCCTCGTAAATGATAATAATTTTCCAATTATTTGCAAAAAAAATAAAAGCTCCTATGGGAGCTAAACTAAACTTCTGGTCGACCGATTTTGACAAACTTCACTGGCATCACCCGAATTATGGAAAAGCTTAAGTATAACCTATTCAATTTTAAAAAACACATCAATAAAATCCGTAATTGGAAATTCTGGCAACTGAAACCTAAAAAAATTGTGTTGTAGCCACAGAGATCTACTTAGCGCAATGCAAGGACATTTTTGGATTATTTTTTTTTATTTATGACTAAACAAACGGGTCAAAAGACAAGGCAACCTGAAGCTCCACAGACATGATTATTGCAATATGTATATAGATGGCAATCTGACAGTACTTTCGAAATTGGATGGCGCTATGTAGGTGGCAATTTGGAAAATTCTGTGGAATTCAGACAACAGAATATTAATTTTCAATTTTTTTTACTAATTATGATTTTTAATAAACGGACCAAGATGAAGCAAATAGCTTCCATCTGTAGCACTATATGTATAGATGTCATTCTGACAAAATCTTTAGGATTCACTTCTCTTTTTTTCGCTTCGTTGTGTGGAGTACGAAGTGATTTCTGTTATTATTTGATGTTTAGTCGACGACTTATGTAGAAAATAATTAAAAAGCTGTTGTTTGACTTGGCTAAATTCTACAAATTCGAAAAAACAATAGAGCCAAAGAGGCGAACTTCTGCTAGAAACGAATAAGGTCGACAAAATTGTGTGTAATTCATGTTAAAATCAAAAATAATTAACACTTCTCCTCTAAAAGTAAATATGAATTTTTAAACATTTTCATTCTAAAATTTGTGATTTTTCAACTTTTTTTGATTTGAACCTTTTGCTCTTTACACTATGGCTCGATAATCTAGGTTGCTTTGACAAAATACGAAAACAACTTTAGAATTTTAATTAATGGGCGCGTTCAGGACCGCCAACTGTTGGCATCATGATTAGTGAAAACATCGCCAATTTGATTTCAAAATTTCATAGTACTAAACATTTTCATAACGTTGGCTTTGATTTTACTCAACATGTTCCCAACTGTTGGGTTCCCTGAATGCGCTCAATGTTTCTTTAAATTCTATTTTCAGAGTTTTCAGCTTCGATCTTATAATTAATAACTTTGAAACTCAGAAATTTAATTTTTGGTTCCATGATTAGACTTTTAAAAAAGGACGAAACGATAAAAAATGGAAATTTTGATTTTGGTCACTGTTCAACCTCATTTCTCACATTACCCTGGTTGCAATGAGTTTAACTTCTACCAACACGTATTGGGCGATTTCTATTTCACTACCAAATTGTACATATGGACAGAATTAGAAAATACGCTAATTATTACAGGCAGCTCTAATTGATTTACAACCTATATTTCCCAAATATCATGTGGTATCATGACAATTAGTAGTTTGGTTATCTAATCAGTACAAGTTCATATCATAATGCCGATTGTAAATCAACATTTTGGGTTCATATGTATATCCACATACGATCGATGAGTATCTCCCCCTCATTAAAATAAATTTATGTAAAACATAGCAGACTGCATAAGTTAAGTGTCCAGAATAAAAAGTATATTACTACAAGAAAATGGAAAACATGCGGTGATGAATATTAAGAAATTATATATATGATGGGCCTTTATATTAAAAAACATATGGCAAATAAATGTTGTGAATGTATCAAATACTATTTATATGTAATTAGATATATTATATAAATGGAATAACGTTTATTAGCAGTGGTTTCTTTAGTATTTCGTTTGATCCATACACACACACACACCATATACGAAATGGAGGATATGTATATTTCGATAATTGAAACAGTGCAGGACTTTTGCAGTACACGTATACGTATCGTATAACCGATATGTATACAAATCAAGATTCAATCGGCGGACACCAGATGTATCTAAATCCGTAACAGTTACGAAAACGTATCGTATCATCAAACACGTAATTTTTTATTATATCTTATATACTTATTTTTTGGTATATGATTCGACCTCCTCAACGATATAATTTCTTAAAATATAAGTAATCTAAACAAATAAAAATAGATTAAAGTCAATTTAAATAAATTTTTCAACTTTATATGAAAATTATATATGAACGTACACTAATTGCTTTGAAATGACATTGAAATGTCGATTTCGTATGGAAAAACCAGTTAAGGAAAATATAGTTTTAACTGAATAAAATTATTTTATATATTTTTTGTCGCGATCTCATTTTGTAACAATTTTCTATTTCTTAATATTTTAGTTTAAAGCAATAAATAATGCATACTTGTATATAATACCAGCAATAATTGCTCCGAGATTACTACATTAACCAAACCTTAATAATTGTGCTGTAAATTAAACAATTTAGACTTAAAATTAACACACAAAGCCACCAGCTGGTCAATTTTCAGTGCAATCGAGAATCATCTATTGTCGAGTGATGAAGCGATCAGAGCTCTTTACTTTGACAAATTTTTAAACAGCCATACAATTTGTCTGTCAAACACATTCAACTAAATGACTGCGACTATTTGAGCTATTAAGTTAAATAAATATAAACAGTACGTCGAATTACCATCTGTCATTTGACCTTTTTTAATACTCATCACGTTCGCGATTCCAATTGTTCATAGAGGAATTATAGACGCACCTTAATTATATACTTCCGTTGGAGCTTAGCAAATGTTAAAACAGTCTTAAAAACTCTTTACTGCATAATATGAAGTTTTTATTATCCCTTACGAAACCAAAACATTTTAAATATGGTGATGACTCATTTTGAGATATTTAATCTAGAAAAAGGATGTCCCTAGATGTCTAACGTCATTGACATATTAAATTCTCCCAAATATATATTAAGTTAAAGGTTTAGTTTTAAAACGTCAAACGAAAAAGTCTATTTAGATTATTCATTATGTGCACTTTTAGTTGCATTTTAGATCGCCTCGAAAAAGTCAATAGCAATACAGAGGATTATGTTGCAGAGTTCGATAAATCATATGTTTCGGGTGCTTTAAAATAGTTGACATATCACTGGAATAAACAGGAGATTAATTTTAGAAATAAATAAAAGAAATTAAAGAAATGCGTTTCCTTCCCTAACCCGGGTATTTATCATTCAGTCCTCGTATATGTACAAAACACATGCTTAAGTTTTGCCCAAGTCTCCAAAATAATTCATAAGTTAAGTTCATACCTGTTACCAGTTCATGTTTTCGAAGTAATCGGTAAAATCAGACTAGTAATCGATAGTAGAGCTTTGGTGAACATTTAAAATGCTGTTTTCTTCCCCATAATTTTCTGTTGAAACTTACAGTACCATCGATCGCCAATGGGATGAATTTAAAATACGTCCATGAATCACTTCTACATAAGAGGGTAAAACGCTGTTAACCACTTTGAACGAAGGTGTCGAGTTTCCGATCTTAAAATAAAGTTCTTATAGGAGTATTCGATTTCAGTCTACATCTAATCATTCTCGTTAAAAAGCGATTCTGGTAAACATTCTTCCTCTTATATTATTTTTTTTAGAAGCATAACAAATAATTTCTCTTCCTAATTCTTTTATGAACCTGGGTATTTTAAATTGATTAATATCTTCGATACGGTATTAAAAGATGCTCCATTTATTACATTACGGAATATTTAGTGCAAATAAACTTAACAGCACGTCGGGCAATTGTAGATGGTGCAGATCCTATTGTTGCTGAAATTTTTCCTAAATTTTCACCACCTTCCCAAAGGCGCAAGTTTGAAAAACGATAGTGAAAATTCGAGGAACGATTTTTATCTAAAGGAAGACTATGGCTTAGTTTTGGTGTTATGCTGTGAAAGATCGTAAAAAGAGACAAAACAATTTTTCCAAAGGAAGTAAATAGACTGTAAATCAATTCAAAGGTAAATATAGGGCAAATGCAATTTTTAACTGTGTAGACGATAAATTCAAATACTGTACTAAAACCTCGGGAAAAACAAAGGCACAAAAGGCAAATGATAATGGTTTGTATTTGTCCATCCAAAAAATTGTATGTATACGCTAAATTTTACGTACAAGTCTGATGTAAATATTTCGGAAAATGTGTTTGATTTTTGAGAGATTCACATATCTGAGTCACTATTCTAGAAGGAACTTAATTTCGAAAGATTGATTTTGTTTTTTAAATTTTGAGGACAAGGGACAATACAGCAATTTTTTATCTGGTCACAACCGAAAATACATTTGGAGAATAATAAAACAATTGCATTATATATTTAAATGTATTGGTGTTGAGCCTTGCTGGTGTCGGCAAAAAATTATTTACAAATCATTTTTTCATGTAATTTTTCGAATCCCAGACATTTTTACTCTTGACTAACCTAAGGCAGTAATTTTGAAAAAAGTATTCATGTGTCTTTCTCTAGATGTTTAGAGAAGGTCGATATGAAATTATTGTTGAATGTAATTTTGTACATGTGAGAATCATCAAATTTTGTAAAAACAAAGTCAGGCGTTGGCCACCCTATATCCTTAACTTATTTGATTCGATTATCTACAACGTACTTATATAGTATACGAGTGAAAATGATTGACATGCTTGTTTTATTTATACAATTGAAAGTGTGCGTCAATCTCCTTGATATTGAAAATGTGCGCTATTACTTGCATTTTACCTTGCCGACATGCATATTATCAGTTTAAATTGATCGTGTCCAGAACCATAGCTAAGCAAATTTAACGCGGATTTTTGAAGCGTAAACGTGTAATAAAAATTTATCAGACGTTTGCGTCATCATGTCGAAGTCAAGATATTAACATCGTTAAATTATGGTTGTAATTTGTCGTTAACCATTGTGAAATTGTTAAATTTGCCTAAGCCCCGTCATCAAACTCGCATCTGAGTAATGAAAGGTATAGAGAAGGTCGATATGAAATTATTGTTGAGAGTAATTGTGAGAATCTAATGCGGGAATCATCAAATTGTGTAAGTGTCTTATGCTCGTTATAATAATTGAATAGTATTTTCACATATGTACAATCATAGTAAAAAAGTCAGGTGTTGGCCACCCTATATCCTTAAATTGTTTGATTCAGTACGAGTGACAATGATTGACAGGCTTGATTTATTTATACGATTGGAAATGTGTGTCAAGCTCCATACTACTTGTATTCTACCTTCGGCCGACAGGTATATTATCAATTTAAATTGATCGTGTCCAGTACCATAGCTAATTAAATTTAATGCTGATTTTCAAAGCGTATACGTGTAATAAAAATTTATCAGGGTTTTGCGCCATCATCTGTGCGAAGAAATATAAGTAAAGTTAGATGTTGTTTATGGATACCGTTTCACCTGTTTTAATGAGGAGTGCCAGACCGTTCGGCAAATGTGGTTACTGAGGAAATTATCAGAAAGGTCCATGACATGATTTTTCTGATCATCGTATGGAACGACAATAAACATTTTAGATAACAAATTGGAAGTGAAAACGTTATTGGCCCGAGGTGGGCCGCGATTGCTCAAGGTGGACCACAATCAGATACATCTTCAAAACATTGTTTGAACCTCTTTACCAGAAATCCGCAAGAGTCGTCAGCGTACACGTAAATGTGGATCTATTATTATACGTCAGAGACCAAGCGACAGTCTAAACAAGTTTTCCAGGAGGATCTGCTTCGAACATGGCAAAGGTGATCCCAGAAAATAATCGTAATAAACTTTTATGACAAAGGAAGGACGATCATGAGGCAATACTATTATAGTATATATTGTATTGATTTAATGAGAAATTATAAGAGACATGACCCATTTGGTAAATAACCTGCTCACTCATTCGGAATCGTCTTGCAGTGACACAATATAATTTCAGTATTATAGTTGGTCAGCCAACTGGAAGAAGCTAATCCTAGAAGTTGTGCGAGCAGATTGTATAGCGTTATTAGAGAAATTACTATTTCAATTATTCATTATTTTTGTTTTAGAAATTTGTGTTGCGATGGAATGAAATGGCAACTTTCTTAAATCTCTAATAGTTGCAATGATAACAGAAACCTTATTGTTTTTAAAGGAGTTAGCCATCTATAAGTAGTCTAGACAGATACATTTGAAATATGATTAATTCATGTCAAAATACATTTGAAAGAAGAGTAACAAATTTCGAGATATACCATAAACACTAAATGATGAATGAATTTCTTCATGCCTAATGTAACCAGACATTTTCTTTTGTAATCAGACATTTCAATTGTTTTCGAGAATTTTTCAGTGATTGATTGTTATGTAAGACGGAAAAGTTTATTTTACTCTAAAGTCTATAATGATCGATTTATTGTGACTAAAAGAGCGTTAACAATGATTGTGATAATCGAATGGTTAATAAATTAAGATTGATTATATCTTCTTACTAAAAAATTGAACATACCTGAGCAAGTTCTAGTGATTCTTGGGCGAATGATATGAAATATTGCTGAAAATTTTTTTTTATCGAAATTACAAAATTGATTCAATGGTTTCGATCAAATCCCCCGATTTTGGCAAATAAGTCATCGCATAATTTAATAAAATAATATATCACCAGATGTTTGAAATCGTTTGTTACCGACTACATGAAAAAGGTAACATAATATAAACCAATTTTATATTATAATAATAATATTTCTTAAATTGTCTGTCGACAAAGCCATCTGTCTCTCAATCATTATTGTTATAATGTTTACTTCTGTATGTTGTCTTATATATGAATGTACATATGTATTTTTTTAACTTTGAAATACAACACCTCGTCATCTATACTTCTACAAAACAATAAGATAATATGTAATGGAATGAATACACCTTTTAGAAACTACAAGTACGTGTACGTAGACGCAAAACTTGGTGGCATGGAAAATTTATACTTGCGCGAGTATTTTAATACATCTATATAAGGTGTAATTCAAAGTGAAGTACATCATAATACCATGAATATGCAACAACAACTTATTGCTAGAACAAAACTGCAACACCAAAACGAACGGTGTGTCTATACATTTTCTATTCTCTGTATTCGCGACTGTTGTGACTCGTAAGATGACAGAAGTATATAAAACACATAAAAAAAATTCTGATATTTCAAGTTAATGGAAAACTGTGAATTTACACAAACAACGCGTTGATTAGCGTAATCGTCGAAATTGAATACATAATTGCATTTCAACTATTTTTATATAATCTACTTACATAATTTTATATTTTCATTCTATTATACGGCTAGATTGTATATTCTAAACGAACTAATTTAATTATCTGATTTTGGATGAATGCATTTGAACTCTCTGATTGTTCCACACCACATATAAAATTATCATCAAAATGTTGATAAATGACTTTATACAGTAGCGCACGGTCATTTTTAATGTTTTTTTTCGACACTATATAGATGACGCATGATGTCATAGTATCAAGTAGCAGGTTTAGGTGGGTGTATCAAAAATTTAGTGAATAAATCAAATTTGCAATAAATCCTTCAGAAAATTTGTCCAAATTACTACAAAATGTGTTGGCTGTGCTCATGGATATTTTGTTAATTACAATTTTGTAAGGAAAACAAAAACTGAAATTTAATTAAGCTTATATTGGAATATTCATTACTCGAAAAATCCCGCACCCCACGCTGCAAATAAATCCGTCACATCGTTAATATATAATTAATATGTACATAAATACTTTCTTTCGTCAAACGTGCGCAAGGTTACTAAATATGTAGTTTGTTTATATAAATTGTATTCAAAATAATTTCCAAATTTGGTATGAATTTGAAGGTCGCTGAACATTTTGTATGCACAGCACATACATTCAAAATGATTTAATGTGTACACACGTTAGAAATTTTTATTGCGTATATTTTGAACTTGAACTGAGTTTCAGCGCGGGCACATATGTCTGAGATTAACAGCAACTTTTGAAAACGTTTTTTACTGACCTAATAATGTTTTTGTTGCCTAAAAAAAATAAATTTCCATTTAATTAATTTGTGTGTGTGTGTGCATGATATGTTTTGTTCCAAAAGAAAATATATAATTTTTTTTTTGTTATTTTTTTTGAAAAATTATGGTGCTCATCATTTTCTATAAATAGTCTTCGTGTGATATCTACATATTATGCTAGTCAGTGAACAAAGAAAAAATATTATAAACTATATGCTACTGTATGGTTATATTTACTAATCGAAAATAATTAGTTAACCTAATTTTAAAAATTCATTATGTCTCGATAGATTCGACGTTTCAAACACGCCTTGCTAATAAAAAAGGTTTGGAATCACTTTATACTTCGATTTAAATAAAGTTACAGCTAAAACGGATAAAAAAGTGTAGGGAAGAAAATTCAATCTTGTTAATTGAAAATTAATTTAGCAGGAGCGGCAAAATATATCGGTAAACTACTAGGTTTAGAATTTATTTTTACTAACTTAGATTTAAACTGAAGCTTAGAAACTTTCTATTTGAACAACAACTCCAGCTTGCAAGAATTTAGCGTTAAGAATATTTAAAAAATTCTTATTTAGTATCCAGCGAAAAAATGTGCTGCAAGGTAACAAATAACGAGCTCCATTTCTCATTTCAACCAAGAGTCGTGGCATAAATTATACGTCATTTTCATAACGATTTATTATTCGTTTGTAAAATTTTGTCAAACTTTAATTTGAAATAAATTTCCCTAGGAAAAAAAAGAAAATGTATTTTCTTCCAATTTCGCCCGCATATAAAATACCATAACAAATTGATTGGAAAAATAATGCTTGTTGGATGGTAACATATAACGAAAGCAGCACAAATTATGTACGCAGGCACATAATAAAAATATTTGAATCAGGTACAGCGTTTCCATTTAATACAAAATGAAAAAACAGAAATATTAATTCCGAAAGCACAACAACTGTTTTTTAAAGATTTTATATTTTGGACTTGTAACTACTACATAAATAGTAGTTAAATACGTACCCATATATCGTAGGAGTATCAAGACGGTAGTCTAAGACTCCGCTATAAATATTTGCATAAAATCCATTGTTTACATATAGTACAGTGTTTACTTACACATACATTTCCAATTGAACAAAATATCCTTCACGAAATATTGACGTTACGAATTGCTGCATTATTCACCTTATTATTATTGCAATTCACACCGCTCCTTCTTCTCAATCGTCATCCACACAAAAAAAAAATCTAACTTTAATTTTATCATGGAAATATTTTTTTTGTGATAAGTCTAGTAAGCGTGTTTAAAGTTTTTTTTTCAATCGACCAAGTGTTGCAGTGGATCAGTTCTGATACTTGGGTTTGGCGGGGTTTAGCTTGAACCACATGAGAAGCAGGAGTATAAATGAGTTTTCATCGCATGATCGATGATGCTAATAAATATATAACATTGACTTCCTGTTGACGATTTTCCATTGTGTAAATAAATAAAAAATTGAGTATAAATCGGCCTCAAAATTCCAGGTAAAACATATGCTGGGAAGTTACGCAAAACAAATCTATCTTGATACACCGATGGAGGTCGTTCTTGAAAAATTAAAAATGACATATTTGAGCCATAAAACAGACATCAACTAATGGTATTTAGAGAATTTTTGAATGGTTAGTGCGATTCGTTTGTCCTTAACTTCAAATCATTTCTGCCTATCCTATGCAAATGTAACTTGCGCGGCTTGGGAGAGCTATGGAGAGTGGAGGCGAAAAATACAAATGGAAAGTACAGTAATAAATTCTTTTATTCTTTACCAGATAGTTGATAATTTAATTTTCCATGTAAACAATCAAGTATTTAAGCTTGCATCGAACTGTGTTCCTCAATTTTCTAATCTTAGGACTTTTAAAGTTCTCCTGGTTACAAGAAAATTTTGCTGAACTGCCACATCTATGATGAATTTTTGTGAAATAAGCTTCATTAGGAAATGATGATCTCTAGTGTCTTCAACTGTTAATACTGACATTTAAAAATTATTTTCATGAATTTTTTGTTTTCTCATTTTCTCCTTCTATTAATCAACACTTTATAACAACAATAACTATGAAACAGTAATCAAATTGGCTGAAAAATTAATTGAAGCTTTCACAGATGTTGAAGACAGAAACATAATCAGCTTTAGTAGTTGATAGTATTTAATGATCCAAGATTGAGATATTAAAGTTGGGGCGGCTTGAAATACCGGAAAGCAAAAATCCTGAATATTAAAACCAAGGATTCTAAAATCGTCAAAACCTAAATCATGGATACTGAAAAAAATGCCGAATTTAAGATAAATCAATAGCTTAGTAAATGGATAAAGGAATTCTTAGCCTATTACGATATATCCCAGTTTGTATAAAGAAACAGACATTCCAATATGAATTTGAAAAGTCTGGAAAATTGACAACTTGAATGTAACTAATAACAATTAACCTATTTAGAACAAACACTGTTTGCATTTTAAAAATAGCTAACATGACCGATCCATACTTTATATGACTTCTGCAAGATGGTGAATTTGAAATAAACCAACATACTTTTCTGATTGTTATAAAACTCGGTTTGTAAGATGCTCCTGAGATTCTAATACTTCCGAAAGTGGTTCAAGAAATCTGTCTATTTGTATCAACTAAGCATTTTCACAATGGAAATTTATGTCAAGAAAGTTGACTGGTTTATGTTTCCATTCTTTCAAGACTTTTATATAGGATTGAATCTTTTTCTGTATGGATAAGAAATAGCTGAAATCAGGTAAATGTGATGTTGTGCATAATACTCGTGTACTTGAATAATTCAAATTAACCTGTATATTACCAAAGCTGCCTCGAGCTAGCTCTCCTTCTTAGAAAGGAACTTAAGGCAAAAACGTTGCTATTCAATAAGCTAATTTCCGTGCGGAAATGAGAGAGAGTATTAACAATTTTACCACTTTCAGAGAGAGACCCTTATCTTACTTTATTACTGGGTTTTTCATTAAGGATTACACGGTGTTACTTTATGTAAATCGGACTATAATTTTTAAAATGTATAATTATTCAGTTTCAATTTAACCTAAAATGATTTCGTATCATAAAATTATTCACCGTGGTCTTTTAAACAAATATAGCAATACTTTTGTAAATAATATTCTTCTGGTGCTGAAATTTGTTATTCTTGGTTAATCAAAATCGCAATTTTCTTTAAATTAAGAATTTGAAACTTGACTTTAAAATTCTGGGTTTCTAAATCTTGGCTGCACAATTGAAAAATCTTAGTTGTTCGAGAATTAATTTTAAAATTATTCTTTGTAGACACTGGAGAAATTCGAACTGCATGGAAAATTCATGTTATATTCCCAATCCTGGTCTACATAAGAAATTTGGCCATAATCGATATTTATTAAATTCGAACAAATCGGCCAAGTTCGCATTGAATTCAAAATCTAGACAAAATTGCAGAACATGCAGTTCTTAATTAATTTTTAATTCGCATAAAATGTACGAAATAATACCTAAACATCGCATCGTCTAACGTAAGAATAATCCTATAATACGATCTAAATTCGACCAGAACTGGCTTGTTACGCTCAGCATGGTCATATTCCAGAACTGCATTCAAAATTCATGTTATAATACCAATCTTGACTTAATACCCGATTTGACCGTAGACGGCTAAAAATAATAAAATTCCACTCAATATTGTGAAACTTCAGAAATTCAAAATTTATTTTAAAGTCCCCATCGTATTTGACCATAGTGTTTAAGAAATAGTTGAGCTTAACCCGCAAGATTGTCCAAAAACACATCTCTAAAAATCCCATTCATTCTATAAACTAAGTTTGACCACAATTTGTTATGAATTTTAACTGCAAAACAACTAACCAAGAATTTGTAAACAATAATTAATTCTTAAATCGATATATTGAAATCGGGAATTTTGATTTTAGGGAATTAATTTGTGAATTTCTACGATTAGGATTTTGATTTTAGGGTTTTGAAAACCAGTTTGAAATTCAGGATTTTCGGGAAAAGCGCGATTGTTACGTCTAATTATTTGACATAAAAGATATTGGACTACTAAATTTATAATCAAATGTACACAACTATGTTTTCCTCATTTTAATTTAAATCAATCATTTCAATCTTTTAGCGATTACGAAACATGTTCCTTCCATGGCCTTATAATTTTATAAACGGGTCAATAAGGAAATTAAATTTAAACTATACTGACTAACATTCATTGTGGCATTAGAAGGAAAGTTAGTTGATAACTACTATGGCTGCAAAAATGGAAAATTAGAAAGAAACGAACGTAAAACCACTCAATCGTAACTTTTTTCTGATTACGATCGGGAATCGAACTCGGGACTCCCCAATTACAGTGCAACACTCTATCTACTCTGCTAAAAAATGTAATATAACCGCATAATGTCAATTATGAACCAATATTTATAACCGTTTTAAGGAAACGCTGAATGGTTCAGATAGACCAGATTTACAAAAAAATACAAAAATATTTGACTAATTGTCAAGGAACTTGAAAAACTGGTTGGTACATGAACTCTAACCAACTTTATACAAAGAATAAGGAAACCGAAATAGCATATCAAATATTTTAGGATTGCAAGAAAATACTCGAACATCTTTGTTCGGACACATCAAATTTACGTAAAATTACAAAATATTTATTTATGGCCACAAACAATTTATGAGTTTGCTGTTTTTAACTGAATATAATTTGATTAGTTAGACTATTCTGATGACCGGAAGCGTGTAAAATGTTAGGATATTGACCAGCACTAGTCAATGTAACCGAGTGACGAACAGAATGCAGTGCTTCTTGAAAAATCAAAAGTGAACAGAGGTCTGTTTAACTAAAATTTTGTACTTTTCACCTAACAAATTTCAGTGCAAAATTTTGCCGAGAAAAGTATAATTAAAAAAATTTGTATTACAGTTGAAGTGGAAAAGTGGAATGTTCTTGGTTAAATAGGCCCAGACTGAATCCATTTGTTACCTTTTGTTGCTATTTTGAAAATATTTAATTTTGATATGTCCTATATGTATTATGTAAATAAATAGTCGTAAATGTGTTACAATTTTGGCTAGAATAAAATTTCGAGACTGACCTAAATTTATCATTTTAAATTAAATTTTTGGCTGAAATAATAATTTTAATGTTACTCAATTTTTATGGCTTTATAATGGCAACAAAAATATATATTAAACATCAAAATTCCTAAACCAAAACAATTTTTATAAATCATTCCCTTCTCTCTCTCTCTGGCAATCAACTAAATAAATTTTTGCCTACAATTACTTTGTGAGTTACGCAGATCTCGTTCGATATCATTCCAAGTCCCCTACCCTCCGGCAATAAAATAGCCATTATACTAACCCAAAAACTATCCCGAGTTAAACTCATTATTTACGTATCTGAATTTGTGTTATATTAGTAATAGCACCTGTCTTTTATCATTAATATTGATAATAAACTAAAAATTCATATTATTATTAGTAACTATTTTAGTTTGAAACTAATTCATGTATCGCGTTGATTGCTAATTTACTAAATATACAAATGTCACATCATTTCATTATCAAGGTGGATGACTAATACTTTTGATAAGACTCGACATAGTTTATCATTTATATAAATATTGATACGACATTATAACAAACATATGGAATACCTCCCACAATATAAACAAGAGTGCCAATCGATTACCTACATACTGCATTGTTATTATATTACAATTTTAGATTCGTGGGTCTCAACACTGTTCGATCTCGGAACTCTACTAATATACATTGCATAATTTAAGCCCTACATCGGAAGTTATTTATTACAAAAAATACTTAACTTTTAGCTTAAATGTAAATATTAAAATTATCATTTAGCGACCTTATACCGACAACTATAGAAGCCTGTACAAAGCACACCTTAACGTTCGGCCTATCAAATAACAAAATCAAATATTGTTCTATTGTATCGTGTAATGGTTTTTGCAAGAAGAAAAGGCACGAATTTATAAAACAACGTACATACCGCCAGATGCATTTCAGATATTGAAGAAGACTGGATTTAACACTACGATTTAACATTTATAGAAATGGAAATTAGTCGATATGGAATCTATACTGCTTTTTATTAGATGCCTTACTCAGTTTTGTACACAAAGGTGAACGTGTTAACCAAGGCCTAGCTTGTCTATATAGTAATTCCCACAATGCTCAAAAAGTAATAAATTTCAAATGCTTTGCGTACTTTTGTTTCGCATATAACGTACTCGTGTGTACAAAAACATAAATTAATAATTGTAATTATGGTTGTCTAGGAAACGTCTTTTCGTACTCAAGTCAAATGCGACAAAGGCGGAGATGACGTATACATAAATAAAGCGATCAAATATAAATTATATCTTTTGTACGCCAATTGGGAATAAATGTTCTACATATTTTAAGAAGACGTCACCAAAAAATTTTAGGAATACAAATTTTACAAGAAAATTCTGTATAGCTGTATTTTACGCTATGCTGCTGTTATTTTCCCGTCACATCATAAACGAAATGAAACCAAAATTCTATCCAAGTATATATGTTAACATTAGAAATGGTTATTGTCCAATTAATGGATGTATATCGCTTGGGTTACTCACTTACATGTCACATAACGCCTCTTAAAATTTCCCTGAGAACATTTTCAAGTAGTAGAGTATTACAAAATCGAAAACTAAAAAAGCCGGGCGCTAACAAAATAACGAAGTGGGAAAAAATCAATAAATTTAAAGAAGATGAGGTCAAAAAACTCGCACCACAAAAATGTTTCCGATATACCGAAAACCTAATTTTTGTGTTCTCGTTTAAAATTGTTCACAAAAATTAGATCAAACTTGAAATATATTCCCAATTTCCCATCCGTAGGGTAGTATATGTATAACTTGGTATAGTTTTCGTGTTTTTAATTCTGTTTTGGCAAAACCCCATCTTAACATTATGTTGTTGTTTGTTTTTGCTTTAATTTTAAATGAACTAAATCTGGATTTTTTTTTTATTAAAATACGTATTCTATTAATAAACGAAAAAAAGAATACGACTGCAAAAACTGCATTAAAAAGTTTTGCAGCAAACTACAGCTGTCATGATATATGGCATGTTACATGTCTATCACGACATTTTTATTAGATTTGTATTGTGTTCCCTTTAGTTTTGGTGTCTAAATTTTCAAATTTATTTTAATAAAATGTACATATTTTAATCAAATTTTTATTTATTAATATTAATAAATATTAAATTAAATTAAATTATCGATATAGCCCCAACTAAAATATTTCATGTTTATTGTATAGATTTTTCTATTGAAATTGCAATTCATGCATTATACATACCTACATGCGCTTCAATTCGAAAGGGCATTAGCCGTTGTGTCCTCTGTGTATTTTTTCATGTAAAATAGGTAGTATTGTTTTGTATATGTAATGCGGTAGTCAAGTTTAGTCAATAATAATAAATTTATTTATTTATTAAGAAAATTAGTTATTAATTGAAATATATTTGGTACGCGTGATTTAATTTTGTCTACATATTTCGGGTGTTTGGTGATTGAGGAAGCTGTGATATGACGTTTCCTATTTCAAAACTAGAAAATAAAATGCCAATCATAATTTAGAATAGATGAATTTTTTGAAAAATGAAATACATGAAAATTCGGATACATAAGACCGAACTAATTACGAGATATGTATATTGAAATTTCATTTCTGTTTTTCGATCTACATAGACCACATTTGTAAAACAATTTGAGATATGTAGTCCATCACTATTCAATTAAATGATTTCTTACGAATTATAAATATGTAAAGTGTTAATATTTCAGCTTTATATATCTAATAAAATCAATACACCAGTATTAATTTGCCAATAGCACTGAAACGATGCATTTGTAAACTAAACCACTAATAATACAATTTTTGCTTGGTTCAAACTCCTTCAAACGATATACCACATGATTATATCCGAATAAAATAATGTACCTGCCTCCAGCGCCTTATTGGTAGTTTTCAGTAATGACGAGCTTCTGAAGAACTCCTCAATGATATTCGACATGCATATATTCTATATAAACCAATTAATTTGCCACCAGCGCCTAACCGGTAGCTTTGTGAACTAAAGTGTTGTTTATTTAAAAAAAACGTAACAATTTAAGATATGCCAATCGAATCATTGGAATGAAAAAATTTACCTGTCCCCAGTGCCGTGTAGTTTTGAGTACTACAGCACTACAGTTAAATATGCGAGATTCTGCCAGACTTTATGACTGATATGTGGCACGTTTTTAATCTGTAATAAACATATAATTTTCAACTAGCGCCAAAACGGTGGTTTGGTGAACATAACGTAACAAAACTGTTCTGGCCAAAGGTTTTTTAAGCAATATAGCACATGATTATATCAGAATAAAAGAAAAATGGCGCGCCCGTTAAGTGCCAGGGCGGTAATTTTTAGTATTAAAGTGCTTTAGGTACATTTTTGATATACATACTTCAAACCTTAAGTATTTAATTATTTATATACGATACATATGAATTCTATAAATTAACAATTTGACACCAGCACTATCACGGTCGATTTGCGAACTAAGGTACTAATTACAATTTTGGTGCTTGGCCCCAAACATTTGAAATAATGAGCCATTTGATTACTACGGAATGGGAAAGCATGTATCTTTGCCCAGCGCTGGTGTTTTCCTAAGGCAGATATCTTACTACCTTGAAGTACAGGACACAAAAGATTTTCAGTTTTCCGAATTAAAAATTGAGTAAGATCTAATCGCACAGCAAATCTCGAGACAATACAAGTAGATCGACAGACGGACCAATTTTTTTGTTTATTGTGCTCTTCAAAACGTTGAGAAAACGGATTTTGAACCTAAACCATCTTTAGTCACGATTTCAATAACTTGGTCCTATAAACCGAAGTTAACAATATTTGACTAAAATTTGAAGTTCTGTCGCTACTAAGTTCCAATAAGGTTATTCAAACCACGCGAGTTTGCATGTAATTTTGCAAATCCAAAGAATGATGTACTCGCTTGGGGTCCGAAAAATTTGGGTATTATTATTCGTGTTTTTTATTCACATTTGCAAAACCAGCGATAACTTAACCGCTTAAGTTATGCGTTATTTAAACAATTTCGGCTAAGATCTAATTTTATTTGCAAATTGAAATTTGATGTTTAACTGGACATTCAAGTGAACTTCTTCATAGCAGATTGACCATCAGTTAAAACAAACTCAAGTTTCATCCGACTTCGATCTAGATTGGAATACAGCTAGAGGGTTTCAATAGTAGTATAACCTTAATTTTCTGTGAGTAGGCCATCAGTGTAACATAGCATAGCTAAGAATACACAGATTGTTCATTTGTTTCGCACGTAATGTTCGAGGAACCTCAGTATAAAGCGTCCACCAAGCAACCATAAAAGATGCAATAAATTTATTCTATGTTTATCTGCAAATTTAAACAGTCGTGTAATTAGGTTTGTTGCCGCGGTCATTTCTTCTCGGACTATAATCGATTTCAATTTATATAATGGCAATGGTATCTAGCGCTTGCATTTTAAATAACTTTCTGGGAAATAGCCACACAAAAAGTAACTACACATTCTATTTGTTTATACTCACTTACCGTGGTTTGTTTGCATAATGCCACAAACATTGATTAACTATGCGCTTTTAAATATATAACTAATTATTATAAGTAATGGTATTTAGGCGGACATCAAAGGATAAAACTTTATTCATTTATCCTTTGACGGCAATTTTAGTGCCGAAATTAAGATGAAGTAGGGTTTTGACAGAAAATAGAAATTAACATTCAAAATTTCTTCCAGAAAACAAATATATAGATAATAATATCTAAAATATTAAACAACTGATTAGAGTGTAGTGGATTTGAGTATAGGCGCTAGAATGGAGCGACATAGAGCGAATTTTGTGATGGAAATTTAACGACGTACACTTTACGTAGTGAATTGCAAAGGATCGTTCCAAAGAAAGGCGTGCTGCCTGATAAACAACCAAGATAAACAATAAGGGGTTCATTCAAATAGATGGTTTTCCAGAACTGCATTTGAATATTATAGGATTCCTTATAATATTCGAATGCAGTTCTGAAAAACAGTCGATGATAAGCTTAGTTCCATTCATATAGGCAATGTTATACAACCCTATAACTTAGTTTCATAAAAATTGGTCATCTTCAAAACTACAACAAAGGCTCAATCCACACCTTTTTCCAACTAGATTGAAAATCACCTTCAATTTGGCCGTTTAAATGTTCATTAATTCAAAACCAGAGGACCTCTCTACAACTCAAACCATAACTTCCGAAAAACTCAAGATTTCTGAAAATTATGCAAAACGCAAGCTTATTGCAAATTCTTTCCAAATATCGAAAATAAATTGATTTTTTGTGTGTCAAAGAACACGATACAAAAAAAATTGAAACATAAAATATAAAATATGTCAAAAATTGAAAAAAATGTCAAAAATTTTCTATTGACAGTTTACTGTTATGTTGAAGTTAAAATCTCGAGTTGAACTAGTCACAACAAATTATAATCCGCGAATAAATAAATAGTCCTCGTTTATGAATATACTTTTGACGTTGATATTATTTATGTGCTTGTAATCGTGAAAAAAATTTCCCGAAATGTTGAGATTTTTCAATATTGATTGCGATCAAAAAATAAATCAATTTTTTTACTTGGAAGGAACGTGTCACGGACTTTCGATCAAATTTTTTCGATTTGAGAACAATTTTGGCAATTTTGTTTTGGAAAGAAATTGCTATTATTTTCAAAAAACATAAACAATTTTAAGAACTCGTGCTACTTAATTAATTTGACTTTTGCCTATTTGATTTACTTGTATGCAACCAAAATAATCGAGAACCTACCTTATCTGTATTGGGACATGTACCCACCAGAAATTCTAGTTGCTTTCACCGCATTACAAATTATTTGAATTCAAATATAATAAATTTTTGGTCTTAGTGAAACCCCAGTTAGTTTTGTGGCGGTCGGAAGCATCATGCCACTTTTCGAAAAAAGTATTAACCTTGTCATCCTTGGTTATGTACCCTGCCTTTTTCGCCATACACTTGTTCTTTTATATCTCCGCGAAGAGTCGTTTTGTTAAACAACAACGAGACATGAAACTACTGGTAATAAATAACCATAAAGCTGGATGCAATTTACAAAACCCATAACTATACCTTCCTCATTTTTAGTTATCGATTACTGTTTAGAAATATGGTCACGAAAATTATCTCATAGGACGATATTGTGCAAGACAGTTATGAGCGGAACGAAATGCCTAGGTTATTGACGATAATGTAAATTTCATTGAACATTGTCAGAAATCCTTAATTATATAAAGTGTATATACTTACTAGTGAGTATGATTCTTATATTTAGGTAGGTGGGTTACTTTCATGTACTGGCCATCGATCTAAATTACGTATATTTATTATTACAACCCAGGGTGGAAATTTATCAAAACTATATGATACGTTCGACAATTTTTTTAATTCTGTCAATCATCGCGGAACGACCATATGCATAGCGAGATCTGCAGGTTTGCATTTATATCTCTACTATTCTAGGCAAACATTCGAGCCAAGCCCAAGAATTGTCCACTATTGATGAATGTTTGTTATATAACTTTTGCTCAGTTGCTAAATTTCCGTATTATTTTTGAATTTAGTATTGCTTCAATCATACGTAATAAATTATTATGTAACATTTCACTTATATCCGTAAAAATGTCATATATTTGGATGAAAAGGATTAAATTGTTTCAATTTTTTCTGAAAGCATTGACAAAAGCTTAAATATCCTCTGCTATCACCAGAAATACAATTTTTTGTGCAATATAATAGTGCATAAATATTGGAATTAATACCTTATCTACAATGGGGGGAAACGTGTAATATACCATTTCGTCCCTATAGTTGCATTTGAGCCATTTATATTACTAAAATGTATCAAAATCAGGTTTGGTTTTACGATGAGTCAAACAATGATTACTTTATGAAAGATTCCAATCTTAAAAACAGTAATACAATAGCAAAGCAATAAAAAATAAAAACAAAATAACAATAAAACGAAACAGAAATTCTCACTGTCCTAAATTCATTTCCCAGTGAAGTTGCAAAAATCATGCGAGTGTACACAATAACAAAACTATTCATAAAGTGTTTTTTAGTTTTCCTCTTATTTATGTATTATTTTATACAAAACTTATATTTCTGCAAGCCAAATCATAATAATAATAAAAATAAATAAAAGAGATTTCATTTCCTATTTCCAGCGAGAATTTTTTTTATAGAAAAATCGATAAATTTTCATTGAGTTTTGCTTCGTATCATCGTATAGGTACATTAAATATAAAAATACTAAAACAAAACAAAAAAGCGACACATGAGATTTTTATTGTTGTTGGCTTGAATTTGTTTAGGATTTATTTTCCAAGGTTTTTCCTAAAAATTTTATTTTTTTGATTAAACGTTCTAAATATTTAATGTATTTTTCTGTGTTCTTCATTTAATTTATTTTATATTTACCATTTTCCTGAATACGTGTATAAGAGAGACGATGTCAATTTAAACATTGATTATGGGGTTTTATGTTGTTATTTGTTGTTGTTTGTGAGTTTCTCTAGATAAGAAAATTAAAAATTAATATCATAATGTATGAACGCAAATGATGCTCTCACTATATATCGATGGAGTTGTATTATTGAATTGAAACTTAAAAAAATATTCGATGATTTTGAATTTTTTTTATGTTACTTTGTGACATATGAAAAAAATCGAGAATTTATTTTAATAGAACTGTGACGTTTTAGTAAAATTAATTTGATGACCGAATCGAGAGTAAATTGTACCAATATGAAAAACTGTGTGTCGCTGTAGATTACGTGAGCCGAACTTAATATACGAAAACAATTAAGTATACATATATATGGCAGTTATCCATCGGCATTGTAACTAACTATATTCTAGAATTTCACCTATACTTTAGTTTAAAATCCCATTACTTCCTACTAACCTATATTCCTATTTTGTAGCGTACTTTGCAGATTACGATTCTGATGTTGAAGTTGGATACGCGTTCGAAATCCAGGAAAATTAAGTTGATGCGATCTGTACAGCGTCTTCGGTTTGAACGCAGCTTGTTCATCCATTGTATGCTGGTTGGCTAGTTTAAATTGGTGGTATTTGCTCACTCAATAATGGCCATTAAGCATGGAATTCCACCAGTGTTCTATGCTTCTGCTAGCAGTGTAGAATTAGAACTTCGTTTCAGTATCTTCTTCGTTTCTACGCAGTCGTTCTCGAAAAACTCGATCCTACCATTCTTTTTATTCTTGATTCGTTTAGCTCTTTGTTTAATTTTCATGTTATTTGGGATGTGTTTTGTTAACCATCAATTCGTGGTAGTGTATAACAGCCAATGGTTAATGTTTGTGTTTGTTGGTGCGTTATTTTTAATTCCGAATGCACAACACCGCGATAATCAAGGAAACAGTCAATATTACATTGACTTGTGATCTGCTTTGACGTGGTTTTTGCGGTTTCGGCTCAGTTTGAAGGTGCCATTCCTAAGCTTGTTGCCTGGTTTTCTTGTCAAACTTGTTCATGTCTCATCACCAGTTATAATGCGTTTTATGAATGTAGGGCAGAATTGACTCGTTTTAGCATGTCTTCAGCGACCTTTACGCGATTGAGTTTTTGAAGAAAACTCAGGTCTTTCGGAACTAGTCGAGCGGCAACGCGTTTCATCCCAGAAACACGGAAAGCTCAGCGGCTATCTCTCTCAAACCTAAATGACGATTTTCCGTCACCATTTTTTTCACTTAATAGATGTTAACTTCAGATGAAGACGTTGATGGCCGATAAGAGTGAGACAAATCTTCCACCATATCTCAACCGCTTTTGAATGCACAGCATACGAAATTCCATTTGCAATACAAAATTTGAGACAAATTCTCTGTTCGATATTTTTATTCATTATAAAAATCGCAAAATACACTTGAGGTTGAATTTGAACAAAATGGAGCACTACGAACAAACTAAATGACAGATCGCGCTCAAACTTCACGTCATGATAGAGGGCAGTTGTGCCATAAACGTGGGTTTCTATAGCTTACTGAAGCCTCGATAATCGCGTCTGTTAGAATAGCAGTATTATGAAATCAGATATTTTTACTTTTGAGTCACGTCGAACTCGTCGAGTATATCTAAGGGGATACTCTCCGTTCTGAGTTTTGTGGAAAAAAAATATTAGCCTTATATCCAAACGAAACTAGTATTTTGCAGTTCTGTAACGTTAGTCTGCTTCAACATGAAAGCTGACTGGAAGGCTGTAACTATTGATGAAAGAATAATAGTGGAAAACAATAGAAAATGTGCCAAACCAGCAATGTTGAAAGTATCGAATATAGCAAATTATTAAAGCGGGTTCCGCTTGAAAGTGCTAGTAAAACCTATAAAACTAAAACCAAAATATAATAACAAAATATCTAATTTCAAACTGAACATTTTTAAATAAGTATTTTAGGTGTGAAATTCCATCCAATTTGCTTTCAGAATTCCGTGTTCACTGCGAACACTAAGAACGAAGATCTTTAGCCCAAAAGCCTATTTGAACTCGAATTGTCGTATAAAATGATTAGAAATAAAAATTTCAGTTTTATCCTAATGAAGATGCAAATTTAATTGATGAAAGTATTTGATTTGCAGTGATATTTTAATCTGATCGTGCTGGAAGGTGTTCCGACTCAATGAACCCAAAGAAAAACAAGCAGCCACCGACCTCACTGTAGCACCTATGAATCTGCATGACTGTTTGAATTTGCATGATATATACGATCTCTTCAATAGATTTAAAAATTCAACGAAAAAGAAACGCATAAAGAACTTGTGCGTGTTGCAGCGGAAAGGAAGAAACAAAAAGACACAAAAGCATGTGGTAGTTCATTATGAACCTGGTCGTTGAATAAATAAGAAATCTTGGTGGAGTATAGTTTAAAAACTGACTGTTTAAACCGTACCAGCAAAATTTTTATTTGTATTTTGTGTTTGAAAATTCAACAATTGAACACACACACACACAACCGATAAAATTGTTGTTGCTTTTCCATATAAAATTTCCAAATTACCATTTCCGTGGCAGAGGCCTAATGCTACCCCAGTATCGGATAAAACATTTGGATCTTTTTTCAGAAAACTATAGATAAATTAAAATAGTTCTAGTTATAATTGGTTTTTCTAATACTAAATATTCTTGAAAATCAGAAGCTTTGTTGTTCCATTTTGCTAGGGGAGGGCAACATGGGCATGGATTCGTCGCATTCGATCTCTTCTTACTTCAACGGAAAGATCAAAATTCAAATTTCAAACTTTTAATTTTTGAATCCATAATTGTTAAGATTTGCTTTAATAAATTTCTTAATTAAGGTTAATTTTGGAAGATTGTGAAATTTTAGTTTTCTAGAAACAAATTGAAAAAAATGCAAGTGTATTGTCGGTTACTATCTGTATCGACACCGTATTCTATACACTTACACACTGGGGTAGCACTGGGATCCATCGTGAATATTTGGAGTGAACATTTTCTCTAGAATTTGATACTAATGATTTATTGACCAACAAATGAGAATTATTACTTTTGTTTTCAGGTTACCACCCTGTTAATAACTTAAACCAGATGAAAGTATTAGGTGCGCAAGTAGAAACTCTGCTCCTTTTCGTCAAATTCAACTTTATTGAAAATATAATTGGTACACAAATTAATTATTGAAATATTCGCCATTACTTATCTATGTTCTTTTGCCATTTATCAGGTAGATTATGAATGCTTTCGCGATAGAAACTTGTTGGGCATTTTGCACATCTTCAACTTTCGTGAACTACTGGTCTATCACATATGATGACATCGATCTGAATAAGTGGTACTCAAAGAGAGGGAGCCAAGTCTGGAGAATAAGCCGCAACAATGACTAAGCTACTTATATTCAAAATGGCGGACGATTTGAATACGTTCAAGTATATTTTAATGCAACCAACTTCAGAGTCGAGTTTCTACTTACACACCTAATAGATTGCTTCAATCAGAACATACAACTATCGGCTTTTATCAAATACCTAATTCTCAATTTTAGCAATAGTAAGTACATATAGTTACTTCAACGCTACGACGAAGAAATTGGTCGAAGCTGAGATGTGGAACGTTTCTCGTATTTTCATATAATAGAATTGAGGCCTCAAATTTGGATCGAGTTTAATACTTTTGAACAATTCATTGTAAAGATTTTATAAATCATTGATCAATTTATTTCTAGAACCAAACTATGTCAGTCACCAAATGAACACCACTTAATTGTTATTTTTTAATTGTTAATTATTGGGTAAAATCAAATTTTTGTTAAATTAATTTTATTACCCACTATTGCTGAACACCTATCCGAGTTACCTCATTCATTCAATTTATAGACGTTGCTCCTAAGGACTTCTTATATAACATAAATACTCTGGCTAAATGTAGCTTAAGTACATAAAATAAAGGGTCTTTCAAAAGGCACGCCTAGATCACGCTAGAAGAACGCATTAAAGTTATTCAAACTTATTATGAAAATCATCGATCTTTAAAAAATAGGTATCGTTAAATTCATGATGTTTTTGGTGTAAATAATCGTCCAAATGAGTCCACAATTCAAAAGTTAGGGAACAAATTTGAAAAGACTGGTTCTGTCGAGGATCGAAAAAGGTGTGGCAGGCCAAAAAGAGGACATTCTAGTAAGAATATTGTTGCTGTGGCCGAAAGTGTCGCGGAAGAACCTTCAACATCGATATCACGACGTTCTCAGGAATTAGGCATTCATCCATCGAATGTTTGGCGAATTTTACAGAAATTTCAGATTTTCATTTTCATCCTTCCAATAATAGTGTAGAGCTACGAGTCACACTACACGTGAACACGTGACATTTAAAAAAAAACACCAGAGAAAATCTAAGTATTTCCATGTTTTATTTAAAAAAAATTTAGGCGCAACTTTTGAAAGAACCTTTATAATATTCGACATAAATTAGTTTGCTATTTATCTAATTAGGGAATGAAGGGAAGGAATTGTGACATATTAAAGATTTATTTTAAATATTTTGAACAACATCACTTGACTTTTTATTCATACATAAGTCTACTTTTCTTTCAACGGTATTATAGAACTAAATATGACCTCATAAATAAAACCATTTACATGCCTAATTAAAACGTAAGTAAGAAAATACACAAATTTTACTTTGAATAAAGAAGAAATTCATTGAACTTCACCATTGAAACCATAATAATAAACCGAGTGTATGTACATAATACGTGTAGAATATATGGTAAAGCTTTAATATTTCCTGTTTGCTTATGTCATTTTATGATGATCTCTATCCAATAATAACGATGATCAATTGTTCTTCAATATATTGTATGTATAAGGGTTGTAATCGTTAATAGAGTAAATATATTTATAGACACGAACTACATCTTATCTTGAATGTACATATAGAGGCACCTTTCCTCGTATATGTCAATATACGACTAGCCATATTTATCGGTGATTTATCTTAAAAATATTATATATTTTCCTTTTATGAATAATAGCTATAAAACAAAATTTATTTTTTGTTGACTTGCCTAATGATTTGTGTAATCGAGTATTTTGGTCAGACTTCACAAAAGCAAATATATTTCGAAAACTAATATTGAGAGTATTTAGATTTAGAAATTCATGTGTCGACTGCAAAACCCACACGAGTCTAGATAAAATACTCTCCATGTACAATTTAGATTTCTGTAGTGGCTTAAATTTTATTTAAATTATAAAACTACAAAAAAGTTAACAACTGAATCTATAAAGAAGAATGACCGGCCGAAATTATTCCAATAAACTCTCGTCTTTAAACTTGAAATTAAAGAAATTTGCGTGCAGTATAACAGAAACATTTCCAAACAGTTAATCATCTTTAATTAAAACCAATCATTCGATATACTTTATTACTTTATTAGGTTCAAAGAAAAAATATTTTGTTTAATCTAAATATTTCTTATTGCTTATCTCAATATTTTACGAAATTAGGAAAATTTCACAAGTAACAATATTATACGAGTTTATTCTACAGAATTAATTCAAGCATCTCGATGTTTAAATTTAATTTTTTAATTATTTTATTTTTAAACAAATTAGATTTAATTAAAAAAATTATTTCAATTTTTTTTATTTGTTTTACTCTTTGTTTTGTCTAAATTTAAAATAATTTGGTAATCGTGCCTGGTAGATGATCGTAATTGAGAAAATTTACATTCTAACAATGTTTCCACGTACATGTGAAAAGCGTTGGGCAACATATTGGATTTATGATTAGAAAACACGGAAGACGATATTGATTAATTTCTACCAAGGGTTGCATTTTATAATGGCATATGGTATTTTGTACGTACACCACTAAGCTCTTTATTATAATAAACGACATTCTAAATGCCCTCATTTAACTTAATTAAAATATACAATAACAACTTTTGATATTATTCTGTAAGTAAACATTAAGTATAACCTTAGAATAAATGATACTCGTATATGGTACACAATATTATTATCTCGTGCTTGGTGAACTCGGTACACAATTTGCTGTAAATTACATTGAATACTTATCATTACTTACTTATACATTGCAATTTATTAATTGAAAAATATATGAGCGAATGCAAACACAATAGCTAGCTAATCAATTTTGTAATGGTTGATAATGATAACCAACCGTACAAAATTAATTTAATTGAAATTTTACTAAATCACGGACGATGGTGGCATCGCCATCGTCGCCGGTAAATCTAAATACCATAAAATTGTTTCGAATTGAATTTAATAAAATACAAAAAATTTAAATAATTTTACGTCCCAAAGTTTCATGCTATTGTAAGTAGATATGTAGATTTAAAAAGATTGTGTTTGTTTCTCTCTGCGTTTCAATGGTTATTGACTTTTGCTGTTTGGTCAATAAGAACAATATACATAATAACAACAATACACACTAAAGGTACAAAATAAAACACTTTACGCGCTCGTTGCTTCGGTAGGTGTATTATGGAATTTGTAATATAAAAAGAGATTTTGGTTAAAGATATTAAATTTCTTACATAAATTATGTTTGTGGCGACGATGACGGTAAGTTTTTCTAAAACTGATATTATTAATATTTTTTTAATTTTTTTTGTCAAAACAAGACAGAATAATTAATAATTTTAACCGAAAGAAATGTCAACACACAACACTACACATTAGTATATTTAAACATATACGAAAAACAGGAATATATTTTGCATGCTTAATGATAATAATTGAATAATTGTCTTATAGTTGTTATGTAATTTATTTTTTGCCGAATTATTTTTTGCGACACAGTAAACACATAGTTAATAAGTGAGGTAAGCGTATTTTAAGTCGTGCCGGTAGGATTAAGTCATTCATAATATCTGGTTGGTTGTTACAAGTGTGACGGTTTTTATTATAAAGTTTTCTAGATTGACCCTCAATGTACCTATGGTTGCATTATGAATTATGGAATTTCGGTTTTGTACTGTAATTCCGCACGCTTAAGCAACGAACTATTTTTCAAAAATTACGGATGTAAAATACGTAACACAACAACAATAATAAATTATTCGTATATGGATAATCGTGTAATTTGTATTTCGAAATGTTGCTTAAACGCAACGTACATTTGGGGAAAAATTGCGAATATGTAAAAAATATACCAAAAATTTAATTTTTATATTTCTGCGATCGAATTAATCTAGAAAATAAATTTTCTGATTTTAGGTTCTACTAGCAATTCAAGCAAAGACGTTGGTTTGAACTTTGAACAAAAATTGACAAATGATCGACGCTTTAGACCATATAAATAACAGTGAACTTATGCTGGTTATTTTTGGGGAATGGGAAAAACATTTTCATAGCATTTTTGTCTGAATTCTGTTTTTCTGGCTTACTGATGGAACCAGTTAAATTGGGAATTATTTTTCCATATAAAATTAGCATGAAACAAAAGCTTCCCATTTCACTTTATTTTTAAATTATGTAGTTACCAATTCCAGCGAAAAGCAGAATAGAACCACGGACATTGAACAATTTTGTTCTTTAAAAATATAAAAACCTCTATCTAAACAGTGGTTTCCAGCGAGGTTCAGTAGTGTATTTTATGTTAAAAACGCCAAGTGTTCAATCCAGAGGCACTTTCATAATGTACAATGTCCCAAACGTATGATAAATGTCCAACGTGATATCGAAAATAAACAAAAAAATCGAGATGAAAATAAGTAAATGGAATTGCGGTTGAACATTTTGTACCAATATTTTATGCAGATATGAAGATTTTTTTAAATAAATACTTTTTCGTCCGGTGTTATGCCAGCATCGAGGATTTAGGAGTTCTTTATTAAAAATGCTTATGCGGAAACCAGACCTATCGGTTCTTTATCTGAAGCAAAAAATGCATAAAAGAAATTGTTCAATTACCGAAAGCCCAGATCGGCTTTTTTTCATCTCAATTTTGTATGAGTGCTAATAAGTGTTTATAATTATTATTTTGTCTGTTAGGTAAATATACCATATGTACTATTTCCATGATTAAAAACAACCACGAGGTGTGTCAATTAAGCTTTCCGATTCACCATATTACTTATAACGTATGGCTTTCTGTTTTGTTACGCTGCGAAAATCATCAAGCAACTTGAAACTTGCAATTTTTTCCATTTTTCGTGTTTATAGGTAAATGCGTTTAACATCAAATTTAAATCTAGAACTTTATATAATCTTCTGTCGAGAAATCCCACTAATTACGAGATATCATTTTGCAGAGCTCCCCGATCATGCAAACTTAAAGGATGTTATAATTAACCACTTGGAATAAATATAAATATTTAGTGCCAAAGTGGTATTCTGACCAGTGGTATTCTGAACACAAATTTATCCAATACATAAGCTAAAGCAGTTGTTAAAAAATAAATAATTTTTAAAGAAAAAATAATTTTAAGGTCATCGATTTCAAGAGCCCATCTTCTGGATCTTTGTCTCACAACAATCCCTCATTCCATAGAAGCTCATGTTGAGGCTGGAATTAGAAATTTTGACCATAACCTGATAACCATAAAAATATCTGTACATTTTAACGAGGCTGACTCAGATGGTTTACAATCATTTTTTCAACATTTCACACGAGAAAGCCATTTTTTCTATAACAATGAAAGAGAGACACCGTTTCCAATTTCACTGAGACCGTGTTACATGGAATGGATAAATATATCTCATCATTTTCCAATCATAATCCAATAAAATCTTGTCAAAAAAAGCCGCTAAAGCTTCCAGACAAAATAAAACTGCTCACAAGAAATATAAACACAACAAAATTTCATTTGAATAATATAAGGCCACACGAAACATTAAAAAATGTGTGCAAAAGGAAGCTAAACGAGCCTACAACAAGAAAGCTGCCAAAGCGTCCGAGTTGAAAATCTCCGATCGCAACTTTTACCAGGTAGTCACCGGTTGCCAATATTTCTAAAACATCTATTTCAGCATTGAAATGAGCAAACGGTGTTTTTGATGGTGCATCCATTGGTTTCAAAATGAACTCCGTCAACATCTCGGAGAAAATTGTCTTCAGAAACCTGAAGTCAATGAATATTAATAAAAACCCCCGGACCCGACGAAATTACAGTTCGAATATTGAAGGAGTTTGCCAGTTACTTGGCTCCAATATTAAAATTTCTCCTTTCTTATAGGCAAGGTAAATACCGGAACGCCTGGAAGAGTGCGATCGTACAACCAGTTTGTGATTGTGATAAAACAGACTCCTCAAACTACCGGTAGCCAAAGATGAACTAACCAATATTGAGTGAAGTATGTTGAAATAAATAAAATAATTTCATATAAACAGTATGCCTTTCGTGAAAGCCGCTTTACAACCGCTCTCTTGACGTATGTCGCAAACAAATGAAATCTCGCTCTAGACCAACATGAGGGAACCTTTGTAATCGCTTTGGATACATCCAAGGCTTTTAACAAGGTTTGGCATGATAATCTCATTTGTAAGCTTGTGGTACAAGGCTTGGATTCCATGACCAAGAAGTTAATAAAAAGCTTTCTCAAAGACCGAAACATCAAGGTTGTGCTAAACGGGAGATCATCAGCGAATCAGTTTTGTCACCGACTTTGTTTTAGTTGATGGGTAAATTGAGACATGGGTAAATTGAGAATTAAATTTTAGAATACTACATTAATGGAGTATGTGAATCGAATCTGAAGATTACTTCCAAAAGTACGGACAAATTTAAGTTGTTCAAGAATGATAAAATAATAAGAACACGTGCTGCCGGATGTTCTGAAATTTCCACTAGGAATAAGGAATCTCTTACAACAGATTTTATCGTGAACTCCTTAAAAATGGCGATTTGATTGGCTTCGAATTGAGTGGTGTTACCTAATGTACGATGAATTAAATATTAATTAACAGAAAACCGCCAAAAGCGATGATGAAATTTTTCATTTGATTCACTTAATCTGCATGCCACGCAAACTCAACACTCAGTAACACTGCTGAAAGACTTTTTGATTATATGGACGCTCTTTTAAACATCTAATATCAATTGATTTTAATCAATCTAAGTACCTATTCATATTAAAGACGAATTCATATTTTTCGCACTTGACTATGCGAATGTAAATATTCCATATCTTCATATTGACACAATGTTAATTCGACTAATCTGTATAGAAGAGACGATTGATGGAAATGGGGAGGGGGCGAGGGACAATATAAATGTCAAAAAATGTGCGGAAAACTCTCATACTATCGATAAAATTTCCAAAAATTGTTTAAAGAAATATCTGTTTATACGATAAATTCAAAGATCTATTAGCAAATTTGTGATTTTCTATAGGGCACTTAATGTAAACCTTCATTCAAATATTTTTCAGGTATGTTTCTTGAACCAGATTATTGAAACTGGTTTAAAGGACTGGAAATGGAAATGCTTTAGAAATTCAAAGTTGTTAATCGTTCTCATTAGTCATGAACCGGAATTCATGGCCAGGCTATTACGCAAACAAGATATACATTTCATTAAAATTTTCGAAGTAATATCCAGTGCTTTAGAAATAGAAGGAAAGATATAATAGAAGATATTTATACATGGAATCGAACCTATTGTTATCTTTAACTATACCATTTTTATCAATATTCCTTCACTAAGTACCGAGACTTTTTGGGCACCGAGTACTATATGCCTCTATAAAATTATGTCGTTGTAAAACGTTTGGTTTACTGTAAGTTTAGAGAGCGGGTCGTCTATGCCTTTACACCACTGTAAACTGTATGACTTAGCAGTAATTAACTTCAACCGATTTTCTAAAGCTTTTAAAATGCGTCTACCCTAGTAACTTTTCTCTAATTTCCTTTCAAATGCAATAAGTATCTCTCCATAATGTTTCTTGGATAACGTAGGTAGCTTGGCTCTTGTGTAAGTGTAATTTTCAAATAACAACTTTTTCTCATCTTCAGTCGTTATTACGTATATTATTTATTTGCAAGGACATGCTTTGATTTCTGTTGATCGATTTCGACACATATCCATAATTAATACTTTATCTCTTAAGTAATTAATCTCATGACTAGAATAGGTAATCATAAAATTTGACCGGCAAACAAAGTGTGTCGCAACAAACCTAAAACATCGCAATTTTAATAGCTACCCATAATTCTATGCAAAGCAACACCTTTTATCACCAAAAATATTGCTATACTATCAAGACACTAAAGCAAGTAGAATACGGCCAATAATAAATCATGATTGCAGAAAATCATTCGGTTCATTACGCAATTGTTAAAAAGTTTTCAAAATGTTGTTGTATTATATTTGGATCGATAAAAGTTTTGTGCCAATCACCAAAATAACATCGGGTTAATTTTCAATGCGGAATGAGACAGCAAAATAATTATAATTAAAATATAAATCGGCTCACCTGTCTTCGGGAAGACGTTTTAATTCAGCCATATCCAATTCCAAACGTAAATTAGCCACCTCGCACAGTAATCGGTCACGTTCCGTGGAAATTTCTTTCAACTTTTCACGCAACCAATAATTCTCGCGTGCCATATCCTCAGCTGTCATGTTTGCACATTGCTGCTGCTGCAGGATTGGCACCGGTTGTGGTACGATAGCTTGAATAATTTGTTGTTGCTGTATATGTTGCAATTGAACATTCAGCATTTGTTGTTGGATTATTGATTTGGGATTGATGATGGTGCCATCGTTTATTAGCGCAATGTTGGGAATGCAAGCTGCATTCACATTACCGTCACTGTCACACATTTTTATTTATTTTTATTTTTTAAATCAAGAAAACCACTTTTTCTTATTCGAAATAACAATTTCAACCCAGAGCACACAAAAAAATCACCTACACTTTTTCTTTGACTTCTTACTTCTTTTTTTTGCTTATATTTTATTTATTCAATGTAACACAAACATTATTACAAACTTTTATTTCTTTTTTTGCGATTTAATATAAAAATCAAAGAAATTTACCACTTTTCTCTCTGTTGTATTATTTCCAAGAAAAATTTATTTTCCCGATAAAATCACAAAAAACACTGTAAAACGAATTTACCACAGCGAAATTTTTATTCCACAATTTTATTAATTAAAATTTATGCAAGCTGTATTATTATTTAACGATAATTGTCATGTTTCATTAAAATTACTTATTTAAATTGAAATTATTTTGAATTAATTGTTGTTTTCTACTTAAAAGAATTTTTAAAACTTTGATCTGATCGTTTTGAAACACTCACGCACAGATAATTTCAGCCATGTTTGATTTGATTTTCATGTGTGTGTGCGGTTTGTTTTGTTTATTGGAAATTTGAATTGCCCGATGCAATATTTATTATTTATTTTGATTTAACGTGTTGTGACATCTGTTGAGAGACATGTTTCTAGTTAAGACAAAATACATTATTTTTATTTTACATTTTCGTTAGGTGGCAGCATGAGCATGCATGTGAGTTGAATATATTTCTTGTTATGTTTTTATTTTTAGTAGATGTCACTGTTGCATACATTATTTGCGTCTTGAATAAACATATTATTAAACCATTCAACTTTAACTATTTCACAGCAGATGTCAGAGCGGGTGCAAAAGATATGTTCGACAACAAACATGCCATTGAATATGACAATCACTGGATTATGAATAAAAAAACTAATTTTTTGATTTAAAAACAACATTTTATTATTTTACACAACTCAGTAATATAAATTATTGTTACGACTTTGCTCTGTGAAATTCTACTACTACCCACTTTCAGTTTTACACTATAGCGTACCGCGTCTTACCCAAAACTCACCAAAAGTGACTTAAGACTCTCCCTTATGTTAATTGCATCCGTATTTAAATACCGCGCTGAACATTCTCGATTGTCCGCGGTTAATCGCAACCAATCTGGAATGCCACCAGATAGGCATAAACCACTCCTAATGCATCAATACACGCTGAATTTTTCTCAATAGGCGAAATCGTATTTGCCGTGTATTTTATTACCGCCCGATAGATGTTCCGGAGCCCTTTCAGCACGATCAATGGCGCGCCCCGGATAGCGAATAAAAAACAGCAATTTGATGCAGAATGCATATTTTATTTCTGTTGAAATTCTGATAAAAATCCTTGACTTCGACTCGAAGTTTAATTTTTCGCCCATATTAGCCGTGTTTTAATATTGGAGCACTATCCGGCGCCGAAGGGAAATTTCTACTGAAACTGTAGCTATTTATTCACGGGTGTCGCTATACCATAAAAATGAAAAAATAAATTCATCCATAAAACAAACATTTAACGACCTGAAATATGCCAATTAATTTGGCATGACGTTATAAAAAATAAATCATGTTGCTGCGTTTTAAATTTTGATTGTAAGATTAAGTTTCTATTGGTTTAAGGGTTGTACAAAACAAAGGAGATTTAAAATTAACCTTTGAAATGGATAGCGCTCCCGATAGCGGCTCCCAATAATTAGACAGATCAAACTATTTTTTTTATCGTTTTTAACTAAAAAGTTGAATGAAAAATCTTAGTGTAGAGTTATAAATAAATTAATTATATGCAAAAATAAAGCGCTAAATATAAGTTTTCACAAAACACGTGGATTGTTTTGTAAAATCAGTGACATCTAGGTTTGAGTAGTAGCATTAGAAGCAGTTTTATAACATTTTAGTGCTATTGCAGATTAGTTGCGATTGTTAACGAACAATTTGGAATATTGAGTACAGATCTCGTTACTTTTCGTTGGTAATCTGCATCCAAGTAAATCCCAGAATTTATTCAAGATTAACTGATAATGTGGGATTTGGTAAAAAAAATGAAGTCCTTGTAGTAAACCTTTAGGTCAATCTGGAAAATAACTTTTACTTAGTAATATTGTTACGAAATTTTCTGTCAAATCCGGGTCGTATCACTGAATTGTGTATACAGCTATAGAATTGACGATTATAACACCAATTATTATTTTTCGCACTGATCACTTTCGTTTTTAATCTTTTGCGTATCAAATAACTAACAATTGCGTTCATTGCACCTGTATTTATATAATTTTCTGAATATTCGAAATCTTTTGGTGAGTTTCGGTTTTATCCCACACTAATTCTGCTATACACTGCAATACCAACAAACTGTTATAAAACTACCTCTAATGCTACTAATTAAACCTAGATGTCACTAATCTCACGAACACAAAATATTATTAATTTCCTAAATCTTCGTAAGCAATTTTCTCTGAACTAATGTTTCGCCCACGCTGAATTAGTTGCCTATCAAACCAACAAGCGCATGCTCGTAACATTACCTCTCACTTAAACCTGTTCGCCCGAACATAACCCAAACTACCACCTCTGAGTTCAGTCCGTACTTCTCCAACTAATTCAACTTTTTTAATATGAGAATATCTCTTGCAGACATTCAACCTCACATTTATCTTCTATGGCAAGTTACATTTCTGCTCCATCCTCAATGATAATCCACTTCAGCATTGCTTGCAACTCAGCCACGTCATGCATCTCCTCTTTACTCGACACCATCTGCTCGCACATCTCTTCATCCATGCTGTCACCTTGAAAACAGCCAACGCCCCTATTTCTAAATTCCTGATCGTTTGTGTAACTTCGCCATTCTTTCTTTTCGATCGCCCTCCATGCGGATCTTGCTCGCCATTACTTGCCAGCAGTACCTCCAACCAACTTGAGCGATATTTTCCAACTAGGTACTCTCCTATATTCAAAAACAATGTTAATTCTTCGTGATGATGGATCAGGATACCACCTATCAAATGTTTGCAACTTCTGCACAAATTTCCGTTCCGTTCACGAGTCGTTGCAATATACACACTGCCCTCACTCGATAAACTTTCCGTGAATTGCCAATCATGAATCACCGCATTATTCTTGCCACTTAGCAGTCACAACTGGTGAATTATCTCCAATTCTCACTCGCATTGGTGGGTATCTCCTCCAGATATGTTTCATCTCATCCTTAGATGACCGCTCAAATAGTCACAAAATCTGGCCAGCATTCGTTCAAGCTATGTCAATCTATCCCATCTAAATGTAACTGCCACAATTGCTCTTGGGCATCATTCGAGAGCATCGCCGCACCTACAACGAGTTTCTCATTTTTCTGTAATTCATACTTACCTACATTATTACTTTAATCAAGTTACTGTCGTTCTCTCTTTAGATAACCAATCCATGCACAAAAATCGCCGAAACCACCCCCACCAGATGATAGGCAGTCAACCCCATTCACTATGGACCGAGTAGTTTGTTTCTTTCTTCTTAATTGTGGCAATATCCTGATGCCACCTTATTACCAACAGTCGTTACTTATTTAGTTTTCTTTATTTTCTTGTTTCATTTCTCTCATGAAATCTTTACTTTGGTGATCCATTTCTCTAAGACCCTTGAAATGATATATCACATGATTATACTGGTAGCTGCTTTCAGCGCCACAACGGTAGTTTTGAATACTAAGGCGTTCAGAAACAGTTGTGGCATTCTTCCAGATTTTTTCAACGATATACGAGAAGTATATACGAGTATTCTATAATAAACGAAAAATTGTCAGCACCCAAACGGTGGATTTATGAACTAAAGCTGTTTCAAACGATATACTAGAGAGATTCGAAAAGCTTTTAATTCTCCAAATTAGAAGATTGTCGAAAAAACTTTCGAACCGCATAACCGTTCTTGAGATATCCTCGGTACAGTCCTGGTAAAAACTATGAAAAATGACTCTGGTCCAAAACCACTTTTCTGAATGTTCTGAAGGCTCCTGATCCCAAAAGAGCAAAAAAATAGGTCCGTCAGTCTGGATGGCCTGCACCGATAATATCTCCAGAACGGCTTACATCGTTCTTTTAATTTTAATTCGGAGAATTGAAAAGCCTTTGGCATCTGTACCTCAAGGTGGTCGATACCAAGATATTGCTTTACATTTTTCCCACATACTCGTGGAGTATATCTTATGAAAGGTCTTGAATCAGACAACCATATATCAGTTTATTTCACAAATTTACCGTTTTAGGGCTGGCAGCTAATTTTTTGTTTATTATAGAATATTTACTTGTCGCATACCATTGAAAAAGTCTGAAAGAATGCCGTATATTTTTCTGAAGCACCATTGTATTTCAAACTACCGTTGTCGCGCTGTGCAGTTACATTTAGCTCATTCAAATAAAATCATTCATATGACTTATAAATCATTCATGGTTGAAAGGCAACATTTTTATTACCAGCACTTCACTGCTTCGGGGCAAACTAATCCTTTGGTATAAAATGTATAATAAGACTAAATTTGTTTTTGTACAAAATCAATGATGAATCAGACACTTTTCTTAAGTCGTTTTGTGAAGAATTTTTTAACGAAAATTTTCATTTTACGTGAATTTTCCGGGTTGGTGCAATGGTATAATCTTACTGGATTTCTCAATTTTCAGTGAATTTTACGAGTTTGTCAATTTAAAGACCAAAGATCTGATTACCTCATGAGGTTTCAGCCTCTAATACTTTGTTTTTGCAATTTTGGGGGGATAGACTGTTCAACCTGTCCGGCCTCATTTTCTACTATACTACTGGCTAATAAAAGAGTAAGAGAAGGGGGTAGTATTCAGAAACTTATGTTATTTATTCGAGGAAATGCTATATGAGGCACCTTCAAAACGTCGAGAAAAGTGGTTTTGGACCAGGGTCGTTTTTCATCATTTTTAACAGGTTTTCAATAACATGATCTTACGGACCGAAGTTAATTTTAGCATTAACGGTAATACCGTTATGAAACTAGCAAGAAGAGTTAGCACGATTTTTTTTAAAACTGTACGTATGGTAACATTTTTTTATCACAGATGTAAACCAAATAGTTTGTATAAAATAGTACTAAAAAACCACCACAGCTGACCTCTTCCAAGCATTTTTTGGACTTGAAATTAGCAATTAACAGTAATAGAATCCTTAATGAACTCTTTAAACAAATTTCAAAGCATTCGTATATTCGTATGGTAGTATTAATGATTCGAGCCGCTGCTAAGCATTTATCGGACATGAATTAAATTTTTTATTGTAGTAGAATCGTTAGTGAATATCCTAAGAAAATTTCAAAACAATCGTTAGTATACTAATGGGTCGAGATAGTCCCTTCCAATCATTTGTCTAATCCACATGATTGCTTTGAAATTTCTCTGGGAAGTTCATCAAGGATGCTACTTCTATAAAATATTTAATTCATGTGCGACAAATGTTTGGAATAGGCCATTGTTTTGAAATTTGCCTAAGAATTTCGTTAAGGATTCTGCTACAATACAAATTAAATTCATGTCCGATAAATGCGTGGCAGTTCGAACCAATAGCATTTCGACATATTTCATTTTAAAATTTTATGTCAAATTTGACCAATTTTACCTAAATTTTACGTTACGGGTTTCTTTAACAGCTGTTTTGTTTCTTAAATGCAAACAATTATCTTGTACTAAAAATGCAATATTCAAGATTCAAACCAAAAGTGCTGCCATCGCATACATCGTGCTAACTTTGCGTGCTGTCTCACTGGCAGCTTTTCTTCCTACAGGATGAACCATCTGTTAGTCCTTTTTCATTTGTAAATAAAACACCTTTTTGGATGAAAAGTTTAATTTTTTATTGATAAGGAAAAGTGGTTTTGTGCTATTTACGAAAAACAATTTCGTTCAAATGCCAACCACGGCTTCGTCTACAGGCCTGCATCCGATCCCATCATTAAGTTGTTGAATTGTTTGTGGATGATTAGTAAACACCTAGTCTTTCAAATAACCCCACAGTAAATAATCAAGTGGTGTTAAATCCGGGTTTTTTGGTGGCCAAGGAACTTCACAATTTCTTGACATTATGCGATCAGCAGATATTGTTGACAATAAATGGATTGTTGCACGACTTGCGTGGTATGTCGCTCCGTCTTATTGAAACCAAAGATGGTTGACACGCAATTCATTACATTTGCGCAATTCATTTTCCTGTTCGTTTTCAAAGAAAAAGGCCCAATGATGCCACGCCACTCCTCAATTTTGCTTATTGACGTACCCATTAAGATGAAAATGAGCTTGATCGTTAAAGATGAATTTTGATGAAAACATTCATTTCGTACAAGCATCCAATTAACAAAACGACGACGATTTAAATGGTCTGGTGGCTTCAATTTTTGAGTTAGTTGGATTTTGCATGGATGCAAATGAAGATCAACATGTAAAATGCGTCGTTCCCGAAATCGTTCGTGAAATGTGTAGTTCTTGTGAACGATACCTGGTTGATATGTTTGGTTTATTACGAATACTTTCACTACCAGCTGCCATTGCATCAGGAGTACGAACTGGATGAACATGTTGAAACGGTGTACGACCTTCCACTGAACCAGTTTCTTCAAAACGATCAATAATTTTGCCGATTGCACGCTCAGTATGACGTTGTTGTGTTGTTAGCGACTCCATGATGTCATATTTTTGACTTTTCATATGTCAAAGAATTTTTTACTGTACTTTAAGATTGAATCAAATTTATCTATTTTAAAATATATTTTGTTCTTAAAGTTGGAGGTTTAATTCACTTCACAAGAATTGTTAAATATCTTAATTAGAAAAGAAGAGTAGTTTATGCGAGTAAGTGTCTTGTGACCCAATACATAATATTTAAAATGTTTAATCGGAAAATCGGAGCACCTTGCATATTACAGTGACAATCCTTTTTTATATCAAAATGATTAAATGACGAAATTTAAAATCAAATTTGTAATATAAAAACCTCTTCCGACCATCTGTAACACGACCGCGTGCATTAATTAAACATTCAAAAAGTTGCTGATTCATTCATCCTTTTGTTTCAACGATCACTGTTGTTAGTTATAACGTGTTGCATTAATGATCGTGATGCGATTTGATAATGCCCCCCGAACAAAAACCTCTAAATTGATAAAATAAAATAATAAATTCCATTTTAATTAGACAACCGAATAATTTTTTTGTAAAAGTTTTAAGACGAGGAATTTTCTAAATTATAACAAAACAACAAAAACACACGGAACGGTTAAGAAATGATGGATAAAAAATTCTTAAGAATTTTCTTGGTCAATTCGTTTAGCTTTTTTTTTGGGGATATCACATAAGAAGAATTCTCTAAGCATGTATGTACTCGTATATATAGAAAACGCACACATGGTTTTTTGATCCAAATTTTTTGTTGCTCTTTTATATATGACAGGTGATGTTTTATTAAATTTATCTCCG
Source organism: Nephrotoma guestfalica (assembly GCA_963691935.1). Taxonomy (NCBI): domain Eukaryota; kingdom Metazoa; phylum Arthropoda; class Insecta; order Diptera; family Tipulidae; genus Nephrotoma; species Nephrotoma guestfalica. Next base: position 296,100,837 of record OY829914.1, on the reverse strand, counting down.
GTTTTATTTCAATAAAAATGTCTTTAAGATGTAGATATTGAAATTTGTATGTAATTTTGATGAAGAGTTAAGCCAAACTTTTTTTTTTGGTAAGTTCATATTTAAGAATGATGTGTTTGGTCGTTTTATCGCGGGGTGTTGATATGACAGGTGATTATGTTATCGATATTTTGATTCTGCGATTTCCAAGATTGGTTAGGCTATTCCAATATTCTGACCATCCCTCCTGTATGTGCGTACCTCATACTGTGTTTTTGAATATATGTTATTCAGGAAGAGCTAAAAATTTCCAAGAAGGCTGTTTTATTTACTGAGCATATATATTTGGGAATTATGAGTGATATTTTACTTAATGCATTTACGATTGAGTGATTTTTGTTTAGGATTTTATGTTTAATATAAAAGAGCAAGTCTATCAGCATTTTTTGTGAGATGTAAAGGATTAATGGTCAGTGGCATGAAACAAAAACATAACACGAATATAGAAATTCTACCTATACCTCCAAGATCATGTGAGTCGTTTGGAATGCTTTTGATACACTGTACCCAATTACCCCATTAACATATATGTACATATAAAATACTAATATGTATGTGGCTCCGTCATTTAACACTGATTATGTATTATATATAAGATAGTTAAACATACAATGTTAAGAACATGTAATTATTGCAATCGTATATGTCTTTATGGATAAAAACATAAATTTATGATTTTTATAAGCACTAAAACTTCTGCTGAATGTTAATCTGTTTTGTTTGATTTTTATGGACCATCAAACTAAAAACGTGAACGTAACTTATTGACATTGCTAAATATGTCTGAAGACGATAAATAATAAAATTATTTGCTTTTCTTGATTTATATTGATAATCTTTTTAGGCACAATGTATGCTCGCAAATATTATTAATTTTATATTTATACTTACACGCAATTTGGATGCATTGTCGTTTTTAATTGAGTGGATTTTATGGTCGTGCACTTTCTTGCCCAGTGGCTCATAAATTATTCTATCGAAATAGCGTTGAAGTGTTATTATAGAGATCAGTTCCACGAATCCGATTGTTCTTCATTTTATAATTTAGATATATATGTTCGTAAGTCATATTGTTGTTGCGCATTAAGCTTGTGATCCATGGTCCTAAGTAGAATCAATAAATATTTCATTACACTGTGTGTTAAAACGTCGAAATATATAAAAAAAAAACTTTAATTTGGATTAAGACGCGTATAAAACGGGTAAAATTAATTTAACTCTGGTTAACGAGGCATTGAATTGGAATATTTGTATATTGTTGTTGTGGTTTGGTACCTTAAAATTACGATTTTCTACCTGACACTTACAGTTTATGTACGGACGGAGAAGTTCTGTGGTTGTTTAATGGTGGCCCCATACAACAATTTTTATATTTATTCATTTTTGACTTTGATCCATCTTAGAACTGTTCATGTTTAATTGATAATTCTATAGAATTACTTGAAATGTTAACATTTCATACCAAAAGATAAACATGTTGCTGTCTTAATGATGATCTTAGTACCATATAACGAGTATAAGATATTGTTGCGTCCGAGTCGAACAAATCTGCCCACGAAATTGATTTAGTGATACAATTTATCTCACTATATATCCAGTTTACAACAAAACTAATAAAATATTTACAAAATATAATGCTGGTAATTAATTTGTCACAAACTTATAGTTTCTAGCTGTATACGAGTACGAGTATATGTTTATATTGAATGGGAAGAGTTCTCTGATTTTTATTGCCCGACATAAAAGATTCATGTAACATAAATTGTTTTTTATGACATCGCGCGCATATTTGCAGACTCTGCAACAATGTCGCGTACCTATATACAGTGGTAGTCAGAGTTAACGATTCACTCGTGCTTAATTTGTGGTACACTCAACAACACACTGTACTGAAGTTTATTGTTAAAATTTTATAATAAAAGAGATTAAAATTTGCCTACAGGGAACGCGATACATATACGATAATATTAAAAGTCATAATTTATCCAAGCGATTTTTGTGTCTTCATAAAATGCCAAACCAATTCAAATCAAAACCCAAACATAGCTTTTAAACGTACTACACAAACCAATAACTGAACAAAAATGATGATTTTTTTGCTTTGTGATATTTTAATTAAAATCCATAAAATACAAAGAATTTAATGGATTTAGGTTTGCTCTTATGTATATAATGTTGTGTGTGTGCCTTGATGAAATATATTTATGTATAAACGGCTGTATTAACAACATTAATTACATTTTACCATTTAAAGACCTTTTCCAAGCCTGAGCACAGGAAAATATTTTTTTCTGGTTCTGCTGAAGGTAATTCGTGCAATTTATTAATTACAACCTGGCTAAAGATTTTCTTAGTAATTGTTTGTTATTTACGAATGACGATGAAAGCTGTCAATTTTTAAAAGCTAATAAGCGAGGAACCTTTTAATTTTCCTTACATTTGCTTGGCATAATCTAGAATTATTCTACAATCGGGCTCGTGATTTATTAAATAGATTTTTCCATAGATTTAAAATCATATGCGCATACAAAACCAGTTGGAATTTTATAGCTTTTCTATGAGTTGTATGGCGTACACTGTTACGATCTTTAATTTCCGAAATTCTCTCTGAAAAATAAAATATTATGTTTGATTTTACATTACTATAATGAGGTTAAGGGGCATATATAACTCATTTTTAAATAAATTACAAAATTTCATCATAGTTTTAATTTAAAATTTTCAAATAAAATAAAAATGAGATAGAAACAAGAGACAGACATATATTCATTGAATTGGCGATAATTAAAAGATAAGTACATCAAAATTGAGCCAATTTTACCAATATATATTGATAAATATTATTAGACGTATAGCAAATTATCTTAAATAAAACGGCAGAAAAGTATTGCATCCTATAACTAAAGTAAAATTTAAAATTTTAATTGATAAATCACGACCTTAAATTTTTAATCAAAATCTTGTACTAAAACAGTCGGGATGCAAACCAAACAATCAGAACTCAAACCATTTGCGAATTTCCCACTAATTTCTAATAAGAATTTGATGTAGTCGCCAACTATAATATTTGGGTTTAGTATGAATTAAAAAAACCGAATCAAATGAAATATTTTCTTTTCAGAAGCCCTTTATTGTTAGAACTAAATGGGTTTCGTTAGGAGATTTGATAACCTTCTCCACGTATTAACGATACTTGAATCACGATCTCCAGAAACGGAAGCATCGGCCATCCACATTTGAGTAAACATTTCATAAGAATTTTTGATAAAGGTGGTCTTGGCGTGAAGATGCCTTGGAGGATCAAGTTGGCACTTGTGTCAGCTCCTTAATTTGCAGCTTTTACAAGTGTTCGTGTGATCTTCTCGCGGTGGCCACCGGCCAACTAGCACACTACGGTATTTGTGGTGTGTTAGGCTTAAACAAGACGCGAACTGAGCTGGTTTAAGATGTTAATTGTACCGTGCTGATAATCGGGCAGGCTAGTGGCTCAGCATAAAAAGGGCCCGTCTCTAACGGTATTCACGGATACCTAATAATATCTGGATAAAATTGCCTAATCTGTGAGCTGCGGATCTTCGCATAAATTAACATTTTTTTTCTCCGCTACTCGTGGGACAAAACATGGAGGAAACTAATAACACAAAAAAGAAGAGTCCGGCGCACTTAAAAACCCGGAAACTAATGCTGGTGGGATTTTGATCCAAGGGATAAGTAACGAGCGTGGAACTTTAGTCATTAGACCTCGTTCGCAAGAGAACGAATAAAACGAGAACAACCTAGGACTTCGGCCATCTGGTGTGGCCCTCCAAACGTATGAAGAGATATGAAAACGCCCTTGAGGCTCTCTACATAAAAGGCAGAGGTCGGAGGAGGAATCACAGAAGAATGCAAAGAGGACTACTATATAGAAACTGTAACTAAACCTTTCATGAGATGCTTAACGAGCAGTTAGTGGTGGCTGTCATTAGCAGAACCCACGAATAGGGATATATATATCGTTCAGCAATTGGAGAAAGATGGAGAAGGCCTTAACCGTCACATTCTTAAAAATCATGAGAGAAAATCATGGATCCGCTACTTTTCCCGGAACGGAAACCGACCAACAGTTATTGACCTTGTACAAAAATGCTGTAGAGAGCGACGGTGAAGTCTAGCCTGGTGCTAGACTAGAAGTAGTTGCTAGATGAGATATCCCGTGTAGGCTTGGATCCCAAGGGAATCCAGCACGACTGGATAATGGCCAAGATGGAAAAGGTAAAGGATGATTCTTGATCCGCTGTTATTATATTAAATATAGAATCGCTGACTGTGCTGGCGAGAACTATAGTTTCAACGCAGTCACACTCAAGATTTATAAGAATGATGAGGTTTTATGATAATTTTTTTAATTATTACTCAAATTAATTCATTAAAATTCCTAACGCTTGAAGTAGCAGTATCAATTATTCAATCATATGTATTCGCATCCTGAGTACATCCTGAGGGCGCCGATACCGGTTGAGGTCCCAGTTGACAATCTGAACATCATGGAAATGGGTGAACGGGAAGAAACATTCTCTACAGACACGGAGGTATCCAAATCGATGGGATTACTTTTTGGATCCCTAAATTTCTCACAGTTAGACGAAAACTCTAATGCAACTGTGTTGGAAATTGAAGTAAAGGAGCAAACCTTATGTTGAGGATCCTACAGATTAATCTCCATCACCCAAGGCTTCTGTTGCGCTCATGCTTAAACTAAGAGCAAAGTAGATTGAAATTGTCCTAGTGCAAGAAGCTTGGGTCAATAGTGACCGGGTGCTTAGACTTAGGACCCCTAAATATAAACTGCTGTAGGCGAAAAAGGTAGGTAAAATTCGTTCCTGTATTCTTGCTAAAAGTAATCTGTTATCAAATTAGAGTAATTCTGATGTGGTTACTACAAGCATTGAAATGGTCAAAATCTTTGGCTAGTATCAGCTTACATTTCACATGATGGGAAAGATATCCTACGGATAGTTTAGTGGTTTGGAAGGTGTCGGATTCCTTTTCTGATCATTGTCATCTCCAATTTGAATTGGTGACAAAACCCATCACAAAACCTAACTATGTATAGAAACCACTAAGTAATTTACTACCGGTACCGGTTCCAAACCACCCTGATTCAACACAAACGCTTGGTGTCCTGGTGGACCAGCTATCCGATGCCTTTAATACGGTCATATTAAGTGTCCTCCTAATAGAATTCTGGATAAAATTCGACCACCGTGATGTTAGAAAGGACATCAAAACATTCGTACAAAATAAATGGGGCTCTTTAGAAGAGCCAAGAGAACTAAAGCTGCTAAGGGTTTGGTCCGCTTCAAAGAAGTCCTCAAAATATATAAATATGAATTGAGAAATGCTAAAACAAATGCCTGGCAAGTACTATCTCTAAGTTCCACCACCCAAAGTTTTCTCCAACGAGCAGATCGTTTTGAACCGTAAGTTATCTTCAAGGACAGCCTGGAACCCTGTAACATTTCTATTAAATTAGTGGTGATCACGCAGATCTCTGTATATGGACGACCCCTCCAAGTAGGCAACGTGGGGTATTATCCCTTCTTACCGTTTTCGAGGAACGAGTGGTCGGCTTATCGTACGATTAAACCCTCACCGCCAAAATTGTAACTTTTGATGTAGCGGGATTGGACCAGAATTTATTACAAATTAATAACATTGATTTGATTAGTTCAAGACCGCTCCTATAACTTGCCTTAGGGTAAATTTCACCCTAAACGGCTTATTTATTTCGAAAACGTCAATTTAACCAATTTTAATAATTTATTAACCAGACCGTCACCATATTTTGGGCCAAATGTTGCTCTAGAAGTCTTGCCAAGGGTATAGGTCTACCTTATCCAGGTGTGTAATAAATTATTTTTGTGTTAGGTTCACGTCACAAGGTCAATGGAATAACATTTGAACCAATATCTGGTGGTAAAACCGGCCGTTATATTGCAATTTGAAACCTACATATTCTGATGCCAATCACCTGGATAAGGTTGACTTACCGTCGAAAAGACTTCTATAGCAATATTTAACCCAAGATCTGGTGGCGGTCTGGCGTAATAAATTATTAAAAATGGTTAAATTAACGTTTTTGAAATAAATAATCGTTTTGGGGTGAAACTGACCCTTAGGCAAGTTATATGGGTGGTCTTGAACTACAATTTTGGTGGTGCAGGTTTTATTGTAGGCTAAGCCGACCACTCGTTCCTCGAAAACGGTAATTATAATGCAATCAGGATTTGTTGTAATAAATGTGTAACACATTATGGTATAGGTTTCATTGAGGCGGGCTAATTTGGTCGGTGCATGTTTAAAGTATAGTCATTTGATTTATAACCGGACAAACCTTTGTTTAAAATTCGCTTACGTGATAATCCAAATTGCGAGTAGCATGGTGGAGTGGAGATGGACATGATTAAACATTTCTTATATTTCTACTCATCTTACTCTTGGCGCGTCACAGCTAAGTAAATTGGCATTATTAAAGCACGAATTTTAATAATTTTAGTGGCTTAAACTCCAATTATCAGATCAAGATAATACTTGCCAACCAAAAGAGAAATCACACCCACCATTAAATGTCGTTGGGATATCAAATTTCTCCACTATACAATTGATTATGAAATCGATTACCGTAGTCGAGTAGAAACTCGTATCTCTAAATAATGGCGTCTGGATAATTAATGTTGTTGACTCTGAAACGTATAGAGCTTTGGTTACAAAGCTTAATTCGGAGGGGCATTAATGGTTTGCGTGCGAGAATAAGAATGATCGCCCAATCAAAGTTATGGCTAGAGGTCTTCAGCCAACCTGCGTAAAAGAGGAAGTTATTGAGAATCTCAAACAAAAGGGTTATCAAATAGAAAATGCTGTAAAGATCATTAAGAAAGAAAAAATCGAAACTGAACAAGGAGTTCAAATTAATAAAAGAGGGCTTCCCTATTTATGTTCACTTTTAGTAACAAAAAAAAAGTGAAAGATGTGTATAAGAGTTAAACTAGAGCCATTGTTAAACAATAGCGGTCTAATACCGCAGTGCAAAAAATGTCAAGGTTTTAATCGTACGCAGAAATATTGCCGACGAAATGCTAGATGCATGAAATGCGCCGGAAAGCATCACGCCCAAGTATGCTCGCAAATTACCGGGGATGTGCGAAAACAAAATCCAGAAATACCGAAAAAAAAATCAAACTTTCACCAAAGAGGAACCAAAACCTCATACTAGTAAAACGGGAGATCTGGAATCTCTTAAGATTCATCTAGATAGATCACCTAGATAGATAATCTAGATAATTAATCTAGATAGATTCATCTAGATAGATTTATAGCCTTGACTTTTGTGTCTAACGGTCGATTTTTTTTTCTGTTTGGTTTTTTTTGAATAAATTTTAAATAATAAAAGCTAAACTTATGTATTGCTGTTAATCATCATTTCTGTGGAATGGGGCTTCTGGATGAAGATGCCGTGTAGATGCTGTAAAAAGACACGGACGATTGGCATCTAAATCTAACCGAACTACGTAATTTGATGAGACACAGACGGAAAAGGAGTTTATAATTTGAATGTGTTTGGGCCTTACATTCTTTTAAAATGAGCTTGAAAGCTCAAATAAGAGTGTAAAGTTACAATCAAAATTTTAATGTGTATACCAAATAAATAAATAAATCTAGCTAAACAAGAGAAATGCCTTGAAGCTCTAAGCAACAGGTTAGAGAAGCAAGACTCTCTAAATGAAATGACATCCATTCTCTATTAAAATGCAAATGGGCTAATGCAACTGGAATGCAAATGGGCTAATGCAAAATATTCCAGAATTAAAAAATTTCCTAAATACTGCAAAAATAGATATATGCCTAGATCGGACACCTATTTCAACTACCTTCAACTTCTTATCTTAAAATATATGGATACAGCTGTTACCACGCCATTCATCCAGCAGGAAGGACAAGAGGAAGATAGTCGGTGGTTATAAAATAAAACATCAAACTCTTTACAGATTTTAAAATGGAAGTGGAATTTATGCAAGTAGTCACCTTAAAAGTATTTATAAATAACAACAAATAATATAGTGTATCCACAATATATTGCCCCCAAGATATAATTCAATTAAGGAAGACTATTGCACATTATTTAAATCACTTGGATCAAGTTTCATAATCGGAGGTGTTTTTCATGCAAAAAATGCCTACTGGGGATCAAGAGTAATCTCTAAAAAAGGAAGGGAGCTGTTTGCAGCAGGAAGACTATGCAGTTGCGATTTTTATTCTGAGATCAACCAATTTATTGGCCTACGGATAGAAACAAAATACTCGATATCATATAGACTTCTTTATCACCAAAGATATAGATGGAAACTACATATACCTAGAAAGCAGCATTGTTAAGTAAACTAGTCCACCTTGGCTAACTGATAGTAGTATCTCCTCAAGTTCAAAGAAAATCCGCCGAAATGCTATTTATCCTCTGAAAGTTAGGGAACTGGTTGCAGCAAAACGAAAAGAAGTCGAGCGCCAGAATATAAAACAACTCTAAATTTTTTGTTCAATAAACTAAAGTTGCTAATCAAAGAAATCAAGAACGAATCCATTAACAAATACCTAAGTGGCCTTACTGGGAAAAGATATCGAGTATTCGCTTTGTAAAGCGACAAAAAGTTTAAAACGACCTAAACTACAAATCCCACCAGTTATAAATGAAGATGGAACATGGGCTATAAGTGAGAGAGAACACATTCCAGCCTCTACCTAGATAAACAGCAGAGGAGAACATACCACCAATATATCTCCTGTCACATTACAAGAATTAAAAGAGAAAATCAATCTTAACCTAAATGCAAAGTAATCTCCAGGATATAACCTAATTACAGGGTAAATTGTAAAAGCTCTTCCTGAAAATAGACTACGTAAACTACTCCAAATAATTAACTCAGTATTCAGACTTAACACGTTCCAAATCAATGGAAAGTCGCAGAAGTAATCATGATACGTAAACCAAACAAACCACTTAATGGCAAAAATTCGTATAGGCCGATTTACTTCGATGTACTTGTAAATAAGAAAGTATATTCAAGTATCTTTTTGGATGTAGCACAGGCCTTTGCCAGAGTATGGCATAAAGGCTTGGAATATAAATTACAAAGAGACTTACCAAAGTTGTTTTATGAAATACTAAAATGTTACATATCTAACTGACACTTTCGTGTTAAATTAGATGGCGAATACTTAGCCTTCTGGGATCAACTTTAAATGTTCTATATACCTCGGACCTGTCAACGATAGAGCAGACTAACATAGCAACGTTTGATAGCATAGAAGAATCCACCAGCAAATTATCAGTACCTGGACGAACTTTACCAACAAAAAGGTCCACTGGATACCAGTAGAACTGAACTCTCAGCAAATTCCCTATGCCAGCACGGCGAAATATCTAGACATGATTCTAGACACGAAACTAAAATAGAAAAAGCATGTCAAAAAGAAAAAAAAAGAGTTAAACATTAAATATAGAAAGATGGAGTGGCTCTTAGGAAGAAATACTGAGCTAACGTTACTTTATAAATTGCTACTCTACCGGCAAATTTTAAAACCTGTGTGGACTTACGGTATTCAGCTTTGAGGCTGTACAAAGAAACTAAAGTCAATATCATCACATCAAGTCATTCCAAAGCAAGTTAATGAAGTGAAGAAATGCAACGTATTATTCTACTACAACGTATTATTCTAAGACGACTGCAAAGGAAGAAACCACTTGATCTACTAGATCCAATATGGATAACATTTTTAAACCGATCATTCGTCATTTATTTTGATTTTCAAACCTTAAATGCAAATTTGAAATCATTATTTTCTTTCGCCGACAGGTGCGTCTAACCAGACCGATAAACTTCACACCGCTATTCTACAACAAATTGTACCAATCATTATACATAATATGGTGACAGATTTATCTAATACACACATTACAAACAGCTTAACTTAATCCACTAAATCTACATATGCTTAGAACATAATACAAGAAGTAATATATGCTTATCTATAATCTGAATATCACAAACTCATTGCATAACAAAAACCAGACGGAAGACCGTCATCGCATCGCGTCTCTTTAATATACACATACATAACCTATAACGATCGACAAAAGATCTAAATATTATAATCATATAATAGTAATTTAAGTTCTTATATTTACATTAAATAATATTAAAATATAATAATACAAATAAAGCTCCCGCGAACATCCATGGTATGCAAGACGACGGCCCCGCGCACATACACACAGAACGCGCCGATATCAAATTTCATTTTAAATATAGTAAGTGTTCATATATGCATGAGAAATGAATAGTGGAATTATATATGGTATTTAAGATGATCGGGAGACTGTATGTTCTTCATCTCTTAATCGCGGTTCAAAACACAATATATCGTAGCAATAATAATAACAATAATGGTAGTAATCATAGTAATAAACCACTAAATTAGTTTTCTTCTTTGCGTTGTGATATGTCGTCGTCGTTGTCGCTTAAGAAAAGATTTCATTTCTCTCGCCTCTATAAAAATGATAATCAATTTATAGTTTTTAAATGCCGATCACCACCAAAAACTGAAGACATAATAAAAAAAAACATGTTTCTTGTCGCGTTTAACTTAAGAAATAATATTCATTCTTGTTTTCTTAATGATGATGAAGGAATGAATTTTTTTTATTTTATTTGGTTTTTATCATTCATTAGATAGCGACTAATATACAACACAATATAAAGTTCTATGCACTATAAATCTCATGCCAGCATTTTTAAGAGGTTCGACCATTTCATTTTTACCGTCAACACATTCTGGTACTAATATATTGAAAAACCATTGGATATTTGGGGTCCTTACAACTTTAATGATCCGGTTATTTACAGTGTGCGATGTCATTTCTTTTATATTGCTGCTATTCGCTTTGATTAGAAAACCAATAACTCTAAACCTGAGCTCTTGATTTATGGACACTTCCAATTGTTTAATTCGATTTGGGTTTTTATTTATGGGACAAGTTCCGTAATTTATAGAAATGTAAGATTCATCATTGTTTAGATACTGTCAAAATCTACCCAATCTCCAAACTATAATACAGAACAGTGGTAGACATTCTAATTTCTAGAAGATTATTCTAAAGAGCACTACTGTGTGTTATGAAACGTCCACCTATAATAAGAGGTGTAGAACAAAAAAAAAACAACAAAAATTAATTATCATCTTATAGACACGAAACAAAAATTTAGAAGAAATACAATAGCAGCTTCTAAGCTAAATACTTAAGATTATTTATTTGTTCAAATCGAACAATTAATCATTTCGCCATGCTGAGTCAGGGGAGCAAGAAGTGTTTTCCATTTCTTGGTGTTAATTTATAGATTTCCAATTTTGCTTTGGGCACGGTTTGTTGAAATTTAGATTTGAAAAACATTTCTAAATTATTTTTAATTGCTTTGTTGTTTGATCGGTTATTGAAAAACTATATGAAGATTACCATCTTGCGAATAATTGAATTCTGTGTTGTTGTAATGTAGCACTGAATAGTAAAAGTTGTACAAAAATTTTGCAATATTGTGTGAACTTTAGCAAAAATACGTGCTTATTAAACTTATAATGTGAAATGTGCAGTTTAATACGTCAATTAAAGTCTAAATAATCGTGATTGACTCCTGAACCATACACTTTTCGAATTGGAAGCACATTTAAATGAAAAATTGCATTAGAATGTTATTGCTAGGACATATTCTTCCCAAATAGTTGAGGTCATCCATGATTTTGAATTTGCCGTGTATTTTAGGGGCAGCGTTATCCGTTGTTTGCTATGCTGTGCTGGTCACAGGGATCATTTTTAAAGGCCAACGTTTTATTCGGAACCATTTTGTAAAACAGCCCCGTTTCGCCAAGATTAAAAATATTTTTACTTTCGCAGTCGTTAGATGTAATTGGCAACTGAGTTTTGATCCAATCTTCGCAAATTTCAACAGGAGCATCCGCTTTTTCTACAATGATATTTTTGAACAGTATGTCGGAAGGATTATAGTCTGGAAGTTTGAGAGAAGTCGCAAATTCCTTTGCTTTCTCTTTTAGTAGACCTCATGTATTTGAGTCATTTTAAAATGACCTCTTGAACCTTTTCGTATTTTCCAGATTTAAATTTTTTTCGGAGAACAGATTGTCTGTTCAATTTTGGTTTGATTTTGTACAATTGATGAAACTGTAGTTTTACATATTCCGAATTTCTCGCCAATTTAAGCGTACGTTTTAATACATTTATCAACCCCCGCTAAAATTTCCAATTTTTTTGGTACTGTAATGGATTTTATTTTCATTGACGACATATTAAACAATTCTGCGAAATAATTTGTATCTGACGTGATAAACCTCTGCAAACAAATACGATTTAAATTGTTTACTTACGTTACTTACGTTACATACAATGAAACCTTAATGTGTATGTAGGTTAAATAACCAATTAAAAAATCAGGGGTTCACCAAAAATGTTTCAAAGGTCAATCACATTAACCTGCCCGTTTAAATTGAAGGGAAAACTAAATCTGAAATGCGTAGCATAACAAACTTTCATAAACAGAAGCAAACATATGATATGCAACACATACATGCATACATCTACGCATTACTTTAAAAAACATAAATGCATGTATGAGATGAGTATGTACTGCCTTTCACTAACCTTAGAATCCCATATACGAGTGCATCCATGCTAAGTACACACATACACATATCTAGATCGAAATAAAAACGAATGAAATGAATAAACGAGATGAGATGAAAAATCCATAAAAACACATGCGAAGAACTTTGTAAAAAAGTAGCGTACGCTATATCCGAAGTTAATTATATTGAAATTATCTTAGGGGATTTTCGCGACTTTAAAGTACGTACCGTACGAACCGTATAAACGAGGCACGTTAAATCCAATAAAAATACGCCAAAATGTGATAGAAAACAATAGATGCTACTGAAGTTAGCCGAAAATTTCAGCCGAAAAAACCCCTGCATTATCGACACATTCGTATCAGGTGGTAGTACAAAATTCTGTTGATATTAGTAGAAAATTACATGTTATTGAAGTTAACAGTAAATTTTCGTCGAAAAAAATTTGAAAAATCAATATCACATAATTCGTAATTTCACCCAGTACAAATTACCACTAAACATGCGTCCAGCTTTTAATTTATTTCACTATGATGTTACATAAGATATGGCCTGATTTTTGGCACAGGTGTTCACTGTTAGTACCACAACTCAAATTTATCGACCCATAACACGACAAATTATAAATATGGGATCCAGCTAATTACGGGTCTGTCTAACTTCACCCAGTTCGTATGACCTTTAAACATTCGATTTTTCAAATTTTTTCCGGCGAAAATTTACTGTTAACTTCAATAACATGTAATTTTCTACTAATATCAACAGAATTTTGTACTACCACCTGATACGAGATATGTCGATAATACAGGGTTTTTTCGGCTGAAATTTTCGGCTAACTTCAGAAGCATATGTACGTTATAAACGGAATACGTTATAAATGGGTTTTACGTTAATAGTGGTTCACCCAGTCCAAATTGCCTGACTCAACATTCATCCAACTTTTATTTCACTATGATGCTACATAAATATAACCTGATTTTTGGCAGCACAGATGTTTACGGTTAATACCATAACTCAAGTTCATTGCCCTCCAATACGATAAATTATAAATATGAGATCCAGGTATTTACGAATTGGTCTAACTTCATTCAGTTCATATAGCCTTTAAACATTCGAATATGACACACAAAATATGACGATAATGCAGTTTTTGTTTTATTTTTTTTCTGTTGAATTGTCGGCTAACTTCAGTAGCATGAAACAACTAACTCAACGCAAACTTGATTAAATATATTTTATTCCAAGGAAATATTTAGCTTGCGTTTAAATAGCTGAGTGTCTTGATGCTTGATCTGATCCGGTTCAGTTTATGTTTAGTGAAACTACGCAAAGGCGCTTACTAAATTTCAATGCAAAATTTGTGATCTAAAACAAAATTTGGATCAGGTTTTCCATATAAAATTTGAGCTGATCAGGATCATGGAATGTCATGAAACACGACAAATATTTAAGTGGCCATATTTCCATGGAATAAAATATATTTAATCAAGTTTGTATTTAATCATATAAAACATTTGTGCGCCAGTTAAGCACAACTAACCAGCCGTCAGTTATTTTTCTGTGCAACCGGCCACCAGAAATACAAATACACAAATTTTACTCAGCTGAAGAGCTTTTGTGTTTTAGCAACTTCTCATTACTCCACAATATGGAGAAAAAATCTTCATTTACTCAGATTTTATCCTCATTAGAAAATTTTGCTTGCCGCCGAAAAACCGCTAAAAATATGATTGAAATATGAGCCAGAATCCCAAAACGGAATTTTAAGAATTTAGTTATGCCGTAGTTTTGCCCACACTTTACCTGCTCATTAAAAAGACTTCCATTAAAAAGTCATCCCGTAAAAGCGACAAAAGAATTGAATGAAATTTGCGCTCACATTCCCAAAAAGAATTTAGAGGAGTGAGTTATTGTGTTCCTCCACTCGCAATTTAAATAAATTAGTTACGTTTTCCAATTACCTGATTGTATGTTTTGTCCATCCTATAAGCCTGTGTACGGGATATAAAAATATCTAATTCAAATTTTGAGTTTAATTGAACGATCGTAAATCACTACATATTGTGATTTTGAATAAAAGAGTTGATCAGTCTTGCCGCCATAAACCTAATTGTTGGGTGGGTAAGATTCATTAGCACGTAAACAATCCTAAAACATAACCGTTTCGGTCATTTTCGGTTTTAAACTTTCGCGTACCGACCAAATGGCACAGTGATTAAAGCTTTGGCGTTTGGATCGGGAGGTACCGGGTTCGAATCCGACGATCTGTGATGAAATGGAAAACATTTATGACCCCCTATCGGAGTGCAAAACTCATGGGCGGACCCATCTTCCATGCCGGTGTAGCCTGACATGACAGCTATGCAATGTGCAGATGGTAATAAAATCGGACCTATAATCGTACGTCCTCGAATTGGCCTAGGGATAGAAAAAGTAAACCGTGAAAGGAGGGAGAACCTTGAAAAAAAAAACTTTCGCGTATCGAATCTCTTGAATAACTGACTCTTGTGTTCATCCCCCCGCATTTATATACACCGTGCTGAAATTCCAGGATGCACGAGAACAATCGCAACGGTTATGTTCTAGAAAATTCTAGACGCAATCACTCCCGTAGCCGTGCTACATTGTTTTTTCTCCTCGTATACTCATCGAACCATCTTGAGCTCTCAACGAAGCGAAGGATATCGATGACGTCCATTTTATTGGGATTCGACAAGTCATTTAGGAGAGGTGCTTCCAGGAATTTCAGTCTGCTAACCGCTGGATAGAGACAGGTGCAAAGCAAATGGACAACAGTTTCTTCTTCTTCATCTTCGCATCTACAACAGTAATCATGTGAGGAGTCCCATTGACAGGTCTATTTTGGGCCATATCTGCCAAGTTATTTCACATGAGGTACTATTGGACCATCTGTCGTTTGCTATTCATCTAGGTTCCTCTTGAAGCAGTTACTTACGCACAGCGGGCGGTATATCCACATTCGCTCTGCTTGGTGAAATGAGGCAGATTGTGAGTGGTCAAGCGAGTTCATCCGCATTTTTATTCCCCATAATATTGAAATGCCCTGTCATCCACATTTTGGAGGTTGAACTGATTTGCAATCTCTTAATTAAAGCCTGACACCGTAATGCAAATACCTCTTGGAGATATTACATTATGCCTCAACCAGTCAACGACTTTCCTTATTGTGATTAGTTTAGCTTTTAAGCGTCTCAAAATCCTCTAGATATCCAGAAAAATTAACATGAAGCATTTCTTATGTTCTTTATTGTCCAAGAACTATCCGGTCGCCAGAAAAAACACGGCGTGCGATAGCTGGTCCACTAGGACATCAAGCTCTTGTCTTGAATCAAAAGAGCTAGTATTAGTGAATTACTTAGAATAGTTCTAAAAAATATCCCAGTCGCTTTTCCACCTGTTTCTAAAGTAAGATTGTTTACTGGATTTTGTCTCTAATTCAAATTGGAGATAAAATGATCAGAAAAGGAATGATCTTCCGAAACGTTCCAATCCACTAAATTATTCATAGTGGTATCTGAGACAAGTGAAATGTGCAGTACTTCTTGTCTATTCCTAGTTATAAATGCTATTTTACAGCCAATATAGCATATTCACAGGTTAGCGCTAAGAATAAAATCATGGAGTAACTCACCTTGTTCATTTGTGTCAACGCTTCCCGGAATTGTGTGATGTGGATTTGCATCACTTCCCAGGAAAACTAAATTTTTTTGTTTTTGAGCCTCCGTTTCTAAAATGACAGGTGGGATATCTTCCCCGCCATGTGGTAGGTAAGTTGATATTAGCTAGCCATTTTGACCATCTATCTTATAATGCTTGTTGTGACTCCCTTTGAATTACTGTAATTTGATAACAGAAAGACAATCAATCAGATTATTTTTGGGAATAATGCAGGAATAAATTTTATTTACCTTCCTCGCGTACAGCAGTTTATATTTACCTAAGTCCAAGTACATTGGTCTACAACCCACACCCTGGGTGAACCATTACCTTTCTCCAATCTTCCGTTTCATTATTGTCATCAAATCTTCTCTCGGTGGTCAATTGGCCTGATGATTGTTGTATTTTAACCGGTAAGTCGAAGTAGCGTCTTGAGCTCAGGACCCTCACTGAACATCTAACCCGAAGCTATTCGTTTTTATAAAGCTCATACCTAAAACAACCTCATCAACAATATACTCGATTAGTACTTTGTGTTAAAACGTAGTAACCCAAATTCTTATTTTCACTATTTTCTTACCTATGATGATACTGTCTCCAGTCGCGGTTTACAACTTCAACCGTTGACTGTTTATGTATTTCCACTGATGAGATCCTTTTAAACAATCGTGCTAGTTGGTCCTGTGTCTAAAGTAATTACACAACTTTCCCCGATGGTGACTAACCCTGATTTCGTCAGTTTACCCAACAGTCCTTTGAGATGTGACCCATATTGTTACACGTCCAACAAGTAATCCTATTGTCACGGAATCTGGGTGTCATCCGTTCGATTTCTCAGTGTCTAACGCGCCGTACCTTAATTCACGGGTTGACGTTGGCTTCTGTAGTCGCATTAATTAAAGCATTAGCAATGGTTTCAGCGATAGTTGCTTTCGGTGATAAAACCATCGCTCTGCGTGTCTCTGCATCCTCAGTGACGTCAATGAAAGCATCCGTTTTAGCTATCTCCATATAACCGGTGAACATATTTGAATACGCTAAATGGGCTGGTCGCTATCTTAGATGCGTACTCTAGAATAATTTTTTCGACCTTCTGGTAGCGTCGCTTCATTTCAATGCAATATAGTCCTCGCTTGTGGTAGTCATCCGTATTCCGGATTCAGCGCCGTCATTACCTCACTTTAACTATTGCGATCAATTGCGGAAATTATTTATTTCGGCTGGTCCATATTTAATTGCTTCTATTTATTTTCGTCACGACTCATACTTCAGGCATTTCTGTTGACAGCCGTTTCAAATTGAAATTTAAAAATCCCAAACGAAGTTGTACCATCGAATGTCGTGGGGCTTGAGTTTATTTGAGTGTGCCGTTTGGACTACCTGGAATATTGTTCCATTTGCTTTCAGACAGAGAAGATCTTATTCGATACGTTGAATCTCAGATTGCTACTCTGTTCAACCTTCTGAATATTCGATTGTGCCAGATACATTTTCTTGTTCAACTACAAGACACTTCTCGTTAATTTTTTTTCGATCATTTCAATTGGCTATTTGTATGCTTGGATGACCACGAGTACAATACACTGCATATGAAGTTACCAATCTTCTTAGGGATGACAATTTAACGCGTGAATCTCGAGAAAAGTAAATTTGTTGTTAAGACAGGTGGTTAAGTCAGGTGGTAATTTATGAGTTGATCAGCTGCTTCAAGTCAAAAGACCGACCTACGCAATCATATATATTTAAAATAAAGTATGTAATGATTTGCACTGCGCCGCTGCTGAATCGAACTAATTCGTCACCTACTCTCAAATCTTACTATCGAGAATCCAAACAATAGATCGAAATTAAGAAGTAAAATTTAAAATTTTGCAAGTTAAGAGACACGATCTCACATAAAATTCAGTGAGTTGAAATAAAATGTGGAGTGCATACAATGGCTTTCAACGTCTGTGCAGCACACCTGTATTGGTTCATTCGAATTTTAAAAAGCTATTGCGTTCAACGCGATGCGTGTAATTGAAGAAGGTAGTGTTCCGGTCCAGATCGGCGATGTTATTGAAGAACACCCGCCTACATATCCAAAACGTTATCTAGGACATTATTGAAGAAGATTACTATCATAATCGATTATACGTCACTAAACGATGATTAGGTCGATGGAGCTCAAATTTTCAAGCTTTAAACTTTAAGATTAATCATCTTAAAGACACTTTAAATATCATTCCAGACCACCTACCTCTCGAGAATGTACATTGACGAGCTGATTGTGGCTAATGTCAAAAATACCATTTTAAATTAAATTCCTCAATTGGAATATAATTTATCAGTGATTCCGACCGCTGAATATGAAGATCAACAATTTAAAGTGCGTTTGTACTTTCTAAAACCTTGTTTTCCAAGACGGTAATGTAGTTATTTGTCAATTTCCTCCACAACTGAGCGCTGAAGTTATATACTCCGCCTACAATCGGCCAACACTTTGTTCTCAGGAATTAAAAAGAATTTGCATTGCATTTCTACAAGGCTTTGCCATGCTATATTGTTTGTAGCCAATGATGGGTGCGCTAGATTAAATAGAACGGCTAACGTAGCGACTATATATTGCTTTTCAGATTTTCTTGGTCCCTGTCAGCGCTCGGAAATGGGTACTGTTTCTTATTTATATAGTGTTACGGATCATTTTAGTAAATGTGTAAGAAGTTTGAAATCGCTATGCCACGATATAGTCCTAATCGAACGTATCAGAATCAGTTAACCGATGGATTTTAGGCGCAATAAAGGCTTATATCGCTGAAGGGCACCGCAAATGGAACTTACTTACCGGAGTTTGAGCATGCGCTTCGAAATTTCACTTATGAGTCACTTTTCATTGAACTTTGTGAGTTCACTTATGGCATTCACAAATGCCAATAGTGATTTTTTCGAAGGACGAAAAGTAAATATTCGTCAAGAACTATACACAAAGAGACGCTGCCATAATTTTTTCTGTTAAGTTTGTTCGTAAGTCTATTGCGATTAAAATGTTAAAACGTCTCGCTATCTCGAGAATTCTCTTATTATCAATGAAAGGCGATGAGACTATCTACTGCCACAATCTAGAGTGAGGGTTGTGGAGAAAGAACACACATTTCAGAGTCGATTATATAAAAAACAGAAGCAAATTTTGCTTTTACTCGACATTAATTCTAAACCACTGCAATTTATAGCTCAGCAAGTGACGTGATAAAAAAGTTGTTGTCTCGAAAGGTCCTGAGTTGAGATACTGAACTAAAAGTCTCCTGGTATATTTTAAAATATTCATAAAATTTTAAAATTATGCCATATTAAAACTGGAGGCCTTATAATGAGGATTTCGTCATTCATCGCCGACGTCGAGCCTTACGTTACTTACCTTTAAAATAATTAGAATGGAAAACAAAAGGCATAGTAAATAAAGGGTTAGGGATAAAATTCGTGCCCTTTTTTGGGTGACATTGAAACAAAGAACTTTCTTATTTCAAATGAACTTTATTAAACCAAATATGTGCTATTTTGATCGATGACCTTTTGTCATTTTTCTGGTAGAGCCATGATCCTATCACTGTAGAACTTCAGTAGTTTAGAGGCGAAAAATCGAGACAACTCATTTTCGCAGGCCTCTTTTGAATTTAATGTAATACTGTGGGCAAAAAGTAGTAAGACTTTTTAATTTAAATTTCGCGCGTCAGTGACATCTGCGCCAAATGTCACATCAAAATAATCATTAGTGTTTAGTATACGCTTGTCTTTCTGAAGTAAAAAAAGTGCATTCGGCGATTTTTACAATGAGTGAAATTATTTAACACAGTTCCATTAAATTTTGTGTGCGGAATCAATTTTGTGGTGCCGAAACGTTCAGAATGTTGCAAAAGGCCTTCGGTGATAATTGTATGTCACGAGCAAGTGTTTTTGATTGGTACAAATTGTTCAAAGAGGGTCGAGAACGTGTTGACGACGAACCACGTCTAGGACGGCCAGCAACATCAACTGATCAACACGTTAATAAAATCAAGGAATTGGTGCTCGAGAATCGACGATTAACAGTCAGAGACCTTACTGGCATCGTTGAAATATCGGAAGGATCAGTGAAAACCGTTTTGATCATTTGGGCCTAAGAAAAGTGAAAGCACGATTGGTTGACGTCTGTGAACCAATGCTTTCCGACTACCAGGATGTCATGAAACGTATTATAACTGGCGATGAGTCTTGGATCTATGCTTACGACCTGGAAACAGACGATCAATCGGCCGAATATCGTGCCAAAGGTGAGCCGAAGCCGAAAAAACCACGTCAAAGCAAGTCAAAAATCTAGGTGATGTTGACAGTTTTGAGTGTTATGCGTCATTTGCGGGAGGCTATTCGTAAAAGGAGGCCGGACTCATGGGTCGACAACTCTTGGTTTTTGCACCACGATAATGCACCTTCTCATACTGCATTGTTTTATGTGATTTTTTCGCCAAAAATTCCATCCATATCGTTCCGCAACCACCGTATTCGCCTGATTTAGCTCCGTGTAACTTCTGGCTGTTCAGCAAACTCAAACGACCGCTCCAGGGAAACCGTTTTGAGTCAATTGAAGACATTATACTTGAATCGCTACGCGCATTGGAGGCTATTCCGGAAATTGACTTTAACAACTGTTCGAGGATTGGAAAACCGTTGGCACAAGTGTATTGAGGCCGGGGGATTACTTTGAGGGAATAGATTTGGAGAAATAAATAAATTAAATTAATATAATTTTAAAATGCAAGATCAGGACTATATGGTGGGTGCATCAAAACTTCCCAGCCAAATTCTCTCAGTTTCTGCCGAGTCATCATTGATGAGTGTGGTCTAGCGTTATCATGATGGAACACAACCCCCTTTCAGCTGATCAATTCTGGAGGTTTTAACTAAATTGCTTGCCTTAAACGCGTTAGTTGCGGTGGAAACACCTCATAATGCAAGATTCCTTTCCAACACCACCAAACACACAGCATTACCTTTCTTGGCGTCAATCCTGGCTGTGATACCGTTTGGGAAGCTTCACCTCGCTTCGTCCCTGATTCTTTCACACAACGTTGTCGTATCTTATCCATTTTTCATCACCAGTAATCATTCGCTTTAAAAATGCGTCGATTTCGTTCCGTTTCAGCAGCGTTTCGCATATAGAAATCCGGTCCATTAAATTTTTAACTGTTAATTCATGTGGTACCCAAACGTCAAGCTTTTTTTATATCCAGCCATTTTTAAATGGTTTAAAACTGTTTTGTGCCGGTCTTTTTCAATTGTCTGCATGATTTCATCGACTTTTCCAGTGGTTGATCGACCAGAGCGACGTGCATCTTTGACATCCATATTTCCAGAATGATAGCGCTTGATCCATTTTGCTGCTGATTTTGATAAAGCACCTCCTCCATAAACAGCATAAATTTTTTCGCAAGCCTGAGCCGCGTTTTTATCTTTGTCGTAATAAAATTGTAAAATATATCGAATTGTTTCATTATTTATGTCCATGTTAAAAATGTTGTAACTTTTTATCCACTGCACCGATTTTAATGTTTTGTATGTCAAAGAAGAGTTAAAATGACACCGTTTGAAAGGTGCACACACACAAGAATTGCACGATATGACAAATGGTTACTGAGATATATGAATGTAAAGCCATCTACCGGGAAAAAGGCCACGAACTTATTATTTTATATTTGTTTCTTGTTACTTCCTGTGCTTCCTGTAGAAAGAACGTTCAAAAACCGTAGTAACGTCACTGGTGTTGGTCTAATAACTTAGAAGTATGAATCATCGAAACGCGAAATAGTCTAACCACCATTTATCCATTTCACCTACCTACTTTTTAGGTACTCGTATGTAATCCTGCATTGTTTAATTACACTTAAAATCATTGTCACACTTCTATTTCATAAAAATTAAATTTACTACACTTAGAACTGCCGATTGCAATAACTGAATTTCTGTAAGTGATTGATGCCTCTAATTTAAAATGTTAATTATGAAATATACCTAAAGTAGGTACCTACGCGTTTTATTGTAAAAGTTATGTTTCTGTAAATACTTTTGAAACTTTATATGGCACTGTGTGTTATTGATCTTCCCCACCTACCAAAACCACCGTAGTCATCAGAGATATTTAATACTAATAATATTGATCTTTGAGAAGTAAAAACACAAATGGAGAGATTTAATCTTTATGATTGAAAATTAATCAAAATGAAAATAAAAGAAGTGTAAACGAGACAGGCATGAATTTTCACTTTATGATCGTCGAGCACATAACACAACCCGATTAACAGACACACACAATGTGTAGTAGTTGTAATTTAAGCATGCTCGTTGATATTTAATAAAGAGATGACTTTGCGTATTTTAACGGTTATTTTTAATGATGATCGCGTTGTTTCTTTCCTTTTCATCATATCGATCGAAATGATATTTAGAATATTATTGGAATTTGGATATAAATTACTTTCCCAAACTAAGATAATGCGTAGTGTACCTATCTTATATAGGTCATTTTAAGATAATTACTCTAAGATTATGACGTAAACAGATTTCATTTACAAATGATTAGAATGATTGATTGAGTATAGCAAATGAAATGTCAACGTGTAAATTTATTATTCCGACATGTAATTTAATGGTCTGCTACCTTAAACAATAACAAAAAAAAAAAAAATTTCATAATGTCCAACATTCACAGTATTTTGTGATGGACAATAATCATTTTAAATTTATAAAACAAAAAAGAACGTAGAAAACAATTAACACCAACAAAATTGTTAAATAAGCGTTAATTTTCTATAAAATTATCCAAAAATAATGAAATCATTTTTCCATTACTGGTTTTGGAAGATTATAGAAAATTGATTAATTCGACGACGACAACGACTACGCTATTGTTGGGACACTAATAAAATAAAAAGTTTAATTTAAAAACACAATCCCATTGTGAAAATTCATGGTTACGAGTCCAAATTGATTTTCTTTTTTTTTAATTTTATTATTTTTAAATTAGTTTTATCAGGTGTAACGAAATACCTTTCCGATAATATGCGTTTTAGTATACACGATCCTTAATGCGTTAAAATCCGTAAAATTTTCTCCAATTTAATGGTGCTTTGTACTTTGATGTATAATTTATACAATTCGAAATTTATTTGTTAATCAAATGGGTTCCACTACTCGTATACAATCAAGTATATATGGTTAAGCTTGAGTCATTATTTTATAATATTATTCATAGTTTAATTAGTGTAATAAAGTTTATAGATTCATACAATTAATTATGCAGAGTAACCGTCTTTGTTTTATAAACGCAAGTTTAAGGAAATTAATCGAAGATTTCCGCCGTCAGCACTAGCTTATCAGGAGTAACCTATAACCTCAGCTTTGATTAGACAGAAAAATTGGTGGAACATCTTCAAAGATGCTGCAATTTTTTGAAATTCTTACCTCAGCATACAAGATGCTCTTTCTCGCCTTGTGAGAAAAAAAATACAGCAAACAAGAAACTGATCAAATATTAAGATTTAATAAAAAAATCCAGTCAAATACTTAACAAAAAAAAAACAAATCTCATGTGCGTATACATACACTATAAACATGTATTGGAATAAGGAGATAAATCATCAAACTGGTAACCCATTATCACATACGCCATCTATTAGGAAATAGATAAACAAAAATATTTTATAAGGGAGGCCCAAATGTAACGTTATGAATACATGTTTTGTTTACGTATTTTTTTCGTTTTTTTCAGAATGAACTTTGAAAAATTTGGAACATTTATGATGACTCAGCACAGAACAAAGAACCAAAGTAGTTCAATTTTATTTTGAAAGTTCGCATTTCACTATACAGACACAAATACCTAGTGCTCCAAAAACTTACCGATTGGTTCGGCGTTTTCGGCAACAAGAGGTTGTCTGTGATCTTCCACGTGCTACAAGACCTCGTGCAGTTCGAAATAATGTGAACATGGTACCCGACGAGCAATTATTGAGGAAAATCCCGAAATTTCCACCAGGCGACGTTATCAGTTGGTGATGTGTAGGCGGTCTTTGCAAAGAACTTTACATAAGTTACACCTTTTTCCATATAAGATTCAATTGGTTTACGAATTAAACCAAGTGATGCACAAATACGCATTCAATATAGTCGCCGTTTTCAAGAATTGTGCCTATAGAAAACAACGAGTTTATTCTCAAACTCTTAATGAGCGATGAGGCCAATTTTCACCTCAATGAAAATCCAAGAATAATTGTTGAAGATCAAATGCATCCACCTAGATGCACAATATGGTGTAGAATAACTTCAGAAAGGATCATTGGCATTATTTTTTCGGAAACGATGAACAAGTTGCGGTTAATGTGAATGACATTCAATATCGGGCAATGATTGAAAATTTCTTAAGGCCAGAGGTAGAGAACAATCCAGAATTGTGGTTCCAACAAGATGGAGTCACAGCTCAGACAGCTCGTCCAACTATGGCTCACCCGCGCGAAATTTTTGGCGATTGTATACAGGGTGGCTGACACGAAGTGTTACCAAAACAAAACGCCACAGAATTTTTATTTTTTGATGAATATTTTTGAATTTTTTGATGAAAAATGTTCACAAATATTTAAATTTTCGAATTACATTAGCAGTTTTTGATTTGGCCACCCTTAGCCGCGATTATGGCCTTCAAACGGCCGACAAAGTTATTGGATGCAGCACGAAAGTGGCTCTGCGGTATTTTGGCCCATTCCCGGCGAAGTGCTTGCTTGAGATGATCGACACTTTGGTATTTTTTTGTCCCAACCTTGCTCTTCCAAATACCCCAAACCGAGAAATCTAGCGGTTTTGCATCTGGTGAATTTGGTGGCCATTGGGCAGTGGAAATGAACCGCAAAACGTTGTTTCTCAGCCAATCTTGATTGACGTGCGCCATATGACTCGGCGCCGAGTCCTGTTGAAATGGCCAGGCTCTGCGGCCGAAATGTTTTTGTGCCCAAGGCTTCAACGCTCCCTCCAACACATGATCCCGATAAATTTGAGCATTTATCTAGATGCCACGGTCCAAAAAAACGAGTAGTGAACGGCTTACGGCCGTTACGGCGGCCCAAACCATCACCATCGGCGGCGCTTGGTTTCAAATGGCAATCCGTTGGTCCAAATTTTCAGTAGAACGGCCGGGCAAGTAAATCCCGTCATTTTGCTTGTTCACATATTTCTCAATAACGAACGGTGGCTCATCAGTGAAAACCAAATTCGGCAAATCGCCACTTTCGTGCAAGCGTAACAACTCCTTTGCTCTTTCCACTCTAACTTTTTTTTGTGTCACTCATCGGTGAGACCATGCGTTTTATGGAATTTCAAGGCCTTTAGTCCAAGATGATCTTTCAATATGTACTGCATCCGTTCGAGCGAAATGTTCGCCTCACGAGCCATTTTTCTGCTGCTACGGCGCGGATTCCGAGCCAATTTGGCCTTCACCTTCCGAATGATATCTGGCGATGTTGCGGTGCGTTTCGGTCCACCACCATAGCGTTTTGCAATGCTGCCAGTATCGTTATAACGATTTATTGTGCGATACACAAACATTTTATTCACATGCAGATGTTTTAACTGGTTAACAATCTGCGGCTGTGGTTTTCCAGCCAAATATAGAGCAATCACACTATTACGCTTCAATTCCATTGCGGCTAACTTTTTCCTGAATATTTCCCACTAAAATGCTTTTGTGCGCTTGTAAACAATGGTATGAACTGTTATTAGTGTAAATATGAGCGCTCTGTTATGGTTTGATAGCAATGACAGTCTGAAGTTGGAAACACTTCGTGTCAGTCACCCGGTAATATCGCATTTTTCTGATTTTAATTGGCCACCGCCTTCGCTCGATTTAACGGCTCTTTTTTTTTTTGTTTGGGCTACCTGGGACCAGATAAATGGTGAGGTGTATGCCAAGAACCATCCAACAGCTTAAGGTCAATATACGAGAACAAGCCCTCACTTGTTGAGCTGGTGAAATTCTAAGAAAAGTTATGGAAGATGCTGTGGAAGAGCACGTCAGGTCGAAGCAACCAATGGACACCATTTGAAAGGTATTATCTTCAAAACATAATGTGAACATATTTCCAAACTATAATCTAAATTTTAATAAATGCCAACGTTAAATAAAGTCAGAAACAAAAAAGTTATTCATTAAATAAATCATAACGTTACTTATGCGCCACCCTTTATTTCGTGTTACCCCACAATTTTTCAGCTGTTCGTATTTTTGTTTTAAAAAGACAGTATAATAATTTTTGTCATTGCTATGGTTAACTGGGACATTCAAAAACGTAGCCTTGATAGCGTTTTGTTTGTTTAACGGTCACATCAACTAATAATTTTTTGTGATTAATTTTCTAATGTTGCTTACTTATATTGCAACAAAAATTAGTCATCAACGCGCTACAAATATTTAATTTATTTTATTTTTGACATAAATCACATCGAGTGATTCTATGCTCAACCACCTAGTGGCTAAATGTTGCGTAGGTTTCAGTGGTTGCTTACTGCACACTTAGGCCAATTTTTAGGCCCATTGTGATACCACTCATTCACTCCACATCATTAACCCACCTACTTCACCTACTCACACAACTACAGTATACCACCTGCACATTGCAAGCTCCATGTCAACCTGTACATTGACATGGAAGGTGGGTCGGCGCGTGACCCGTAATTCTGCACTTCATCAGAGGGTCTTAGTTGTATTTATTAGCATCACCGATCGTAATCGATGATGAAAATTCGATTTGCATCTAGCCTCTGATGGGGTTCGAACCCAGCACCTCCCGGTCTAAGTGCCGAAGCTTTAACCACTGCACCACTTGTCCGGTTTCAAATGTTGCGTAACTGCATCTAAATACTCACGACAAAATATCTAAAGCAGTTGCCAAGAATGAAATTTTTTCCACTGTGTGGAAAAAATAGTTCTAATTCCATACTAATTTCCGTTCAACAAAATATCAAAGACACAAATATAGCTCTAGGGCACATAGTTTTCGTTTCGTTCCGACCTTTAAGTTGAATATGTCAAGATGTGCGGAAAACCAAAAACATTGTCACATTGTTCAGTTAAGGGCGGAACCGAACCGAAAGAGTTGGTCTAATTTTAAAAAAGCTTAAACATTAACCTCACAATTTTCATTTTGACATTTATGGTTATCGTTTGTTTTTGTCAGTGTGTACAATACAATACAATTTGTTTAATCTTCACTCATTATTAAATTAATTTGATTAATTATAAATAATTGATTGAATTCAAACAATATTAGGAGATCTAAAAAAATTCGATCTGTCAAATAACACAAAAACAACTCACAACGAAACGAATCGGAATAAAACGAATACTATGTGTCTCGAGCTTTTATCGATTATGCACAACAATTACAGTAAAACCTCGATTTAACGGACTACTTCTGTTAAATCCGATTGTCCGTTAAATTCGAATGTTTTTAAATTTAATCGTCAATAGGTTTTGCACTTGTTCTGGAATATAGCTGCCTAGGACAGAACTCGTTCATTTCTTAACCGATTGTGATGCGATTTTGTTGGTTGGTTGGAAATGAGATTCATAAACAGTTTTTGGAAGAAGTTCTGGAATATCGTCATCTGGGACAGAACTCGAACAATTCTTAAACAAAGAAATATCGTTAAAATATTTCGCCTATATCCGACGAAAAATTATAAAATACTCCAGAAAATATGAAAGGGGAATTATGTAAGGAGCTTTCATTAACGACATTAGTAAGCGACGAAATTCTTAAGCGAACGAAATAATGCGATATAGTAGACCGAAAATCCGGACTATCATGTCCCCACACGGCTAGAGATATAAAATACATAATTGGCTTTGTAAAATGATATAAAGTTAAAATAATTCCTAGTTAAAGGTTTTACCTATAGGTCCAGGAATTAATGGAAGGTTATCCAGTAATGTTGACTACGATAAATAATGAATAATAAAAATGTCATATTTTTGCTTCACTCGATGGATAAGTATTAGTGTCTCCTACTTATAACACGATTCATATTATCAATGTAAGCGAAAATTTAAAATTATAATTAAAATACTTACAGAATATCGGGGATTTATTGTCAATTTTAAAAGGATAGGACTACCCAACCACAATACAGAAACTGTTTCTGTATCCTCAACTGTGTACCTCTACGAGGTTGAGGGAAGGCAACGTAATAGTGGCTCCATCTATAAAGTGAAAGAAAAATCCACTGCACGGCTAAACACAGTGCAAGAACATACGTAGTTAGGGATGGCGTAAACTAACCTCCGGACCAGCGTCTCCATTTCCAAACAATAAAGTTTAAAAACTGATATGCACTGAAAGCGATGATGAGGCAACGGTAAATGTCGCCCATATATATGAGCTGTGTATTATCTATTGACTGTTCTCGTTGGCGCTTCATTTCTACCGAATTTTGTACGCAATTTTCGGAAACTGACTCACTAATTTGGAAATAAATTTAGAATATTTCCTAACGTTGATCAGGCGTATATCGACTCATTTCGTCACCGGGAATATAATAATAAATTTCGTCACTTGGCAGATGACATGAGAGCTATATACTTCGAAATAACTGCTTGTAGCAGTTTGTGAAGTTTGTGAGATTTTGTTTTGATCATTGAAGTATTGAACCATTACAATACGGACCGCAACGAAACATTACTTTTGAAGAAGAAGTCGTGCCGGAGGTGTGCTTATTAGTGTTTCCTCATGGTTTAGCAAAAAATTAATATATCCTTTAACAATATGTAGGGTTGGTACATTCAATATAGAATTGCGCCACTGTGCAAATAATGAGGTTATGCAGCTAAACTGTACGGCTTACGCTGTGAGTCACTGGAAATTGATACGAATGATTTATATGTGGGAGGAAGCTGTTACGATAATTTACCGGGTCAAAACAATAACAATTACACAAAAAATTGCCAAAGTAAAGGTTAAACCATAAACTTTACACACATTAGTGCCGACAATATGTCTAACAAATTATTGGCATCTCACAATACCAATATTATCTGCATCATAAACACCAAATTTAAATTATAAATACCAAAAAAAAAAATTACAATAATTACATCACACAAATAAATTCTAAAACTCTATATTTAATCTTGATTAAAGCCGAAATTAAATTTCGAACATGTAAAATTTCAACGTTCACCTCTCATAAAATCCATCATCATTTAGAAAAAAATTATAATTGATGGTTTTATTGAATGACTTTTCGAAATAAATTTCTCGCCATTTCGGGCGTTACAAATTTTTAACATTTACAAACCGTTTTAATTATTATTCGTATCTATTCTGTTAAGGTCAATATTAAATGTTGCAGATTGATAGAAAAAATATTAAACCGATCGGAAAGCCTAAAAACTACTTTACTAAATTATATTGAAACGTGATAGATTGCGCGCGAAATAATTCAACTGATTTTCTTTTTTTTCCAAGTTTATTTTCAAGAAATGTTTTCTTCTTTTAAACCTTAATATTTTTATGGTATACCATTAAAACTAATTTAGAAATATTATTATTTTTATTTTTATTTGTTTCGTTGTGAGATAAGAAAATAAACAAAAGTAATGTTGCACAGCAGCTTATTATGTGGTACATACATCTTTGTATATTGGTTATATTCTTCGGCCTCTTTCTGTACACAGAGCAGAGCATACAAAGATACATTTAGAAATAAATTTTGTTCTCCTTAATACTTTTTATGTTTATTCTTGTTTGTCTGTTTTGTGTGTTAAGTTTGGTGTTAAATCAAACAAGTTTTAAACACCCAATATATAAGAAAATTATCGTGTTATTAAGACGATTTTAAAAATAATTCGACAAACAATTTGGTAATCCTAATCATTTATTGACCATGCAATTAGTTACTGAATTTTATGACGTATTCAAACACAGCCAATGAAATGATTTTAGTGGACATAGATACGGTGTACTGTCCCCGAACCTCGATACATCTAAATTTAGAGTGTGGGAATTTTTCGTATACAGCAGATCAAAAACAGGAAACTGATACAATTATTGACCGTTGACAGTGAGAACATAACGATTATTTTGATTAAAAATGTAAATTAATTTATTAAATTAAAAATACAATGAAAGAACAAAAATAATCATGTTCATAATATTGATAATCAGCTAAGAATCGACCAAAAGGTATCATCATCTTAAAGACGAATAAATTTACATAAAATTGTTGATTGAATCGGTCCATTTTATATGTAAATCCACTTCAGGCTCATTTCATGAGAATTAAAATTAAAACAAAAATTTGTAAATACACGAATTTTAGAAAATTAGAATTCTGGTAGTCAATTAGGTGTGCTGGATACACTCGTACCGAACGGTAACATTATACAGATTAGATTATCTATAGCGTTATTTGCAAAAATTATGATAATGGCAAGACGGTAGCGTCCGGGTATAAACATCATCACCCTCGCACATTTAGTAAATTTATCTTTAGTTTTCTGTAGCTAAATATAGAAAGAGTTATTCTTGTTTTAATTGATTTGATAATTAAAATTCCACAGTCTATAAAAATATGTTATAAAATCAATAAAAAAGTGAATATTGAAAGATATCAAATTTCATGCCCAATCATGTTATTCTCAATTTTATTTCATTTTATTAAACACACAACAGCATCGGAGATAGAGTTTTTGAAAGGTTCCATGTTTTATGATCGAGCATAAAAATATCGACAGAAGTCTTAAAAGTTTCTGTAACGCGATGCATACACACAGATTCTAGGAATCTTTCGGTCCAGAACGATTGAAATTCTGTATAGACGTTGTGCAATTTCCTGGTTTACATTCAAAATATATTTTCCAATAAAAACTGAAAAATTCAACTGATAGCAGCTTCGAACTATAAAAATTACCATAAAACCTATAAAACTCTTTTTTAATTTATTAATTTTCACTTAATTTTTATTTTTTATTACCCATTTATTGGTTTTATATGCCTATCGTTATGGTGTAGTTAATATTAATTTCTTTTTATTTATTTTATTTTTTCTTACATTTATCCATTTCGTAAAGATTTCAATCAACAAATTAGTTGGTTCATTCGTTGTGATCATAAATCATTTTCTGATTGATTTTATTGATTTTTCGTTATTTTCGATTTTTAATTTTGGAAAAAAAAAAACGTAAATTTTAATTATGTAGTTTGAATATTTTAATCAACCGCGTGAATTTGGGGGAGTTGATTAATTTTATATGGTGACAGGTAATAACAAATATAAACAAGTGATTTAATCTTGTACCAAATCTAAATGGCATTTAAGGCAAGTTGGGATAATTAAAAAAAAAAATTGAACACGCATAATTTATTTCTGTATTAGGTATGTCCAATTCAACTGGTTGCGAGCAATTACTTTTGCTTCCTTCTTAATACGTAGAGCCAATGGCTTGATTCTACTTAACTAGAGCTTATTGGTAGTTATATCGATTAAAAAATGTCATTGTACCGATCAATAGGATCAATGTGTGTCATCAATGTCAACCATTAGGAAGTTAAGTTCTATATACATAGGGTTACGAATTTTCCCAGTCAAATCCGGTTTACACCACTAGATTATGAATACCATTTTAGAGTTTCACGGTTACAACTCCAATTTTTGTAATTCAAACCTCCTCCGGAAAATTCGCGCAAATACCGGAAATAATCGTTGAATAATTTCCGTCTATTCACTTAACATTTATCACTACTGGAATATTCCAGAATATACCAGAAATATTCCCACACGAATTTTCCTACAGTCTACAAGTCACAAAAACACAACAATAAGTAATTTCCGCAATTATTTATTTATTCACTTTCCTACACCATCCACAGTCTTTACCGCTACCCAATTTTGCTTTTAATCTATCGTGTATCAAATCTCCCAAATGACCATCTCAATGTGTTCATTGCACCCGAATTTATAAACCGCGCTGCTATAGTAAGAATAGCACAAAACTGTTATAAAACTTTATTTGTTTTTAATCTTTGCAGAATCTGTTCACGCTTTTCACGTTCTACCTTACACAGTCCCTATCGAGATTTAAACCCGGCACCTCTTGATCCAAGCGCCTTAGCTTTAACTATTGTGCCATTTGGTCGGTATCGTGTTGTTTCGTTTCACTGTGTTAAAGATCCTCTTCGGACGTTTATATTTTTAATTCGGTCGTTTTACGCTTTGTAGGCTCAGTTGAATGCATAGTTACATACTTCTTGTTTCGGCTGAATCAACCCTTCTTGTTTTATTGCCAACGTCGATTTTTGTTGATCGGCTTCATTTGCAAATCATTCTTGTACATCGAGCGAAGCTTTCTGCAAAGTTGCACTTTGGGTGATGCCGACCCCTAGGGTCGATCAATTGGTCCAGTATAAAATACACATCAAAACCTTTCAAGAAACCACTGTCTATATAGGGTCTTTTGATTTTCTTACATAATATTGTTGGAGATGACACCAAACGTCTCCACGACAGTCGGGAGTAACACCTATCGATAGTCACATTTTTAAATCAAACATCAGTATCGCACAATACTTTTCACAGCTGTCAAAATCATCCCAACCATGTGGAAAACTCTCCTTTCAATTCAATTTTCGAACGAGCAACGTTTTTAGTCCTTCGAGCCGGATTTATCGGATTTACCTTATTAACGAATTTTTCGTTGCGTACCGCAACAACTCATGGGTAAGAAAATTTATCATTTTTGTGCAGTGCGCGTGAGTAATTAGTTAGCGTGCATAAACAGTGAACCTAAATGATAAAATTAAATATATTTCGGTGGTGCAATGTGCTTGAACAAGAATTGAGGAAGAGCAAGGAGCTCTCGTTCAACACACCAGGAATAAGCAACGAATTCATACATTCATTCTGCAGCGTATAAGACCAAATCGAGTCCGTGTGCGGTTAAAAAAAAATTCGAGGGAGAGTATGGTAACCGTGATCAAGCCAATGATTATTACCTCGTTGCAGTGTCAAATTTGAAAACCATGCAGAGACAGCTACCAGCTTACTCACGTGCAGCTGTCCATGGTTCAGTCTTCGACGGCGACTACACAAATTGAACCATATTTGAGAATTCGTTCGTCCACAACCGTAATCGTTTGGCCTCGTCCACAACCATAAACTGGAAACTGCTGACCAATTCGCAAAAGCTATACACTATCTAAAGGCGAACTTAACTGGAGATGCGTAAGATCATTGATACCACCACATGGGAAATAGTTTTAATAAACATCATCACAAGCTGGATCCAGAAACCCATCGACATTGGGAAATTTCAGTAACCCGAACACAGTATCCCTCATATAAAGATCTGATAGATTTCCTGAACACCAGAAGGTAATCAATGGAGATGACTCCCATGATTAAAGCACAGTTGAATCCACCATAGTCGCACAAAGAAGTTCCATCATCATCGTATTCGTCACGCACTCGAGCACCTCGCAAACCTGCACGCAATCAACTCACTCATTTGTCTTCAGAACGTGCTCAAGTGTGATCAATACAAACCTCTTACATTCGACGGACCTTCTTACATTCCAGTGTATGCAGAATTTGCAACAAAAGACACCAAATGCTATTTCACAACTCGAATCCGAAATCAGTGGAATCTGTGCGAACGAGGCGCCCACATTGCGTTCAATTGCCGAATTCGTACTACACTTTCGAATCGATTCATCGATTTTCAACATTATATCTGCCCAACAAGATAGATATTTTACTCGGAGCCGACGTCATCGGGATGCTTCAGAACGATGGTTGCATCAGCGGCGTTAACGGTTCACCATTCACACAAAATACGAAACTTGGTTAGAACTTCTTCGGTAAGGTGGAGCACGCAGGACAACCAACCTGTCTAGTTTAACGGCAACCATCGATAACTATGACACCATCGACATCACGCTCAGGTCATTTTGGGAAATCGAAGATGTTCGTTCACCTCGAGAATTAACGCACGATGAGTTAGAATGTCAACGCGCTACGAGATCGCTATTACAATGAAGATGGAAGATGATACACCGTATTCCTTTCAATCAATGAGAACTAATCACCCCTTGTAAGGTCACGAGAGAATCCAGTTCTGCGACTATACCATATGGAACGCCGGTTTGCCAAGAACGATCAACTACGTTCTGAGTACAACAGATTAATGCAAGATTATTTAGAATCTGGTCACATGAAGCAAATGTCAGAAGATCACAACAACTCGCCAGGCCAAACCGATCTTCCTCATCCCGGTGTGATGCAACCAAACTGTGCGTGGTATTCGACACAATGCACACGCATTGGTCCCAAGCTTCAACAGAACGTCTTCGAAAAACTAACGCGTTTTCGCAAATACCCATTTGTTTTCGTTTTAGACATAAGGCAGACGTATCGGCAACTATCGTTTGTGTACAGTCACGCACCATTCTTCAACTGAACAGTTAAAGTCGCATCCAGAGACTTTTACGTCGACGACCTGGTGACCGGCTCAGACAACATCGAGGATTTAATGGATTTAATCGAAGTTCAGAGGCAAATGGTGCAACTGGTCAGATGTGGCGGCTTTGTGCTGCGGGAGTGGTCTTCAAGTAGCCAGCAGCTTCTAAATGAGATACCAATCAGAGTAAACTGGAGCGAAACGGGAACGATTCAGTTAAAACACCCGGACTGCATTGGTCTACTACAGTTTGTTTTGGAATCAACAGCATCGCGTCATTGGATGTTCGTGCATCAACCAAACGAAGAAAACTGTTGCAGGCATCAAGAATATTCGGGGGATGAAGCGGTCTCAAAATCAATCGCTCAAAGATGGCTCACTTATCGAGATAGGTTTAAATCATTGGCGGGTCTCAGAATCGATAGCTGGATAGATCATTCGAAAATCATTCGAATGCAATCTCGCAATCGAAGTTCACGAGTTCAGCGTCCTTTTTGAGAAGCATACGTATGGCGATGGTGTATGCTCATACAACGTTAACATATGGATCCGCCAAAATCACAATCATCAAAACCATGGTTGCGCCACTAAAAATAGTCAGCCTGCCAGCCTGCCAACCGGGTTCTCAAATCTTGGATTACACTCAACCTGCCGATTAAAATTACGTTGACACCAAGCATAATCCCGCAGATTGCGCGTGTCATGGTGTTGACCGAGCCGAGAGGCTTCGGGCAACGAACGAGACATTTCACAACGAAATATACCGTCTACTCCCTCGATATTCATCGCTCGGCAAATTAGTTCGTGTCACGACCTTCTGCAGACGGTTTATTCAATATCTACATCTCAGCACAATCACACATCCGAGGGACTTCATCACAGTGTCCGAACTCAATTGAGGAGGAAGATATCAAGATGCCAATCCGGATAATATTTATTAGACAATAGCTCACTTCGATCTCTGAACCCTTTTATCAACGGTATTCTAGGGGTCGGAGGGGGGCTTAACAAATCGAACTTGCCATACACACGGAAGCATACTCATTTCGCAAGCACATCGCAAAATGCTACACGATGATCTACAGCTGAGGCTGTCACACTTACGGAAGCACTACTGGATTTTAGGCATCAAAACCTTGGTGCGCTCATCCGAATATAAATGTGTCGTGTGTTTTCGCCATCGCGCAACAACGAGCCATAGCAACTGAATCGAAACTGAATCGAATGGCGTTGTACCTTCGAGACCGTTTCTGCACAGTGACGCAGACTATGCAGGCCCAATACTCATCAACAGGTGGTGTCAACAAAAGGATACATTTGTAGTTTCGTTTGCCTATCTATACGAAGGCACTACATTCCGAGCTGATGTCCGAGCTTACTACAAATGCATTTATCGCATCGTTTAAAAGGTTCACTACGCGAAAAAGCAAAATTCGAAGACTGTACAGCGATTGGGCAACCAACAAATATGTTTAGTTGAAGCTTTGCAACAATCGTTCCAAATAATGCCTGTTATTTATATGGCTGGCCTCATTATCTCAGTGACCGAGTATTCGTGTATCTTGATGATTTGATAATCACTACTGCCACATTTGAGGAACACATGTCTCTTCTAGAAGATGTTCCCGAGCGGCTTGCGAAAGCTGGATTAACCATAAATGTAGACAAATGTAAGTTTTTAAAGTAAGAATCATTGCAGAATTTTCACGTTTCGGGTTGGTATCATCGGTTTATCAGTGGGTACTCAAGTCTTTCTTCACCCCTTACCGACTTATTGAAAAAACTTAGGAAATTTTTATCGACTAAGAAAGCACAACAAGCGCTTGACGCTCTCAAACACGCCCTCGTTTTATCACCTGTACTAGCAAGCTCCAAATTCACTAAACGATTTTTATTTAGTATGATGCAAGTCTACTGGGATCGGGGCTGTTCTGTTTCAAAAAGACAAAGAGAATGTCATTGGCCAATAGCGTCACCGAGCAAGAGTGCTTGGTAGCTGTAATCGCAATCAAAAAATTGCGATCATATGTTGAACGTCTCCCATTTACGGTGATAACAAACCATGCCAGTTTAACTTTAGCTCGTTGGAGCCTTGAACTTCAAAGTTTGGGCTTTCAGATTGAATACCGGAAAGAAACACAAAATTTCGTGGCGGATGCTCTATCTCGGAAGAACCTGGATTCGCTCAATTTGTCACTCATATGGTTATTGATCTCAAACAACAATTCCACAAAACCAACTTAAAAGTTTCGTCTGGAAAAGTTTACATAAATTTAAGTCCGCATTCCGATCTTTATGTCTCGGGGCTTCCTGTTTGCCATCATCCGCCCATCTTGGAACCAAAAACACCAGTGAAATGATACAACGTTATTTTTTTGGCCAACGCTTCACATTGGTGTCAAAAATTATATCAAGTTGTCAACTGTTGTAGCCATCCTCCGTTAACCCATATCCAACCCGAACCCCCGAACTCGTACTGGAAACACTTCCATTTTAATAGTACTGGATCAGTTCCAAAATTGTACAAACGAAACTGGTAAGGCAAGCAACGGTGAAGTAATAAAGTTCTTAGAAGGCCTACGTTGTTTTAATGTTCGGAGTACCAGAAAGTATCTTAACACATAATGGAGTTCAATTCACATCAAAACAACTAGAAATGTATGTCAAAATTATGGTGTCGAGCATTTGTTTGCCGCAAAATATTCTTGCCAAGACAACTCGTCGAAACGGGTTAATCGCACTTTACTAGCTGCATTGTGTTCGTATATTAAAGAAGACCATCGGGTCGGGGTTCATCCCCGACATAATTTAAGTATTTCCACATTACAAAATTGTAAATGATATTAAGCAGTTTGGTGGTATTTGGCTACAGTTTGACCTGACAAATTGGATCTACTTTATATATCGGGTCGAAGCCAATGAAAGGGCTCCACTTAATAGCAGCCGCTACTAAGCTAAATGATTGTAATGAACATTATGCAAACTAGGCATTTCACAATATTTATCCACGTATGGAAAGCCCTCAAGATTTACGTTAACTCGCGCTATTTTAATCGCCTCCTTCAAAAATCAGATCATATTCCGCGCACCTTCTTAAACCCAATTATATTTTATATACACACGAAAAAATTACTTTTCAGTAGTCACTACCTTGTGAGAATAAGAAAGACGAGAGACACACACATCCAAGAAAAATAAGAAGAAAATCTCAAGAAAAGGTGTTGAAACAAATTTACATCAAGAATGTATTTATCTTCGATAAAAATGAAATCGAATATTCCTAAAAAAAAATCTTGATTTCTTTGAAACAAGAAGAAAAAATGATTAAAATGAGAAAGAAATGAATTGTTCTGCAATGAATTGCTGTTTCTGAATCGATCGGGATTTTATTGATTCTTTTTATTCGAACATCGAATTTTTTTGTGTTAATATTATTTATTAATCGACTGATTGATCTTTAATTTCTTCGGTACAATAAGATTTTATAATTTGAAGAAAATCAAGATCCTAATAATAATGGTTTCGTTTAATCAGAAATTTTTTGGCATATTAGTTGTTTTGTTGATCATATCAAATTTGATTATCATCCATCATATTTGGCAGCGTAAAACATAAGAACGTTCGTAATTATTTGAGATGATGGTGCCACTGTATTATAGATGAATATGAAAATTGTTTGTATCGAGCGTTTGACGACGTTTTGTCTCGAGCTTTATACAGCAAAAAAAAAAAAGACAAAAAGGTCAAATCATATCTATAAACATTACGTTTCGATTAATAAATTCACCGCCCCGCGATTTTTCCAACACTTTATATTACAAATAAACGATATACGATGCGATCGAACCCGTAAACCCAATCTAACTATATAAATGTTTCAACAAGAATTATGATTATCATTCTCCGCGTTCGCCTCAGAGCTTGTAATTATACGACGAGGCACAAAATTTAAATCTTTATCCCATGCCTCGGTAATAATTATGTTATGATCGTTGTGATTATAGGAATCTGCTTGTTAATTGTTCATATATAGAAGTTTATATGATTTAGAAATAATTAATATTTGATATGAAACATGATTAATAGGCGTTATTGATGCGGTGTCTGGGGAATGATGGAATAAAGCATATCACTTGTCAACCTTTTTTTGTGAGGCAGAATACCGAATGAGATGAAATTGTTTACACGAAGGGGTTATGGGAAGTTCCCTAAAGCAGTCTGAATTAATATTCATTACACAAAACCGTAAATTATTTAATTCACTGACATATATAAAACTTAAATACCCTATAATTATTTAATACACAACGATATTCCGTGCGTTACAAAAATTCACTAATAATACAGTTTAATTAATTACAAATCAACCCGTTTAATTTGAAATAACAACAAAACCATTCTCGTATTACACATCGTACATATAATTTATGACATCCCATTTATAAAACAATCAATCATAAGCTGTTGTAAAAGCGCGCGCACTTCTTCTTGTGCGAAAGCACCTGCGCGCCAAAAAAATTTCTAAACAAAATACCCGCGCGATTATTAATTTTTCTAGAAAATGCGCAACGCTAAAATTGATTAAAGATAAAATGATAGACATCATCTGCCATAAATTAAAGATCGAATAGCATTTTCTAAAACGGTGAGCCCCTACAGGTAAATAAAACATACACTCGTATATTATAATATTTTGTTGTGATTAGTGATATATTACCCCGTATATTTAGTGGATGATTATAGCGATTCGAACGATAAGAGAACCAAAAATAAGAAAAAATATTTCTATGAATATTCAAATGCCCAAATTATAACCTAAAATCGATAATAGACGGAAGTTAAAATATTGAAAATCACCTAGCTATGAGCAGATGGGTTTGAACATGATTGGACAAAAAAAACGTAAACCCGAATTTTTTTAATCGGTGATTGATGATGAGTAAAAGGATATTGGGATTAGGTTTCTGTAAATGATTTGAAACTTCTCAAACCTCATCGGAACAAATAAACTTCCTTAACGTATATCGAATAATAAATCTCGACCTAAAAACCGCCCAACTAAATTTAATTTGTTAATGTTTAGTACGTCAATGGTAACATATGATGGTAATGATTTTGTCAAACACGCTGATTGAAATAAATTAAAAACAAATTTTTATTATTTAATTGTTTTTTGTGTTCTGATGTCAAGCACCCATATGACCTATAAACTTTTATTTAAACACATATTTCTGTATTTATTTACTTTATTGGAACCCAAAAATTTCTCACGAAATAGCATTATGGACAGAAGAAGTGGCCCAGCGCTCCGTGCTATAGCACTGCAAAAACAAACATCAAGTAAAAATAAAAGTGCACGATGTGAAATTAAGCGACTATGTACCATTTGTACACTGGTCAATAAAAGAGACGCAACGGGAATACTAAGAAGTTCCCTCAGATACTTGAACGTTCCTTAATACTAGAGAAACTAGAATTCAAACATATTCAAGTATTAGCACGACCATTCGATTCGAAAACATCTGGTGTTTACAAAGATCAAAGTGGTTTTCGATGGATCCATAAAAGCTTTGCCGAAAGCGTATTTGTCATGTCAGTCTGGCGCTATAAAATGATTTTTTACAGTATTACTTAGAATACATAATGAGAGATCTTCTAGACGAGATGTACCACCAGATTTATTTACTTATTTATTTATTTAAATAAAGAAATCTATTCTGGGATTTACATGTATGATTTCAGAATTTAATTTAAAATAAAAATATTAAAAATTCAAATAAACACAAAAATATAAAGCAAATTTTGATTTATCAATTAAAAATTTTAAAAATAATTCTTAAGAATATTTTTGACGTTCGTGAACATCGTCGACGATGTTGAAAGATTTAGACGACCTATTAATGAGGTTATTTTCTCCATAGTTTGTGGAATGGTGTTCTAGGGCTAAAAACTCATGGTTCCGAAATGTTCTGCAAGGCACATGAATTGATATGTTTTCCAAAATGTAAACTGAATCAATGTGACCAAGCAAAACGTTACCAATAAAAGCCATGCATCTTGTTGAGTGCGGAGGTAACCGAGCCACATTTTCATGGAATGGTAAATTGTGATCGTAATTCCAGTCACTTTTATTTAGCAAGAAAATTAGAATCTTCTTTTGAATGCTTTCAATTCTTTTAATGTGCACCGCATAGTATGGATTCGAGACCGATACAGCGTATTCCAGTTGGGATCGAACGTAAGCGAAATAGAGTGAACATAAGGTTTGAATATTTTTAAATTCACCTGTCCAGCTTTTAACCAATCCAAACATGGCATTATGTTTGTAAATGTAACACCTAGATCTATGATCTCATTAACTCTTTGCAATACTTCGTTGTTGACTTTGTATGAAGTAATTAGCGGATTTCTCTTACGATGGAAAGACATGATTTTCCATTTCTTAATATTTAAGTAAAGTGAGTTTCGATCGCACCACTCACTTAATCTATCGATGTCTTCTTGAAGTTTCTTTGTATCTAGCAGTCCATTATCAGTTCGAAAAAAATTTCACGTCATCAGCAAATATGAGCACGTTTGAGTTTTTGCTTATCTCGGATATTTCATCTATGAAAACAATAAATATCCACGGCCCGATGTGAGATCGTTGGGGCACAACAGACGTAACTTTAATAACGTTTGATTTTACATTCCCCATTATTACAAATTGTCGCCGGTTTGATAGATAGGACTTGAATTTATGTAATCGAGTGAAAACCAAAATGCGAATAAACTCCGGAGTGCTTTTTGATGGCAGATGGAATCAAATGCTTTACTGAAATCCGTGTCAACTTGATGGTGGTTTTCTATCTCATTAATTATTTTACTGGTGAATTCAACCAAATTAGTTGATGTGGATCGGCCAGGCATAAACCCATGCTGGTTTATTGATATATATGACGTGCAATTGTGGTGGGTGGTGGTATTGCTATGTTCATTAGGAATGATATTCCATTCACCATGAAAATTATGGATGACGGTACTTTAACATTCCAACACATATGCATTCAACTTTTGCAGTTTAATCTAACGAAGGTATGCGGAATATATAGGCCGCCTAATTCTGACCCAGCATCGTTTCTTGATTTTTTAGAACAACTTCTCAGAAACCATAAATCTACACACGATTTTATTTTAGTTGGTGACATGAACATACCTGTTAATAAAAATTCTAACTTAATCTCAGACTATAACGCAACCTTGCTCTCTCATGGTATGATTGTAACAAACACTTTCTCTACCAGACCACTGAGCCGTAATATTTTAGACCACTCGGTTAGCAGTTTTCATAATATTGAGCAAGTTCGGACTTTTACCATTGAAGCCGACAACTATGATCCCAGTTTTGTACTCTCAAAATTTCGCTTCAAGCCTAAATATTGTACTCGGACACTAACGAAGAGATACGTTAATTACAAAAAGGTTAATGAGTCCTTTGAATGTTTTTTAATGCTTACCGTATTTGACGTCAGAAATCCTGAGTCTACTCTAGAACAGATTTTTGATATGTATAATAAACTTGTTCTACAGTTTTCAGACTCTTGATCTCTGGGATTTAATTAAACTTAAAACCATACATTGAACCGTTTTAAAAGGAACAATCGTAATTTAGAACTAATTTTGAGTCAAAACGAAATCTGGAAACAGTTAAGTCCGAATAATAGGATTCACTCCGTTATTTGTAATGATGTTGAGTACCATGATCTTATTGCTATTGTTAATATATTTAATCGCAGTTTTGTTAACTTTCTTGATTCTTCTGTATCAGTAAGTAGTTCTATGTAGCCCAGGCTCAGATGATTTAAATAAATTTCATTGTCAGTAATACAAAGGGTGGTGGTTATGATAACATTCGTAATGCGGTTCTGAAAAATTATTCGCCATTTTTTCACAATTACTAGCTGATCTATTCAATGTGGCTTTGGAACGGTGTTTACCCCGATTGACTTAAAATTGCTAAAGTGACGCCGAATAATTATCGTCCAATTTCAGTTATGTCGGTATTTGACAAAATTTTAGAAACAATTATTGCTAACCGGATGATCTAAATAAATCTAAATTTTCTGTATATCTGGCTTATTTCTTGATCTTCTTAAAGCTTTTGATTGTATAGATCACAGTTTACTTCTTCAAAAATTACAAATTTATAGCTCCCGTGGCCTATCACATAAACTTTTAGCAAGCTACCTTAGTAATCCAAAGCAGGTTGTGATTCTAAATGGTGCAAAAAGATTCACTTTAGGTGTGACACTGGTGCTCCTCTAGAAAGTGTCCTTTGCCCTTTATTATTTCTAATCGACTCGTACGTAAATGATATGCTAATTTACCGCTCACGAGTCAAATTAGAATGTTTGCTGACGATACGGGCTTCTTCTATGAATTCAGAGATTGTCAGGTAGCAATGTCACATATGAGGGGGATGATATTATTTTACTTTTGGGTTTTCTTAATTTAAACAAAATATCAGATAATTTTAACAAAACGAAATATATAATTTTTCACTCCCCACGTCTACATATTGAGTTACTGCCACTTCAAGTAGCAAATTTCACCATAGAGCGAGTGAACAAATTCAAGTACCTTAATTTGTCAAATATTATGCATATGACATGGGATGACCATATTAATTCTATTTGTATTAACGTTTGCCCATTTATTTGCTTGATTAAAAAATTGGCTGATTCCAGTACATGTGTTAAATAAAATTTTTGTTTCATTTATTCATACCCGATTCTCATACGCTTATTCTACCTTTGGTTCAGCTGTTAAAGAGAAATTGAATAAATTGCAGATTTTACAAAATATAGGTGCTGTAAGGCAATGTATAAACTGCCTCACCTATTTCCTAATGTGGAGCTCTATCAAACTGTTGCTCTAGACATTCTCCCAATTAAAGCAATTTTTGAGATGTATGTGTCGATCTACATGTTTAAGTGTCTACCGATCCTTCTAGATCATGGCTATTCAACCAGAAATTCTAATCAGTTGAAGTGCCCC
The DNA here is from genome assembly GCA_963691935.1 of Nephrotoma guestfalica. Taxonomy (NCBI): domain Eukaryota; kingdom Metazoa; phylum Arthropoda; class Insecta; order Diptera; family Tipulidae; genus Nephrotoma; species Nephrotoma guestfalica. Next base: position 296,056,847 of record OY829914.1, on the reverse strand, counting down.
AAATATAGACAGTGACGAGTGTAAGAGGAGTGAAATTGAAAATAATCTGACACAGTGCAATTTATAAACCACAAATAATTGTGGGATGCGAGACTACACCGCTTTATTAAACCAAGTAACTAAGGAACCGTAATTGAAATACGAGACTTAGCTTTAATTATAAAATAAATAATTCTGGAAATATTAAAATAAAACGCAGTCAAAGTTAATCTATGATAGTTTACTATTGTGCATATCCATTTACAACAATATTAAATAAATTATAAATCATAAAATGAACAACCAGCGAAATACTGCACTGAGATATATAAAATGTGTCAATATATCGGTAATAAGTAAGTTACGATTTCAATATGTTTTAGATGTTTTAGTACCGAGAAATATAATCGACGGACACCTGTATTAAAATGTAGTGTTTTACAAACATGTACAGTTTAATTTTTTAACTAAACTCAGAGCCATCAAAATTTCAATATACTACAATGACCCCCTCACCTCGCAATGATCTGTTAAAACACCAAAAGTTTCTCAGACAAGTAAATACCTAATGAGTATACTATCGGCCATTGGTTCATACTCCTAATAGCTATGCGAAAGTTTTATAGAAGGCTCGATGTCGACCAAATGTAAATCTGGTAAATGTAAATTCCTCCCTTGGTAAAATCACACCTATACTTAAAATTTAAATCAAACTGCATTTATAGCGGAAAAAATAGTCGGTTTATGTTTTAGACGTAATTCGACTTTGGTTAGAATTGAAACTATTCATTTCTATAGAGCAGTCCTGCACGCAGAAAAATTATTTTTCGATGCTCTTACTTTCGGAATTCCTGTCGAATGATTTATACGAAGTAGATTAGATCGACGCTTGAAGGTTTTTATAAAACTGAGATCAAAGTTACGTGAGCTACCGGCTTACACTAATTTACCGAGAAATTTAGCGAGAAATAATTTTTGCCACTCCATCCAGTGTGCGAAAACTTATACTACTCGTAGCACAAATGTTGCTAGAATGATACTAACTAATGAAAATATAATTTTTGTTGCTGATTTTGATAATTTAAATTCACGAAAGCATCGGCTATCCAAAGAGCCGATAGACAAACAAATGTATTAGGCTGTATATAAACATGCAATTAAGGATAATACACTTACAGAAATTCAACGGACAAATTTGGGCAATGCTCTCACTTTAAAATGATTAAACATTAGAGATCTATTCACGTCAGCAATCTAGTAGTTTGAATTATTCACACTCACTTTTAAATTCCACTTTGTGAAATCAAAGTTTCTTATAGGCAATTCAAACCTACTCCATTTACTAATGAAACATTTATTGCTTTTTATATTTTCACGGAACACGAATTTTCCCCTGGCCAATTAAAAATAGAAATATTGTGAACAATATTACGATGGCGGCGGTGCTCTCAATAGCCGGGTATCACTCGATAACGCCTTAACGACATCAACGATGATCATTTGAGTATGCTGCGTGCTATCGAATGTAAATGATTGCTGGAAGTGCTAGCGCTATTATAACCTAAATAATTTCAGGAGACGTCGAACCAAAAATGTTGAAATTATGGGCAAATTTAGCCGGAAGAATAATTTAGAGGCTGGCACTGATGCGTTTTTATCTACCCAAATTTCGGTAGAAGGGAAAAGCTTAATAAAAACTGAAAAAGTGTAAGATGGCGTCCTCATACTAATAACATCAAATGGAAAACATCAATAAACAATAATAATCTACTTTGTCTACGAAATATAAACATATTCTACAAAATGTCGACATTGACTACGCAATAATCAATTTTCTACGATTTTTTCGACACCAACTTTACTTTTGTATGCTTTACAGGTAGCGTAACCTACTTGGTGATCATGTGGTTTTTACATTTCCTTGCAGCTTAACTGGTAGATTAATTCTTTATTTGGACAACCATTATAACCGTGACCATGCTTTCCACAGTGAAAACAGGTCTCTGTGCGCTTCGATTCTTTGTCCGTATCGCTAACATCCAAAGTACTTAGTTGGAGTCACAATCTCTCTCACATGGCATCCTAACCAGTTGCACTGCAATGACATGTTGCCACTTACATAGTTACTTAATTAGGAAGAAGGACGCCTATTTTTAACCAGGTTTAGATGTGGAAGATTGTTCTGGCCAAATTGAACTAGGTCAAAACCTTCATCTTCTGTTAATTTAGCACGGGCTATATTCTGCGAGTATTTCATTACTGCAGATGCAGTTTCATGGCAAAACAGTATGATAAAATAATAGAAAACCAAATGACAACCCTTATGGCACATTAGCGAACTATTTTAATAATAGATATTTGAAAAAATACACTTACTAGGCCCGTTTCAATTTGCAAGTTCACATTTTGAGTTACCTGATACATTGTGAAAATGCTCTCGTGCTGTATATCATGATCTTGAGGAAATAACACATCATTAAATACCAAAAACTGGGGTAATAAATGTCATCTGTACCTGTGCCAATTTTTACTTTGCGTTACCTTTTTTAAAGGGTGAATTTATTTTGCGAAACAGATTTAATTTTTTGCACAACATATCACGAGCGCGAGGTTCAGTCACCTTTAATTATTCGAATGCTGGAAAACTATATTCATTCATACACAGAATAAAATTCACTACTATAGCCAGCTATCGCCATTGTATGAATTTAAATAATGCAGCTGTCATATAAGATTGACTAGCAAAACAAACTTGTTTGATATTTCGTTAATTATTTTTACAGGATTGCGCAACTCTTCAATCATCATTATACAGGCTCAAAATGATTGCCCAGACATACGATTATTGTCAAGTAAGCTTGTAGGTGTATGGGCACCTTTATGCTTTACTTCTAACTAACAAATTTGCGTTCCATTAAATATACACTCAGAAGTACTAGCAAATATAGGTTGTTAATAGTATGGAACTTGGCTATTGTGTGTAAATGACCGTTATCGAAAGTAAATGCATGCTGTATGTTGCGCCATGTATATTAGCCTACCAAAACAATTGAAACATTAGATAAACAAGAAAATACATAAAACTCAATAAAGGTCTAAGCCAAACAGTCTATTAAATTTTACCGTAAAAAATTTTAAACTAGTTTTAATTTGAAATACCGGAAGTAGATGAATCTGGAGGTTTTTTATCTTTTTTGCAGGTGGCGTTGACAATTTCAAAATAAACGTTTAACCTGCTTAGTTTAGTTCGACTCTTTTTTCAGTTGTTACCTATTTGGCAGTAATGCATGCAATATGTGGCGCTAGAATTTGTTAATAAAAAAACGTATGGCATTGCAAATACAAAAATTGAATTACAATGTGAACAAGCAAAACGACCGGATTTACTTGCCCGGCCGTTCTACTGAAAATTTGGACCAACGGATTGCCACACGAAATCAAGCGCCGCCGATGGTGATGGTTTGGGCCGCCGTACCGCCGAAAGCCGTTCACCGCTCGTTATTTGGACCGTCGTATCAAGATAAATGTTCAAATTTATCGGGATCATGTGTTGGAGGGAGCGTTGAAGCCTGGGGCACAAAAACATTTCGGCCGCAGAGCCTGGATGCAAACCCTCTAGATTTCTCGGTTTGGGGTATTTTGAAGAGCAAGGTTGGGACAAAAAATACCAAAGAGTCGATCATCTCAAGCAAGCGCTTCGCCGGGAATGGGCCAAAATACCGCAGAGCCACTTTCGCGCTGCATGCAATAGCTTTGTCGGCCGTTTGGAGGCCATAATCGCTGCTAAGGGTGGCCAAAACGAAAACTGCTAATGCAATTCGAAAATCTAAATATTTGTGAACATTTTTACTTTGATTCAATAAAATTCATCAACAAATAAAAATTCTGTGGCGTTTTGTTTTGGCAATACTTCGTGTCAGCCACCCTGTATAATTTTACATAATATTGAAAATTCGCAATTTAAACACAATTTTTCGCAATTGGAAAACTATGGAGAAAACAACAATTATAAGCAAAACCTACATTGTCTACGAATATTTTACATACTCTACGAATTGTCGACTTGTCTACGCCAAAATGAATTGTCGACCATATTTTCGACAACAACTTGTCGAAAATTCCAGATTACGCGTAGACGCGCAACACTGCTGTACTTCTATTTCGTGCGGAAATTGAGAGACGAGACACAAGTTTGTGTATACGTACAAGAAGTACAATACACAATTTTGAATAAGTGTGTTGTCATTTGTTATACAAGTATGTGTTTGTTTTTTGTGATCATAGGCATCAACATTTATGGAACCGAGTGGAATTGGTTTAAATTTGTGATGCTTCCTCTCCTGTGATGAGATAGGGAATTTGACTAAAGCAAAAGCTAAGTTTTGAAGAAAGTGAATTTTTAACGTAACGTTTTACACAATTTTTTTTATAAAATATAAAATTTGTTAAAATTATTAACCTAAAATCAAAACATTGAGAATGGTGTGGCGCACATACGCGCTATTTAGACGTGTTTGTTACTAATACAAACACATTTATTCAACACTATTGCGTTCCGGGAATTTTTCTCTCATGTCATTCTTTTTGTACCAAAATAGGCGTACTGTAAAAAAACTTTAGTTTTTTTCCACTGCAATCGTGTTTTTAGAAAGAGAATGAAAAGAGGCCCATATTGGGTTCTGTGATTTGAAACCATGACGTAATACAACAACAACATTTATAAAAGCCCATGATTTATTCATTTTCCAAGTCGATTTTCACACGATTTTTATTGATTCCCATTTTGAACTAAAAGCGCATGGTTCAAATAGACATAAACTAACAAATAAAATTGGCCGTTTTTTACCCAATGTTTTAAGTTTAGAGGAAAAAAGCTCGAACAGGGTGGCTCTATTAATCTAAATGGCTCTGTTAACACTTACCAATTTAGATTGGCCAGAGTGTCTCTTGTCTATATATACTTGTTGGTTATGCCTACACATCTCTGAGATTTTAGCTATTTGATAAGATTTATTATTAATTCCATTCATAGTTTAATGACACTGTTAATATTAGGAGAACTTCACACCGGTCACATTCAGCAACAAAATTTATAAAGGGTGTTTTTTTAAGAGGTTGCCGATTTTTTTTTTGAATAAAACACATATAAAATTATGAAATGACCAAAATTTTTTTTTATTTGGTAGATAATTTTTTGGCATTTAACATTTAAACACAATTTCTGGCATATGGCTACCACGACTATTTTTCACAAATGTCATTCTGGAGGTCCAATTTTCCAGCACTTTTTCAAGCATTTGAGGGCGTATGTCAGCAATGACACTGAATATTGGTTTCCAAAGCGTCAATCGATTGAGGTTTATCCACATAAACCAATGACTTCACGTATCCCCACAAAAAGTAATCGAGTGGCGTCAAATCGCACGAACGCGGAGGCCAATTCACCGGACCATTTCTCGAAATAATGTTGTCGTTGAAAGTTTCTTTCAATAAGTCGATTGTTTCACGTGCTGTATGGCAAGTGGCACCATCTTGTTGAAACCACATTTCATTCATATCCATATCTTCAAGATTTGACAACAAAAACTCATTTAACATGGTTCTGTATCGATTTCCATTCACGGTAACGCGTCGTCCTTCCTCATTTTTAAAGAAATATGGACCGATGATCCCACCAGCCCATAGACCGCACCAAACAGTACATTTATCAGGATGCATTGGTAATTCTAGAACGGCGTGTGGATTATCTTTGCTCCAAATGCGACAATTTTGTTTGTTGACGTATCCATTTAACCAAAAATGCGCCTCATCACTGAAGAGAATTTTACGGTAAAAAAATGGATCTTCGTTCAATTGATTTAACGACCAATCACTGAATTCACGGCGCAAACGATGGTCGTGTGGCTTTAATTCTTGCACCAATTGAATTTTGTATGGCACCAAACCCAAATCTTTACGTAAAATTTTCCATAAAGTCGATGGACAAAGTCCAATTTGCTGAGCACGACGACGAATCGATAAATTGTCGTTTTCTTCGACACTGGCCTCAACGACAGCAATATTTTCTTCTGTACGAACTCTTCTCATTCTTGTCGGTGGCTTGGCATCCAAAAGAGTGAATGTAGACCGAAATTTGGTAATTACGTTCTTTATGGTGGTCTCTGACGGACGATTATGTGCACCATAAAATTCACGAAGTGCTCTATAAACATTTTTAATTGAACACTGATTTTGAAAATAAATTTCCACGATTTGAAAACGTTGTTCTGGAGTTAACCTATTCATAATGATTTGCCAAACAATACTGAGTAGAAATGCCACTTTGAGCTGTCAAAACAACTGTCATAAAATAAAACGACATCTATCGGAAAAACAAACCTCCTAAAAAAACACCCTTTAAAAGCTATAAAATGACTAACAAAAAAACTTCAGATAAATTGTGTACGAAAGTCTCCAATACGAACAGTTATCTCATCTTAGATCTGTTGTATTTGTCTATATACAAAATGTAAAAATTATCAAATCTCTAAACTCAGTAGTTCACTGAATCAACAAACCAAAAACTTTTTCTTTCTATTTCAGAAAAAAAAACAAATTAATTAATCTAGCTAATAATATGAATATTAATATTTAAATATTTATTTTTAATGTCTCGATTCCAAATTATTATTTTTTCCTCACTTGAAAATTATATCACACCTTTTACCAGTTTACCTGTTACCCATATGCATTCTTCGTTGTGCTCTGTTCTGTCATTTCGATTCCCAAACGAATAAATATTTTTTAATATGCAAATTCGTATATCAGATTAATATTCGATTAAAATGTGATTATTATTTTAATTTTTATAATTTTGAAATTTATTAACACGAAAATGACATAAAGAAAAAATGCCGAACGTTTTTTATTGTAACACTTCATCGTCAACATCTTTATAAGAGTTTTGATTAGAAAAACTGTTGGTATTAATGAGATAATTAGGATTAGGAATTGTAAATTATAAATTCATTCTACATTGATATTTAAATTATTTTTTTTGTAATAAATTATAGAATTTAAAGTTCATGACGTCCTAAACTATTAAAATGATTTCTTATCATGGCTCGGGGCGATAGATTATATATTTTATAAAGAAGTGTTAGGTTATGTTAATTACGTGCGGCTGCGTGAAATCGTCGTCGGAATCTAGAACTGGAATACCGATTTGAATATCATCGCGCAAACTTTTCATGTATCGATCAATCTATGTTCAAATAAAGGTTTATCGATCAAACACAAACCGTTTAAATAATTTTAACAACTAAACCAAAAATTAGATTTGTGTAGCATTTTGTTATAACAAACTTGTTAAAAAATATTGTGAACAGATTGTTTTCGATGATAATGATAATGATGGTGAGTTAATTGGAAATTTTTTTTAATGTCAAACACCCATTTGTTGTTTTTCGTTTCATTTACAGATTTCTCACTTCTTTATGTAGATTTGGTGTGTATATTTAACGAAACAAAAAAAAATTAAGATGAAATGAAGAATAAAATACAAAACCGTCTTAAGAATCTTAATACGTTTTTTTTTATCTCATTTAAATTAGAATGTTAAATGATTCAAGAATTTCATTAATTTATTTAGAAGAAAACGACACAGTGTTTTTTGATTTTGTTTTTAATTATTAATAAAACACCAAAACGCGATGGTGGACAATGTGATAGATACTGTGTCGTGTCTGCCTTGTACTCCTACCATGCACGGTGTTATTTTTTTATAAATTACTCAAAACTAAAACAAAAGGCGATATTAGGCTGTATAGAGATGTGAAATGAAAAGAGTTATGTTAGGTTAAAGGAATGTAATTAAATTATATTATTTAAATGATTAGCCTCAAAATGAAAACATATTAACATATGCCAGCGAGCCGATGCGTATGCGCGTTATTAGTCCAACGCATTAGAAAATAAATATTAAGAATTTCTGTAATCTTATTTATTGTATGGAGGATTCAGAAGAGACCAAACATAATAAACCAAAGTTTTTTTTTAAATATTTAATTTAATTTAAATCATCAAACAATAAATTAGAATTAGACACAACAGATTTTTCTGTTTGATAACTAAATTTATTATGAATTAATTAACCAGACAAAAATTATAATTATTGTTGGTCACAAAAGGTATGTAAACTTGTTGGCTAATTTATGCACAATATAAATAAGAAAGGTTAGCAATCATCGTTCGGTCGTGATTAATTAAGAGAATTGATTTTCCAAATTAATAATTATATGCTTTTTGGTATTGTTTTTATAATTTTGATGAATTTTTTGGTGCGGTTATGAATATTTTACACGTGCTTTCATGACAGTTATTGTACATCGTAAAGGTGATTTAAATTTTAAGAAAATAATTAACATTTTACTTGAGTATACGAGCGCCAAATTTGCATAACATTATTAGAGAATGTTTTTTGCTACCATGTGCAGTTTCTGGAATTTTTAATTTTTTGTTTGGGCGTCTAATGAATTAATCGCTTCTTGTACGAAATAAAATACAAATTCAAGCTTTTAAGACAGCTCAATAATTTCCACAGTTTTAAAGTAATTTATATTATCGGAATATAAATTAGTTACCAAGATTTAGTAGATCATCATTACTACGTAAGCGGGTGTCCATTATTTAGAGCCTATTTAGAAAAAATATTACCTAAGGCAATTATCATTGATGTTAGCGAGCTTAATGGCAAAATGGTCACAATCTGCATAACAAATCAAGGTCGTCTAGCTCTAAAAGATTTTAAGGTTCTATATAGAACTGCTAGGCAGAATATAGAGACCGCTCATTTCTTAATCTTCCATCAACTGGTGCTTTTTTACCGCGTAGTGATGATTTTGTTCATTACAGAACCGTTTCTGACTTTTTTCGCATTGATTGTACTAACCCAACAAAAGTATTTTATGAAAGAAACATCCATTTTCCGACCATTCCGTTTTCCGAGCAAAGCATCATATATTATTTACATAGGAGTACGTCATTGTCATATAAATCTTGCGTTCAAGTTTTCCATATGTGAGGTAGGAATAAATTCCATGAAGCCGAAATGGTTAAATAAACAATAAATCATAGAATTTTACTGATTGCTAACAGAAACAATAATTTTCGACATTGTCTACATTCTCTACATTGTCGACGTCAACCTTTTAATTGTCTACATACGTTGTCTACACATGTATAATATTAATTATCTACATGGTGTAGACAATACGGCACAACACTGGAGTATAGCGGCTCGATTTTGTTTAAAAACTTGACGAAAAAATAACTGCATGTATATAGTAATGGTATGTGTGTTTGTGTTAGTGCGAATTCGCGTCATTTTAAATTTTTCTATATGCCTAAGCATATTAATAAGGAGATCAAAAGAAATTAATTAAGATTCCCTTAGTAGCGGCGAGCGCAATGGGACGAGTCCAGCATTAAGTTCCTCTACTGATTACTGGTAGAATGGAAATTCAATATAAAGGAGTATCTATTCTCTTATGCATTTGGATTATATGTTCAAGTCCATCTTGAATAGGGCCATTTACCCATAGAGGGTGCCAGGCCCGTAGAGACTATAATCTTGTTAAAGAAGATATCTCTAGAGAGTCGTGTTGCTTGAAGGTGCAGTACTAAGTTGGTGGTAAATTCCATCTAAGACTAAAATTAACCATGAGACCCATAGCGAACAAGTACCGTGAGGGAATATTGTAAAGAACTCTGAATAAAGAGTTAAACTGTACGTGAAACCACTAAGTGGTTAAACCCAATGAACCCGAACTTGTAAACGAAGAGATTCATTGATATAATAATTGATGTTACCATGAAATTATATTCTACACTTTTCTTCAATTATCACATTGCGATGTGTTATCAACATATGTGTGAATGTTACTTAAGGAACTATAAAAATATCTGCCAATATGATGACACATGTATCTGATCGTACAAGCATGTTTGCTGTAAATATCGTAACGGTTTATTTAATATAAATGCAGTTCGAGTAAACGATCCTATTGACAATGAAATGATTTGGGATACCTTTGGGACCCGTCTTGAAACACGAACCAAGAAGTCTAGTATATGTGCGAGTTATTGGGCTTTTAAGCCTAAAGGCATAATTAACGTAACTAATCTATGGGATTACGTGTAACTTTATATAATTGCATCTTTATCCATGGGCGTTTTAATCAAATCATATTGCATATGTTCTATGAGTTAAAGCGTACTGAAAGCATATATATATATATATATATATATATATATATATATATATATATATATATATATATATATATATATATATATATATATATATATATATATATATATATATACTGTGACCCGATGATGGTGAACTATACCTGATCACAGACCATATAGTCTTGTCAATCTTGTCAAGATCTTAGTTCTGAAAAGTAAGTGGAGGTATTGAATTTTCAAGTGAGAGAATCTTTAATTTAACTTTTTCCATTGGCCTGAATAAGGGATTCTTGTTTCTTTGCATTTTAATAAATTGCTTGTATAAAGACGCTATCTCAAGTCTCATTTTTAGTTTTTTATCTAAACTAGTTTAACATCAATAACAAAAACAAACTCGGCGATAAAACTGACACATGAGGGACTCCGGCATTTGTACACCGTAATGCCGTTCCGGCATTTGTACAGCACAACGTTGATCTTTCCGTATTAGAGAAAGCATTTTATCCGCTTTATGGTCATCGAAACCAAGCCGTATATCAAGGCAAATACCTGGCCATTTGTTTGCGACATACGTCAAAAGATCGGCTATGGAGCGACTTTCACGAAAGCCATGCAGTTTATCTGAAATTATTTTATTAATTTCAATTTACCTAACTATACCTAACAATGCATTTCTCTAAAACTTTGGCGACGGCTGACACAATTGATATTGACAGGTATTTTGAAGGGTATGTTTTATTACAACCGTGTTTCAGAACTCTTTGTACCATTGCATTCTTAAAGGGAAGAAAAGAAACATTTTTGGTTATTATTGGGGCCCAGTCACTGATAAACTCCTTCAATATTCGAACGGGAATTCCGTCGGGTCTGGTGCCATATTTATGTCCATTGTCTTCAGCTTTCTGATGACAATTTCCTCCGAGATGTTGATGAGGTCCATATTGGAAATAAAATACGGAATTGGCGGTCGCATAATTCCATCATTCAATGCTAATATGGATGTCGTGGAAATATTAACAAAACAATTCCTCTAACTCCTGAAGAACTGTCTGGTGAAAGTGTTAAAATAATGTTTCAACATGCTTTCATTGATTCACAAAAGTGTACGTTGGACAAAATAATCATGTAAATTTAATCATCTTTCTTGTTGTCTAAAACGTATTCCTTATCGCAGAAGTTAAAGTGAAAATGTACAAGAAATTAGACCGTATGTTTTTCCTTAGTTGTGGTTGAGTGTTAGTTCATCGTGTTCACCGATTTATATGGTGAGTTCTGACTTATAACTGGCTTTTTGCAAAATTCGTTCGGCGAAGGGACGAAATAAAACAGTCTTTGCCGTGCTTAACCATCCAAGCTATATCAATTTCCAGTAATCCCACTCGGTCTCCGCAACGCACAACAAACAATGGGTCATTGATGCATCGCGTGACACCCTGTTAACTACACTCTCAAATCTTCGTTTACTAAACGATTTACTATTACTGATCAGCAGTGCTACTTTTGAGGGGCATATTACCTTGGAAAAATTACTTGCCAAGTAAAGTAGCTACAATTAAAGAATATTTTCATCGAAAACCGGTTAGCTAAAATCGCAGATGTTTATAGGTATCACTGGCTGGTATCGGCGCTTTATATGTCGATACGCAGAAATGATTAAGCCTCCACCAATCTCAAAAAAGAAGATAACATTTTTGTTTGAACCGCCGATACCGAAAACCCATTCCAGTTTTTGAAATTAGCTTTACGTACCTGTCCAGCGCTTTACAACGTTGAGTGTGACGCTTCACAACTGAAGTTAGGAGTTACAGTTTTGCCGAGCTTGAATGCGTTAATCCTGAGAGTGCTATTGAGATTACCATGGAAAGATATTCGTCAATAACCCGATACTTCATCCAGTTAAAATCACGACGTTACATCATTAAAAAGAGTTCGTAAAATACGAGGGCGTAGTGAGAAGTCTGGCAAAATTGCAACAGAGGGCACCACAGTCACAAATGATGTCATGTGTCAATATCATCTTCCACTAGCCCAAATTAAAATTTTCAGACAGATCAGTCATTTAGTTCAGTTTTGTCAGCCACTGAAAACAGACAACCCCTTGTTTTGTTTTGCAAACATGGAAAAAAGTGACTTCCGAGTGTTAATTAAACATTATTTTTTGCGTGGAAAAACCTTTACGCAAACCAAAACAAAGCTTGACAAATATTATGGGGACTCTTCACCATCGATTAAAATGATTCACAAGTGGTTAACTGATTTTCGTTGTGGTCGTACAAGCCCAAATGAAGTCACCACAACAAAAATGGTTGACAAAATCCATGATACGGTATTGCAAGACCGCAGAGTGAAAGTGTGCGAGATAGCTGAATGGTAGGCATCTCAGATGAACGTGTATGCATATATTACATACGAATATTTGAATATGAAAAAGCTATCCGTGCGTTGGGTGTCGCGTTTGCTTACAATCGACCAAAACCGCACACATTTGCCAACTTCAGAGGTAGGTTTGGCGATGTTCAAGCGAAATAAAAAGGAGTTTTTGCGTCGTTTCATAACTGTGGATGAAACATGGATCCATCACTATACATCGGAGACCAAAGAATAGTCTAAATAGTGTATTTCTGACGAATCTGCGCCGAATAAGGCTAAGGCGGTTTTATCAGCTAACAAGGTCATGGCCACAGTTTTTGGGACGCAAGCGGCATAATCCACATCTATTACCTTCAAGAGAGAAGAACAGTCAATTGCGAATATTACTGCTACTTATTGGACCGTTTCAACGACGTTTTGGAAGAAAAACGACCGCATTTGGCGAAGAAAAGAGTTCTCTTCCATCAAGACAATGCACGGGTGCAAACGCTTCGAATTGCTTCCACATCCGCCATATTCTCCAGACTTAGCCTCCTGCGACTATTTCTTGTTTCCGAACTTGAAGAAATGGCTCGGCGGAAAGAGATTCGGCTCTAATGAAGAGATCATCTGTACAACAAACGCCTATTTTGAAGGGTTGGAGAAATAGTATTATTCGGAAGGGATCGAAAAATTGGAAAAACGTTGGACTAAGTGTATCGAGCTAAAAGGCGACTACATTGAAAAGTATTTTTTTTGGCCGAAAATATTATTCCTTGTTTCATTTATACCAGGCTAGTAATGGTATATGTACTTAAACAAATTACTAATTAATTATTATAGATTCTGTAAGACATGGTTAGCTTGAGGAAATTTGGAAAAATCAATTAAAAAATATTAAAATGTTTAGAAACAGTAAAAATTGAAACTAAACATTTTTTTACCGCGTTTTTCAGCAAGAACCTGGTAATGTGTTAAATTTAAAAAATTAAATTTCTTTAAATCGTTGACACTTTTTAAAGGAGTGTTGGCCACAGCATATCCACCATTAAATTATGATAATAAAATCTTAATTATTAAATGACTCGGGTATCTATTTATAAATTTTTAAATCAGCATCCGAATTGTAAAGAAAGAATCTTAACAACGGTTTACCAACTCAATAAATCTTTGATCGATTTTTTGTTTATTTAACCACAAAATTCCACTAAAAATCCGAAAACCCATTATTTATAGCTCGAAATTCACAAAAAAGATCAAAAGATATATTTTATCGGTTAAACGGTAATCAATTAATTCGTATTTATCAAACCATACCAAACCTAAAATATTCATCACCTACACTCCAATACTCGAATACATTCTAATTAAACCGAAACCGAAAAACTGAAAATATCACCAGAAAGCAGCACACCAACAATAGAGACATATTGATCATATTATTAATATTTTTTTAATAATAATAATATTAATCATCATCATCGTCATCATCATCATCGTCATCATCATCATCATCAACACCAGCGCTGATGATTGTTTAATATCCGAAAAATAAATGTAAATAAAAAATCGCTTAATTTAAATAATCATTTTTAAAAAACATGTTCAATATAATAATTCGTTTTCTTTAAGATCTTATTTAACACTTCTGAAGTGGCTTACAATTAATAATATCGAAAAATTTATTTAAAAAAAACGCAACGAGAATTCAAGTACTGTGATCATCACGTTGTTAGTGTATTTACGCGATCTCTAGCACACGAAACTGGTCACGATACAAAATACGAGCAAATACACAAAACCCCTTCTCAAATTTCTTTAATTTTCCGTTTCATTTTATATTTATGTCTAAGATTTATAAATTAAAAGAAAAAAATTTAAAAATAATTTAAATAAAATAAATAAACAGAATGCCGACTTTATAACCGATTTTTTGTTTTTGTTGTATTTTATTTTATTTTAATATTCAAAACATCTTCATTGATCTTGACTTGTTTTAAAATGAAAATTATTAAGATTTTTTAGTTCTTTACTTTAATGATTTTGTGATGAGGATTCGCCTACACATTTCTCGCGTCGACAAAAATAAATTATAATATTTTTGATTTAAAAAATTAAGTATATTAAAATTAATAAGGTGGTTGGTTACCTTTTGGTAGTCGAAAATTTTGATTGCTCCGAATTTGTGTATCTTACATTCTTATCTACATAAAATTGACACCTTTTTTGGGGGTAATTGATCGTTTGTTATTTTAGGATTGGTCAATTTTTTTTTATGTATGTAAACTTCGCAAATCCGCATCACTCAATTACAATAAATTTGATATGATTATATCGGGTTTTTTAAAAGTGTTCAATATTTTGATAAGTTCAAGCTTTACACTTTGTGATAGTAAACACAAATAAAATGGCGAGCACAAATTTAATAAAAAAATTTAAAACCCGTTTGTATATTATTTCTGTTTGTTTAGAGGTTAAGGTTTCTGATTTCGGTTAATCACAATGCAGACGATGAATGGGCGTAACACTCACTGTTCAAGGTCAACAGCCACACTAATAGAATCAGGGGATCGAGGAACTGAAGAACGAAATACATGTTGGTGGAAGTTAATATTTGTTGTTATGTGATGGCAGGAGTGACTGTCGAACTATTGCTGAGGTGCTAACATTGTGATTGCGTAGTGGTTATTGTTGTCCATATTTAAAATATGTGTCGGATTTTTGTAATCTCCGACGTCAGATACAAATCTCCACACATGGGTATGTTTGTCAATCCGCTTGTGTGTTCTACAGTAGCATTGCACAATCAAATTCAATGGAGAACATAATAGCGATTTAAATATTAAAGTTCCGGATAAAGAAAAAAGTTTTGGGCGGTCATCAACGACAGAAAAAATTGACTACACCAGAAGAATTGTGGTCTACATGTGCCAAGGAAAAGCGTGTTTTATGCTTAGGTATAGGAATAAATTGAAAGCATATCGGCGCACAACATAGCAACTAACAAAGTTGTGATAATCCAGATCTGAAGGTAGTTCAGCACATAGATGTAAGCACTATTTCTTCGTTTTCGCAGTAATTTGACCAGTGCTAAATGTGAAGTTGACGCCAATGTGAATTGTCGATAAAATAAGAATCTATAAAACATTTGACGACCAAATTGAAACGTCTGGCGAAGCCACTGTAATTGAGAATGTCAAAGAAACCGAGGTAAAGGATTTAAATGTTGAAAATATTACGCAGTAATATTTTCAACATTAAGACACATCCGATAACGACGTTACAATTAACCGACCAAATGGCACAGTGGTTAAAGCTTTGGCGTTTGGATCGGAAGGTACTGGGTTCGAATCCCGATAGGGGCGGGCGATTTGTCAGGCAACTGCGTAAGGTAAGGACGTAAATAAGCGAACTTCGAAAGAGTTGGGAGTGCTTCGGCCCCATAAAAGATTGCAAAGATTTAAAAAAAACGTTAAAATTGATAGTGATCGTGATGAATTCTATATTCCAGATTAGGTTGCAAAAACACTGCAACAAGTTACGCACTTCCGTTACGTTATAATGAATGACATGGAAAAGGAAATTATTCGTTAACCGTTGCCGAATCATTTACCTCGTATATATTAAGAATTCAATCCGGATTGAACCCAGATTGAAATTTCAATATATAAAGGGATCGAGTCAACATCGCGTTAACTCGATTCGATCCACCAAATTTGTAGAGTCGAGTTAATTCAATCCTTAAAAACGCCAGTATATATGGCGGAAAATCAATTTTAGAAGTGGGTTCAAAACTTAGTGCAATGCAGATGGTGAAGTTATGCGATACAAGGCGAGATTGGTAGTGAAAGACGACTAACATGAATTGTTTTCTCTCATTGTAAAGAGTCCCAGTGAGATTCGACCGAAATGTTTGTAAAAAGCAAGCTTTTCTCAACGGCGTATGAAGACATATACGTGTGTCAATCCAAATAATTTTTCAATTATTCGAACAAAGTTTGCAAGCTGCGTAAATCACTGTACGGATTAATGCAATCACATCGTGTATGAGATACTGAAAAGCGTGCTGGTAAAATTTGGTTGGTCTGAAGCGTTCGAAAGCCGACCATAACATCTACTAAAGGGTGTTTTTTAGAGGTCCACAATTTAAAATTAAAAAATAGAACAAAGCTTTATTGGATAAATAATTTTATGAAATTAATGCTTGAATATGACTTCGGCCATAATCTGAAGATCCAGTTTTCGATCACTCTTCTTCCAAGTGTACAATCGTCTCTGGTTTATCGGCGTAGACAAGTGACTTAACATATCCCCAAACCAAATAATCTAATGGAGTTAGATCACACGATCTCGGTGGTCAATTAACAGGACCATTTTTGAAATTAGTTTTTCATCAAAAGTTTCTTCGAGTAAATTAATTGTATCCCGCGCTGTGTGGCATGTGGCACCATCCTGTTGGAACCACATATCAGCAAGATTTTTGCCAGCCAATTGGGGTACGAAAAAGTTAAAAATCATGTCTCTATACCATTCACCGTTGACTGTAACATTCCGCCTATCATAGTTTTTGAAGACATACGGACCACTCATTCCGCCGGCCCATAAAGCGCACCAAACAGTGACGTTCACTGGATGTAATGGTATTTCGGTAAACCTTGTGGATTATCTTCACTCCAAATTCGACAATTCTGTTTTTTAACGTACCCATTCAACCAAAAGTGAACTTCACCGCTGAATAAAATTTTGTTTGGAAAATCAACATCAATATCAATTTGTGCGTCAGCCTATTGGCCAAATTAGCGGCGTGTGCGATGGTCGGATGGCACCAATTCCTGCCCAAGTTGAATTTTGTATGCACATAAACCATGATCCTTAGATAAAATCTTCCATAAAGTGGATGGACACATCCCCAGCTGCTGAGAACGATGTCGAATTGATTGATTTCAATCAACAGCTACGCTGTACAGCGTCTATCGCTTGTTCGGTACGCACTGTTCCACAGTTCCAAATTACCCGCTTTGATGGACGATTATGACGACGTAATTTCAGTTATTTTGTAAGCGTTGCGCTGGCGTGTGTCTATTCATTATGAAACGGCAAATCAAACTAATGACAAAGCAAATGTCAGCTGTCAAATCGGTTGTCAAACAAAACAGTGTTGCCAACTTAAAGATATGAACCTACCTCCAAAAGCATTTTACACAATTATCCATAAGCAATTCACTGATAGATGGGATTGATTGCGTTTGTTGCCTTTTCTATTTCATCTATTGAAATGCCCTTTGTATTTATTTGATTTTGTTTTTTCGGGTGAACCCCGTCAAAAACACAAACAGTGGATAAGTGCAAAGTATAGTCGTACTCGTATAATTTATTTCCAGTTAGATAATGACGTTGCTTGGTAGCGCTCTAGTCTTTTGTAGCGGTTAGAATATTACAATCAAATATTTTGATCGTACATATCGTAAATAAAACTTCTGTACATGTACGTGCAAACGGTGCAAACAGAGTAAATCAAAATCTACTTAAATATAAGTCCTGCTCTAACTCTCATTGACAGATGCCTATATAAAAATAACTACCGAAGATTGTGTTGGTTACACTAACAATCCAATGTAAATTTGATTTTCGTTTTTCAATTTTTGTTGGTTTCTGCATCAACACATTTATGCTTAGTTATTTAAAAAAATTTACTATAAAAAAAAATTACCAATACATCTTTACTTAGTTAGTGTATATTTCATATGTGTGGAGTTAGCAGGACTTATATTTAAGTAGATTCTGAGTAAATGCATCAACAGATGTACATAGACGTGCAAGACGGAAACAGCACGACGCGACGAGTATTCCAAAATGTAAAGAAAAACGCAGAAATCGGACGCAATACTTGATTACACATGGCGTAAATTTAATAAATATAAAATTAAAATTTTATTTAACTAAACTTATTAAATTGATAATACTAAATTAAAAATATTTTAATTAAAAAAAATAAAATTAATAAAATAATTTAACGCTACGCGTGTCTGTGATTAGCTAATTTTTTCCGTATATTACCTTTAATGCAGGCAGGGCCTGTAACTGCATGATTCTGGAGTACGATTCGTTTTCCATTTGTGCTTTTGATAATGGATTACGCTTACTCCAGGAATGCGCTTTACATACCTAGAATCGTCATTATGCTTGCACTTCTCTATCACATCATATCACAATATATGTAGATAGTAAAAAATTGTACAGATTTAACAAAACTAAGTTGTGAATTTAAAACTTTGCGCATCATATTATACGACGAGCAACAAATTAAAAATGAAAAACGATTAATCACAATTAAAGATATAATAATCGAAGTTCACATTGAATAAAATAAACATTTGTTTAAAAAAAAATAAACTTAACAAAATAAAATTGTTTGGAACTTTTGTTACGTTTACGTTTTATAGGCCTGCATACATACAAACGTTATTTTTTATTTGTTTTTGGCTTGGGCGAGAACATACGCATTGCTTCAATGTTTATAAAATTTTACGCGTTAACGTTATGCAACACTGGTACAAGTAATTCATATAAAAAAGAATAATTTCAAAGTCTTCTGCGTTGATTTGATAATCCAATTAATTTTTTACAGGAAAAAGTTCGATTATACTAAATTGGCCTTTTAAACGCGGCCTAGGCGAGCGAAAGGTGATATTTGTGAATATGCGAGAAAAGGCCTCATGCTTTTTTATTATGTGATTAATTGATCACTGTAATAATCTAGTCTTAAAATATTCCGGCAGATGTCAGTTAGTTTGCGTTAATGATCGAATAAATTTAAGTTTTCCGTACAATAAAAATTATAAACGCAGACGGCGTAGAAATTAGATTTTTTTTTATGAATCACTTTCATTTGTTTGGGTTTCTTATAATAGTATATTTCTGAACTAATCATCATCATACTTACGATAATTTTATTCACAATTAAATAATAAAAAATTATTTATATTTTTCATATAATTTTTAAATTAATAGGTAATTTTTATTTGTTAAAGTTTTGTTTAATTACACGGACGAGACAGAAATATTCGGGAAGAGATAGAGCGAGAAAGAAAAACATTTCTTTTTAATATTATTTATATAATTAAATAATTTACTTAAAAATTGATTACATACTTTCAATTGTTTTAAAATTTATAATATTTATCATCCATTTTAAAATTATATATACGCACCTAAATGAACAAAAAACTATGTATAAAATATATATTAAAAGGAACTTTTTAAAATATTTATATATCGAGATTATTAAATTTAAATAAACTACAAAAAATGGCGGCTTTTTTTTTTAAATTTTATTATAATTTATTTAATTTTTGTCTTTTTTTTTATTTGAGCAACCATTTTTTATATATTTTTTATAGTATTGCGCCATCCGTATATATAAATATTTTAATACGTGTATAGGATTAAAATAATTGCGAAATAAAAAAATAATTTTGTTTAAATAAAATATTAATAATAATTAGGTATTTTACATTCGCTGGACAAACAATAAAAACAGTCTTAAAGTGCTTAAATTAAATTAAGAAATTGTATTTACATTACAATAATAATAATATTATATTGTATAATAGAGAAAGAAAGAGAGAAACGATATGTTCAAGTAATCGCGGCCATTATTTTTATGTAAGTCGATTAAAAAAAATGTCGCGTAATTTATAACGATAAAAAGAAGAATAAGAATATCAAGATTTTTACTAAACTACATTATAATCATTCATTTAGCATCAAACTAACTTTGGTTTATGGTTTTAATTAAAATTTTATTTTTTTTATAGTTTTTAAAAATTCACTTAAAAGTCTCCATCTTGTTTTTTTTAAATAATAAGTCACAACAAGTAATACACATATACAGTTTATCATAAAATTGCACTTTAGCTACAAATTTCATATACTTATCTTAATTGCTACTGATGTCGATCGTGTTTGGTTAACTGTAACGGTATTGAACCGTTACTATTAGAACCGTTATTATTATTATTATGATTGTTATTGGTATTCGATGTACCGTTACTATTTTTTTCATTAAAATTACGTTCACTGTCTGAATCATCATCGTGCACGTTAATTTCTTCGTCGTCCGAATCGGAGAATTGGGTGGGCGATGCCGATCGATTGTGATGATGATTATAGGATCTAGCTAAATTTAATGAGGCCGAGGCGGCTAGTATTGCGGCAGCCGATGATGGTACAAGGGAACGAAACGCACTATGTTCACCTCCCATTAATAATGGAGCTGATGCTGTGACTAAGTGATTTGCTGTTTGTTGTTGACCGGTTCCCACTATACCCGCTACTGCTGCTGCTGCGGCTGCTGCTGCCGCCACTGCTGCTGATGATGGTGCTGGAGCTGTTACGGATTGGTTGTGCAAAGAGGCTTGTTGCATTAAGGAATGGTGGGAATGGAGATGCTGTTGCTGCTGCTGTTGTTGTTGCTGCTGCAGCTGTGTTTGCTGTTGCGCCGGTGTAGGTGAGGTAGGGGTGAAAGAATTTTGTGTGGTCCTTGTATTTTCTGAAGACTGTTGTTTGAGCAGATTCATACGTTGATGACGTCGCCATTTCGCCCGTCTGTTGGAAAACCAAACCTAGTAGTCAATTTGAAATTAATATTAGTTTTAATTAGAATCTTCCATTTAAGTTAATAGCACTTTTAATTAATTTAAGCACCATCACTTTAGGAATTTCTGTTATAATTACCTGTACTCGGGCTTCGCTTAGGGATGTTCGTGACGCTAACCGTTCTCTTGTACTAACACATGGGTAATGCGATTTATCAAATTCCTTTTCTAATTCTTCCAGCTGCTCCGGACTAAAGGTGGTACGATTTCTTCTAAATTTTGGTTGTTCCCCATCCAAGCTTTCGGAATCCTCACCCTCGATATCTGAAGCAAAACAAGAAAATTAAATAAGTACAAAATCAAATCGTGATATATAGATATCGGTATTACCGATTAATTTACCGTCAGGAGATCCAGCTGTATCTAGTGAACTTGATCCCGGTGAGCCGGCCATTCCCGACGTGGTTGTCGAGTTGTTTGTACTTAAACCAGGTAAACCGCCCCCCGTCGGCCATAAATGCGGTGTAGGAGGCCATGGAAATGCACTGTACGGATGAGGAGAATAAAGACCGTAACCGGCAGCTCGAGCAAATTCTGCTGCAGCCCGTTCAGCTGCCCGATTTCTTAGTATACGATTGATTGATGATACCGATGGTGCGGTTGCGTTTGTACACACACCTGAAACAATTAAGTAAAAAAAAAACGTAAAACATAAATTAAAGCTACACATTTATGGAAATTTATGCTAATTTACTTTTGTACTAAATAAAAATTCAATTATACATAGAACATTTTCTAATTATAATTCAATTTAATTTCGCATTATTATCTAGATAATTTTTTTATAAAGTCTCTCGTCTATATACCGAAACAAATAATTAGATCAATCATGATCATTCAACATATCCACGTCTACATAGTTTTGATGTATAATTATACTCCAATTACCACTGCTCTTTATTTATAATAAAAATTAACAAATAAAAACTTGGAACGCTTGCCGTGCAAACGCGATCTAACTTAAATAACAATAATAATATTAAATTAAAATTATAAGAAATATAAAAGATCAAGAGAATCGATCGTCATCCCAAACATCATCATCCACATACGTACTCGTATATAGGGATTGAACACACGCAATCCAAATGATTTTTAAATAAACTGCAGGCGGTTTAAAAAATGTTTCATTCTAAAGGTACTCAACACACAAATATTCATTTGGCTCAACAATAAAATAATTAAATTATATTTTGACCGGATGAAATTTATTTAAGCGTACGTAGTTTTGATTTAATAATAAAAAAAAAAACATAGTAAGAAAATCAATTTTTGAGCGCAATTATAATTTTAGTAACGCTTTACATGCAATTAAGTTTTGATCTGTGGCGCGGTAAAAATTCGAGAAATCGTTTCTCAGGGGTTTCTCAAAATCTATTAATCTAATAGTGCGTATGCCTGTCACGAGAACATTGATATACCCTATAGAGTTTAGAAGACCACGTGCTAGGTTCATTTCGTATTCCCATTAAACCCCCTCGCTTCTTTTACCGCAATATATAAACGACATTAAAATTATGGCGTGTAAAGAATTAAATATGCAAATTCACCTAAATTAAATTAAATATTACAAATTATCTGTACATATAATTATTAAGACCTAGAATTTAATGTAATTGATAAGAATCATATGCAAATTAGTTATACAGCACAAATAACATATTTTGTCATGGGAAATTTTAAATGAGTACCATTAACACTTTATATATAATTAGCCAACAAGGTGATCCGACCGGACTGATAACACAAAATATTTTCTAATTTAGCACTTGTCGCTTAGATTTTTCCCTTGTCTTATGCCTTTTCGCCCCAGAAACGGTTGAACATAATTTTTAAATAATTTCGATATGAAACAAAGATGTTTATCTTGAATATATAAGAATGTGGCCCGGAAAAAAATGTTCAGGTAAATTTTTGACATTTAATTAATGTTTATACCTTTCTTAACTCAAGTTTAACAAACAATACGACAAGACTACAAATGTTACAAGTGATTCACCTTTCAGCGTGTGTGTGAATGAGGTCCGTTGTTGTTTTATATTTTTTGGGAATAAAACTATGTCCGGTAATTTATATAATTTTAATTAAGATGTTAAAGAGTGATTTTTTTTATAAAACTACCTGTTTTTGGTATAATTCCGTTGCTTTTGATTTTGTGTTAATTGGATTGTTGATTAAGCTATTAATATTGCTTTAATGTAGGTGGACGATTGATTGGCACTATTTTAAACGTGACATTTAGCAAATAAAAATAAATCGGCGATTTACTTATGACAGTAAGCAGGTGACTTTAAAATCCTAATTAATCTTTAAGTGCGCATATTCATTTTTTAATATGATATCGTGTTAATTAAACCGCTGCATCTATTACAAAAGAAACAGGTGTAAGGAGATATATTAAGTACCCACAGTCTCTTATCGTGTGGAAATTTATCTTAATTCAGGTGTAGTGTAAAATTTTTAGTGTGATGATGAAGTGAATGATGATGGAGTGAAGTTTATATCAAAATAACAAAATATACACTGTGTCGTGTCCCTTAAGCACTTAAAAATAGTTTTGAATGAAACACATTACAAATCACACAGAGGTGGTCGAAGTGGTTCTGAATTTGTATTTGATGTAAGAAACAAATCTTGCCTAACTACATGCTTGGAAATCTCTGAGATTTTTGTAATTCGAGACGGAATATCATTGAGTGAAATACAATAATTCTTAAACATTTGAAAATCGAGATAAAATATCGTTGGGTGTAACACAAAAATTCTTAAACATTTGAAATTTTTTAAATTGATCTCTACGGACCAAGAGGTGAGTAAGGTGGTTCTGAATTAATTTTTCATGTAAAAAACCAATGTTACCTAACCACTTGCTCGGAAATCTTTGAGATTTTTGTTATGCAAAAGATAATATCCGTTGGGATTGAGTTAAATAGTTTCAATTGATTAAAAATATTTGTAATACACTCAATGATATTCTCTCTCGAATATCAAATGTTTAAGAATTTTTGTTTACACTCAATGAAATAAGTTCTCTCTGGTTAGGTAAGATTGGCTTCTTGGGCCACTTCGGTCATCTTTGTGCGATCCGTAGGAGTCGAGTTACACAATTTCAAATGTTTAATTTTTTTTCAAAAATATATTCTCTCTGGAATAACAAACATCTCAGAGATTTCCGAGCATGTGGTTATATAAGATTCGTTTTTTACATCAAATTCTATTTCAGACCCATTTCACCAATTTTTGTATTACACTCAAATATAGCCTCTCGCGAAAATCGCAAACATCTCAGAAATTTCCGAGCATGTGGTAAGGTGATAATGGTTTCTTACATCAAATACTGATTCAGAACCAGTTCGATCACCTTTGTGTGATCCGTAGGAGCCAAGTAACACAATTTCAAATGTTTAAGTTGTTTTGTATTCTCTCTAAAATAACAAGAATCTCAGAGATTTCCATGTTAATGGTCAGATAACATTTGTTTCTTAAATCTTCTTACTACTTCTAATTCCGAACCATTTCGATCATCTCTGTGCAATTTGTAGTGTTGTGTTTTAAAAAATTTCATTTTCTAAAATTCACTCAAAACTATTTCCAGAAATTAAATATTTTCTATTTAATAGTCTTGAAATGTATAAATTTATAAAAAAAGTTCAAATATTATTATGAAAGTGAAATTTTTTAGTGTTTTTGAAATTCTAAATATATCACTCCGATAATAAACTCAAATTTTTCAATACTATGGATCAGTAAAAACTGAAGTTTTGAGTATAAGTTATGAAAAGCAATTCTTATATATAAAAGAGAATATCATTAAGTATAATACAAAATTCTTGAATATTTTAAATTATTTAGCTCGGTTCTAACGGATCCCGCGGAAGTGATTAAAGTGGTTCTAAATTAGAATTTGATGTAAGAGAGAAAGAATATATTTGAGTGTTATACCAAATTATTGGTTTATAGAATCAGTTACATTATAGGTTTATATAATTGGTTTGTGGAATGCGTGGTTATACCACTTGGAAAGTGGTTAAGAACATAAGCGTTGTATTAGTCGCCAGTGTTACAACCATAGTGTTAAGTTCACGTGGGTATCGGCTTATTGTAATATTGAGGAAAATATAGTAGCTGATCCTTTGGCCGGGATGGGTTAGAGTCTGAAATTCATCGGACCCGAACATGTAGCTCCGTTGAGCTTTAATAATACAACCAAGAAAGTTTTAGCAAGAAAGCTTTACGTTACATTACGTTTGCTACGAGGCTAAGTGCAATTAGCTTGCTTCCTCCACCTGCCGGAAGGCAAATTGCTTTATTTGTGAACCTAATTTGAGGTTAACTAGGTATGTTCTGTCTTAGAAGAAAGCTAGGGTATTAGTGGCTATTCCTACCGCTTAGAGCAGTTTTAAGCTTATTTTACAAAGAATGAGGCTTGTGTGATGACTGTCTTGAAGAGGCAAACGCCTGCGAGTTCGTTAGGTTCTGGTTTTTTGATCACATATCTTTGAATATTGATCAGTTATTTTCACTACCTTGATTCAAGGTCTTGCAGTTTCCCCAGTTTAAACATTGAGTTGTTATCAAAGACCATTCAAAATGTTTTGGGTTGGCTCGTCACTAAGTTTATGAAGGAAACAATTTACTAATTTTGAGCTTAATTTGTTAAGAATTTTAACAGCACAAAAAAGATTTTTAAAGGCAAGTAATCATTTGGAAACTAGAATTCGTTCAATTTTAAATTCGATATCTTGAAACTTGGGATTTTGTATGATGATTTCCATGGTTTAGATTTCCGCGATTTTGATTTCCGGGATTTCGAGGGTAATCCTGAACCAGCCATTCAATATGTTTTGCAGTCACCAACGATATCAAGACATACGTTTTTTTAAATTGTTGAATTAACCTGTTAATTCAGTTCCTGTTAATTTTCCCACATTCAGTCCTCCAATACGCAGTATGTAAAACAAAATTTTATTTCAAGCAAAGGAAAGTTCGATGTCAAAAATACAACAAGACTTTTAGAATTGAGTGCACGGACTGCGTCTTAAACCACGGCGCGCACTTTCATACACATCTGTCAAAACTATCATAACTTTAAGTAAATTACATCAGAAAGTGCGTTCACTAATTTGAATATTACCAATTTTACTTACAAGTTATTTTAAAAAAATGTCAAATACGACGTTGATAAAACTTAGAAGATTATTTAAAATCATATTAATTCTTCTTCGGCATAAGGCTCATCAATTTGCAAAAATATTGATGTTTACATTTTGTGGTAACGCTTTGGTCATTATGTCGGTCGCCTGTTTCCTCTCTCTGATAAAATAATATCGCACGTCTATAACCTTGGTTCTCTTATGGAATTCCGGATTTTTGATGAACCGAAACGCGCTTTGATCATCCATGAGGAAAATCGGCTTATCCAAAGCGGTTGAAAAAATATTGGATAAAAATCGATACGCCACACCAGTTCTTCAGCCACACAGACTGTAATTGATGCCACTTTCAAATCGAATTCCCATGTCCATTGTCCTCTTTATGTATTAAATAATGCGTTTTATCGCATCGAAATTTTGACTTGCATTGCCAACAGCAAAACTTATGTCTGAATAATTGATTTTTCCATCCGCTTTAAAATCGCCAAGATCCTGTACAAGTATACACTCTCCGAAGGTGTTGTCACTGCACTGCATTCCGTCATATCGAAAGCTGTTGGGTTGAGTACCTGTTGGGCATAGGCCTTCTGATTAACATAGATCGATCCTATCTTATTGACGTCACTAATGTCCAGTGCTGCCATTGATTCTTCCAGAAGAAAAATCAAATGACGAACTTTCTCAATTTTGTTCGTCTCCGGATTCCACACTCGATACTATTTTGAATGATTATCATATCCGATGAACACACACGTGACTGCCTTTGGATATAGTTTTAGTCGTTTTTCCTTTGTACAGGTACTGCCAAATTGACAAACTCCGCGAATAATTTATAGTCCATCTGCTTCGCATGAAACATTGCTCGCGCAGATTTCGCAATTGTACGATTATACTCCGGCGTAAACGATACAGTTCGCTGATTTCGTAAATATTTCTTCACGTGTGCGACGTTCTGATTCCCGAGTCGTTCAAACCATGTGTGAGTGAAATTTTTTTGATCGCCACATTTGTGATGGCTCCATCAACCACCGAAGATTTCCCAACTTTGAACAGCGCTTCGCCTTCAGTACTTTGCAGCACATGCTATTCCATAAATAATTTATCCATGAATTACCGTCAAACGCAAGAACGTTGATATCGCATTTTCCTCGAGCCATCACCTTTTCACCATTTCCCACCGTTAAGTATGACGATGTCTCCACAAAATTTTCGAACCATGCACGTCGATGATACATAGCTCCCGAGTCCAACACCCAAGTGTTCTAGTCTCCACTTGATGGTGAGCCATGACACAGAAGTGTGTAAGTCTAAAACATTTTTCTCTTTCTTGCAATCTGAATTGTTCTTTTTATTCTACTGTGCGTACAGACGCATTTCCAATGACCACTTTCACAATAATGTAAACAATTACCTTTTGACTTAGCTTTTTTTTTGTTGTTCTGTGCCGCTGAATGACCCTTTTTGAATTGAAATTCTTCTTCGCAAAATACAGTTTGGGCATTAACGCTCTGTTCTTTCAATCCGACCCTGCGACTTCAATCAAAGCTCTTGCAATTAATCGCGCACGTAAATTTATCATAGTTTCGTATACTCGTTGATTCCCACGCCCTATGCAAATGGTTATGTTCAGCTGGCAAGTACATTAAAACCACCATCTTAACTGTTCTCCCGCGGATTCTATAATCGACGTGATCTTTTCGGTTCTGAATTTCTCTTGTTAATTATTGAATAAGATTAATCTTTTCTGTCTTGTAGAGCTCTAGTTTGGTGCCACTTTTGTCTGGATTTTTGTTTATCCCTAAGGAGATTTCTAATTTCTATTTGGTAGTTATTTCCTTTTAGCCTTGATTTGGTTTCTGGAGTACTTCCCCATGCTGATTGTTGAGTATCCGTAATGAACTTTTCTACTTCTTTGTCCAGTTGATTCATAGTTTTTAAAGGAACTTTCAAAATTATTCTTTATTCAAGGTGTACTTTGAAACTTTCTCAGTCCGTATGTTTGTTGGTTAGTACTGGATTATTCCCTTTTTGGATGATATACTCGCTTAAGATTAGAATGATCTGAGCTCGTATCTTGGCATTCTTTAACTTTCATAAATTAATTAGAAATATTTTTGGTTGTAAAAAAATCGATCAGGTCAGGTAGTTCTCCTGGGTCAGTTGGCCAATATGTTGGTTTTCCTGTTTAAATGGATTCACATCCATTTTCTTTAATGGCAATCAGTTCTTTTTCTTTAGGTGTAGTTAATCTAGAACCCTAGTGAGTATTCTTCGCATTGAAGTCACCAACTATTATAAACCTTTTTCCCAGACCTTTGAAGAACTTTGTGTTTGTTTTTAATAGAATGTCTTGGTGGACAGTATAATCCTGCAACAACAATAGGAAAGTTGTTTGTTTTTATTTAAACCACTGTGCGGCTTGAATTTTTTCTTTCTCATATTTTGCTTCTTCAAAACGTTGGATATTTTATTTTTATGATGGCTGCAATTCCTCCTCTGGCTGAATTATCTGGATGAGTAGTGTGATATACGCAATAAACCTTTTAAATGTTATGTAGGATTGCTCAGTAAAATGTGTTTCCGAAATAAGACACACATCTATATCTCAATACTGCTTGTTGTTGATGCCGGAGCAGACCATTAGCATTCCATGACATGATTTTCATTGTGCTGTTCATTTTTGTGTGGATTTGGGTTTAGTTCTCAATGCGCTATCTTCCAATATTTGTAGCCTCTCATCAAATTTTGTTATTTTCATGAGAATATCTTGTAATGTTTGACTGATGTTTACATCTATTGATTAAATCTAAAATATATATTTTATTTAAAATGGGCCATCCCAAAATGCTTTAGCGACAGTCTCAACATACCGATCGACTTGTGCATTTTATTTTGAATGGCGGACATGATGCCGTGTTGAAATCGGAAGAGATCAGTCACGGCATTCTTACTCCCGGGAATCATTAATATAAATCAATAATTCATATAATAACTGAATAGACCATAAAGATTAAGGACATTGCGCTAATCTCAACAAACGGCTTATCTTCTAATCATTTTATCATAGATATTTGAAGAACGAACACTTTAGAGCAAGTATTATCATAGCTTGTGTCATTTGAAAGTTTTCTGTGATGAATTTAAAAATCCTGGGATAGGATGTTGCCGAAATGAACATTTTTTATTTTTCGGGGATGAAATACTGGGATAACTTTACACTCTGGGATAACTTTACACACTTTGCACAATTTCATAAATACAATGTGTCAAACCTGTGAGCTTTACGTAAATTACACCAGAGAGTGCGTTCACTAATTGCAATAAATGTTCTGATACAAGTGATTTTTTAAATTTTGTAGTTTAAAATACTTCCATAAACCCTTAATTTGGGATAGTAAATTTGCCCTTAGATTAGATTACAACGTTAAGCATGCGCTGTAAAAAAATTGCTTAATCCATTGTAAAACACACAATTCATTTCTTTAACTTATTAAAAAGAACTTGCTCCTGACGCAATGACAAATCATGATTTTTTAACATTTCAGAATAATAAATATACCACCAAATACGGCATTCCTCAGGAAACCAACCCAATAACTTGAAAATCGCGTATCGTAATATGTATAAATTACACAGTGAAAATAAAATTAATGCAAAATTCGTTCCATTATAATATTAAACGAACATCTTAAGTATGATTCCTACACAATAAATTATGTACTCGTATAATGTAAAAAATGATTGAAATAACTATCAACCACATGCGCGCGGCACGATGACTCTTCAACTAAAAAAAAATAAAAATGATTTAAGTCAAATATCAACACAATTAATATCTATTTAAGAATTTAACGAAAAGTGCTTACAAAAGCAATCAGTTAAGTTTAATTAATCAGTTTTTTTATATTTTGTTACTGCTTAACAAGATGAGAAATCTAAACGAATTGTATCTACATATACAGGGTGAGTTTTTAAATAAATGCTGGGCTTTATATATTGCTCCGTGTCGAGGCGGGCGTTTAGTGGTGATCTTGAATGAGTTTGAAACTCATTAGTTTTGGAGATATTCTGGGTCCACCATTTTATTAGGCAGTTAAAAATAAATACATGAGCATTACAGCAAAACAATTTTCTTTAACTTCTAACGCTGTTGTAACGAGAAATAAAAATAAATAAAATCAATTCTTCTTTGACTTATTAAATAAATTTTTAATTTAGGTACTGCTAAGTCAAAGAAGAGTTGATTCCATTAATTTTTATTTGCGGATCAACTTTTGGTCGTCTGCTTAATCAAAAAGTTCACTCAAAAGTATTGATTCTAATTTAAAAAAAATTAATTTTCGACTCGATACTGAACAATTTTCATTATAGTAAATTTTCTCCTATTTTGCACCATTTCCGCGATATAAGCCTGGCATTTATTAAAACGCTCACCCTGTATATGTTATAAATGTTGAATATATTATAATACATACATGTTACAGCAATAATAATTATAGCAATAATAATAATAAGAGTGGTCAAAATCTGCATTCTCATTCTACATACAATAAAAAGTAAATTTTTAAGGTGGTAGAATATATTCGGATAGCCTGCCGATTTCTTCTTATGTAAATCTTTTATTTAGTCTTTATATTTTTATTGCTCTCTATCAAAAAATTAAATCTGATAAATCGATTAAATTTAAATATTTTTACTATTTTGCCTGTGATGCTCATAAGTGATGGGAGGTAAAACTAGACCGACGATATATAATCTTATCTGATTACTCGTCCGTATAAATAATCTTTTAAAGTGTGAATTTAAAGTAATGATTGCAATAAAATTCCATATCAATTACATATAAGCTTATTATGATGGGGCCCCGTTTATGCATGTGTACATACCCACCCACAACACTTTGAATTATATAATAACATCATAAAACTACTTATTAAATTAGTCGTATGTACGTACATTGTGTAAATGAACTAGAAAAAATCACAATTCCACGAAAATCAACTTGTACCTTCATATACGAGTAACAACCATCGCCAACACACCCTTCATTGATTATTGACTATTGAATATTTAAATATATAGATATTCTGTTGTTATTAAAATAAAATAATAATAGAAACCTTAACAAACTATCTTCAATACACGAGTACATCCATCAATAAACTACATTTCAAACAAATTATACAGTTGCGCATCGCGTAGTCTGCACAGACATAATTTCGTAATGGGAAGAAGAATGAGGAAAATTAGAATTAGAAAAATAACTAAACAGAATAGTAATTCTTCCTTCATTGTGTTATTGAATATGTATTGATTTTTATAAGACGGACGATGATTATATTTTCATGTTTACATAAAGAACATCTTAAAAGTTATGATATCTGCGTCCGGTTGTCTATGACTTAACACAAAACCAAAAAACAGAACCCTCGACTATTGTACCTGCTTAAATTACATGTGGTATAATTTAACCGCGCGCATACTCAACAACGATCACCACAAACACGAAGCAATGAAAATAAAGAGTTTTTGTGATATTCTAATGTCATCAATTAATTAGAATAATCTAAAGGCTTATCGATTCGATAAATCGGTTCGATTTTAGAAGAATAAAAGAATTTCGTTTTCTTACAAATCGGTTCGTTTGTATATTCGGCATTAAATGCGCAGCCCATTATCAAGTTCATTAAAAAATAATTCGTTTGTTTGTTATGCAGATGTATAGCATTAATTTTTGCTCCCATAAAAGGGGGTTGCCTAATCTAATAATACAGCTTAAGCAGATTAAGCAAAACGGTTATTTATTTTTATATGCGGGGCACGCCTATATCCCACAATGAAATATTATTAAACGTATGACCTCTAGCTTACCACTCGACTATTAGTCATAATATCACTTATATAAACATATCATCACAAAATATTAATGATCTCTATAATTTAGTTTAAATAAACACACTTTAAGAACTTAACAGAAAAAAAATTAACATTTAACTTATGATCATCATTGACACGACGGCATCTTAATCAATTAATAATGTTTCTTTCTTCTTCATCTAGGTATTAAAATTTTGGTGTAACTTCCTCATCAATAATACAAGATGATTAAAACATCATCATCATCATCATCATCATCTTCACCAAGAATTTAAATTAAATAAATATATTTAACCCAATGTCACAAATCTTTTATATATCTTTAATTAGAAAACTAAATAAATCAAACGAAATAACGTTGTGATTGTTAACCCTTGGCTAAACAGGTATTCGCACCTATATATGATTTTATTTAATAAATTATGCGATAATATTTTTACGTGAGTTGCATTAACCCTGCTGTGCATGTAATACATGTTCGGCTGGCGTCACTATAAAATTGTGTAAACACAGGGTTAACATACATATAAGAACCCGATTAATCGCGTGATCTTGTTGATTAATTGATAATTTAATCAAATAAAATAAATATTCTAATCTTTCGTTGTATGCATAAACTATACGTGCTCTTACATATAGTAAAGTGTTGAAATCTTAATAATTTGTGATATATTTCTTAATTCAGCTTTTATACGCTATAAGATTCACACTCGTGCTTTAGTTTTATACAATTGTCCATTAGGAATTTTAAGAAGAAAAACGGAACAATAATAATAATTCACGCCTACAACAATACGATCGTCGACGATCGGAGAGACTAAAACTGGACACAGAATCTGGAAAGAAAAAAATTCTGTGTGTGTGTGTGTAGTAAATCTTATTATTTATAATAATAAGAACTTGAATTTTATAAAAACCAATAAATTATTTCTCGTTTGTTAATAAAAATTGTGACATTTTAAATTAACACGAGAGACGATTATTTATATTAGGTGTGTGTATAAAAAAAACTTAACAATAAAAATTAAGTAAATAAATAAATATTTATGGGCCGGTGATTTGCTCTTATTATTATGAGTTTTGTAAAAGGCATAATCGAAGAAATAGATTAGACGCCATATATTCTCGACCTGCTGAATATAACCAAAAGGTTTTTCGTCATATTCTAGGAAAATGGATGGATTGTTTTGGATTCAAACACCAATTTAGACTAAAGTTTTGTATTACGGCCATGTACTCGTAGCTCTATTCTAAATTTCTAAATTTTCTAAATTTATCAATGTATTGGGCTTCTTCAACAAACTTAGGTTGAAGTTCTGGAATTGCTCGGTTTACGAGTAAGTATGAAGTTAGCCCAGAATTTCATTCCAGAAAAATAAGAAAGTATCATCGGCAAACACTAACACTGCAATGACTAGCCCATAATTTAATATAGAAATTTCGTTCAATTTATAGACATTTTATTCTGCTCCAAAATTTTAAATATTAAAATCAAAATTGAAAAATTAATTGATTTAGCACTGCGTAGAAAAGTCGGTCTGCTCGTTAATTCTCGATAATAACGAAAATTTTCTACTTAACATAACAGACTCATTGTGCGCGTTCAAGACCGCCAACTGTTGGCATCATGATTAGTGAAATGATCGCCAATTTGATTTGAAAATTTGCCTTTGGCTTTGATTTTACTCAACATGTTCCCAACTGTTGAGTGCCCTGAATGCGCCCATTGTGTCACAAATTTCAAACAATTTCCGGTTTAGAACGATTGATTTATGAGCTAGTTATATAGAGGAACACAAAACGGACTGATGCGAAACGAAACGGAAAGACGAAAGAGACATGGTTATATAGACGAATTGGTGAAAACGTTTTTGACATTTTCACATTTGTTTTTAATTTTATATTATTTGAAGTTTACTTCTTGTGTGTATGAAAAATAATTAAAATAAAATACTTAAATATGGATATGGAGTTTTACTTATTAGTGTTATTGCTAATTATAAAAATTAGAAAAACCAAATGTCGGCGAGTTCGGCCTATAAATCAATGCCGAGATAAAATGGGTTTTTTTAAAATAATTTTTCTAAAAATGAAAAAGGATGATCCGGAGCAATTTTTTAAGTATACTCGCATGTCGGCCGACACGTTCGACCTTTATTGTATGAAATAAAACAATTTAATTTCAGGTGATGCGGCCTTTCCTCTAATTGGAAATTTATTGAGGCCATTTCCAGGCAATTTTGTATCAGACAATAAATTGATATTTAATTATCGTTTTTCAAGAGCTCGAAGAACAATAAAGAATGCCTTCGGAAATTTGGTTGTTCCATTTACGCCCAGAAAATTGGGACTCGCATTGAAATGGCCACCGCCTGTCTTCTTAATTTTATTAAATCACACGAGACAAACCAGCCGTTGGTACAATACTGTCCCGTAAATTATGGCGATGTGACGTTAGCAAATGGTGAAGTGCTGGAAGGCCAATGGAGGGATCAAATAAATCAACCTTTAGCTTCGGTTAGACGACTAGAGCAAAATCGATCAGCGAAAGTTGCCTAAAAACTTGGAGATAAATCGTCTCGAAGAATATTTTAATGGGGTCGGAGCTGTACCATGGCAAAGTGATATTTTATTTAAATAATGTAATCTTATTATTAATAAATAAATAAATATTAAACCAATATAAGACGTAAATTTTAAAGTTATTTTATTTATTTTGAAGATTCATATTTTTAGTAACAATATAATGTTGAGCTAATATATTGCGATTGAATCTAATTAAAATATAAAATATTTTGACAATTTGACATAAGTGCTTGTAAGCAGAACAAAAAAACATAACCGATATTGTATAACCGCAAAGACGAAACGAAAGCAAATTGAATTGAATCAATTTCTCCGTCCGTTTTCATTTCGTTTCGTCTATATAACTGGTCTAGTAGGTTTTCTTGTATTCAATTCGATCGTTTCATTTCAGTCCGTTTCGTTTCCGCCTATATAACTAGCCCATTAAGTCAATGCAGTATCGATTTGCTAAAAGGCCATGGAATGTATTCTATACGATACTGTTTCGCATTAACAAGCTCTAGTTTGGTAAAGGAATCTAAGAGAACCGGCCAGGTCTGTCCAGATTTATCGGAGGCCAGTAACGGAATGTATTCTATTCAAAACAAGGTTGCACTAACTAGCTTTAGTTATAATTTCAAACCGATTTGCATTTTGTGAACAGAGCTATGACGGTTTGAGTCAGTGTGGTATCGAAATTCTATAATATCCACAGGGATTTGGCCTGGTATGTCTGGCTGCATCAGAGGCCAGTAATGAAGTGTTTTTTGTTCGACACGGACTCGTACTGTTTAGCTCTAGTATCAATTTCTAATCGATTTGCATGTTGTGAACAGAATGAACAATTTTTCTTCTTGTCCAATTTCAGTGATTAACTACAAAAACGTGACAATTAGAGATTACGAAAGGTTAAAACACGCTTCGTGGATTATATATATAATTCGCTAGAATAAAATGTTGATGTTTTATTCAAAAGGATGAAACATTAAACATCATTCCATTCTTTGGAAAGCTCACCTAGTCGCGTAAAATAATCGTACTAGTTTAATCTGGAATAACCCTACATTTGACTAAATACGGATTTTTTATGGGAAAAAATACAGTTCAAGCAAATCAGTGGCCTGATAAGTGTTATAGGGATTCCACTCCTTCGAAAGCAATCGTCGAACGTTGGTTTGCTGAGTTAAACCATAGCCATACAAACATCGATGATACTGAAGGCGCTCTTGATAGAATTGTGACCTTTCTTTCTTTTCTATTTTTCGATAAACATATCATGAAAAAATTATTTGGTGATACATAAAGTCGGTGGTTATCTTAGAAATTATAGAAAAGAAATAGAGTGATGTTTTACTCGAGCAAGCTGAGAACACATGAGAAAACGCGTAATTTTGGAAGTGAAATAGGTTGTCATTTTATGTGTAAAAATAAGACCTAAACTAAGTCGAAACTCGAAAGTCGAAAATAGTGATGGTACAACATCCCAGCCCTGGTCTCTCGAATTCGGCAGTCATTCCAGAAAACATAAAATGATTTACAAAATCGTTTTGACAAAAATCATAGCAAACACAATTTTGCATGAACATTTGGCCATGAGCAAGCTGTACTCAAACTGGGTGTAGCAGTTGCTCTCACATTAGTCTACAAATCAGAAACGCGTCGATGGTTGAGGTCGCTGTTTGGAGCTGTTTAACCGTAATAAACACGATTTTTTGTTTCGACATATGACAATGGATAAAACTGGAGTGGACAGCAGCCGATGAAAAGCGTTCCAAATTTCGAATAGACAACAAAGAATAGAACATGGCATTATTGGTGCGTTTGAGGCAATGCAGAGTGTCGTAGAGTTGAAATTCGAATTGCATCTCAATCCACAGTAGTTTCCGGATCTGGCTCTAACCGACTACTATCTGCGCTCGGACTTAAACAAATGGTCTAAGGCAAGAGTTTTGCGTTAAATGCTGAAGTCATAGCCGAAATAAGTCATAAAGCCTATTTTGAGTGCAAAGTCAAATCGTTTTAGAGACCTCCGATTTCCATCCCTTCTTATGGATCGGAACTATAAAAGAATCTCTCCATAGTGATGGAAATATTCTGTGCAAGATTGAGTTTTGGAAAGGATTTGTAAGTGGTTGAGCTAAGTTACCAACACAATTTTTTAAAACGATATAAGACAAACCATCGGGGCCAGCGGTAACCACATTATCATAATCAATTTGAATAGAGACCAGAGATATTTCAGTGCGGTAGAAGGGCTCACTATATCATTGTTGGCAGCAATATTTTTGGGATGACCAGAAAATTGATCACTAAGCTTCACCGTAAGGATATCCATCGAATTTTGCCTTGCAGTTTATAAATTGCCTAAAACGCATTGGGTCCGCGTTTATTTCCGATTACATAATACCGGTGTAATCATTGTATAGAATTCATGAGACAAGTTTAAAAATTCATTTAGTTCAGATTATTTAAGTAATCTGAGCCCAATCTCGTCTTTGTAATATTTTCCAGTTTTTATTTGAACCATGAAGGATCTGCGAATTTGTTTCTTCACACAGCATAAGGAACGGACTGTTGAAAGCATTTAAAGATTGCGGAATAAAAACTTGAGTGTTTGTGAAATCCCAAATTGTGATTATTGTCAAGAATATTTTTAAAATCGGTGTTTG
This sequence comes from Nephrotoma guestfalica, assembly GCA_963691935.1. Classification (NCBI taxonomy): domain Eukaryota; kingdom Metazoa; phylum Arthropoda; class Insecta; order Diptera; family Tipulidae; genus Nephrotoma; species Nephrotoma guestfalica. The sequence continues at coordinate 296,019,368 of OY829914.1, read as the reverse complement.
CTAATAACTCGCTTCTTAAAATCGGCCTAAACGTTAACTCTACATTGTGTGCTGGAAATTTTGAAAAGTTATCAGAAATCAAAAATTCTTTTGCAAATCGTGCATTTGCAGAAATATAATCGGTATTATTCTCAGTTTATGTCCTTATAAGATCCGGCAGGTTAAAATCGCCAACGACAAAACAGGTCATCCAAAAAAAATCCATGCTATAAAAAACGAGTTTGGAAAAATACTTCGCGAGATTTTGTTCGTAGGCCCCTTACAATCTGCTTATAACAAATAATTCAGTTTTGTTGGTTTGCGTTGGTTTGTGTTTGATTATTCGTAGCCCGGAGATTGTCAAAGTATTGCAGGTACGATGACTCAGGCTATGATGCTGGAGACATTAGTAAGTCAAACATAGATTCCGGAACCGGAAAGTGTGATGTTGAGCCTGGAAACGAATAAGTTCTTATCTTTAGGAGCTTCTCTGAGCCGTCAAAAAGGTCAGATGTTCCTGATATTTTCGGTGTTACCGGAATTATTAGCGGATACAGAAACTACTGGTGTTGTAGGTGTAAAATTTCTGTTAATTGATAGAATGTTCGTGAATAACAGTTCGAGCTGAAGGGAGATGACATTTGGAAGAACTTCTGTTGTTTCGTCCCCCGTGGTTTTAAGTTCATTCTTGAAACTGAAGATAGATGGTTGTTGAAATGTGGAGAAGTTGATATTGTTTTTTTCTTATGCCATCACTAAGAGTGCATCTAAAATCATGAAAATTATAAGAAAGCTCTGCGATAATCTTCGAGTTCGTTAGAAAATATTTGTCAATAAATTTTAAAAGTTTTGCAAAACATTTTTCGTGAGTGCTTATCGCGACAGGAATATACTGAAGACGAGGACCCGTTAGAATCGCAGCAAGGATTCTTAGATTATCCTTCTTTAAGGGGATTATTTATCTATGCTTAGGTTAGGTTCAGTGGTAACATGCTTAGCGATGCGACAGATAGGCTGGAAGCCAGTCTTGCCTCAGTGAACCCGAAACGTAAGTTTTTATTGCTGCCTTACCACTAATAAAGGCAATGTAACAGCAGGTTCAGGACCGATCATGTTTAACTGAAAAGCAGCTACAAAATCAACGATCTCGTTTCCTACAATCTTATAGTGAGGTGGTACTCACATAAGCGTAGCAATGTTAGATCGACGAAGAAGTTTCGAATCAAACATAGGGTTAATCAACGAATATAGCACGGCCTTACAATCTTTGCATAAAGTGTTGTTAGATTCTGTTACGTCACGTCTCAAAGCCTCAAGTACACAATGAGTTAAAGCCGTGATCTCAGTTTGGAACACCGTACAGAAGAGACCTAAGACTCCGTTGATCACCATGATGAAGCGTGGAATAGTAGATTCCAAAAAATGCATCATGGCCTGGCCGCAAGTCATAAGAAGTACAAAACTACCGATTTGGAAAGGTCTTTTCTGAAGTCCTGAGACGGTTACAAATCAGAACACGCTTAAAGTAAAATACAGGACGGCAGCTGAAGAAATGTGCCATTTTTGGGGATAATCCCCATGATTTTCAAAAGCTCTGCATCCAAGATAAATTCCAGTAACTTTTCATTTTGCCATCTATAGTACATTAGCGGAAATATTAACTTTATTTAAATAGTTTAATCGTTTAACCGCTTAATATAAACCTCGTGTTAAGTCAAATTTTTTTTGTTGAAAACTTTTGAAGTTTTAGATTGAAGGTTTATAAAACTGCGATTTATACCTGAAGGACGAATTTAACAAATCGAATATAAGAATAAAGATCAAGAAATACGTAGTCTGTATTACAAAATTTAAATAGAATTCCATTCTGTCCACAAGCCACTTAATCCAATTCATCCAATTCTAAACATATATCTCATTCGTTGGTTCCTTCCTTATATAAACCTAAAACTGCTGTGTTGTAATTATGTATGTTAAACGAACGTGTACACATAAAATATTAAAATGTGTAGCCACCCCGTTGCGTAACGTTACCTACCCATTTTAATTCGATTTATTGTTAATTTGTTAAGTTACGATTAGACAAGTGCATTACAATCATTTAGAAAAGAAACCTCCACCTGAGAAGAGGAAATTCTTTAAACATATATCATTGAAACCATAATATTTTATATGTATAACACAAACCACACACACGCACAACAAATTAGAAATCGATTTATGGCATACGTAAATAATATAAATCAACCTAAAATAAATTAAGCTCAAGCCTGCGTGATAAATTGTCAAATAAATTAAAAATCAAGAATACGTCGCTGTTCTGTTGTATCGAAAGGTAAGCAACAGCAGATTGACAAAACTCGTCCTATAATTTTGAAGTGAAGCATAATACTTTAGATTCCGATGTTTCCAAAATAAAAACATAAAAATAAATAATAATAATTGAAAAATGGCATCCCGCTGGTCACTCGTATTACGTTGAAAACTTCCAAAATATATATAAAGAGAACGAACAATTCTAAGATCTTTCATTTTTGTGATTATCGAACCATAGAGAGGTTTTCGGCATTTTTGCTTGGTAATCTCGTTGAATTGGTTCGATACACATGAATATGTAATTATAAGGCACAAACACTAAAAAATGTGGAAGTTTCTTGATGCAGAAATAATATTATCGCGCAAATGATTATCACTTTTGTCCAACCAGTCATTGATTTTCATAGAGAACTGTGGGATATTTGGTCGGGAATTTCGATTTACATATCATGCAGCGCTTATCTAAATGACGGTGGCGATAACGTATGCCGGACAAATAATTATGGAAACTGAACAAGTTGATATACATAAGTAAATATTTAGATCATCGCATTTTCCACTTTGTGCTTATTTATGGACACATGCTTGCTTACATTTTATAATTTACAGTGTGACCAATTGATTACTTTCCACCCGAGATATTTCGAAAACCGCTTATAACTAACTAATATGTGTCCCATTAATTTTTTATTATTTTGATGTCTAATTTAAAATGTCAACTTTTAATAATTCCGTACAAAACTTTATTGGTTCGGCTCTAGTTTTAGCCACTAGAGTTGACCTAAACATAACTTCAGAATAGAGAAAATTAAAATATAGAAGATGTACATTGAATTAACTTCAATATTTTGTTGAACACTTTGAGTATCGAAGACAGCGTGAAAGCGCCACTGTTCCCCATCACACTACAAGCAATGTTAACCCTGCATGCGAAAATTCTATAATTGTGAAGATCGCAACACTCTGTAGAGAAACGCATTTTTAAAATTTTAATGTTTCCATTTGGATCTTGCTTTTAAATCATTTATTAGAGGTCGGCGGAAATCGCCCGTCAATTAAAAGATCAAAAGTACGTAACGATTTACTATGAGCACTGAAAAACTAGTTTAGTTCAGAGATCTTCAAGGGTCTCACCGTGTGATGAGATAACTTCAACAAAAAAATTAAATACTTAAACCTACCTCTGCAGTATACAGTTGTCACCTTCAATCTGTTTACAACCATTAATGTCCAAGATTGATTGCGTTACGACTGGGCGTGTGTAGCCCCTCATTTCACTTATTTATTTTTAATATACCTTTAGGCCACGTGACCCTGTCCTATACTATTTCTCAAGCGTTAGGTCAAGTAACGCATGTACATATCGACCTATTCACCCATTCATAGAGATTACCATCTCTCAGTGTACTAACCATTTGCGGTAAATTGGGTGATACAGGTGGAATAAAACTCCACTTGAACACCGACAAACGTTCCTATTCCACGTCGTAAATCAATTTTCAAAATTCCTTCAGTACTGCTTGTTTAATTTCCTCGAATATGTCAGCCACAGACAAAAATGTTTTTACGGCACGGTTAAAATAGGCTTGTACCCTCTTTGTGGTGATTCACAATGAAATGTATTGTATTGGGCACTGATTACGATGAAGATAAATCCGCAGTTCTTCCGTTACAATCTCTTTTCAATGTTCCCACTGGGACCACACATTTTCTTCTTTATACAAAATTGGGAACCGTTAAACCATGTTGAATCTACACGGAGAAAAATATAAATATCTTTCATATCAATGCGAAAGATCAATGAATCAATCAATGATTCTTCATCATCAATGAATGAATTAAGAATTCAAGAATTAGAATTGAATTAAAATTCGTCAGATTTGCGCTAACTTAAAACTATTTTGGAGTCCGACCAAAAGTATCGTGATTCACAACTGATATGCCCATTCTGGGTTGTTTGGGCAAAGCGGGAACAGGAATTCTATAGTACTACACTCGGCTTTCATTAAACAATCAATAACTTACCAACAATCAGGCTCTCTGATCTGATGTAAGATACTTCCAAGGATGCGTGCTGATTTACATCTTTGAGCACATGATATTGAAGTCTTGTACGTACACCACTGTCACAACAGCGTTGTACTTCTTCAATGTGATTTTTTACATCCCATTATATTCTGTTGCTCTGTACCTCCTATCGAACAATTTTCGCAAAAATGTTGGATACTTTGAATCGGCAATTAAAGCAATCCCACCAAACTTGCCTTCTCATCGATTGCGCCTTTATCAAATATTGGTTTATCGTTAATTTAGGAATTATTATAGCTGGTTAAATTACATTCCTTGAATTGCTTGCACAGTTCACATTTTAAAATCAGATGTCCAAGCCATCAACACAGTATTGTTACGCTATGATACCAGTATGTGGACACGTAGCTCTTCTTTAAGCTCACCTCAAACAACCCAACCGGCTTTGATTTTTGTGGCAATAAACGAATTCATAATATTTTTACATATTTATTCTGTTTACATATTGATTCTAACAGAATCATTAGAGGTGTTTTGGTATGTGATTGGGGTATTTCAGTAGTCGTGTGGGTGTACTGTACTCTGCTTTAGTAATTATAATGATTCTGTCGTTCGAGCATTTTTTAGTTCTAACTATTGACATTCACTCCCGATATTTGATATTTTCAAACAAACAAGTTTTTGGATAATATTTTATTGTTGTCACTTCTGGCACCATTATCATCTAAGAATGCAAACGTTTTATTTGCTCATCATTTGGCTCATATAGTACACAAACTTCCATAAGGAGGAAGCGACTATATGCGATCATGTAGAATAGATGTGCTCGGCGGCCTTTGCAAACCATAGGAGTCATTGCATGCAGCATTCTGAGTGAGAATAATGGGATGCAGATGATCTTTAAAGCGCCCGTATTCAGTTGAATTGAGTGCTATATCAAAAGCACTAAAACCAATCAAAACACTGACTTATTCTACAAGTATTGTGGTAACCCCAACTACATGGCCCAAGAAATGGACATTAAAATCAGGAATGAAGTATTCGTTTCGAAAATGTGAATTTTGTCTACATACTCTACCAATTCTCGACATTGTCTACTCAAAAATCAATTTTTGACACCATCATTTTGAGAATTCGGAAATGCACGTAAACGCATAACATTGTGTGGTTCACAAAAAATTATAAATGTTTACACCGAATAAGCAGTTAAATATGCTAAGCAGCTAAAATATGCCACACAGCATTAGAAATAAAACAGTTGTTTAGGCTTGAATCTGCACTTAACGAACAGTTTAGAAATGTCCAAAAATACAGTTTGATTGTAAAAACAATCGTTCATTTATTGAGTTTGAACATGCTTATTATTTCTAAGGACGATTCGCCATAAATCTTGCCATAAAAACGTAATTGTTCGGAAACTATAGTTTATGTGCTCTATGATAAATCAGGAGTGCCTTCTTATTTCTTACTGTGCCAAGTCATTGAGTCGGGTTTTGTATTTTGTAAATGCATTTTGGTCCTAAGGCTACAAATTTATTTTTTCTCTACCAAGGAAAATTTCAAATGAAAGGGTTAACCTAACTGAAATTTGTATGTTGTAATTCTTAAACTCGCAGAACAAGTGGTATTTCAATTTAAAACTTAAACATATTTTTCAATTTGCTTATTTGAAGATTAGTAATCTCAAAACTTGATTACTAAGGACGGTATATCCTACAGTCATATCAATTCTAAATTCGGGATTATATAACGGTCCTTATAACTGCTTTTCGAATAAAACTCCCTGAATTTTTGTAAAGTTGGAAGGGTGTTTCTAAATGTATTGTTATAATATTCTACTAAATGCTTTCATTCACATGCTCCAATAACATTTAAAACTAAGCATAATGCTGTTAAAGTGCATAAGATCGTGAGTATATTTAAATCAAGATCATCTAGTGTAAAGTGTCATTGAATTTTTTTAAACAAATTTCAAAATTAGCATCCAAACTAAATAGTTTTGGATGCTAAACTAATTTTTCATTACTTTAGGCTTCAAATATTCCATACCAAAGAAATATTTTAATTTTAGGCCTTATTGTATAAAAAATAAGTAGAAGCCCTTGAAGCCCATCATTCGATTTGAGTAAACAAAGTTAGTTACGAGAAAATTATATTTTCGGGATGACGCAGACTCACTAGCACGTTCTTTCTATAAGGTTCTCAGAGGAGCGTGTAACCTCTAGAGCGCACATTCCTAAAATGGCGGATCGCGAAGAGTCATAAGTTTTCACGGATACTAAAGGGTCGAGAGAATATAAAACATTCCCCGCGTAACAAATGGAAAAACCAATGCAATGGAAAACACACCGAAAGTTAACAATACACCAGGTGGAAACTCAGCTTTCATTCTGAAAATTTCAGATCAATGGAAGATCAAAAACAAAGATCATTACACTCAAGGATGACCGGGTCACAAACAAAAAACCCTTCGTGTAAAAGACTTTCCGTCTGGAAAGTACAGAAAGAATGTTTTTTTACAGAAAGTGTTAAACAATTCGAAGCACGGATTCGAAATATGGAAAACGCTCACTAAAATCTTAATATCAATGTTGCGGTATACAGCCAAGAAAAATATGCGGCGGACTCAGACGAATTGAATACAGAAGTCGGCTATATATTGCAGAGAAATAAACGAGGAAAAAGCAGTAAAATCAACAAATCATCAATTGTCCTCTTGAACACGCCAACAAAGACGAATCTCAACTATCTGATGAAACTCACGAAAACAAACCGCCACCAGTAATTGTAGGTAAAGTTGAAAACTCGTAGGATATAAGAAATTGTAGAAGTTACTCAAATTTTGAAGAGAACAAATAAAACTCCTCCGTCCTTGTTTGTGCCAACATTCAATAAGGAAGATAAAATTAATATTTATGAAATTAGATATACCTAAGAAAATCAACGGTGATCCTTCAATGCAAAAGACACCAGTTATATGGACACACTTATAACTATGCACAACTAAACTTCTTACAAAGGAGTGTAAAAACCCAGATAAAGGCCAGAAAAGTGTATGAACAGCTATATATTTGCCAAAGAACTTCAGAATATGTGAAATGAGAAGGAAACGAAAATCAAATCTACAACTAAAAACATCAAAGTACGGGCCTCTAATATTCCGAAGTTGCTAAAAATTGTAAAACAAATAAATAACAACTCTGTGTAGCGGCCGAATGGCGGTACAAGCACAGAAACAACAGAAAGCTATTCGATCAATTATACAAAGACTCACAAAACTCGAAAACAGCGTCACGATAGCTAGTGCAATAAAATCATAAAAATGAATGACAATAGAATATCAACATGGAACACCAAAGAGGAACATCAGCAGGAATTACAAATACTCTCGGACATCCCAAAAATTGATGTTTGTATTATATCAGGAACACACTCCACAAACAATCACATTTAAAATTTACAGGATTTCATGTACATCACACAATACATCCTATACTGGAAACCCATAACTTTCTGCCCCACATACGCTAGAGTCGAAGAAGGTTTCGAATCAAGCCCTAACCATTCTTCCATAATGCTCTCAGCAACAAAATAACATCATCTTAAATAACATCCAAACCAAGCAGTCTTACAATGACAAGTACATGAAAGAGGAACTATAGAATAAACATGAATGTACATAAAAAAGGAACAATGGCATGAACAAGTTGAAAAGTTCATAATCACAGTTCAGCATAAAAAAGGTACAAATTACCTAAATTAAATTAGAGACCTAGTCGATATTGTATAGTTGGATAGTCGTGCGGGTGGTGTGGATATTCATCATTGAATCATTGAATTCAATGATGAATCATCATTGAATTGTAAACAAGTTAGTTTTAACTTTCAAACATTTGATGCCGTCGGTGTAACATTTACCCTGAACTCCAAATTGATATTCGTAGTTTGCATATATAGACTGAATTATACTACTGTGTTCCTTCATTCGTTGATGAGTTCGCCAAGCTAATTAATCCCGTATCTCATAATAATTTATTTATTATGGGTGATTCCCTACAATGGTGAACCTACGAGAATCATAATTATTTCGTCAACTTGTAACTTTCGTAACTTCTGATATATGAAGAATGGGCAGATGCATTTTGCTGCATGGTTCCGTCTTTGGCTTTCGAACATTTTTTGAAAATATTTAGAAGTCACGTTGATAAACGTACTACTTCTAACTCAGTGAACAAGCAATTAGTTAATTTAAAGCCATGTATGTCCGATTATCCCTTCAGTGAAAATTGTGTGAGTTCGTAAACGAGAAAATATGCGCTACTAAAACAATTCTATGTTCAACAGTTCCGTAGTAATGGCAAAACTGCTCGCAAAAACTGGCAAACATTGAACGAAATTATAGTTGGTCAGTCACAGCCTATTCTAATTACAGAAATTATTGATGAGAAGAATTATTCCATTCAAGGGTCAATTGACATTACCAATGCATTCAACAATTATTTTACACTGTTAGTGACTTGACGCAATCTAGTAGTCGAGTAGTTTCCATTTTTCACCTATATCATCTGGGGTATTTAATAATTAATTCTCTTATAAATCGATCTGGTCCTGGTATAGATGGGCTGTCTAATTGTACTGTTTATATTTAATCTAAGTGTGGATACAGGAATTTTTCCAACTTCCTTAAAGAAAACCGTGGTAGTCCCAATATTTAAAAAAATGACAGAACATCTTTAAATAATTATCGCCCAATCTCCCTCCTTTTAGTTTTTTCAAAAATATTTGAAAAGGCTATGAAAGCTTGATTTGTAAGATTTTTAGATAAATTCAATTTTCTGTCTCCCCTACAATTTGCTTTTAGAAAGAACAGAAATACGGAGCAAGCTCTATCGTCATTCGTATAACAAATAAATATAAACATTAACCACAGTCTAAATGCGTCTGTTTTATTTATAGACCTGACTAAAGCCTTTGATAGAGTGAAACATTCTACTATTTTAATGATTCTTGACCGCATTGGCTTTCGCGGTACGATCCATAAGTGATTATATTCATAATTAAATGGTCGTACTCAGATAGTTAAAATAAATTGTCATTTTAGCCATGTTCTGCCGATCAAGGTAGGGGTTCCTCAAGGTTCAGTTCTTGTAAACGGAATTTTTAGTAAACAATTCTGTGACTCCCCCATTGTATTTGCTGATGATTTTTCGTTTGCCTATAGTAGTCTTAGCATTCAAGATAATGTTAAGTATATTGAGAGTGATTTAAATATGCTCTCGGTTTGGCTTAAGGCTCATAATCTTCTACTAAATGATAAAACCAAAATATTACATTTTCGACAAGGATTGTTAGTCATCACCATCAGCCATTAATTACCATGAGTATGGTTGCAATAGATTCTGTAATTCCAGTGGATGTTTCTTGGTTGACTTGGTTCATGAATATCGTTATCTTGGTATTTTCATAGACGAACATTTAAATTGGAAGGCGCATATTGAGGGTTTGAAAACTAAGCTTTTATTGCTAGCTAGGAAAATGTACGTTCGTATTGTCCATTATATTCTGTTGAACGAATGGTACAATTTGTTACCAATTTATATATTTTAAATTATTGTATATTTGATGTAAATAAAAATTGGTAGTGATTTAAAAAAAAGTTGCAGAAAAACCAGAAGAACAGAATATAAAACATGTTGTTAGGTACAGGAGGGCGTACAAATACAACAAATAGAAGAAACTGAAGATCAGTGAATCAGCCTAACCTCTGTTTTGTAAATGATCAAAGAAATAAAAGAAATAAATAGAAAGTGCCAAGCTTTGACCTGATAAGAGGAACAGTCAGCACTGAAAACGGACCATCCTAATCAGCAGCCTTCAGAATGAAATATGTACCAAACGTATAGAGATTTGCGGAAAATGATTATGATACCCAAGCTTGGATACCATCCAAGGAACTAACGTCGTATTTGCTAATACAGGGTGTCCGCCGGGAAGGTATACTACTTTGTTTTGCCGCCATTTAGGCGAATATTAGTATTGACAGTTCATACTTGACAGTCGTGAAGTAGACACGTGGCAAATTTATTATGGAAAAATATTCGATACACCATCGTGTTTTAATCGTTAAAACATTTTATCAAAATCAATCATCGATTACTGTGACGATGAGAAAGTTACGTGAAATTTTTGGGAGAAACAACGTGCCAACAAAACGCACTATTTATCGTGCAAGATCGGCTGAAAACATTACTGCTGTTCAAGAAAGTGTTCAAAACAATCCATCAACCTCAATTCGACGCCGTGCTCAGGAGCTTGGTCTTCAAAGAACAAGTTTGGCCACAATTTTGCACAAGGATTTGCATTTGTTTCCATTTAAGATTCAGTTGACACAAGAGCTTCTTCCACAAGACCATTTACGCCGCCGTACATATGCCAATAGGATGTTACAGCTCGCCCATGACAACCCCGATTTTCATGAAAAAATCATAATGAGTGACGAGGCACATTTTCATTTAAATGGATATGTGAATAAACAGAATAGTCGGTTCTGGGCAATGGAAAACCCTCACATTATTCATCAGTCACCTTTACATCCATTAAAAGTGACAGTCTGGTGTGCAATTTGGTCAGGAGAAATCATTGGACCTTACTGCTTTGAAAATGGAAACGGCGTAACGGTAACTGTGAATGGGGAGCGATATCGTGATATGATTGAAAACTTTTTAACGCCACAACTGCATACGTTGGGCTTGATTAACGTGTGGTATCAACAAGACGGTGCCACATCGCATACAGCCAGGATTACAATGGAATTACTGCGAGAACTCTTTCCACAACAAGTTATTTCAAAAAATGGTGATGTTGATTGGCCTCCACGGTCGCCTGATTTGACTGCTCCGGACTTCTTTTTGTGGGGATATCTAAAAAGCAAGGCTTATGCAAACAAACCAGAAGCGCTTGAGCAACTCAAACAAAATATTCGTGATGCAATTAATGAAATACCGCGTGAAATGTGTGAGAATGTAATGAAAAATGTGCTCAAAAGGGCTCGCATTTGTGAGGCTAGAGGCGGACATTTATCTGATATTGTATTCCATACATAATTGCCGACATTAAATAAAACATTTATCAATATAAGATCCATTCTCTTTCATTTAATCAAAAATCATAAACAAACAAAGTAGTATACCTTCCTGGCGGACGCCCTGTATCACTACTACCTATTATGTCAAAACTATCTACTGTAAAAGATTGAAGAAATGAAACTACTAATTGAAAGTAAAGAACTTATCCTTGTGTCCCCAATATGGATTTCGAGAAAGAGCACTTGAAGAAAAGAGGATCTGTGTGTTATGACCAAGTTTGGCACGACGGTCTATTATTGATACTTAGAAACGCTTTACCACGACAATTCTGCCACCTTCATGAATCATACATTACAGACAGGGACTTTTGTATTAAACAGGAACAACGCTTACAAATTAAAGAGATCAGGTCGTTTTTGATACAACAATGGGTATACAGTAGGTGATACCACGGAGAACGCAACTAATGAATTTCAAAGTGTGATAGACAGAATTTACGTATGTATCTGCGAAGCGGTCAGGTTAAATGAAACGAAATCCGTACGTGTTGGCTACACCAACAGAAAAGTAAGCCATTTTTGGTACTAAATAATGTCCCATAGCCGGTGAAAAGTGCGTATCGACAAAAATGAGAAAACCTCAGGCCCAAATACAGAAAAACGTATTGTCTTCTGGGAACGTCTTTTTGTTGCTATTTGAGCACATGATTTTAAAACCTATGTTTTTTCATTCCATCGTAATCTCTTTAATAACATTCGAATTACCTGGTAAGACATCTATCAATAAAAAACAATGATGTCGTTATTGACTTTCCCTTCGAGTCCAAACAACTTTCGTATATGGAACACACTTTTGAGTAATAAGTGGTTTTCGAAATATTTCGGGTGGAAAGTTTTCAATGGATCACCCAGTATGTTTATTTTTTACGCTATATCAATATTAATGTAGTCCATTATTGTGGGCGTACATCATAAACATATGCACGGCTTTAAATTATGTATGTATATACTCGTATGTAATATAATTTTCACGTTTCAATATACGCGATACGATAGTGTAGCAACCGGAAAATAAATATCGACTTAATACCGTAAACAATAATTTAAAGCAGACCAATCAAAAGTCAGTTTATGTTTACACTGCAAACATAAAAATAAAATACGAGCGTATAGATGTATAAAAGAAGTAAATGAATGCTAAGTACTTTTTAACGATATAGCGCGAGTCGCACCAGCAACAAACGAAATAAAATTATAAAAGCAAAACCTCGCACCACTCGCACCATAATAAGCACGTACATAAGAAAAACCAAACTGATCAACAACAATATTAAATTATTTTAATACAAAAAATAAAAAGTTAAAGATAAAAGTTGCCTTCTTTGCATTTTGGTCGGTATCCAACTTTTATTTACTCTTGTATGAGTTATATACGGTATTAGGTTTACTTTGAGTTAAAATCGCGCGGTTTAGAGTTTTTTTTCTTCTTGTGGTTGATTTTGATTGGATTTCTGCTAAATATGAATACTTAATTGATAATCATATTGAATATATGCATGGTCTTGTTTGGTTTCAAATATCCATATGCGCGCACGATGCAATTTCAAAATGGAATTTATTTCGCTCTTTGCACCTCAAGACCATTTTGTTGCAAATAATAGCAAAATCATAATACAACATAAATCTTTAATTGAGAAATCAAACCATATCGATTTACCTCTTACACGAAATTGTAAAATTTACATTATTTTTATGCGATTACCGGTAATTGAACCACACATAACACAATGTCGATATATCACACTATGTGGTTTATGTATGTAGATACACGCATCCATAATTTATATGATTTTATTTTGACTTAATGTAATCACGTTTTTTGATTGTAGATAAAATCTGCAGATGGCTTAAGAAAAAAAAATTGCAAAACATTTTTTATTTATTTATACGAGCATTTGGGTGTCTTGTATTATAAATTTATTTTACCCCGAAACTATAATTTGTCACATTAAAATGAATAAGTGTTTCACGATAAGATTAACATTTATCACCAAATCTTTATATTGTTATATTTTGTGTAATAAGCATGGGGGGAATTTGGGTACCTTAACTCAAGGTAGAAAATCGTACACGTAAGAAAATGGTAATCGTATACCACAGCTGGATTATAATTTAATCTACACTTATCAGCATTTTATCTCTACGCCTACGGTCAATATAATTATAGTTGTTCGTGTTACACTTAAGGTAGGTTCTGTAGGTTTATAATTATAAGAATAAGATTAACGAAATATGTAAGTAAAATGCTTCAGAACACTAAACAAAGCGAGTGCCAGCTCAAAAGAAGCGTAATGTTGTTTTACATACCTATATGTCATAACGCAGGCTAAATTTACTCCAGTTATGCTCAATTATGTGCAAAAGAGCTAAGAAGCAATTTTGAGTTGCAGGGCATAGTTATTTTAAATCCATCGTTTGTCGACCCGACAGTTTACGCTTTACGTTTACAATGTCCCAGAATCAGATTACTTCATGCTATTAGCGTCTAGACAACACACTAATCAGCCTGACATTTCTAACCATAATTTTTTGACCGTTTCTTATGAAGTAAGGATCTAAGATCAAAGCGTGTTAAATTGGAGTATAAAAGAATAGGCGATGTGAGGAACCTAGAATAGAATTATATCATAAATAATGCAATAAGGTAACCAGCTTTATAAGGATTTCAAAACAAAAATCGCTGTTTGGAAATAGTCCAAACAAATTTGGAGCAACCTCAACCATTTTAAATTAGGAACCAGTATAGGTCTGGTGTTTTTACTATCTTGCACATTTCGATCATCAACATTTAGTTTTGCAATGTACGTCATTCGTCGGTTGTTATTCCGATCACGATAAAATCAACTTGGTCTGGTCAGATCATTTTTCGTGTCAAATTAACGAATATTTATATACAGGGTGCCATTTATATTCCAGGTCGATGTTTTTTTAGTAACTTTTAACTGAAATACAATTTTATAATTTATATTTTATTAATTGATTACATGCCTTTAACATTATGTATGGAATATAATGTCGGACAAATGGCCGCCCTGGCCGTGGCGCAAAGGCAAGCTCTTATAAACACATTTTTCATAACCTTTCGCAGGCTTTCCCTTGAAGTATCTCATAAGAAGAAATCAGGAGGAATCAAATAAGGGGATCGTGGTGGCCAGTCGATTAATAGTTCTTGACATTATTCGATCGGGAAAAATTTCGACGAACTGTGTGTGATGAGGCATCGTCTTATTGGAGCCACGTGTTCTGTAGGCCTAATTGATTCAATTCGGGCACAAGAAAGTTTTCCAACATGTCTTGTTAGTGGTCACCAGTAACTGTTAAAGCATTGCCTCTAACATCCTCATACAGTTATTCTACGAGGGTGCATTGGTCTTTCGTGTATCAATTGAGGGCTTTAGTGCCCCAATAGCAACTATTATGTTTAGAACAAAGGTCGAAATGTGCTTCTATATCGAGCTGTAAAACTTGGACACTCCTAAAAATCTTATTTGGGAATTTTTAACAAACATGATGGAGGTGGAGACATTCAAATTCTTGTGCAAGGGACATCGATAAGGGGAACCTCGGCATTTAGCAGCACTCTGCCTCACTGCATCAATCTTTTCAGGTTTAGGTTGGCTTAATTGTTGCCCAGTCTTTTCTTTATCTCCCAGTGTATGTAAATTTTCAAAATTATTCATTGCACGTTGAATGGTTGACTTGCTCGACACATGATTAACACCAACAAAGTCACGTAACCTCCTCCGCGTATTCACAATTGAACAATTAATGTTTTAATAATTTCAACAGGTTGTTGCTGCGTTAGATGCTCGATAATAAATTGTTATCGACCACTCTCTACGCCTATCAAATGCGATCTGACAAATGTCGATCGAAACAAACTGGCGGCGAAACAAAATCGAGCTGGAATATAAAAAGTACCCACTTTTGTGAATTGTTTTGCTTACATTCGCGATGGTTTCTGACTTACGATAGAAGGAGCTTGACCTCGGGGTCTAAGAGTCGCGGCACAAATTGTTTCTAAAATTTCAATCTTTTTAAACTTTCTACGGGAATTTAGAAAAGGGGTTATATGAAATTAGTGACATGCTTGAATCCAAAGGGTCCGTCTCCTGGATCAAGGGTACCAAGTGTAAAGACCATTCATCTAATCGGATTCAAATTTTGCATAGAGATTTTATACCAGAATGAAAAGGTTTTCATAATATTTTTGAACGCCCTTTGGGTCTAGGGGCTTCCATACAATTTTTGGCAAAAATGTCTGTTTGTTCCGATGGGTTTCGGTGGTTCAGCCGCTCAACCGATCGTTATGAAATTCGTTATGAAATGTATAAGTTGCACGTCCAGAATCAACCTTATAATATTTTTAAAGGGAGGGGGATAGGGTTCTAGGGGCCCCGTCACAATATTTTGCTAAAATTTCAGTCTTTTTCAAACTTTTTCATTGGAATGAGTTTAGGAAAAAAGTGAGTTATATCGTCCCCTGAACCAAAGGGAACCTTCTAATAAGTTTTCACACCAGTTACACAATCGGATTCAAATTTTGCATAGGATTTATATACGAAAATGAGCAGGTTTTTCGTTATATTTTTAAAGCAGTCGACCTCCTTGATCTAGGTGCTCCCATACAATGTTTTCTCAAAAATGTTTGCAATTTGGAATCAGTGAACAGAACAGAATACTGTTGATAAATAACTTAATATTGTACGAAATGATTTGTGTTGATAACAATTATCAATTGAATCGATCCTTGGTTCATGTCTAATGGAATCTCTTTGAACATCGTTAAAATGCAAGCAATTATAATTTCCAACAGAAGTTTGCGAGTGATACACGATATTTTTATTAATGGTGTGAAGGTTAAGTTTTCGAATCATGTTAATAATCTGAGGATTTTCATAAATGACAGGTTACCTTGGGGTTCAGAAGTTGCTCATGTTTGTGGTAAGATCAATTCTACTTTGTATGGTTTGAATCTTCACAATAATATCTGTCCTAAAAATGTCTGAATTTTGCTAGTTAGATCATTAGTTATTCCCGCGCACTTTAGAGTTGTGATTGTACCTCAAGCGATATGTTAATAAGTTAATGTTCTCAGAAAATATGACCACATATGAGCTAAGTTTAAAGAATTTTTCGGTTGCACTATGATTCAATTCTTTAATTTTAGAGTATGAAATGGCATAGATCAAAAAACCCTAAATAGATTGTTATAAAAACGCGCTATAATTACACACGTCACTAAAGTAGTTGCATTCTAATTGATCGATCACTGATGAAAACGTTTTCCATTTGGGTAAAAATCAAATGAAATTGCATCTAATCCAAACGGTGATGGGATATTTTCCGCATCCATTTTGTGTACTAAATTAAATATTGTTATGAATTTCGGGCGTTCGATACGGATTCGTACTGGATTTAGCAAATAAAACATTCAGCGTTTAAGTTAAAAAATTTTTTTATACCGACACTTATAACTTCTTCAACTATTCACTATTGCACTTTTATTGCTCACTTTTACTTTTCGCACTGTACTGTTAAATGACAACTATTCGAGATTATTCCATTTACTGAATCGGTCGATGTATGCGTATTGCAATTGTAAACCGTTTTCCAGTTTCGAGCACTCACGTCATCAATTCCTCTGTCTTCCTCTATTTACGCTTAAGTAGCGCAGTATTTTCTAAGATAACTATCGTCGTCGTTTACAATTGCTTTTATTATGCCAGCATTCCTGTCCACTTAGAATGTCATTGTTAATATCAAATATTCAGTCAGTATTGGAGGAGTACTTGCTTCGTTAACATCGATGTATTTTAAGAGTCATAAACGCCCATTAAAATTACTGACTCCGACTAGGCTCAGACTCATGATCATTGGGATGAGAACACTTGGTGGTGTACACCTTAACCACTCGACCACCAAGCCTTATGTCTGTGTAGGTAGAGTAGTGTTACGAATCACTACCTTCACCTTAAATCTCTCTATCCTGAACAGACACATTTAATGCCGTATCACTTTAGTTTATCTCCTTCGACGACTTTCGGCTCAATTTTCTATGAACCTTTCTAATTGCGCTGTGCATCTTGAGATCTGTCATTCAATTAAGCATTTTTCGTCGAAGATTTTCTAAGTTGCATTTACGGCCTCTATCTATCTGGCTAATCCGTTCGTTGGGCCCATTAGCTTGGATGCTCTTCCATCGTATTCCCGGTCTCCGTTCCTCTAGCCAGTTTACACATTCTCTTTTTCGGAAATAAAGCTGCCCCGCCAAAAGATCATTCCATTCAATCTTGGGTGCAGTGACCTAACTCCCCACATCTGAAGCATATTCGCTTTATGTTAGTCCCCTCAACTCCTCTCTTGTTATTTCCATTATTTCCATAATATACGCCAATACTGCGTTCATATTTTAACCTCTAGTCCTGGTTCCCAAAATAAATTTCCGATGGTCGTCCTTGGCAGCACATCTGCATGTGCCAATTTGGTTATCTTTCTTTCTGCCATATATTAAGTCAAACTCATTCATGATCTGCTTATAACTCATTTCTGTTGCGAATTAAGCTCTCCAAAGTCCAGTTTTGCAAATAATAAATAAAATATGAGGGTGCTGGAGCGACGGATCAAACAGAAACATCAATATCAGTACAGCGTCCTGCACCCGAACAGCATAAATCAACATTTAATATGGGGCATATTATGGCAGCTCGGCTATACCATATGATGGAACTGCGAGCGGAACAAGGTGGACAATTTTCTGATCTATGTAAAGAACAACGCGATCTACGAGAGGAACCAGGTGAATTTCCTAAGCTCACACGTCAGAAAATTATGCAAAATACAACTCCAAAGGAAGAAGCCACTACGTGGGGAGAGCTTGCAAGATCTAAAAAGAGAGATAACGAAATCGGCCCATCAAGCTTACGGTAAGGCATTTTACAAATGGATTGATTGTACTAACAGTGGTCGCATTTATCAGTGCAATCAAGGATGACAATTTGAGAACCAACACTAGAGGTAAAATCATAACGTGTTGCGGGTGGATATGAAATATGAGGTAGTCAGGACAAGTTTAGTTATACTGATTCAGTAAAGTTGCGCATTTCAGTAAGGGCAGTAAGTCTTTGAGCGGGACGATGAGGAAAAACTCTTGTTTCAGTTAATGATCATGCATCTAGAAAACTAGGTTCCTCCAGTTTTAAGGATCATAATCTGCTGAAAGAGCTTTAAACTCATCCTGATATGATAGATCTAGGGCAGATTGATGATGTTGTTCGTTATAATTTGTTAACAGCGACAGGTGAATCGTTGGTATTAAAGGAGAATGTACCATTTTTCAGTAACGTTCGGAGAAATGCGATTGCTGCTACATTTCAGAAATTAATGGGGCAAGTTTTAAGAGGCCTACATTTTAAAATATGCCTGGTCTATTTGGATGACTTCATTGTACTAGGCAGCACATTTGAGGAATACGATAACAATCTTAAGCAAGTGAAGAAGTTATCTATTTGGGTCATATTGTCTCTTACAATGGTGTGCGAGGTAATCCGAAGAAGTTAATATCAGTAATGAATTGACTAGCACAAAAATATTAGTCAACTAAGAAGTTTCCTACATTATGTTCCTATTACCGACGTTTTTGTGTTAAATTAGGCAGATGTTGCACGAAGTCTTCGTCGCCTCACCGATAAAAGTTAACCATTTCAATAGAACATGGAACATCAAAAAACGTTTCAAGAATTAAAGAAGAAATTACGTAGCACACCTATTTTGGCGTATCTGCAGGCAGGTGAGATATTTACCTTGGATACAAATGCTAGCAATACGGGAATAGATACTGTGTTATCATATAATCAAGAGGGTAAAGAGCGGGTTCCGGCATATTTTAGTCGATCCCTCTCTAAAGCAGTTAAAAACTATTGTGTAACACGCAGAGAGCTGTTGGCTTTGGTAGATAATGTTAAAAATTTACACAAATAACGCACGGGCAAAAGTTTGTTCTTCGAGCGGATAATGCGGCTCTAAATATTTGATGCAGTTTAACGAACGCGAGAGGCAATTAGGTAGGTGGATGAAACAACTACAAGCTTACACTTTCAAATCTGAACACCATGTTAAACAATAATCTAGATAGAGTATCCAGAAGGCCCTGTGCAGTTTACTGTAAGCAATGCGTAAGACAGATACTAAAGAACTATTCCACAGTTATTGTACGAATCCAGTTTGAAACAGAAGATGGCTGGGGAAAGGAACATTTGCAAGAAGACCAGGAACCTCGAATGTTAACAGTTATTAAGCGCAGTGGCACTCGCTGAGGATAGACGACGGATTGTTAGTAAGAATCTGGGACTCGGTTAACGGCGAAAACAATAATCAGCAAATTGTGCAACGGATATGAGAAGTTCTACAAGAAATACACGATGGAAGATCTGTATCCCATTTGGAAATCAATAAGAATGTTAAATAAGATAAACCACCGATAACAACAACACGGATGCAGCACTTTGTGTTGCAAGTAAGGGGCCGAAACTCGGGCGGAAGAGGAATGCAGCAATAATGTGGGAGCACCATTTGAACGAATGCAATGGATATTGCTGGCTTATTTTCAGAAACAACGGTGTGTATTGATTACTACAGCAAGTAAATGGAAGCTTATCAGATTGTGAATCAAGAAGCCTGAACAGAAGCCGACTCATTTGTGAACTTCGTTATTTAGAAACTTCGAGTCACCCGTGTTCCAAGAACTGTGCAAAATTCTTATCATTAGGAACACTTGTTAGAGATTTTTAGGCGGGCACTGGAAGAATTTCTGCAGAAAGAAGTTAATGCCAATCAGCTATGATCGAGGTTCACCTCTGTTCATGTTCAGGTATCGCAATGCAGTGTAGTGCATGAAAAATTCACCGCAATGGTGTTGTTTGGCAGAAAGCCTCGCCTACCGTGATATTAACTTTGGGTTACCGGTAAATGAACCCATCGCACAGCATGATTCGCAGCCGACATAAAACGGAGAATGAACAGGATTCATAATTAAGTAAGAAACAATCTCGCAAAAGCCAGAGGTGGAATGAAAACGAAGAGAAGAGAAGAAGACGGAAGACAAGGAATATCACCGCATTATGAACAAGGTTGGCAAGGACTGTATAAAATCATGAATCGAATTAATGATGCTGTATATCGGCCCCAGCAGTAAGATGAAAGTTGTCCACATTGACAGGTTATGTATGTTCTGAATGAACGAAATTCTACTCACACAGATATAATTTTGTATGGTGGAGCTGTTAATATATTTATAAACCACTATGTGTTATCATCTCAACGGTCGCAAGGTTTTCTTGTATAAATCTATATGATAATGATTAACACTACAAAACCCATTACGTGGATGATCGCCTTTAAACTAAATTAGGTAGGTGATCTAAGATTTTTATTTCAACAGGGAATTCTCTATTACGAATTGAACGTAAGCTCGCATCTATTGACTTTTTTAAACTAAAACCTGTTATCATTTTCAAATGCAATATGGTCCTTGTTTTGGAAAAAATATTTTATACAGATTTAGGATAAATTTAATTTTCAATTTTACCAAATCAGCAAAATGCAATAGATGCATATGATTTAATCTAAATTTGAAAGAAAATTACGGAAAGGTTTCAATAAAATTGGAAAATTGTTAACTTGAAAAGAACGCTGACAAATAGGACAATGCATTAGTTCAAATAATGTAAACATTAATTATAAATTTATTACATTTTGAAACCGTCGGGTAATTGTACTTTCCACATGTTCCTTCAATTAGCGTCGGGATGATAAATTCAGCCAAATTTAAATAACCAACGTAAACATTTTGGTAATGGCGCAATCCGACCATCTCGAAAAACATTATGGACAGAACCAGAACATTGCACCAAAACATTTTCATGAAATATTTTTTTTTAATACAAAATTTGCATCTCTAATTGACCGATTTCATGTTAAAATTACTTGAGAATTCAATCGGTCGTCCATAACATGCAAGTCACTAATAAACCCTATATTAAGTGTGCAACCAAAACACTTTAGGACACGAACAAAAAAAATATTCTCATGTGATTTATTGATTTCATACCGTAGATAGTCATTATTACATGCCCCTTAAGCGCCGAGACGACAATTGTTTTTGTGGATGATCTTCAAAGTTCCTTAAGACATCAAAAAATCATGCACATAAAAATAAAAATGTAAAGTCTCGTATACATAAGACAAAAACCAATGTTCATTCATGAGATCTTTCAGACATCCACTATTATAAAAATTCAATGAATCAGTTTCTTATCTTGACAACAAAATCTTATAAACGTTCAATGAAAAAAAAAGAAAAACTTCTAAGATCAACATTTTGTGATAACACAGACGAGATCCAATATTAATGTTACATACAGTAGAAAAAAAGGAAATGATTATTTTGTATTTTCTGCGCTGCAAATTTGCATATCAATCTGTGTGGTGTTCACCGAACTGATTAATAAATTACTTTCGGATGTGCACCTTATCTATAGTTCTGCAAACGAAATCTCTTTTCTTGATTGATAGAAACTTTATTTTGATGTTCAATCAAATTGATTTATTTTTGTTAATAAAAACTCACGTTCCTATATAATTTTTGTATAGATTTCGATGATTTTGTTTTAATGAATGAATATTAAGGTAAATTAACTTAATAAATAAACGTAAGAAATAAAAATGTTTACCTTCTGAGATTAATCTTTCCCGTATTTCCCATGCAAATATCGTTGGATTCTCTCGTTTATACTGTTCAATTTTTGATACAACAGCGGGTGTCGCTACTTTTGGTTTGGATCCACCAATTAAACCGGGTGGTCGAAGTGTACCTGGAAATCAAATAATAGCAAGATATAAAAAATAAATTAACAATTAATGATTTCTATTCTAAACTATTCGGTTATAACGCTGGTCAGTCAATCGAAAAAAAAAAAATCGAAAACTTCGCGGAAGTTTAAAATATCGCGCGATGAGCTTTGTATATAAATTTAATAATAGTTACACATTTTTGGTTTTATATAATTAAAAATTAATTATTTTATTTTATTTTTATAACTTTATCCATGAATGAATTTGTTCAAGCCGATTTACATAACTATAATTTACGAGAATAGTTCATCCGTTTGTTTATATAGTTTGATGTAATTCAATCTTTTATTATTCGTAGAATAAAAAGTTAACATATCTATAGAGGTTTTTATGGTCCCCATCTAAAGGCGTGTGATGGACATTTTATATTATGGATATCTCAATTAGTTTTACGATTGTAAGTATTTTTAAATTGAAAGTGGTTTTATGTAATGGTATGCAGCAGCGTATTTAAAAACGATTTGTCATCAACCTTGGCGCCTTGCACTAAGAATCTTTATTCAGGCTTTGTAAACTCTTTGTAAAAGCGGCAATTACATAAAACTACCTAGCTATGGATAACATTAATATTAATATAAATAATTCGATTTAATAACTCAAACTTCTTCGGCACGATACGAACATTTCGGGAACTTAGATTCCAAGTGGTGTGTTCCAATTACCGAAATATATAAAAACATGAATATTATTGGGCCAATTTAGATGATTAAGGGTTCATCTAATACCATTCCTTCAAGAAAAGTTATTTCAGTAATTACGTGAATTTTGATGTCAAATCTCACAGAAACATGTCGTCAGGACGAGTGTGAAGTATTCCACGGACTCCACGGCTGTGTGTATGTCTGTGTGTTACACTGCTAAACCAAAATCTAATAAGAAAAATTAAGATTCTAATAGATAGTTTGAGTGATAATTTCACAATATGAGTATTTTTTTTATTTTTTATTCAAAATTACGTTATTAAAAAAAATTAGCTATACTATAAATTTGAAGTAATTAAAATACAAAATGATGAAAAATTAAATTTTCTAAATTATACAATAAAATAATAATTCGTAAAAATTAACAGAAATTCAGCATTAAGTAAACTTTATCTATTCGAATATCAAAGAAAGTGGCTTGTAGCTAAAAAACTGTCCAAGATACGTATGAATTTGTTTAGTTTTCCTAAAAGGTAGTGTAATAATCTATGCCCAGCATAAAATTGCATTTAAAATTTTTTTTTAATTTTTATTATGACGCATTCGAGTTTAATTCGAAAAGCTGAATCTAAAACTATAACTCACCATATGTCGGACAAATTGTAAAGCACGGGTTCTATTATGAAATTTTCGACAACGTCGGCCAATCTGACAACGTCGAAAATACGAATATCTATTCGATTGTATCGAAAATATAAAAATCTCAATAAAATTTTATTACGAACATTTTTTATAATTAAACTAATTAAATTTTAATATTTAAAATTATTTAATATTTTGTGTATTCGCAACGATAATCGACACCTTAACAGGTGTCGTAAATTTTCGACGTCAAAAAAAACGCGGTCGAAAATTTCTTAATAATTTTATTTTTTAATTATTATTTTTAATTATTATTATAATTATTTAGTACTTATTATCCCGGTAAAAACCGGTACATGCAGACAGTGTAAATGCATCAACAAATGCACAAATACGCGCAAGACGGATATAACCCGCCGAGCATTCCAAAACGAACAGTTCGTTAATTCGTTATCAACGAGCCATCAAGTTTGTTGTGGAAGCCAAGTGCACCCGCCCACACCATGCTGCACGTAAGCCATCCAGTAAATTAAATTAAAACTAATTAATAAATTAAATAAAATAATGAATAATTTAATTTTAATAAATAAATCATAAATTTATATGTTCCCGACGCCGGTTAAAAATGCGCGGTGATCATTTAAAATAATAGTTAGTGCTATAAAAATAATAATTGAGGGCGAACAAAAATAAATCCGCCGCACCAACCATTGGTGTTAATAAAATATTTTTGAGCACAAAGGACGGCGACCACAAAAATAACAACACAATATCGAAGCTGTAACACGGCTGCTATCAAAAAATATTTTTATTCTTTGTAAATAAAATATACTTTTTGTGTTTATATGCAACTTCCAAATTTCATTATCTAACGCGCTGACACGCATGGTACAATGAACAACACCACCTTGTTCATATTTGCTTTACTTTTGCGTCGGCATCGATCATGTAAATCCCATGATCCAGCAGCGCACATGGCGCAGTGAACATCGCCACCATATCAACTTTTGTCTTCTTGCGTGGATCATGTAACTCCCATCATCCAAGATTCAGCGACGCACATTGTGCATTGAATGACACAACCATGTCAACGGTCGCTCTCCTCTTGCAGATTGATGTTCTTTCAAAATCGTTTAGTTACAAAAAATCACCCACAGTGATCAACACCTCTATTTCAAAAGCTGCACTCGGATCTTCAGGGAGGGGTCTTTGGGGATTCGATTCAAAAACGAGAGTACTAGATTTGTATTTATCGTATTCCCAAAAATAAATTTTTTATTCAATCAGTTCGTCTTCATCAGCCGCAAAAGTAAAACATCACTTGTAAGCACCGCTGCACCCCACGATGCATACAAAGCCATTCGCCATTATATACGGCGGAGAAAAGTAAATTTTTTATTTAAATTAAATATAATTAATTACCTAAATAAATAATTGAATAAATAATTTATATTAATAAGTTAAATATTATAAATAATAAACTTAACAGCTCCTGCTCCGATTTCAGCAAAACTTAAAGTAATTCATCAATCGTTATTCGCCAATACATTTGTCTGGTGTAAAAGTGTGTTGTGGAACATTACTGTTTGTATATTTGTTCAAACACTCAACAAAAATGGTCTGATCAAAGACAGCTCCATCTTGGGTTATAGAAGAATCAGAGATCTATATGTCAACGCTTTGCAAATGACGGATTATTAGCAATAGACGTTGCCGGTATTATCGTTGAGACTGAGCGCGAAAGATATATGCGCGATGGGTGCTGAGCGTGCTCATCGTTCAGCAAAAGTTAGAAAGAGTTGATGTTTCTCAACACGATTTGAATATGTGTACGTATAAATGGAATGAGTTTTTGCGCCGTAACAGTTGATGGCACATGTAAACATCACTACACACCAAAGAACAATGAATAGCAGTGGATCGAAGCATCTGAGAACGAGCAATCGGCTGACAAGATAAAAAGGCAACTATTTTTTGGGAGGGGCATGGTATAATTCATATTGACTATCTGGTACATGGAAAAACAATCACATCGCAATCAAGTTTCATCAGGACAATGGACCGGCTTACAAAGCAATTAAGGAAATGGCCGAATTGAACTATAAATTGCTTCTCCATTCCCCGTATTCTCCAGATTTAGCACCTTGCGATTATTATTTGTTCCCATAAGCTTGAACACGTGATAGCTGGCTAAAGATTTTACTCAAATGAAAATGTTATTTCCGAAATAATTGCTTATTTTGTGGTACTGAGCGCCGAGTACTATAAAAAGGCATCGAGCTATTAGAAACTCGTTGGAACAAGTGTATCGAGTTGGAAAGAAACTATGTTGAAAAATAAATCTGAATTTTCTCAAAATGATACTCTTTTTTACTCAGGCCGGACTCGTGCTGTATTCCAGAGATTTTACTACATTTTACTACAAACATTACTTATATGTACGAGTAACTAAAATAAAAATTAAAATTTTAGTTGATAAATCACGAAGAAAAAAATATTCTAATAACATAATCTTAAATTTTATCCAACTGTACTTGTACTAAAATAGTCGGGATGCAAACTTGATATAGTCCAAACTGATATAGTCCTTGAATTGATATAGTCCAGCTATAGTATTTGAATTTCATATGAGTTAACAAAACCATAGATGTTTCCAGAGATTTAAAAAAATACCGAATCAAATTAGAAATTTTCTACTTTTAATGCAAATAAGAATTGATGTTCTTCAGTAGAACTTGAAAATAAAAATCGTAGCACTAAACTTGAAGCCTGCGTCGTTAGAACTAGATGAGTTTAGTTAGGTGACTTAATGGCCTACTTCACGTATTAGCGAGATGCGAATCACAATCTCTAGAAATGGCTATCAAAAGTCAGCATAAAATAACAAAACGCTCAAAAATGATACAAATTCTGAAAATTGTGCATTGCTAGCACTAAAGGTTTTTAGTTAGATGACTTAATGTCGAACTACATCTGCCAGACCTGAGTGGCCGATAATCGCCATCCAAAGTTGAGTAAAAATGATACCAATACTTCTAGAAGATTAACATCTGTACTAAACAAACCGGAAGTCATACATTATTAGCACTAGGTGATTATAATTAGGTGACTCAATGACAAACTTCATTTACCAACCAGAACTGAGTCACAATCTCCACTTATGGCCGATATTGAACATTAAAATTAGAGCTTAAATGACATCAGTACACCTAGAATATTAAAATTCTTTGCAAAAAACCCAAAGTTGTACATTATTAGCACTATAGGTGCTTGTTTTAGTCAGGTGAATCAATGACCAAATTCTTGTACTAACAAGGCCTAAATCAAGATGTCCGGGAATGGCCGATAATGACCATACAAATTTGAGTTCAAATGATATCCATACGCCTAGATGATCAAAATTCGTAGCAAAAACACAAAGTCGTGCATTATTACCACTACCAACCAACTTTAATTAGTAGCCATTACTGAGTCACGATCTCCGAGAGTGACCGAAAATGGTAGCAAAAACGGCATCAGTCCACCTAGAAGATTAGAATTCGTAGTACTCAGATTTGAATTACTATTTCCGGGAATGGCCGATAATCGCCATCCATACTGGAGTTAGAATGATATCAGTACACATGGAAGATTAATATTCGTAGCAAAAACACCTTAAGTCATGCATTATTAGCACTAAGTGTTTTTAGTTAGGTGATTTATGACCAACTTCATGTACTAGCCAGACCTGAATTCGATTTCCTGGAGTGGCCGATACTAGTACATGAAAGCTATTACGTTGTAGTACATTACTCTTTGAGTCACCTAACTAATACTATCTAATGCTAATAATGCACGACTTCGGGTTTTATGGCACGAATTTTATACATCTAGGTGTTTAGAAGTTATTTTTGCTCAAATTTGGATGGCTATTATCGGGCATTCCTGGAGGTACTTATTTAGATCTTGCTAGTACATCAAGTTGGTCATTGAGTCACCTAGCTAAAACCACCTAGAGCTAACAATACACGACTTCAGATTTTCCGCTTGGAATTTTTATTGTTAGATATATTGATATTATTTTAACTCAAATTTTGATGGCCATAATTGTACCTTCCCGGAGATCTTGATTCAGGTCTAACTTCAGAATTTTTGCTACGAATTTTGTTCTTCGGTCATTCCTGGAGATCGTGATTTATATATGGCTAGTACATGAAGTTGGTCATTGAGCAACATGCTTTAACAGAAATCTCCTTATTCAATCACAAAACATAGCTGAGTTTGTTTATGAAATTGTATTTTAGAAAATAATCTAAATATTTTATTAAATTGAGATTTAAGCCATTTTTTAAAAAGAACTTAATCTTATAAGATTGTACTAAAACTGCCAATTAGAATTATATTTTTTATATTCGAATTTAGTGTAACAGTGCACTCACGCAAGGATAAAGGTTGCGACATCTTTTGGTTCGTTTTTGAACTAGTGGTTATTTCGCCGCTCATAGCTCTAATTAATGTTCTCTGTCAGGTGATAGAAATTCAGTATTATATCTCCGGTACACGAAATGAGTCGATATACCTGAAACCGGCATCGTTCACAATAATTGCACATCAACGATAGGACTTATACACAAAGACCTGAGTTTGAAGGCCTAAAAAATCTAATTGGTTTAAAAATTAAAAGCAGTTGATCTACAAAGTTCATTTTTACTTTGGCGGTTATGGGAACAAGCAAAATAGCCTTATTTGGGGCGCAGAAAAGCCACACGTAGCAATTGAGAAGCCAATACACACAAAAACTATTTGGTGTGGAAAATGGTCTAAAGGCACCAACAGTCAATGGCAACCGTTATCGTGCCATGTTAACTGACATTTTATTCCCAACGATTAAAGCCAAAGACTTGCCTGATATTTGGATTAAAAAGTACGACGCTACTGATCGAAAATCGCATTATTAAACGACATGGCGACGTCAAGTGTCCGTTGGACAAATGTTATGCTAATCATCCTGAGACGATTGAGGATTTGAAAGACTCAATTAAAGTGACGATTAGTGAAATAGAGGCTCAAACGATTGAAAATGTACTGAAACGTTAGGTAGACAGTTTTAAATGGACTAAAAGTTGGCCCACCCCGTATATGAAATATCTGAATAAATCACACCCGTACTCGGGGCGGGTTTCAAATAGTCTGGTTCACCTGCAGCTACGAACCACTTTAGAAAATAGCAAAGAGTTTGAAATTTTACCAAGTTATCATCAATCACACCGACTACCGCTATTATGGCATGTTCCAGAATAATATAATTCGTTCAAAATTTTTAAGTGAAGAAATATAACTTAAACCCATATTTCCAGACTATCATATACTATTTGAAGAATGGTGGCCAATTTTAAACTCTGAAACTATTCACAGTTATTGATAGTTAAAATTTGTCGGAAAAGGCGTGCACGGATGGAGAATCGTGATAATTGAAATTAATAAAAATAAAATTAGTTTTTAATGCAACCTTTGTTGAAATTCATCGCGTTATTTTTTTAATATAAAGCTTTCTACTCCCACCTCGGTAAATCCGGCGACTATTTTCCCCCATTTCATTCAACGCAGTCTCGATAATCTGGTCAAAATTCTAGTAACTCTAGTGATTCTACATGCAAAGCCCAATTATCAATCACTCGACTATTTCATATGAAACTTCGGGTATTCGGGTACTCGAAAATACAATTTTATCGAGACTAAAAACATTGCCTGTGAAGCAAAAAATTGGCAACTAAATAATTTCTCTGTCTTCTAGTAGAGAAATATTAAAATATTTTAAAATTACGAAGTTTGATGTAAAAGACTAAATCGAAACTTGAACTATTCAATTCTAGATTTACTTTATATAATTTGAATTCTTAACAATATCCTAATTGCCGTCTCTGCTATTACTAACCGAGCGTGAACAGTGCTCTTAATCTTGAAATTAATTTTGGTGGACATGAAAAAGTTCAAGATATATCAAAATTAATAAAATAAGATAGAGAGCCTAATGTACCTCTTTTTCATAGTCACTGCATAAACCTACCGATGATTTTTATATCATACAGTTTTAAACTAGATACTGGAGTTCAGTCCAAACTGTCAAAAAATTAGCAGTTCGACCGGACCATAGATCTTTATACTGTCGCTATACAGATTCAAGACGGTGCAACTTGGTCGGTATAGTGGTGAATATGGCCTGGTTGTGAAATTTATATAAAATTACAGTGACTCCTAATCAAGTTGAAAGCGCCAAATACGCGATAACAAATTAATTCTAGTAATCGAGAATGACGCAAACCGACACACACACAATTTATTTTATCAATCAAGTAACCCCAAATAATTAGTTTAACAAAAAGCTACCATTAAATGATTAATAAACGCCTTATAATTAATGATTTCTTGAATTTTTTTTTTTGCTATTGTGTCTCAACACGAATAGTATTTTCTATTCAGACATCTATAAAAAATTGATAGGAATACAATAGACACAACAAAAAACTATATCTAACCAGCATGGAAAATTAATAAACAGAAGTCTAAAGCCGTTTACTTTTGCTTTTATCAGCGATAATAAATCGAACAATAGCATAATGAATATGCTACTTTATTATTAGCGCGATTATGAAATTGCTAGAATATTTTTTATGTAATAGTATAAATTTACTACTATGCGGGGTCCTGCTAATTTGTTTTGGGTCATCTAACTCTGACCATACGCATGCAATATACATTTTACCGCTTTATTCAATAAAATCTTCTTTTCAACGTGACCATTAAAATTAAAACATATGAACTCTAAATCGATCTTTCAAAATCTTAATCGTACATATTTCAAATTTTATGATCAATTTTTATGCTGCTCAAAACAAATACATCTACACAATCATAATAATAACGGGTGATTTTTTAAGAGCTTGAGAACTTTTTTTTAAAAAAAAACGCATAAAATTTGCAAAATCTCATCGGTTCTTTATTTGAAACGTTAGATTGGTCCATGACATTTACTTTTTGAAGATAATTTCATTTAAATGTTGACCGCGGCTGCGTCTTAGGTGGTCCATTCGGAAAGTCCAATTTTGGGCAACTTTTTCGAGCATTTCGGCCGGAATAGCCCGAATTTCTTCGGAAATGTTGTCTTCCAAAACTGGAATAGTTGCTGGCTTATTTCTGTAGACTTTAGACTTGACGTAGCCCCACAAAAAATAGTCTAAAGGCGTCAAATCGCATGATCTTGGTGCCCAACTTACCGGGCCATTTCTTGAGATGAATTGTTCTCCGAAGTTTTCCCTCAAAATGGCCATAGAATCGCGAGCTGTGTGGCATGTAGCGCCATCTTGTTGAAACCACATGTCAACTAAGTTCAGTTCTTCCATTTTTGGCAACAAAAAGTTTGTTAGCATCGAACGATAGCGATCGCCATTCACCGTAACGTTGCGTCCAACAGCATCTTTGAAAAAATACGGTCCAATGATTCCACCAGCGTACAAACCACACCAAACAGTGCATTTTTCGGGATGCATGGGCAGTTCTTGAACGGCTTCTGGTTGCTCTTCACTCCAAATGCGGCAATTTTGCTTATTTACGTAGCCATTCAACCAGAAATGAGCCTCATCGCTGAACAAAATTTGTCGATAAAAAAGCGGATTTTCTGCCAACTTTTCTAGGGCCCATTCACTGAAAATTCGACGTTGTGGCAGATCGTTCGGCTTCAGTTCTTGCAGGAGCTGTATTTTATACGGTTTTACACCAAGACCTTTGCGTAAAATCTTCCATGTCGTCGAATAACACAAACCCAATTGCTGCGAACGGCGACGAATCGACATTTCACGGTCTTCAGCAACACTCTCAGAAACAGACGCAATATTCTCTTCTGTACGCACTGTACGCATTCGTGTGGTTGGTTTAATGTCCAATAAAGTAAACTGAGTGCGAAACTTGGTCACAATCGCATTAATTGTTTGCTCACTTGGTCGATTATGTAGACCATAAATCGGACGTAAATCGCGAAACACTTTTCGAACCGAACACTGATTTTTGTAATATAATTCAATTATTTGCAAGCGTTGCTCGTTAGTAAGTCTATTCATTATGAAATGTCAAAGCATACTGAGCATCTTTCTCTTTGACACCTTGTCTGAAATCCCGCGTGATCTGTCAAATACTAATGCATGAAAATCCTAACCACAAAAAAATCACCCTTTATTATGTTGTATTAAT
The DNA here is from genome assembly GCA_963691935.1 of Nephrotoma guestfalica. Lineage (NCBI taxonomy): Eukaryota > Metazoa > Arthropoda > Insecta > Diptera > Tipulidae > Nephrotoma > Nephrotoma guestfalica. Next base: position 295,987,484 of record OY829914.1, on the reverse strand, counting down.
CAGGCGAGAAATACTTTTTTTTAATTTTTTTTTGTTTCAGTTTCATAAATTTGTAAGTCAATAACGCGATTTCTTAAGTTTTATAATGACAGGTTTTTATTTGCAGGATCGTTTTCTTTCTACTTTGGTTAATTTCATTGAAACGAAGAGATACTCGCTCGTACCATGTAATATATCTAAAAGAGCCAGTTATAAATTTATAGCTTATTCCTGTGAAAATAAATTTTTATGACATTGTTTTGTATCATAAAATAATTATAAACATAAAATTTGTATTGATGAGCTTTTAAATAAAAAAAAAATTGGAATGATCTTGAGATAAATTTATACAAAGTCAATAAAATGTTGCAGAAATGGTTTTATCACAACATATGATGTGGGGGCAATAAATTCTGTTAATTGTAAATTTTTATAAAGATATACATACATAATCATTTTATATGAACCCGCAATCACTGCGGTGTGGTGTATAATGTGTGCAGTGTAGTAAAAATAGCATCGGATACAATGACCTGCGAACTTACAACTCCATATAAAACGCTAAAATATTATTTGTTGATTTCTAATCAATTCGCAATAATCTTGTTTGCGGAAATTGCGAAACCTGGAAGCTATTAGAACTCAACAAGTCTATATGGAAAAACATCTGCAATCAACGTAAAACATTCATCCACCTTTCATGAAGAAACAGATATACCTACCAAATACCTATAATTTAGTATTTAAAATGTTAACAGATTATATAGCGCATATCCACGTAACTAACCACTATTGAATGAACAAGCCTAGAAGATTTGTAATTTTTATTTTATTTATTAGCCCCAGTTGCGTCTAATCTGATCGAATAAAAAATAGCAACATGTATAAAAAACACAAAAAGGACACGACCACCCATGTTCCAAACACCATATACAAACTTTACATGTTGCTTTTAATAATCCCAGCGGCTAAACAACGAATATATCATTTTGGTGCTGCGTAAAATTGGGTGGTTTCACAAATGTCATCAAACCGATCCGATTATTTATTTCAAATTGTTCTACAGTAAATATATAAAAATTCAATTTTTAAACCCTTTGGCTATTGATAATTTAACGTAACAACAAAAAAATAAACCATAAAATTAATGCCAAGTTTAAACGGAGGGTGGAACGTACAAATTATTGATTTTATTTCAAAATGATTTATTTATGAAATGGATTGTTATAGAATGCATGCTCGAATAAACAAATAAAATCAATTTACTTGAGTGTCGCGACAGTGTCACGATAGTTCCTAGTAATGGAATTTCTACACGCACAAGATTGAATTGAATGTTAAATTGCTCATAACCAATCAATGCACACAACATACTAATATTGTAGAGCAACCAACCGTGCATATCTGTCCATACTCGAGAATGTCGGTTTACCTTTATTATAGGTATGTACTCGTATATAGGAAATTGGTCTACGGAACCCCTCTCGAATCGCGTATATGTGAAGCATAATTAACATATGTTTTGTACATAAAGTTATTGTCTTCCAAATGCATTGCATTTTTTTTTTGTTAATAATTGCATGGAAATTTTTGTACTTAGCGGTAACAGCAAAAAAGTCAACTCCAAAGAATGCATAATTACATGTGAGTGGATAATAAAATTTATTTTTATTGAAATTAAATGGTTTTTGGATTTTTGTGTTGTTTTAATTTTTTTTTGTTGCTTGTTAATGGGTATAATGTTTTTATGCATATTTCGAAAATTATTTCCGTTTTGGTTACGTGCATCGTCGTATGAAAATCAAGTTGGAAATGATTAATAACCGTATGTGGTACATGTATTCGATTTGTAAGTGGTTACTCTTTTGTATCTATATAATGTTATTTGAAGAGAGGTGGTGCCTAATATTAAATAACGTAGAGGGTTTTATGTTTTTAGTCCTTGTAGGTTTATTTTAGGGGAGCAAAGTCCTAGATTCATAACGCTTCGCGGTGCTGCCTGCGTAAATCTAAATGAATACCACATCCGCGTCTGTTCATCAGGTTAGGGACAGCTAGAATGTATGTCTTCGGCCTTGTTCTTGAAATCGCTGAAAATTTGCCCAATCGGAATATAATTTGCTTTAGAATTCTCTATATTATTCGAATGTTTCGCGGCTACTTTAATCATTTTTCAAATTTGTTTTGAAGTTTACTAATATTTGTTTCCCCCAATATTTGAATAACTCCGAATCGATTTACCCAGTCGGAATTTTTCCCTTAGTAGGGTGAACAATTAAGAAACAAAATTTTAAAAAATGGTCAAAGTAACCGGCGAAAACATTCTAATAATAGCCGTGTTTTTTGATGCTTGATCTGATCCGGTTCAGTTCATGTTTCAAGAAACAAAACAGCGGCGCTTACTAGATTTTATTTCAAAATTTATGATCTAAAACAAAATTTGGAGTAGTTTGGGTGTTATGAAACACGGCAAATATACAGAATTCTAAAGCAAATTATTGGGGAAATTTCCACCGATTTCAAGAACAAGGCCCTTGTCTTGTAGCAAGCCTCTCACTATGTAAACATGTATCATGTATGTGACTCTCACAAAAATATCAAGTTGTGAACCCTATACCATACATAGACATCGGCTTAATTTATCGAATTCATCACAACCTCGAAACGATAACGACCTCGAAAAATGTACACGGACAACACGATAAAAATGGAAACATGAAGCTGTTTAAGATCTAGAGATCTTCAGAACATTTCGAACCCGGCGGAAATTTACACATTAGAAGAACTTGCACTACAATGAACTTAGATCGTCTGTACAGCAGTATATTTTCGACTTATGTCCGAATATGTGGATGATTGTCAATGCTCATGCACCACCTGAAGACAAATCAGATTATGCCAAACATTTATTCTTTGTTGAGCTGGAAGACAATATGAGTTACCCGTTCCATGATCTCAAAATTATCGTAGATTTATTGACGGAACACCACATATTGGTCCGTACAGGTTACAGAAGTACATAATTGATCTCGTTATAATCTCGAAGAGACATTCCACCAGCATAACTTATGTTAGATCTTATAGAGGCGCCGACTTAGACAGTGGTCATAAGCTTGTTCTGTTCAAATATAATTGGATAAATTTTCATCCAAATTTAACATACAAGCAAAGAATACCGTGAGCTGGAATATCGATGTACTAAAAAATGAAGACTCCATACCGCAGCATAAAATGATATTGGAAGAAAACGACTCACACAGAATCTCTCCGCACTAAAAAAGATACGACCAAATACCTCCGGAAAAAGAAACACGAAGATATGGGGACCTATATCGAAAATATCAGCTTCCAAGCGGAAAACGGAAACTCAAGAATCTCTTGCCAATGCCAGAAACCTTATAGAGAACTTCCATCCAAGACCCACAGTCATCAGAGACACGAATGGATAGTTGAGAACAAACGTGGCTGATTTTCTCTCAGTTAATTCCACTTTTTAACTCTACTAAATTGGGACGACGATGTGACCCCTGTTTGAGCTACTGCCCTCCGGGCGAGGAGGTACTCGTTCCGTATCCCACAGTAGAGGAACTAGATGCAGTTATTAGTAAATTAAAAAATGAAAGGCACCCGGCCTTGACGAAATTTCCGCAGAATTATTAAAACACGAGCTACTCTTGTATTTAATCTATAACAACTTATGGTTGCGATCTAGGACCAGGAGGTGCTTCCCGAGGATTCAAAAACTACACTCACATGTCTGCTTCATAAAAAGGCGACCGTCTCAAATGTGAAAATTACCGCCTACAAAGTACTTTCTACAATTGTAGTGGAAGGGACTGTGTCAGATCCTGAGAAACGCTTGCATCTATGCTGTTCAATCTGGCGTTGGAGTACGTGGTAAGAAAAAACTGTATTGAAGCGCCGCCATGCATACCAAATAAGTCAAACCAAATTCTTCGATATGTAGATGATATCGTGCTTCTTGGCCGGAGGCCTAATGATGTAAATGATAATTTAATACCGCTTATCCTCCACCCAAATTGACTGAATCTGAAAGTAAACAGTAACTAAATATCTATCAACACCTAGGAGCATTTATACGATAAATCTCGGAACAGACGACCATAATTTTGATAATGTGGGAGACTTCAAATATCTACGGTCAGTTATAACATCAACGAATGATGCCCAGGCAGATATTAAAGCTCTTATAGCAGCTGGATATCTTTGTCAGTCGTGTAAGGTTGGTAACTTTGGAAGCAAATTTTAACCTTGACCATTAACGATTGTAGAATATTATCTAGCTTTGAAAGGAGGGTCATTCGATCAATTTATGGCCAAGTAAAGATTGTGAACAACGAATATCGGATTCGAAAAAATTTCGAAATCAAACGTCTCCTTGGAGATTGTGACGTTTTCGGGTTCATTAGATCGAACCCAGTTAGACGGCTGGGCGACGTTGAATAATTCTCATTACAATGAATGAAAAGAAAAGTGTTTTATCAATAACCAGTCGGCGTATGTCGCAGGGGTAGACCTAGTCTACGATGTCACTGTCAGATAAGATCTCCGAGCAATAAGATGTCGAAACTGGAGAGAGTGTGCAATGAACCGACATAGTTGCAGGACCACTGTGCAGTGCTTTACGGTTGATGCTCAGTTTGAAAATCAGCTGCCTTAACCTTGAAAATCGAGCTACCCTTTTAAAACTTTTTTTCGTATATTCTGTAATTCTTATATGTGCCTTAATAAACACCATAGTTATAACTATAAAACTTCGGCCTACAAGACCAAGTTTTTGAAATAATAATGAATATGATAAAAATGGATTAGTCCAAACCCATTTTTCTCAACGTTTTGAATGCGCTTGTGCGTTTTGAATATTTTGCTTATATTTTTAATCCGGAGAATTAAAACGTTTTTGGGATCAGTATTTGAAAGGACTCGATACCTGTCATAGGAAGTCACCCAAATAACACGCAATACCTCGATATCGCTTTTCATTATTCCCGTGTACACGTGTTATATAGCGCGTCCCGCAACTGACTGACAGCGAACTGGGAAATTATTACCTCCTAGCGGAAACTGACAATAAACAGCTTCAAAGAAAAAAAATGTGTTAGTGGAGAAGATACCAGAGGATCTTAAATTAAATTAAAACTTATGACTCTTATTTTTCTAAGTAAACGTAAGTAATTTTTTTTTTGTATACTTGATGTTTTATGTGAACCTCCTAATGATAGGCCCGCCCTATTTTAATAAGGAAATTGTGTAGTTACTGCATTCAGTTCACTTTGGCGGTTGTGACATTATCAACTTAGATTTCCGTTGCTCCCGAGTAACCTAGCGCTGCTGTTAAATCGCCGATTGAAACTTAGTGCACAGGATTTTTAATTTCGATATCATGCGTTGGAGTTTATTCTCTTTTCCACCGTATAAAGCAAGTGATTCGGATGAAATTTTCCAATTTTTTATACAATTCTGATTACGTCCAAAGGGTTAATGACTAATGGTTATAATTCGAAATAATTAAACAAATGATTTTTTAGAGCCGAAGCCGATTTTTTTTGCTCGTACCGAGTGTGGTGCTGTTTGACTGACTCAAAGTCAGAATTAAATAAAGTAAGGTTAGATATATTAGAGCAACAGTTTTCGTTAGGTACGTAGTAGTTTAGAGTTTGATGCGGATAAATAAAAAAATAATAAAATAGTATTGGTTAAGTAAAGAAGTTTTTAAATTCGTCTGTATTAATTAATTTAATTTAAGATTTTTTCGGTTTTTCAGATAAAATATTATTTGTAATGACATTCTACAATATTTACGATTTTTTTAAGTCAGTGATAACAAAGAGGCCATTTACTCACAAAATATCTACCACAAAATGTAGAAAAAGTCACTCCCCCATTTTTAACCCCAGCGTACTTGTGTAAAGATACACAACCCTTACAAAAATTAGAACTTTCTTAAGTTTCTTCTTTGGCAGTTTGGTTTCTGATGGTTACTGATAAAAAGTTGGTCTACTCATCAGGTTGCAACGACTAAACTGCAAAAATTCAACTCTTGCTTTGTACCTACGGTAAAACACAAGAACTTATCGATTTGGCGAATTATATTACCAAATCAAACAACCTCTGGAAATTCTCATTAGTACGAAACCAAACTGCAAGGAAGTTATCATTTTTGAAAGGGGTGTGTATTTTTACCCAAGTACCCTGGGGTTAAAAAGGGGGGAGGAGTGCATTTTTCTTCTTTCTGTGGTAGATATATTGTGAGTAAATGGCCTCTATGTTTTTACAGACTTAGAAAAAGTCGTAAATATTGTAGAATGTCATTAAAAATAATATTTTGTCTGAAAAGCCGAAAATATCTTAAAATAGAATAAATTAATTTAAAACAATATATTGGTAGGAATTTGCATTTTCATGAAAAAATTTACCGCAAAAGTTAGGAAGTTCAAAATAACGCTTCAGTTTCTCATAATCTTAGCCCCTACCAATGGTAAGCGAATAACAGTTCGTTAAAATAACGAAAAGTTATATTAAGTGTTAGCAGATATAACATTTGTTGGTATGGTTGCGAAGTGTGCAGGGCGCTCTATTATACCACGGAGGTCGCGATAGAGTATAATTTGTTGAATAAAAGGAACCGGTTGTGCAAAACATTCTAAGATAACAGTGTAAAATTCAGCAGTTTGGTATATTCGGGTTTACGGAATTAACACTGACTGTTATGCTCTTAACAAAATCTTGTTTAGATTGTTGGACGTAAGGCTCGATGGTCTAGATGGTAGGAGTTGATCAGTTTTTGTAGCTATCGTGTTATTGCCATCGGATGAAAAAACCTAGTTGCATTTGTTAGTCACCAAACTCATGACGTCGAACAGCCATTTCGCACATCCACGAACTCCTGTAAGTACCTTGCTTTGCGTACGTAACTTTCATAACAACCACTTTTAGTTAATTATTTTATTTTCCCGGCGGGAACTTCGTTTTTCAATTTCTTCATTTCTCAAATATTACGTCTTGAGATAAACTACTCCATCTGCAGCTTAAACATTTAAATACATTTTGTATCGTAGTGTCGTTTCTAACAATTAACAAAAATAAATATGTAAGTAAAAAATAAATAATGCTTTTTTCCTTATGAGAATTGCAAAAGGCACACCGTCCTATAACACTATCTATGTTTCCAACAGCTATCTTGTTTTGTTGATACTGCACTTCCATTTAAACATTACTGGTAATAAAAGATTGAATTAATCAATTTGAAAGAAACTGGCAGCATAAATTTACACCATACGATCATCAAATCATAGATTAGAACTACTAATAGTAGAACTTATTCAGTACATTTCTGGAGTATGAGTGGTTTAATTTTAACAGCCAATAATAAGACTTCGCATAGTTTGAAGAAAAACGTCACTATTATCGGTTGATTTCTATAGGCATAATAACCTTTCACTGGCCTAGGTTTGATTTCCAAATAGATTGTACGCGATACATTTTATGAGTAAAATTCGATCATTGAGTCCGTTGAGTGGCACACGTTGGATGGCCAATAACAGAACAGCATAGAGTATGTACTATAATTCCCTTATATATACCGGGTGATTTTTTTAAGCTGAAACTTTCAAATATCTCGGAAAATAAGGACTCTACGAAAAAAATGTCCATTATCAAAATTTAATCATTCCGGGTGGGACATACATTAGTGCTAAAATTAGTACCTCTTGCTGTAAGTTGGGCGAGGGATAACTTTGAAATTAAAATAGGAACTCCTATTTTTATTGCAGATTCAGATTCTACGGCTTAAAGTACGTAGGATTTCTTTAAAACATTTTTTTCGATTCATGATAGATGGCGCTGTAATAAAAATATTTTTTTTGTTTCGATTTTTCTTACTGAGAACCTATGCATACGATTCTGGAATACGTTTGAATTAAAATTAACTATTATCGTAACCCAGGAACATGCGATTAAATCTGCTTTCAAATAAGTAATTTAGTTTTAAAAATATCGATTCAGTTCGAAGATTATTTCGAAACCAAATTGAAGAATTTAACTGTACAAGAAAAAATTGAAATGGTCCTGGTTTATGGAGAAGTTGGCCTTAGTCTTGATAATGCTGTCACTCTCTACGCTTCGCGTTTTCCGAATAGGATTCGGTCACGTGCTTTATTTTACCGGACTGTTGAACAATTTACTACTGATGAAAGTGTTTAATCGAAAACAAGGACTCATAGAGCAACAGTCACTGAGGAACGTAATGAAATTGCTGTATTAGCAGCAGTAACTAATAATCCTCAGACTATTACACGAAAAATAGCTAGCGATTCTGGAATGTCCCAAACCAGTATTTGGACAATTTTATAACGTCATAAGTATCATCCGTATCATGTGTCTTTACACCAAGATCTTCATGGTGTTGATTTCCAAAATCGGGTAACTTTTTGTCAGTGGGCACGTGAACAAATACAGCAAAATCCCAATTTTTTTCGCTACGTATTTTTCTCCGACGAGTCTTCTTTTACAAACCATGGAACGGTTAATCGAAACAACATGCATTACTGGAGTGTTGAGAATCCGTACTGGCTTCGCCCAGATGAACATCAGCGCCCTTGGACTGTCAACGTGTGATGTGGAATAATTGGCAACAAACTGATCGGCCCCCACATTATTGAAGAACAAATACAGCAAAATCCCAATTTTTTTCGCTACGTATTTTTCTCCGACGAGTCTTCTTTTACAAATCATGGAACGGTTAATCGAAACAACATGCATTACTGGAGTGTTGAGAATCCGTACTGGCTTCGCCCAGATGAACATCAGCGCCCTTGGACTGTCAACGTGTGATGTGGAATAATTGGCAACAAACTGATCGGCCCCCACATTATTGAAGGCAACTTGAATCGTCAAATGTACCGAGACATTGTGAAAAATGAACTGCCAACATTATTTGAAGCTTAGAATTGCGACAGCACATGTGGTTTCAACATGATGGTTGTTCAGCACACTATTCGTCTGTAGCACGTGAAGAACTTGATCGTGATTTCAATGGTCGCTGAATCGGTAGAGCTGGTTTGGTAAAGTGGCCTGCCAGATCACCAGAGTATTGATTTTGTCCCGTGAATACGTACACAGTGGATAACACACAATTATGTCTTTGTATTTGTATTTTTCTTTTGTTCGTATTTATGGTATTTTTATGATGGACAGTACCAAAATAACGCGATCCGGGCAAATCGGTTTAACTGTTATTGTGTTTATATCCTTTTCTCAACACATTTCATGTGCTCTTGAGCTGTGGAGTGTCATTATTTAATATTCTAATAAATTTTATATTTAATATTTTGTTTTATCATAAATTAATTTGTATTAATAAAATTTTATAAATAAATTTATTTTAAATTTCATAAATATACAAAAAATCGAAAATACATACAAATTCAAAAATTAACACTGTCTTGAAAACAACACAAAAATATGACGCTTACAATGGTCAATATGAATAAACAAAAACAATGACACGTGACAAGCATGTGCAGTAAAGCAAAACAAACATACGCGCGTCACTAACACAAACACAAATACTACTACTATATCTCTCCGGTTACACTCATTTCGTTTAACACATTTTGGGTCAAAATCGATATTTTGTCCCAAAATGTGTGAAACGAAAAATCGATCGATGGGACGATGGGACCCATGTAAATCAAGCACCATGATACGTGAAAGGCAAGGGAAATCACGTTAATCAAGCACCCCGAAGAAAACAGAAAACTGCTACGTCCAAGTAGTTTATTCACCAGCCAATTACATTTTTACAGGTAACAATTTCCCAGTTATTCAGGTATTTTTAAAACAAAATACAAAAAAAATCATTTATTTGAAAGCAGATTTAATCGCATGTTCTTGGGTTACGATAATGGTAGTTTCTTGACAAGTCATTTTTGTTGTGTTCTGAAGTCATTTTTCAGTAATAATTTGTTTTAAAATAATTTGTTTAAGACTAATTTCGAGTATTTACATTGAAAACGTGTTAATTTTAATTCGTATGCATACGTTCTCAGTAGGAAAAATCGAGAAAATTTAACATCTTTATTACAACGCCATCTATCATGAATAGAGTCCTTATTTTCCGAGATATTTGAAAGTTTCGCTTAAAAAAATCACCCGAGACCCTTTATATGTCTTTCAGAAGTCTCGCCTAGATGTCAGTAGTAAATAATTTCTAAACGCAACTTTGTTTTATGTCATCTTTGATATTTGTGAAGTAGACAGATGTACAATTTTAACGATGTCTACTTAAACGCTTGAAAAACGCATTAAAGTTATTCAAACTTATTATGAAAATTATCGATCTTTAAAAAATGCGTATCGTAAAATTCGGGATTGTTTTGGTGGAAATAATCGTCCAAATGAGTCAACAATTCAAAGGTTAGGAAAATATTGAAAGAGACTGGTTCTGATTCTCGGATAGATAACGGTCTGGCAGACCAAAAAGTGGACGTTCTAGTGAAAACATTGTTGCTGTAGCCGAAAGTTTCGCGGACACGCGGATGCAAGGATTTGCATTTGCATCCTACAAAATTCAATTAACATAAAAATTGAAATAAACAGATCATTATCAACGCAGAACATAAACTGGCTACCTAGATTATGCGGTTTAACGCTATTAGATTACTTTCTTTGGGGTATCTTGAAAAGTAAAGTTTATGTGAATAAACCAACAACAATTGCACAGCTGCAACATTCGGACCGAAATTGATGAACTTCATGCAGTAATGTGTGAGGGAGTTCTTAAAAATGTCGATTTTCGATAGAAGCCAGTAGACGTGCCCGTGGTGGACATTTCAATGATGTCATTTTTCACATATAATTGTTAAAAGCCATAAAACATTTTACAAAAAATAAAAAACCATAATAAATCTAAATATTTCCATATTTTATTAAAAAAAAAAACACGTAGAACATGTTCAGTGGCAATGTTATTTGAAAATTTATGTCCGTAGGGTATGTAACGGAATTTTGAGACAAACTCTACGATGGCCTGTTATTGGCCATTCAACGAATTCAATGGACGTGTGTTACTGAAAAAAAAATTTGCTAATAATTGGTTTGGAAATCAATCTTATGCCATTTGAAAGGTTAGTCCTATAGAAATCAACCGATAATAATGACATTTTGGTTCAAACTCTACGATGCCTACTTATTGGCCGTTATAAGTAAACCACTCAAACTCTTTGGGTGCACTGAATAAGTTCTACTCAAAAATGGGAACCCAATAAGAATAATATAATATAGAGCGACTGAACTGAATAAAATTAGAAAGAGACAAAAATATTTCTGATTTAATGATTATATGAAAAAACATGGCGCGCGATCCATCTCTTTCTAATATCGTACAGTAATCTCTTTTACAGTGTGTTTAACACTGTAAAAACTAGCACATAGATTTTTCTAAAATATTCCTATTGGATTCATTCACACAATAATTTTTAGAATCTGCAGTTCTCACAATATTAACCGAAGCTATAAATTTTCCAGTAAACAGAATAAATTTGGAGTTATCGAGAATAAATTTAAAATCCCAATGAACTCGCTTATTAAATATAATTTTATTTCAGGTGAACAATACAATATTATTTAAATATTAATGTACACAATTTTTCTAATTGAATGATTTTCTTTCTATCGCACACTCTCTCTACCCTACGCAAAAATGATGTTTTCTTGAGGGAGGGAGGCCCATTAATTTTTATGTAAATTTAAAAGGTGCAATTTACCTAAATAATAACTCTCGTAACGAAAAAACAACAAACTATCAAAATATTATGATTATAGTAATTATTAAAGATACGTTAATAAATTTTAATACAAAAAGGAAATACTTTAAGTTATTCATCTCCAACGTAATAATTATTTAATTTATTTGGTTTGGTGGTTATAAAGAATATTATGTTTATAGTTTCGAGTCAGAGGAGATTTTCGGAATAGATCAAGACTAGTAATTTTGTGGTTTTATGGTAAACGATTTTGCGTTAAATTTAAATTTTGTTTCGGTATTTACAAACAATCCGTTACGTATCTAATGTATGTGATTCAATTGAGTCAATTAATTAGATCTCGAAGTGACCCCAATAAAGCGCGTTTCTTAATATACGAATTTGCCTCCATTCGTCTATTTTTGGTTATTGATTTGTTGAATACGAGTCGTAATTGTATGTATGTACTGTAATTACATAATATAATTGAAGTATATATATATAATATTTTATTTAAAATGGCGGCGGCGTTCAAATTACCATAATTATAGAAAACAATTTGTTTAGAAAGTTTTTTTTTTAATTCAATATACCGAAAGAAAATATTTAATTTAATTTATAATTTCGATACGCATTACGAGGAATATTTATTCGACCGAAATTAAATCGATTTGACATCCCACATAATAAATTTGAAATGTATACGTAATAATAACTCACCTAATAATTTGGATACAGCTCCTTGCTGTGTTAGCATTTGTTGGGCTAAGTCATATCCGCGCAATCCAAACCGCGATAATTCTAACAGTCGATGTTGTGAAACTAGCGCGCTTAATGTGGACGGTGATGGGGCGCCGGTTGAAAATAGAGCGCTTTGGGGCACAGATCCTGGTGATGGAATATTCGATGTAATTCCTGTAATTAAAAATAACAAGTAATAATTAAAACAAATTAGAAAAGCAATAATCACGAAGCTATACACTAAAACCGCTTATAATTATATTTTGTGTTGATAGTGGGCGCGGTAATCGCACATATTGCATTACAATGCAATTACGTAAACAAATTCGTCATTTAATTTTGAACATTTTGAATTTCGATCGTATCGGACAAGCATTATGTAAATGTGTTTATCGCGAGGCAAGGCAAATTATTTGATTTATTGAAGTCACTATGACTGGCCAAACCACCTACCTAAAATTGGTTTTATCCATTTTATAAACGAGTAACAAACAGCGCACATTATTTCACAACAACAAAATTTGGTTTGTATCGTAAGATCGAGTACAATAAACTTTTTCTTAATTAAATTTAAATTTATTGCATATCGAGTTTGATTAATTAAGCAGATTTATCTATAACACAAAAAATCGTTCGTGCAAATTCACGAAGCATGTAATCGCGCGAGGCACAAAGTAGTTTCCAGTTTCTAAGAAAATTTTCATTTTTATGTGCGCGCCACAAAACGTAATTTTATAATTAAATTATATCCAGTTACTTTGAGATTTAATTTTTTAACCCTGTCTAGACCGATGTGCTGCATGCACAACTTGATATCTGCATGCTGAATAGATACGATGTGCGTAATTTGTCAACACAATATTTATGAATTCCTTTCGACCGTTTATGGATTGATTGGATATAATCTATATACAGAGGTACTATACTTGAATGTGTAACTGTTGCGTGATTGTGCATTAGATCGCTATCCGATAAAGGCAAATAACTAGTTTAATGGAATTATCAACATATTTAATGTAACGTAAATTGTATTTCTATTTTATTATCATGTTTTAATGTATACTGTTGGTTGGGTGCGATGGGTGTCGAGAAAATTATAGTTTTTCTCGGAATTTTCTACAAATGCGTACAAGATTTATTTCTCCAGAATTTGTATTCGTTGTTTATTTACCATTTAATATAAATAATGCAAGTATCGCTGGCTAGTTTACACAGGAAATATATCGTATCACATCAAGCAAAATTAGAAAAGTTTTTGAATGAGCGATGCAATATTACATAAATCTTTAATATCGAAATGCAAGTGAAAATTTTCGTATGAAGTACACGAAGTAATTATAGAATACCAGCAGCAATCGGTTCAATGATTCTGGCGAAATGAAAACAAATCAAGCAAAGTGAAACCGAAAATCGTTAATCGTGCGTGTTAATCGAACAAGGAGTAATAAATCAATTTTCATAATAACCCAGGGATCACAACCCTTAATTAAATTTTTCAAATTGAAATTATCAAATTTTACTAAAATACTTGAAATAAAACCTGTTCACTATTTATTGGATTTGTATATTCGATCGAACTAATGAAAATTTTGTAATTCGGTCATTTCAAAATATTATCTAAAATGTTTTACTGATTACGAACCAATAACACCACCAGTTAGGAAATTTAGAAGAAGCAAAAAGATTTCGTAAATTCTTCGCTAGTTTAGTGGATTCACCAAACAGTACATGTTTAACGACAATACTTCAGGTGAACCGTTGATGCTTCATTCGTGACGAACTGGAACTAATTTGTTACCAACAATAACAATGATACGGCAAATGCGATTGTTGCTAAAATAAGATTGCCCGGGATAATTTAGTGTCATAGCATACCAAATTTTTCGAGTACAAAACTATTTTCGAGTTAGACGATGATTCCGAATTAGAAAGTATACAATCGAAGCCGATGTTCGTCGATACTATAACCTGATACCTTTAATAGGTGATAAATTAGAAAAATTAAAAGAGATTTTTAAAACACTGTTAGAATCCCGTTTTCCGACCCAAACTGCCTGTGTATTAACTTTTCAAGTTGTTGAATCTTTTAATTTTCACGTTCCCAAGAATCAAGTTTACGGCTGCAAAAAAAATAGAGTTTTCGGCTGCAACTTACGAACAACTATTAACAGTTTAAGTATAGACCATTTGAGAAACCCGGTTCTCAAAAACTGATTGGTGAGTTTGCAATTTGTATTAGTATTTGAAGTTAATGAAAGGATAGAAATCCGATGGCTCATTTTTATTTCATCAGCATTCAACAAAGGCAATAATCATCTCTAAACTACTTTTTGCTTGTCCTCGTTAAAGTTTTCATACAACTAAAACTTATTCGTGCATGAATTTTAGTCAAACAAGGCATTAAATCATGCATTGTTACCAATTTCTCGCTCTTTCTGCTGACGGAGGACGGAAGCCCGTAAATTAATTAAAAATTTGATAAAATTGCTTACGATCGAATTACCGTAATGAGAAATGTTCTGTTGAAAATGGTTGTCATACCTGCAAGAGCACCATCATAGGCTCCTTCGTATCACTAACATTTCTATGAAGATTCCAGGTTCGCTTTTAGATAAAGTGCCGTTAACCAATCTTGCCGTAACTTCGCAACCTAGTTGCGAGAGCAATACAATATTATGATGAAACTCAGAAGTATTGGTATGTCATCCGCCATGAGCGTAATTCCTATTTGTTTAACTGATAGTCCGTTTATCAAATAAAATTAGGTGATGACGCCCAAATTCTTTGGGATACAAAGCTGAGGTCGGTGGGATCTAGTCATATAAATACGCGGTGTATTGGAAAACACTACTTTATTGCTTCGAAATCTATGAAATGAGAGTCATATATTCTCGAAATGGTTCGCTCTGCACCACATAGAGTATTTTTTATGGTATTAATACAAATTGAAATCTGGTATAGTAGGGACTAACGGCTTCACTAACTCTCACGAGCTCGTGGGAGCTAATTGTTACTCTCATGACGCTTAGCGCCATCTCTAATGGGGAATAGATGAAACTACGGGGATGTAACGGCGAAGGTCAAAAAAACATTTCGTTACCTTCGAACCAATGGGCAACCGGTTTTCAATCGTCTAAACGAAATTATAAGATTAAAATTTCAGAAATTTACCGGTTTCGGACTTTAACCGTATAACATATAGATTATTCAATCCCCTCTTATTTGAATATTCTTATGGCAAAGTTTTGAACTATAGATGACGGAGGTTGTTCGGATCAAGAAGGCGCAGAAGGTGCGGAAAAGTTAGATTATGTCTGGAAGCCCGAGAATTGAATAAGGTGACCGTTCGGGATGCCTATCCATTGCCGCTTATCAATCGGTTGTTGGGTCGTTTGGTTTAAACTCAATGTATATATCGACAATAGATCTGACTTTTGGCAAATTCTACTCGACCCACAATCCAGAGAAAGGCCGGCTTTTACGGTTCCTAAATGAAATGAATTATATCAGTTCCGGCTCATACCTTTCGGGCTGTGCATTGCACCCCAAACTTTGTGTCGTCTTATGCACCGAGTAATCCCTAATCGGTTACACGAGAACGTCTTTGAATATTTGGACGTTTTTATGATCACCTCGGCGACTCTTC
The DNA here is from genome assembly GCA_963691935.1 of Nephrotoma guestfalica. Classification (NCBI taxonomy): domain Eukaryota; kingdom Metazoa; phylum Arthropoda; class Insecta; order Diptera; family Tipulidae; genus Nephrotoma; species Nephrotoma guestfalica. The sequence goes on along the minus strand of OY829914.1, from coordinate 295,971,353 downwards.
AAGAGCATTTTCCTTTGCTTGAGAGAAGTAAATTATCTGAGATACGTGTAAAAGTGTCAGGCCACTTTAATTTTCTAGGCCCTAAAACATCCATTTTGGGAATGTGCGGATGGTACCACGGAGTCTTCAGTCACCGAATTAGAGTGTCATGCAGCGGTACTGAGCGTAAAAAAATCCGCCCTTACATAGAATGGTATCCGTTCCAAAAGGATCTATCTAAACGCCTAGCACGGTGGAGTCCTCAGCTGCAGTCCTTTGACTTTCAAATAGGTTATCGAAAAGCGTCATTAAATGCGGTCTCCGATGCCCTATCCAGAGCTTTCTGCGATTCAAAGTCGGTACTTTTACCTGATAATAAAGGGAACACTAATATTCCAGTTCTTCATATAGACCTGAAATTACCTGCATTTCTAGAAGAAGCTTATAGAAAACAAATCAGGCAAGTACAACAGTTAGACAATTGCTATCATTATTAATTGCTCGTTCTTTCTGTTTTAGATTAGTGGTTGTGCAGTCTTTAACCCAATCTTTATTAGAACAAGCTCATGTAGAATCCACCTCAGCACATGTGGGAGAGGCTAAAACTTTGTATCGTCTACAACGATAGTACTGCGGGCCTCGGAGTTTTCGTAATGTTAAAGATTACATTTCTAACTGCATCAAGTGTAAAATAAACAAACAAGCAAACTTTGTCACTCGACTAGCCATGGGTGGGCAAATAAAATCTTCTAGACGGTTTCAAAACCTGTTCGTTGATTTCTTAGGGCCATACCCATGATCAAACCGCGAGAACTGTTTTATAGTCATTGTCCTCGATCATTATTGAAAATTCGTTCTCGTACAGGCATTGAGAAAGGATTCAGCGGTCTAGCTTTATTCATTTCTCGAAATGTGGTTTTTCTCATCTACTCGGTTCCGGAAGTAAAGACAACCGATGATGGCAAACAATTTATTTCAAAAATGTTCGAAGACCTTCTCGAAAAATATAAAATTACGCATAATAGGACTCCCGTATCCTCTCCCTAGTGCAATGTATCGGAGAGAGTGAACCGGACATTGTTGTCAGTAATTCGCCCGTATCACAAAGTGATACATGGGATGTTATCCCATTCGTTATGATTGTGATCGGAAGATCACAATCATAACGAATGGGATAACAACTCTGTTTTCACCGTATTACAGCACATGTCATTGCACGGTTCCGATTACCGATTACGAAACTTACTGTTTAATGAAGACGTGAATGAGGTTTCGGTCATATGAATGACCGCAATGAAAAAGTTTCCCGACATTATAATTTGCGCAGCGCAGCTTAAGTTTTCACAGATAATGATGTGTGTAATACTTTCAAATTACGGAAATTCATCTCAATAAACAAATTTTAAGATGCTATGTTGGTTTTTAAGCAATTACTATATTTTATTTGCCGAGGTAAGAATATTAATTGGTAATTTCATTTTCCACTGTTCACTCTCAAAATTTTTATTGCATATTTTGAATGTTCGATAATTCATTGAGAAGGATTACTGCAGCCATTAAACTACAAGTTCACTAAAAATCTTAATTATTTAATAATCATGTTATAACAGCTTCAACAACCTTAACCAATCAAGAAATGATAAGAAACTTTCTTAAACAGAAAGGAATATTCGATGGATGTGAATTTGTTAAGCCCCATATCCTTTATGGGATATTTATTTTTCTGACCGTCAGTTAAATGATAAAAAATGCCTTTAATAATACGATGATAATTTTTCGGAAAGTGGTTGTAGGCAGCCGATTATTCAACCGTGGGTTAAGAACACACAGAAAGGTCATTTACTCATTTGATCCAATTTGTACCTAGATACCGTACGTTTGGGTGAAACAGCCGTTAAGTGCTTCCTATATGTATGTTTAATTATACGGGCAGGTAGGTAGGTAGGTACGGAACGCGACAACTCGGCGAAACCAACTCGGCGACGGACAACTCGTCGATGGTCAACTCGGCGACGGTAAACTCGGCGACGGTCAACTCGGCGAAACCAACTCGACGACGACAAACTCGGTGACGGTCAACTCGGCGACGGGGAAAAAATTGAAAACAATCAAAAATGGAGATAGAAATGGACTAATTGCGGGATTGCTGATTTTTGGTCGCCACAAAGTCTAAACAAAATATGGTGCAGGTACATCTTCGAGGTGTGCATGTTTAGTTTGTCTGTGTTTAATTAAAAATAGTGCTTTGTGGAATAGATATAATATTAGCATATACTAAATTCTAGTTGCATAATCAAATTGTAAATATTAATATGTTTAATATTGTAATTGCCAATTTTTGCAGGTGGATTTTTACCAAGTACCAGTATGTAAATTTTAGCGAATAAATTTTTATTCGATAGTCGATACTACAGTACCAACTTTTGCGATTTAGCTAATAAATTCAATATTTGAGGTTTAGGTGACCAGCTAGTGCAAATGAATTTAGCGAGCCCACGATCGCACTAATACATGGCGCCAATCGGAACCCAGTGTAATAATAAGCTGAGATATGAAGGGTAGAAGTATTACCGCCCAAAGTATGACATATTGGGCTGATGATAGTGCGCGGATGCTAGATTTTACATATTTATGAATGAAATGCATGTATGTATATATATCTGTGGCTTTCGTCATACTGGTTAGAAAGAATAGAAGTACAGTTTTACCTTTTATTGCCGGATAAAAGAGCTCCCGATTTGGTCTCTACTCAATCCAGAAGGTATATATATAAAAATGTGGATTATGAGCTCGCAACAACGTTAATGGTTGCCTATTTCACCTAGTGAAAAATCTACGGAAACACTTGGCATCTTTTCATCTTCTAGGAAGATATAATACAGATGGCGATTCCGCATTGCATGGCGAAATGGTCACGTGTATTGTATTTGTTCCTGAAGACGATATTACCCATACCATAACAAGCCTGGAATATTATTTACCGGAGGAGTTAGAACCAAATTTAGCGTGATTTACTAATACATATATCGAACGTTTGCGGAATAATGGCACCAGAGGTGTAACAATATTTCCATACGACATTTGGTCAGTTTACCAACGATAACTAAATGGTAGCTAGCGATAGAACAAATAATTTTTCTGAAGCTTGTCATCGCAAATTACAATTGAGCATTGGCGGTGGTATATTTCTCGCCCTAGTGTATGGGTTTTCATTGATAAACTAAAAATCTTCAAAAAATTTACGTCATGAATGTCCACCGAAACGATGAAGGAGCGGATTACAGAATCTTAAGCAAAGTTATCAACTATGATTATCGGAGAATAATCGAATACCTTCGCGGAATATCGTACAACTATAACATGGAATGAAATTTAGCTATATCTTTGGCAATTCAGAAAAACCACTTATCTTACTATACCTAAGATAAATAGTTTTTCTGAATTGCCACAGATACATATACATACATACATTTCGTTCATACATATGTAAAATCTAGCATCCGCGCACTATCATCAGCCCAATATCGATAATGAATGACATCGTATTATGTCATAATACTGCAACGTTCAATAAGTGGGGCTCGTCACAATTGTGCGATCGTCTAATCACCTAAATCTGAAATATTGAATCTATTAGCTAAATCGCAAAAGTTGGTACTGTAGTATCGACTATCGAATAAAAATTTATTCGCTAAAATTTACATACTGATACTTGATAAAAATGCACCTGCAAAAATTGGCAACTACACTATTAAACATATTAATATTTACAATTTGATTATGCAACTAGAATTTAGTATATGCTAATATTATATGTATTCCACAAAGCACTATTTTTAATTAAACACAGACAAACTAAACATGCACACCTCGAAGATGTACCTGCACCATATTTTGTTTAGACTTTGTGGCGACCAAAAATCAGCAATTCCGCAAACGGTAGTCCATTTCTATCTCCATTTTTGATTGTTTTCAATTTTTTTCCCGTCGCCGAGTTGATCATCGCCGAGTTGGTCGTCGCCGAGTTGACCATCACCGAGGCGACCATCGCCGAGTTGACCGTCGCCGAGTTTGTCGTCGCCGAGTTGTCCGTCGCCGAGTTGGTTTCGCCAAGTTGACCTGTTTCGCTGTAGGTAACCTAACGACCGATTCCGCCACTGGTTAGTGGTAAGCTGGAACGGGCACTATAATTTATCTCTAAATTATAAAATAAATAAATCAGCAATATATTTTTAACCGACGTAGAACATAATTATTATTATTTCAGTAATTCCATTATATACACAATGTACATACAATTATATATACGAGTACGTATGTAATATGTATCAAATGAATTACATTAATATAAAAGTGATATACAACAACAGTAAATATACAATTTTAATTCATGTCTCATACCAATGAACGCTTTTTATGATATTTTATATGTCAAACATATTTAAAATCAAATGTATATTGTGTGTATAAAAGTTAACATGTTCACTGGTCGGTAATCACTCGGACGTAGCGCTGGCCGGCGATATACTGCCGTTGCATATGTTACGAAAATTCATCAACAAAACATAAAATGCAATAAGTAACTTGAAACTGTTCATAATTTTATTTTATATTTATAAGAAAAAATTAATAAAATCGATTGTTCGATTTTCGCACCTCTGAACAGAAAACGGTGAGAAATCGGATTACAAAACTATATAAACATACACACATGCAAATCGGTTTAAATATGTATGTGCACATATAAACGGACAACGTCATAAATTTCGACAGCACATTTTTATGCCTTGAGACGTTTTATTCCTGATATAATTTTAGCACATAACCAAAAATCGATAAAATACAGGTCAATAGTGAATGAAGCATTCCCTGGGTAATATGCACGTAGCCGGTGCGACGGCAACAATTTTGCGCGATCTGATATACATATGTGTTTGTATACACCAACAAGAGCAATATAAAAATATAATATAAGAAGATAAGAAGAAGTGACGCATATTAAGATTGCGTGTCCACCGAGGAGAAAAAAAAGTTGAAACGAAATCTAAAACAAAAAAAAAATTACTTTGCTCCAAACAACAATATAATACGACCAAACCATTCAACCAGTAACGGCAGCAACAACAACAGCCAGCAAGCACAGTAATAATGAACTGTAAGAAATTCCTACGTGATTAAAAGTTTAAAATAATTTTTTTTGTCTTAAAATCAAAATAAATAAAAAATGTGTATAAATAATATAAGAAGTTAAAAACTTCAAATTGCATATTATGTTTAAATTAAAGCAATATAAATGCAGCAAAACACATTCATTAAAATACGATTAGTTCAATGAAAGCTTTGAGCAAATAGGATTTTAATAAATTTTTTGTATTTTGAGAAATGGGGAAAACGAAACAAGCGGGAGAGGAAAATCGGAAAAATTATATACCATACGTGGATATGTTACAACAGGGCTGAACCTGATACAATACATACACCATGTTTTAAGATTAGTCTCATATTTCGGATCTGTATCTAAAACAGTTAATTAAATTTAAATTTATACATAAATCATGGCTACGAGCGCGCCTTTGCAATATTACTAGAGAGACATGCACATGTTTTATATAATTACAAGATTTACATGCATGTTTAAATTGCATGTAAAAAATTACTTTCACTGTATATCTATATGCACTTACACATAGTTATGTGTGCAATTACATATAAAAATTTAATTTAATTTATAACCGCTCAAAACAAAAATTCCGGATTGTGTATTGTTCACGAAATGTAGAGCATAACTTAATTACGGAATTGAATGGGACCATGTTGCGATCATATATCTCTGTTTATATACAAAACAACAAGCGTAACACCGCACCATGTAGGTGGTATATAGGCAAGATATACGGGTATGTAAGAATTACAAATTTAATAAAAGATGGATCTGGCGGTGGTCTCTTGCATTTAGTCAAAGATGAGGTAAGTCATTTTGAATTCGATAGTTGATCTTTCGTTTTGTCGTTGATGTTCTTTGTTGTGATCTTTCCGGAATGTACCACGGCACTATCAGTTTCATAATTATAAACTTCTGAATTACTTTATGCCTTTGTAAAATATATTGGTGCAGCCAAATCTTACGCACGATCTTTATAATAAAATCATTAAAATCAGTAAGTGTCATGGTTGTAAAGTGGTTCAAGTAGGAGTTCATCGTTTCTTTTGAAAATTGCAGAGCAATTTTATTGTGAAGAGTCCGACAAGTGACACTTAAACAAAAAAAATACAAATGTAGTATTTGAGTTTTAATGATTTTGATTGAAATGTTTTCATTTTGAGTGTTTCCGGGAAACTCGTATCACATTTTTTTTTTGATAATTTAGTAAAGGCACTATCTACATTATCGACCTTTTTAATATTGTGAAGTAACATGTACTCATCAATGATTACATGTGTCAGAAAAATATAAAAAACTGTTCGACAGGCATCACTGACTAGATTGTAGTAGTTGATAGAAGACTTCTAAAAAAACAAATTGTATAGAGAGTATAAGAAGTAGGATTTCTTATCGCAGTTGTACGGAAATTTTTAATACATTTTTACAGGAGTTATTTTTGGTTGTTAAATTGGCGAAAAAATGAAAGTACCATAACAAATATGATACACGTACGCTACATATTAAAATATGGAGTCAACCATCGACAGAACTTAAATTATATAAGAATTTGGTGGCGAATTGGGTAGCATGACAAGTTACCGAAAAGCAATTCGTTGAAAGTGACAATTTATTGGAAAGCAAATTACCGAAATAGGAGTTAACGAAAACGACAATCCACTGAAAACGACTATTCCTTTATACAACATTCTGGTGGTTATTTTGAAAGGCAGAATTAAATGATTTGTAATAATAAATTCAAATAGCAAAAATAATTTGTATTTTTAGAAATTTTTGGCTTTAATAATTGGATTATACTGTAAAACCGAAACCTTAAATTCCGGAATCTAAAATTCCTGAAAAAAATTAGTGAATTTGGTATCTCTTTTATAATTGAACAGCGAGAATTCTATATTCCCGTCATGTTTATAAATCCCCGCCCCTACGCTCCCCGACATTGAATTAAAAAGCTCCTCTGCAGGCGAATTGAAATTTACAAAATTTAATTAAATTTTTACTGGCGTATTGAACGATATTTTTAACTTTAGTTGAAGGATAAACAATTTGTATGTGTTACAGTAAGTTACCCAATTATTTGAACCATTTTAAATTTGTAATAATGTACGAGTATAATTAGCAATATTTCTCAGTTTTATTTTTTAAGGATTTTGCTATTAAGTATTTTTAATTTCAGAATTTCAAAGTTTCGGGATTTGAATTTTCAGTAAATTAGTAATAACCCTTTATAATTTGCGAAGTTTGAACTATTTTCGGTAATTTACCGCTTTCTGTGAATTGTAGTTTTCGGTGAATTGTTTTTTCGGCGAATTAACGCTTTCGGCGATTTGTTTTTCGGCGATTGTCGTTTTCGGTGAGCTGTTTTTGAAGAACTGTTTTCAATGAGGTTCAACGAAGTTATTCTAGTCACGGAGGCTAAAAGTAATTTTGTAAATAAATGTTCTAATATATGAAAAAAATTGTAAAAGTGATAATTACCTAAGAGCATCATAATCACAATCTCAACCTCGTGAATTTAAGTGTGATAGGTACAAAAGGTGCATGTAGGTACTACATGCCGGACGATTGAGTATCGATATAAGAAATAATGCAAAACAGGTGTCGTTAGAGAAGTCAAAATGATGACAGTCTTGCCATGCTACTGAAGTTAGCAGAAAAAAATATCACCAGATAAACTGCATTGTCGACATATTTTATTTACATTGGTACAAAAAGTCAGCAGATTTTTTTTGTTGTTTTTGACCGTTTTCTGTAGGAAAACTATATTATCGACGTATTTAAAATACTCGTACAAAAATTGACTCCATTTTCTTTATCATGTTTTCGGCCGAAATTCGAGTACATTTCAATTGTTTACTATAAAAATGCATTCACATAAGCACAAGAACTGGACCATTACGTCTATCTATGGCCAATTTATGCCGAAACATAAAGTTCCGCCGATCGTGGGAATTCCCGCTAATCGAATATACGTGACACGGGAAATGTATTGGTTCTGTTGAAAAGAAGAAAAATTCTCCAGCCTTAGGGTTTAAAAGATCCGCAAATTTGTTGATTTAGATATGTTCTTATTACAAATTTCCGGTCCTTTTAAACCTTAAGGCTGAAGAATTTTTGACAAACAGAGTACAGAAACTATTTGCAATAACAAATCGGTGGACCTTTTAATAGAAGTGCCCATCCCAGACTAATTTTCGTTGCTCAAATTCGTAAATATCTTAAAAGCACGATCAGCGAATCGTTATACTCTCTCGATCTATCTAACACATAAGAGTTCAGAACTTATCTAAATCAACAAATTTGCGGACCTTTTAAACCCTAAGGCTGGAGAATTTTTCTACTTTCTACTTCTAATTTATTATTAAAACCTTCTTGTGCTTATGTGAATGCATTTTTATAGTAAACAATTGAAATGTACTCGAAGTTCGGCCGAAAACATGCTAACATAAAAAAAATTAGTCAATTTTTGTGCGAGTATTTGAAATACGTCGATAATATAGTTTTCCTACATAAAACGGTCAAAAACAACAAAAAAAATCTGCTGACTTTTTCTACCAATGTATATAAAGGAGGTCGATGATGCAGTTTTTTCTGCGGGATTTTTCTGCTAACTTCAGTAGCATAGTCTTGGCTGTTTCTAAGAAAATGAATGATTCATGGAATTAAATTTTTTAAATTGAGAATAAAGCAGTAAATTTAAAATTAGATATGCCGTATCGGAGGTTAACATATAGCCACTGCGTATCTTTAATGCATTGATCTGTATCCTAAATATGTCGTTACTTGCGTATGGTGTTCCAAAAATAATACCGTTTAGATTTGTCGATTTAAGAGTCAATAGTCAAGTCGAGATAGGATTAATTGAAAAATTTGTATTAGTAGACTTAGGACTCCGATATTAGGATTTAGCAGTTGTAACGAAGGCAGCAAGTAAGGTAACTAATAATAAACCTGAGTTCATTAGACAGAACACAGAAAGAAGCTCTAGAAATGCTAAGGGAATTGAACATCTTTGGACCATTGACGAAACCAACGGATTGGTTCAGTTATCTGGTTGTTGAGAAACAAAATAGAACGATTACGCTTTATTAAGAGCCGAATACAGAACGATAAAAAAGGAATATTATTTAATTCCAAACTTAGGTAATTTAACTTCTAAGTTGTCAGAAGTAGAGTATTTTATGGTCTTAGACCTAAAAGATAGATTTTATCCATGGAAACTATGCGCATTTAGCGCACCATTCGTGTGTTAAAATTTAAAAGGTTGCTTTTTGGAATATATGTGGCTCCCGAAGCATTTCAAAGAATGAATGAAACAAATTTTAGATGGCATTTTAGTTACAGAAAATCCACAGGATGAACATGGCTAGAATGAATTTGCCAAATGTGCGAAGAAGCTTAATATTAAATTTTACTCAAACAAGCTTCAATTTAAAGTGGATGGAGTTAGGTTTCTCGAGCATATTTTTAACGAGAATAACTGTTAAGTCCGATCCTGAATTATGAGAGATCAACTTGAAACCTGGTATGGTGGCGATGTACATTATACTAGGTTCTAGCGGGCTGGCTGGTGTGCAAAATCGCTAGACAAATTAAATATGGATACTGATCATTATTTCATCAAAATATCCTTTAATGTTTTAAATGCGGGAATGTGCTATGTGATTTGTTTGGCTATGTGTCCATAGCTATCCCAATATATTCACAGATCCAACGTTCAAAATTGCTAAGCCATCTGTTTTCGATTAGACACCTCAGACTCAACGAATGTCCTCTCGGTAAAAATTTTTTGACCCTGGAAAGTTGCGGCCAATCACAAATCCAATGATTGAAATCGATGACGACGCGGTCAACTGGAGGATTTTATGCTAGTTGTTTTCATTTGGACATCCTAAGTAATGATTTATTATTTAAAATTCAAGGAAATGTTGAGCTCTTTTCTTTCGCAATAAATCGTTATTACCGAAAAGTTCTGACGGTGCGAAATTGATGTATTCCTAGTGAATTCTCGCAATAATGATGACCGAACAGAAATAACAAATGATCAGTCCTAAGTGGCAGATGACTAAAAGTTTCCTATAAATTTATTAGGATTAGCAGTTAGAACATTAAAAGTTGTGTTCCAATAAATCGTTACCAAATTATGAACAACCAAAAAAGGGAATCCCATTCAACCTTAGGTCCTCACCTTGCGTTAGATGCAGTTCTTTAAAAAAGGTATTTGAATTATTTTTATTCATATGAAATATTTCAACTAAATTTGGCCAAACGATAACAAGCAATTCTAGTCATCATTTCCAACAAAACATTCAAAGTCAAATATGTCCTTGCTTGCTAACTCAGCATATAGATACCGGAAAAATGAGAGGACAATTTTTCTCGTTAAACTGGCGGTACATTTTAGTTTGAGAGTTAATCCATACCAGTACATCGGTGGAGTTAGCCCAAAAATTTTTTTGCATCAAATATAAATTATGGGCTTTATAGATTGATAACAGAAAACAAGGTCCTAAAACAATTCCCCGCAGTGCCAGTTTTGTTAGTGACGTTTACGGGACTACCTTTGTTTCAGCTCCGATCAGTTTACAAATTGCTTTTATTGTTTTCGAGTGTAAACTATGCTATGCTGCTGCATAAGAATTTTTTGGCATATACAAAGAGTGTAACTGGATTGACCTAAGTTTTCTGCGTTTGTATACCACCGCAGAATATTGACTTCAAGTAAGTATGTGAGTATCGTAATCCAGCGTCTAGATTTATTACTCAGCTCACCACGTATTGCTTGATCCCAACTGAAGCCTGTTTTCGAGATGCCACGCAAAATAATTTTGGCGTAGACAATTATATGGGTTGATTGCTCAGTGGATTAAATAACATCACGACAACTCGGAGGACTTTCCGCCATAAATATGCTTGGCGAAGTGATCTTTTTCGATTATGCCAGCTTTGTTGGTCATCTCTTTGTTCGCCGAACTTACAGTTGGATACAGGATCATATTCAAATTAATGATAGTCCATTAACTTCGGCTGCTGTATCCCATACGACTCTGGTTTTACCCGGTTTATTTGGATATACTATACTGGGAATATTGGCAAGATCTAGGTGTGCGTGTTTGTTTGTCTCTTCTTGAGTTAATTTGCGAGCGTTATCGCTGGTCTTCTTGATATTCTGGTAAATTAGCAGGATATTGAAAATCGAAGCCTTCGGGGTTAAACAAATCATTCACTTAATGGTACAGGTTATTAGTTTCCATCGTGAGTGGTTGCAAAAGGTAAAACCTTGTGTTGTGAAGCCTGGTGAAATAGCGTCCATCCGAGCGATGTAGAATCGGCTGTTGGCTCACTCAAATCCCCTTTAACGATTTGCAAAGGTTTACCAAGTTGCCGCAATATTGTATTTTGTTCAGAATCCTGGGTTTGACGTTTGTGTTCCCGTGGAATGGTAACTTCTGCTAAATACGTATATTTACAATGAATTCTATCGATGTTTACCGTTTACATTGTATGTTAAGCGATGCAATAATTCGGACATCATCGATTAGTTGTTTTATAGAATTTGACATCACATAATCATCGGCTCATTCTTTAAACGAGTTGTATAGCAAGGCCAGTTCCGCTGCAAATTGACACCAAATTGATTTTTTGATATCCAGCTATGTCATTAGATGCATAAATTATAAGATGCAGAAGATAATAGGTTGTCCGCCAATCTTCCATCTTTGTTAAGCTCAGGAAATTCTTACACTCTGGAACCCCATATGTAGCAATATATGTAAAACAGCTGCGGTCGACCAAAAAGCACTCTGATAGTTGCAAATGTTTGTTGAGCACATATAGCTTGAAATAAAATGGGAACACTCAATTGTTCTTCGCTAAGAGAAGATGTAAGCTGATGGATAGAAATTTCAAACATCGATAGTCCAAGAGGAAGTGATACAATAATTGGTTTAATGCTTTTTGCCATTGGGTCTGGCTTACAATTATTTAAAGAATTTGAACAACCAGCTCGAATTTACCGTGATTTCGGGATGGTTTGAAGTACTGGGTTCTGTAAACTGCGTTGGTATTGTCGCTTCAGTTTATCGATAATTGTGGGTAATGCTAGACCGCGACTGCGGGGGGTGATCGACGTTTTAGCTCGAGAAGCAGACATTATTTTCGGATTGGGAGGTGGGCACTGCCCATTCCACAACTTTTCGTCATCGTTGAAGTGCACACTCAGGATCTTGTAAGTTCATATACGAGTTCCTCCATCGATAATGTCCGATGGCTTTTTTGAATGTAATCGGTTACTGAATTTGAACCCTCAGTAATAAGTATTAAAATTTGATCATCCAATAGAGGATGCTGGGGTTGTACATGGTCTTCAGCATCGACTGTGGTAATCGCAGCACTAACCAGAGCACAGATTTTGTTCGAAAACTGAGACTTGAGAGTTGGGAGTTTTGCTGCTGTTTCACTAACCTACTAGATACACAAAACTAATAGTATTGTTGACTGATGTAAATAATTCATGATGATGAATGATTCATTCAAAACTATTTTTATTTATGAATACAAGGAAGTACAAGGAGTACAAGGAACTAGAAATATGGATACATTTATACAAGGACGTGTACGAATGGGTCTAGGACTTTCATCCCTGTGAATATCCCCTCACCCAAATAATCACACACGATCAGCACCTCTAATCATTTCTCCCTCGTCATTACGCCACCGGTAATTTCCGTCCGGACATCACTATTTTACAACCACCACTATGGAGAGAAGAGGGGGGGGGGGTCCAAAGCATGACCTGTTAAGAAATGATCAACTTAGTGAAAATTCTACAACAAATAATTCATCGAAGAAATGTATTCAATCTAAAAGTTTCTGTTGAACATCAGGGAAGGGATTTCCCTATGGAGATTACAATTCATCGAAATAAAATTATATCGAAATTAAATAGATTTTAAAATGAATTGTCTTGAGATGCATAATTTATTTGTTAGAAATTCAATTGTCATAATAATTCGAACATTCCGGGAACTTAGGGACCAAGTGGTTGGTCCCAATTACCAAAATTCGTAAAAATTATTAAAACAAATTATTTCCGTGAATACGTGAGTTTTGATACCAAATCTGCATTACAAAAGAAATCGAAAAGTGTCAGGCACGACAATTTTTGCAAAAACTTAGCTGATTATGAAGCAATATACCATTTCGTCAAGAGTAATATTTTTGTTAAATTCTTTTTGAATCTAAACCTTTATCACAAAATATGTCGGAATAAATTGTAAACCTGTGCTAAATTTTAAAAATCTAGACTAACAAGCCTTTTGGTGATAACTTGGAACTTACATATGATTTTTTAATAAAAAAAAACGAAGAAAACGTTCGAACAAAATTTCCTCATTCAAATGGCCATGTTCTAAAATTGGTCCAATCGTCATAAAAATATCTCTATGCGATGCTGAGCCATAACGTAGAACATCTTTTTTGCCTAAAGTCACGGAAAACTATGCAAATCTGGGCATCAGTTGGGGCATTTTTCTTATTATGAATGAATGGTTGGGGGTAATGGCCGAAGAGTAATAACTGAAGGGTAAAGTACAGTAATAACCAGAGATGCGGGAGAGGATGGCAGGGGTAATGGCGGAGGACAGGGGTATCTTGTACCAAAAATCAAAATGTTACTATTACGACTAAAAATATTTGAGCCTAATCACGGATTGATCTATATGCAATATAGCATGTCTAATTCAATAAAATGCAACTCAATACAAAATTCAAAATATTTTTAACTAATAAATTATATCGTAACCTCTTAATTTGCATAAATGATCATTACCAGTGAGACCATATGTAATTTTATTTTTTATTTTTGTCACATTTTTATAAACGTATGGTATAATATTGTTATTATAGCATTCAACACTTTCAAAACGCAACAAACGAAAAAAAATGTTGAAGAAAACTAACCATGCCGATGCTATTAATTATTTGATTATAATCTCAAGTTTGAAAAAAAAAAACCATTTTAAGAGACCAACAAAACAACAAAACCAAACCAAAACGAAAAAATTTGTGTATTAAGTTAACACGTCATGGACAATGTGTTAATTGCTCGAAGGTGTGTTATAAAAAAAACTGCAACATTTTTATTTTTTGCATGCGGTTGACGCGGTGTAGTTTTATTATTATTTTATAACTCATTTTTTTGTTGTTATCAAACTATTGTTGTTCGATATATTGTGGCTTTTTGGGTAAAGTCTCGTATTAATTTACTGTACAAATTAGGGTATGAATTATGGTTTGCAATTTTCCCCGTTTTCATCGCGATATGCAATTTAAAAATTATTTCGGTGTATAACTAACTGCAGCAGCGTTAATTGCATTCGTGAATCAAATTGAAATAAAATTTTTTATTGACATTTAATCACGTCTAGAAACGCCAAAATTATCAAGAAAAATATTTTTAAGTGGAATTGATAACGTTGTTACTTCTTTTTATTGAATTAATTTTTTTTTTATAATTTCATTACAGTTGCTAAAATTGTGCACACGGATATATTTATTTGATGGGAAAACAAAATGCGATGATTTGATCAACTTGGTGTCATTTCTATTTATAAGTACAGATACTCAATTAACCTTTGTAAATCAGTTAATTCCACGAAGGCCTAAACAATTATTGGTTTTTAGTGCACAGATAATACAAAAATCAAATAAAAATCGCTTAAGATTTTAATTAAAATATAATACAATGTATATATACTCGTATCTAGATAAAATTCCAACTTTGATATGAAGTAGGGGTTATATGATCTAGAGAAACAAGTTTCGTACACATGAAAGAGAACAAAATGCAAAACTACTGCCTTACTAGTACGGGTAAGTAATACGTTTATGAAGTTTATGGTTACTGTAATACGCGCATATATTGAATTAACTATTTAATGCTTGTATATTAAAATCAGTTTAATAGCAATAATAATTTTATTTTATACACTTGAAATTAAAAATGATAATTGCTGGCTGGTAGAATCAAACCAGTACTCATAACTATACTAATTACTAGAATTATGGATTATGGTTATTTTATGTTGTGAAATCTTATCACACCACAGAACTAATCAATCATCCAAAGCAAGCCAACAACAAAAAATTGGAAATTTTTATATCTGCGCATCATCCGCGCAAGTATCATACTCGAATTTAGTTTTCATCTTTATTCAATTTATGTGAAATTTATTTAGTTTTTATAACAAAATTTATGGTTAAATGACACAGTATGATAGGAAAAACGAGTTTTTCGACTGGTATTTTCATATAACTAAAATTAACTGTAAGAGAAATAAAAATTAACTTAATTATTTAATTTTTATTTATACGTTTGTTGTGTATAATTGAATGGGTTTCAAGAAATGACATAAATTTATATAATTGAAGCGAGCCATAAATACGTGTAATGAATAAAAGTAAAAGAAGCGAATTATAGCAAAATATACAGACTCGGAAAGATTTTTGAACTCTGGCTTGATTTAAAGAAGAATATTTAAATGAAAGGGGTCATGGTAACTAAGACGCTTTACCGCTCCATTGCGTGCATCCAAAAATTGTAGTTAATCGCACATTTTCCCCAAAACTATGATCATTAAGTTTATTAAAATTTAGCACCGTTTACTTAATAGTTCTAAACTATTGACTAATTAAAATAAAATTTCTGTAACAACAAATAACATCGCAGATAGTTTTGAAACTATATCTTTTCACTAAGTGCTAATCCGGATGCACATAATACCCTTTTTAGATAAAATAAAACCACAAATTAACAAATGTCAAAATTTAAGAAAAAATCCACTCTTAAATGAATCAAACCTATCGAAAATTTTAAATCTGTCTCAATATTGCACCTACATACAAAAATTTTGGCGCGGTCGGCTCAGATATTAAACGAAGGCACATTTTAAAATCTAAATGCGATGCAGTCACAGTTGGGCGCGTACATTACAAAATGTAGTTGGTTATAGTTGGTTGTAGTTTGGTTTGTTACATGTAAAATGTACACACTTATTTTTTACACACTGTAAAGTAAATAATGAACAAAATACTATTTTTTTGTAGCAATTGCGCCATCTTTCACCAAATCTGATAATTATCGGAAAATTGACTGTGTACACGACCATTTTCCTTATCCTGATTTGTGATTTGTCCTGAAATTTTAGATATTTACAAATTGATTGAGTTTATCGATGAGTTGGCTTATATCCACAGCGTTTACTTGTGAAATGTTCATGCATGGGAAATAGGCCATGAACCAACGCTATAAAAATTATTGAGTGCTTTTTAACTAATGTCGGTTGTGAATACAAAATACAATAGCCAGTTTGGCTGGACTAGTGGATTCTAATCGAATAAATATCGATCGTTTTTTACGCAAACCGAAAAAACGGTAGATAATACACTTGTAGTCAAATTTAGCTAGATGTCAGTAGCGGAGGAGGTGGCACATTTGATACAGGTTTCGAAAATTTAGCATAGAAATTGATTTATGATTTTTACTGCTTAAATTTGTGCATAAATCATAAAATGAATTTTTCCGTGTAGCATAAATGCAGATTTCATTTAACATTTTCTCTTTTTGTATGAAAAACTTGAAAATTTGGAAATCGTTCCCGTTTGCCAAATGTTACCCCATAGCGGGGTACATTTGACAAGAGCTTGGGAACATTTGGAACAATAAATTAATGCTATTTTGTATAAAAATAAAACGTTTATTAATAATTCTTTGGTAATTCAGTAAATATAATATAAATAATAATTTAATTCAGTTCAACAAATTTCAGATTTTATCACATTATCTTAATAAGTAATTATTTAGGTCAACTTTAAAAATATATTTAGATGCTGATCGCGAGATTCCCGACGGATGAATCAGCGTTGGTAATTTACCCTCAATATCACTTCGAAGCACCAAAGCTAAATCGTCAATAGTTGGCTCTACACAAGGGATTTGGAGATTTTCTTAAAAATCTAATTGTTAGCGGGTTATTAGCCTCAATAATTTTAATATTAAAATGGATATCGTTCTTATTTTTAAATTTAACCAATACAAAATCTCCAATTTGCAAATTTCGGTAAACCAACTTGTTCAAAATCGGATTTATCAGAATTCTTTTCGCAGAAACAATTCGAATCATCTGAGTCTATTAACTAAAATTCGTATCTGATTCACTGTCAGATGATTCAAAACCAATTATTTTCTTCATTTTTTTATTTGGGGTCCATTTTTCAGTTTTCCGGCCTTTCAGTTGTTTTTTCATGTATATACGAAATTTTCCAGCTCGATTTTTCTTTGGCTTAGATTTAATTAAAGACACTGGTTTTAAAATTTCGGGACTGAGATACACTGTTGATCGATTTTCTAGTTCATTTGGCGGCACGCTCGTAAATCTAGCAATCGAGTTTTCATCATGAGTAGGAACAAATTGATTTTCTATAAAATTATTGAGTTAAATGGCACAATCCCTGTCACACTAAACTCTTTTATTAAATATTCCATTGAAAATGATTTGCTAAATGCCTCGTTTGTTAATGAAGCAACCTCGTATATGGTGATTCTCTTTCCAGGATTACTGGTCATGTAATTATTAAATTATTACCTCTAAATAGCTTTTAAATGGTCCATACACAGACTCGTCTAATGGCTGCAGGCGATGTGAAGTATGTGGAGGAAACGAAAGTAGAACAATACCATTTCTACAATATACAATGGAGTCTAAACTACAGTGGGATCAATGGTTGTCTAATAAAATAAGAATCGGGGTTTCTTTGCTGCAATTAATATTTTTTTAATAAGCTTCAAAATGTTTATGAACACGTCCATCATCCATCCACTTTTGCTTACGAATTCAACACATCCGCTCGGTCTTCCTTTTATAAAAATATCCTTGTTCCGTTGCCTCGGAAAAATATAAGGTGGTGAAAGATGGTTCCCGATTGCATTTACAATTCCAGCAAATGTAACTAGCGAACCACGTTCTTCCGAAACACACTGGGCAACTTGTTTGGTTCCTTTTTCAGCACCTAAAAGTTACATGAGAAAATGTAAGATCTTAAGAAAGCTGTTCAATTCAAAAAATTATGATTATAAAAGACTTAGATACCTTTGGAATATCCATTACCGTTGTGACACCAGTTTCATCCGTGTTGTAAATATCCTTAGGTTGAAAATTATACTTTTTAACACATTTTCTAAATTGGTAAAAAAAAATCTTCAACAGCACTTTGATTAAACCCTGTCAATCTGGCCAAACTAGTTTTATCTGGTTTTCTTAAAGAAATAGATTTGTTTCTTTTCAAAAAACCACGTAACCAATGTACTCCTGCTCGATTATTATGATCCCAAGAAGATGGATGATCAATTCGGTTGGCTTTATACGTATTGATAAACAAATTCGTGTACTTTAGTATAAGTAAGACCATACTGCAATCGACTACATTTTTTATATCTTCTACCAATTCAGTTTCCTGATCTTTTGTCAGAGTTTTCTTCGCAGTGAATTTGTATTAATATTTTCTTTCAGCCTTGAAAATAACTAAAGGCTCATTGTCGCTGCTATTACCGGAATCATCACCGTTACCAATGTCGAAATTTTTAATTTTTTTAGTCTTATAATCAGTGTGGTTCGTTTAGTGCCATATTTACTAGCAGCCCCCGATCTAGTTTCCTTTTTCCGAATGATGTCCGGAAGAGAATTTTTCAAGACGGTTTCGTCAATTAAATGTCTTTCGGTTTTCCGTATATAATTTCGAACCATTGTCTAAAATTATTTACCAATCAATAAAATATTATTTAATGGGGTATATTTGACAAAAGTATCCCAGTGCGGTACATTTGGCATCGTCAAATGTACTCCATTGCAAGATGGATTTTAAATTTTATGTATTTTATTTATCTTGAATAATATTGTAAAATCCTTTAAACAATTATATTTTACTCGTAATATATTTTGTAGAGGCACAAAAATTTTACTAAAAGGTTATGCATTATTCAAAAAATTATATATATTTAGGCTTACGGACTCACCGCAAAAAATTACATGAATTTATTGAATAAAACAAAAACAAATGGATATCGCTTCACGAATATGTTACGACTGAGGTATTTTCGGTATATTCCCTCTTTTTAAAAATGAAAAAAGACATAATAGATGCCAGAACGATTAATTCAGAAGAAAACAGCAATTCAGCGTGAGTCAAATGTACCCCACCTGTCAAATGCGCCCCACTTTTCCCTAGACATTTATTTCGTCATATTTTGGAGTTTGTTCAAAACTGAAAACAGATGGCATTGTAAAAAGATCAATGATTATGGTTTTCTAAATGTAGATAAATAAAAGTTGAAAATAATTATGATTAGCCATTTAAATAAATATTTCATGTTAATTATAATTATAAACACACTTTTGTATTAAACATTCAATATTTTTAATTATTTTTGAGAGTTTTCACGTTTTTTAAATATATTTTACATATCTTTGTAAAATACACGATTATTTTGGAATTTACGCTTTATACATGTAAAATGTAAAACACGGTTTTTGTAAATTGCCCAACTGTGGATGCGCAGTGCATTGGCAACAAAGTAAGCTTTTTTATCAATTTGACTATTACTATCTATTTTGGGAGCGTATCGAAATCCTAGTTTTCAAAATTTTAGTTATGCAAAATTTCCCTTCTTGAAAAATCTTGGCTATGCAAAATCTCAATTTTCAAAATCCCTAAAAATAATCCTGTTTTTTAAGCTTAATTTTAATTTTTTCTATTATTTAAACATTTTGCAGTTCACGGTTTTTGGGTGGTTTTTAAATTTTTTGGATATTTTCTGGATATTTTTGATATTTGATTTAAATTTAAATTGTTTTACTTTTCCTGTTGTTTCTTTTTATTTGCAATCCTATTTCAGATACTAAGTCCTCTATACATTGGTATACTCCAATATGGGTTCCGCATACTACGATTTGTAACCTCCAACGTCAAGCCTCAACGCTGTTTTGACCGTAAGCTTGCAAGTATTGGGGTTTTAGTGGAAATTT
Organism: Nephrotoma guestfalica; assembly: GCA_963691935.1. NCBI lineage: Eukaryota > Metazoa > Arthropoda > Insecta > Diptera > Tipulidae > Nephrotoma > Nephrotoma guestfalica. The sequence continues at coordinate 295,951,136 of OY829914.1, read as the reverse complement.
ACGTTTTATGGTGGAAACCCATGAGTAATCATTGTTTTCGAACCATTTTTCAATTTTACGTCCATCAGGGTCGCAATACTTTTTTATTCATTATACTAAGAAATACTTTCTGCAGCAGGCGCAAAAGCTAACCTTTTAAGCAAACTTTTGAGCAAAAGCTTTTGAGGTTTTTCGCCAGATTATTTGTCCAAAATTGAACAAACATCCTTTTAGGCTGTCTCCAGAAAAAATTCATAGGCGCAGATACGCTTGCTTTTTTGAAACGCTTGCTTTTTATTAAACGATTCAAATCTATATCACACACAAAAGCCCATTTGCAAATTTTATAAAATATTTCGAAATATGCAACTTCAAATTCGAAGGGGTTCTTAGAAGAAGACTTTTTTGGTCACCAAAACATTTTAAACGTATGTAAAATAAATTGCCTGGTTATTTTATAGGGCTTAACCTTGCGCACAACAACCTACATTTAAAAACTCGGTTCCTTATTATTAATGAAAGCTATAAATTAGTATTTTTGTGTTTTGAGGATTTGTTATTTACACAGCCCACTGAGACTGTTTTATAAGTTACATGAATATCCATTGATAATTATCATATATCTACCTTTATTGGATATGACTATATAACCGCTCAATTTGTAATTAAACGATAAAGCAACGACATTTCAGTTCCAATAAACTAACATATTTTAAATATGAACACTGCTCTAAAATCTGGTTTAACTAAAACAAAAACTTAATTCAATTGTTTGCATCAAATCATCCTTGAAATTATGTTAGTTGATATGAAGTAAATCAAATTAAGTATAAAGGGTGTCCCAGAAGTGAACGATCAAACAAAGCAGGGTGATAGGAGAGCTCATTTCCAACAAAAACAGTCAGTTCCCGATTTGCATGTCGTCTCTGGTATCCTCTTGCTGTAGCACGGGCATTGCCATTACGTAAACTATAAATGAAATGCATTTGTGCATATTCGCGGTCGAAATAAGCAATTTGGCTTATTGACATTTTAATTATAAACGTTCGAGCATGTATGGAACTAATAATATGAATTACAAACTGTTTTTCTTTTTATATCACAAATTTTGTTTAATTCGGGCTGCTAGATTTAGTTAAAAAATTTGGTATACTTTAGTTTAGGGGTGGTGTTCATCATTTTGTTTTATTTCTGACAAAGCATCGATTTTAGAAATCGAAATTTTGTTAAGTGCATTTTTTAATAAACACGACTTACTTTGTAAAAAAATTGATAAAAAACATTCTGTTGTGATTAGCTCGGCGTGTGATACCATTTTAAAATCTGCATTAGTGTCGCATTTTTCTGATAGGGAATCAACTTTCTGTAGTACATTGTTTTCTCACTATCGTCACTTAAACATCAACACACAATTTTAGGAAGCAAAAAGGTTTTATTAAACCAGGTAATACAGCTTATAAAAATAATTTTATTGGAGAAGACACACTCTTCTAGATCGTATTAAAAAAGAAAGTTAAACAAAAGAACTCTTAGTTTTTTTAAATTTAATTTTTTGGTGAGTGCGCTGGGGTTTCACTAAAAAAACACTAAAAGTGGAATAACTTTTGCACCTTCAACAATTCGAAAAAAAATTATTTGGCTGTTTTGTTAGAAATTAGCTCCTCCTATCATCCTGCTTTGTTTGCAGGATGATAGGAGTCCACTTATGGGACACCCTGTATAAAATGTGAATATTAGGGCGTTGATTTACAAATTTTGTTTTTGATATGTGAGCAAATTGGAAAGCTTTCTGAATCCGAACTGGTGCATTTCGTTCATTTTTTTGATAAACAGGGGAGAGGGGTCTAAATTTATAAAAATTAAATTTACAAAGCTAAGATTTTGAAAACCGAAAACAAAATTTTAAAACCGAGATTTTGAAAACCAGTTTTAGCCAAATTCATCAACATTACATGCTAGCATGTGCTACGTAAAGAATGTAATGAACATGTTTACATTTAATTGCTTTCCACACTTTGTTGAGTCTGTCTGATTGATGCTACTATTAAATAATTTACATCATTATTTATTTTTATTTTAAAAAACATTTTAATTTGTTTAAAACTAATTACAATTAAAAACTACATATTTCGCTACGCGTAAATAAACTTCTAAACCTTCGGGAAAATAAAATCGTAATTTCTACATTTTTGGCTGCATTTTACTCTGCCGTAAAAATTTTATTTTGGTACTAAAATTAGCTTGTTTAATTCACATGGGGTTTTGAAGTTTTATCATTCAGCGAAAAAAGACAAAAACAATTGAAGTTTATTTATACCAAATATTTATTTATCTCATCTAATTTGAGTGGTATATTGGAAAACATTTTTCATGCAATACAACATTACAAATATTGTAATTAGATTAAAAATAATTTGTCACATGCAAACCTTTCATCTGGTTCTGTTGTGACTGTTTTGGCAGAAAGCTTGATTTAGAATTGAAGTCGTAGTTATCGTTGATGATTTTAACCAAACTAGAGCTACTTCTCTTCTAAATGCTGGTAACGCGGGTTTTTGGTTTGGATGTAAATCACACCACAGTTTTCCAAGTGTCACAAAGAGATACCTCAACAAAATTAGAGAATAAACGCCACCACCATTTTTCCCTCTGTACTCTTATTCTATATGTTGACACAAAATTATCACACAAATCCCCCATATATTTGTTGTACTCCTGGAAAACATTTGGTTGCGGAACAGCAATATGAGTCTTCTTTTTTTTTGAGAATCGAGTCACATTTTTAATTGGCTCAATCGTTCCAATGTTTGTTGCAAATGTAAGTACTGCACTGTATTTCCTCCTAACAATCAATATTACTTCAATTTTTTTTAAAACCATAATTGAAACATCCTCGGCTCTCCGTTTTTAGATCCTTCGAAACAGGAAATGAATTACTATCTTTTATTGAAATTCCACGAATTGTGCCATAAGCAAAAATATTTTTCGTAGGTAAATCAGCAATGGAATCGGCGTAACAAATTATCAAAGAAAATAATCTGATTCTGTGGATTGGGTATAAATTTTGTTAAATCGGCAACTACATTACAACACAGTCCTCATCCATTCGAGGGTTCCGAAGAATTTGATTTACCTGTATAAACGACAAACTTATGTACATACCCACATGATGACGATATAGTCCATTTTTTGTACCCAAATTTAATTGGTTTTCCATGCATGTACATTTTTGTCGAATGGCGTCCTCGATATGAAATCATATGTTCATTTGCTGAAAAATGATGGTGAAATGCGCCGAACTAAATAATTTTTTTATTTGGTAATTCGATATAAGGACACACTTTTGCCGATTTCTCTTGTTTGTGTCTTCTGTTTATGTTTCGATTAGTTTTCCGCGTCAAACAGGAATGTAGCATTTGCATGTAACGACTTCACCTAATGAAAAATACTTTTCCTCTTGGGGTAACTTGTTGTATCCGGTTAGTAGAAGAAATCCAATAAACGTTTTCGTGTTTTCTACTGTGGCTTGAAATTCTGTTCTATTATTTTGCGAGGCATAAACATTGTGTGGCAACATATCACTTCTTCATCACAAATTGTGTTAATTAACTGTGATGGTTCCTCCATTGTTTATTTCAGTTTATGAATTTGCAAGCTTTGTATATTTATTCGATTTCGTGTGCAAATGATTTAACTTTGTGACATTTATAGATTATTGGCTGGTCCAGAGGTGTTTCAGCTTTGTTGTTATTTATATGTACTTCCAAAGTTCCAACAGAATCATTAGGCATTGCTACCCTTCTTTATCGGTAACTTGGCCGGATTAGGAGGCAGAATAACAATGTCTGTATCCTCGTCATCAGGGTTAATAAAATTATCGATATCATCCTCAATTTCTTTCAACGTCTACTATTTTCGTCGATTCATGTTTACCTTGACGTAAAATTAATTTGAATTTTATGTATTTTTCAGCGTCAAATCTTACCGATTACCGCTTACGTTGCAACACGAATTTCTAACGTAATTAATTACACTTGCAAAACAATTTTTCATACAAACACCTTTTCAAACTATTTTATCAACATTAAAAATTGTGCTCAGCATGAAACAGCGTGCAATCTAATGAAAAACTATTTGTATTTGGTTTTGTAGCTACTAATTTTGTTTTCCAAAATGCTACTAATACTTACTACCAAACACTCATACAACGTTAACATACAAAAATTATTTCGATATAATAAGGAAAATCCAGTTTTAATGGTATTTTATTGACCGTTGCGCAAACGCAACATTAGCAACAAAAAAGTGTTTTTAAACATTTTGTTTTTCCACGAACTACTTGATTTTTAAAAATTTACATGTTACCAAAAAATTGATGGGCAAACCAAATGCAGCAGCAGAGATTATTTTCAATGTCAACAATTTTACACTTTTTGGTGGCGATCTTTGTAACTCATTCACTAACTCCAATAAAACCCTGTCAAATTCTGAAATGATTATAGAAAATTACGAAAAGGTAAATACATACAAATTTAGATAAAACAGAAAATTATTGATGTCGCATGCAAACCGTATGAACATTGATTTTTGAAAGCAGACAAATCAATTTATAGAAGGCTCGTTTAACTAGGCCCATAAGGAAAAAATCCAAAAAAACCAATTCGAGTAAAATACCCTACGAGACTGTTCTCACCAATGAAATTAAATTAATAATCAATACCATAAAATAAATTTATTATAAATGGGAATATACTTAAATTCAACAGCGCTCAAAATTTGAGCTTTTATGTATGTAAATATCCTTCGTAATATTGACACCTGTCGTAAACAACTGGCTCGAAAATTCTTGTACCGATGCACCGGTACAACTTCTGACTCCACTCGATTGGTTTACTCATGGTCAGTGTGAAACCGATATCCATAAAGACACTGCGGTTCACTGAAATAGACCCGCTAGCCATTTTGTTTTAAAATGTAAATTTTGCTGTAATTTTTCGTTTGGACTATTGTCCGATTCAATTAAATAAAGGAATTGTAAAATTTTAGCCTTTGTGAAGATTTGAAATTTAAGAATTTCCTGTACTAGGATTTTCAGATTGAAGTTACTTTTTTAATTGGAATAAATGGTTTGAGGATTTTGAGTTTTAAGTTTTTGTGAACCTCCCGACATGTTAGTTTACGAGAAAAACCTAATTAAAACATAAATTATATATTTTTTCAGATGCAGACAGTGATTGAATATTCAATCTGATGGACAGTTAACTCACTTGCTTACTAGATACGCATTGATGAAAAAATCAAAATTAGCAAAATTCCGAAAAACCGTCACTTATTCCTAAGCTGTTTTTGCAGCCTTTCTTCTTTTTAATTATTATTGTACAGGCCACGGTACAAAAGGTTACATTCATTGGTCCTTGCTTAATTTATTTAAGGTATTCCACGTCTCTTTCTTTATTTTGTTGTAGTAATAATGTAAACCATAAACAAAAGGAAGGGAACGGAACGGAATGGATGCAATGTAAATGACGCTTTAGGCCTTGTACATATACTTAAAGATTTCTGGATACTCCTGCCTGCCTTCGTTCGGGATTTATGGATATTTTCTAAATTCCGAAAGTCGGTAACATCGTTCCAATTACTAATTTTTAAAGCCTTTATTTAACTGTTGTGAATCCAGTTCCAATAATTCGTTGTTTAAGTGGTAACTACCATACGGATTATAATAAGGGATGTTTTAAATGTCCAAAGTGATGAGGCATAACTGTTAATCGGTAAAAAGAAGAAGTAGTTAAATCTTAGTGACAGCCATTTTTCCATTGTTCTGTGCATCTGCTCAGTGAAGTAGAAAAAAAAACAATTATAAAATATCTGATTCTCGTTATATCAAGTTCTCAAGTTTCTTAGATGCGGCTTTTCTCTTCTCTTTTCACTTTAACCCATGTGGTTGCGGGTTTGCTTAGAATTTCACAACAGCAACCACATTCATACAATTTTTTTCACTTGTTTTCTTTGTATTTGTTATTTAAGATCAATTTATCATTTCGAATCGGAAATCGCAGCAATATTTCTCTTTGGATCGGGGAGTGGGGCGTAAATCCCCTCCTAAATATGAAATTGATAGCCTTATCATTAATTTTTCCAATCTCTGAGGCTCGTGACTTACAAAAATTGCGCACATAAACATTTCGACATCAGCAGGTCGATTCTGGCTTTCCAATAGGAAAAACAAATTAGGAAAAATTTTCATAGTATTTTTGTCGCAAAATTTTTTTTCTGGCATACTATGGTAAACAGTCGGCGTAAATTTTTTCAAAAACAAAATTAAAGGTCAAGAGAATATTTGTCCGCTTCAGTTAGTGATTCCACATTTGAATGTCGAAATTCTACAATATTCCATATTCTGAATCTTTGTTTCACAACAATCCCCCATTCCATGGCACCACACTCCTTCCTCACCAGATCTAACCCCAAGCGACACCCTAAGCTAAAATTAGCACTCGGAGGATAGAGATTTTTGTCGAACGAGGAGGCCATCAGCCATATTCTGGTTGAAAATTTTGGATACAACAAATAAAATCACAAAAATGGAAAGGACACTAACGATCGGCATAGTAACGAACTGACAAATGTCAAATTAGCCAAGGCACAGAATAAGAAGATTTTTGTTAAGGTATCATAAAGTAGCGGATTTATCTAAAAAATAGAAGTGTAAACAATTCTTATAACATAAAACCATACGTTTTTAAACTACTCGAAAGCCGGTTTGTTTTTGGTGTTATTAACCAAAAAATTACGAAAACTTTCGTGCTGTGGAAGGAACCGTATAGGAAACAATAACATTTTTTTTCTAATAACTCTGACATTGAGAATAAATAACTAGTTAAAATGTCTAACACGCAAATTCCGGAAAAAGTTTGTGATGTTCACAAATTAGGAGAAAAGTTCTGTCCTGTTAAATCCGCAGAAATGTGTTCCTTATATACGGATTATTGCTAGTATTGAAAGCGCTTTGATAGACCATACAGCTGAAAGCACAGGCAAATCAATTTCTATAAAATGAGATACACTTTCTTAAACAAGTGGTCCTTTCAAAAAAAATCGTACGTGACCATCCAAAGATATTAATTACCATGGCTGACAAGCGTAATACTACTACAATATTTATGAACGAATAACTAAAGATTTGAACGATATGGCACAGTGAAGGTATGCTTTTGGACTGTCAATCAAAATTGTTAAAGTTATCATGGTGCAGTAGCAAAATTATATGGACTTCCCAAAGTTCATAAAATTAATTCTCCTTACAGACCAATTGTAAGTAGTATTGGAACTACAAAACAGTTCATATGTAAAAAAAATTCTTAAAGTAAAAATTAAAGATTCCAGATGACTACACAATTTTCTTTTTGGATGTCGTATCTGCGTACAAACAATGATGATCAATCAGCCAGCAGCTACTGAGCTGGTTATGGAGTTTGTTGAAAGCAATGTTTTAAGATCTCTTGATCTCTCACCTATGTTTTACTATTGATATGTTGAAGACATGATTACGGCGATTTTTAATAATTTCGATGACCATATAAAATTCACAATTGAGTTAGAAAATGAACGTAGATTATCATTTTTAGATTTGGTAATTTTATGTAACCCTGATGGTACCATTTCTACAGATTGGTTTCATAAAAACCATGGTTCGGTCGTTATCTAAATTTTAATTCCCATCTTCCGTTATCGTATAAAAAAATACTGTCAATTTATTATCTAAAAAAAATCTTCAAACTTTCGGATTTGAGCTTCATCTAAAATTTGGTAATTTTCATTTTGAATTCGTTGATTCTAACTTCAATATTGTTAAATTCTACATAGAAATCGTAAAGTCTAAATTTGAATTTGTCTCTTCCGCAGTATCAAACTAGCCTTGAAAGTAATATTTTAAGCAATAATAATGACAGTCATGTACTACATAAAGCCGCAATATGATCAAGTGTGAGACAATCGTTAAAACTCTATATCTACGGATGTTAGTTATCATTTTCGGATTGAAAATCCACAGGATTGTGGATGTAACTTTTCAATTTGTAACTTTTAATCAAACCAAGGTGTTATGAATCAATATAACGTAATGATATTACAATAAATAAAATTTTAAACATCACGGATCACGACACAAAAATTATATTATAATTATTTTTATGGATCTTTCGCATTTACCTTATTCCATAGCATTATTTTATATTGTATTTACACTGCCAAAAAACATCGCATGATACTCTCGCGACACAACGCACAAAACTTTATGTAAATATTTTTCAATTCACACCAATTCGTTACATGGACAAAACGGCACAAATATGGCAAGTTCACTTAATTACTTTACCACTTCCATATTATATACTAAAATATAATAATAAATCAAATTTAAAGTGTAAAATTATTTTTGTATTTTTTGACAACAAAATATTTTTATTTTTTAATCGCGTCTCTTGTTTGGTACTCGTTCATGCTGTTATATCGTATAGGTACACGTATGCTGGCTTAATATGGCAAATCAGGAATTAAACGACGCACAAATCAAACCATAATTAGATCTTTAATACACATCACTAAAAATACAACAACAATGCACTAAATGACTGATAATTAATTACAAATTTCATTTTTATTTCCCATCATTTATTGGTATTCCTATATAGATCTCGCACTGCAAGGAAAATTTCGTTAGTCCCAACACAACACAAAAAATGTCATTCCAACATTTTTCCAATAAATCTTATTTTATTCTTCGTTTAACATTTTATAAAGTAAAAATTATACGAAACGACTTATAAGTGTCATAAATTATTTCTTAAAGTAAAATACCAAATCGATCAAATACACAAAAAAAAATTAAATCGAATCTCGCTCATATTGGTACATTACATATAAAAAACATACCGCACATCCGTCGGCTATTTTATGTTTTACAAACTTGAATTCACATAAAAATCATTGAGGATCATCGTCCAAAAATCATGAAAAACCAACAAAACAGCAGAAATATTGATCATCGCGCACACAATACAAAACATTTATAAAACATTCAATATATATGATCATCTTGAAAAGTTTGTTTTCTTGTGATTGTTGTATAAAAGCAAAATAGACGATCAATTTGTCTTCTTTTTAGCCCAAATTTTACGTGATACGTTTTTGCGATCTGGTCCAGTTCAGAATCTGAGGATCGCGCACACAAAAAATGATATATTTTAAAATTGCGATCACATAAAAATTAAATATATAAGAATATTTTGATATTTTTGGTTTGAAAAATTGCAGTACAAAAAAAAAATGAAGATCGTTGCGAATTTTTGTTGGGTGCAATCGCCAACGTATATCAATATCATCAGCGTAATAATAAAATTTTATTTTATTGTTGCGTGTATTGTTTGGTTAAAGTAGACAAGCGTGTTATTCCGAAAATCTTCATTAAAATTCTTAACAATGTTTGATCGCATTTAGGGTTGAGGAGATAAATAAAGGAATGGTGAAGAAATCACATACCTGATGGTGATAATGGTAATGATGTTGGTGGCGGTATTGAACCACCGCCACCACCTCCACCACCGGTCAATGGAGCTCGTGGCGGTTCCATACTCCAGGGGGCGCTTGGCAATGGAGTAAAATCACCACCATGTGTTGATCCAATTAACATATTATAATAGTCAAAACTACACTAATCTTAATATTTTACTTATAGATCAATTCTTTTGAACTTTTTTAATTTTTAATAACAAAACACTTTTAAAACTTATTTTTAAATATTTATAACATTTATAACAAAAACTCAAATAATATTAACAAAAAATCACAATAAACCACTAAAATTCATAGATCACATTTTATTATACAAATTTTTTTTTTTTATTATCTCGCACATAACAATGATCACAATTTTTTTATCTTATTTAACTTGTTTCTTAAGAACAAAAAAGAAGAAACTAAAAGAAAAATCACTAAATAAAAAAAATTCCTCAAATAAAAAAAAAACAACAACCATATATACAAAAATCTGTATATATATAACTTAAAGATGCATACAGTTAAGTTAACACCGTACGACTAAAGGAAGGAAATAAGAAGCAAAAAGGTTTGAGCAAAATCAAGCACCTGTGAGCATACCTCTTTAATTTTTTTATTCATGCACAACAAAACAAAATAGTTATGTTTTTTTTATGTAATAAAAATCATATATCCATCTCACTCGATAACAATAACCCCCGCTGAATATAAACGAGATCGATAAATAAATGGTCGCACCCACTGACTTTACGTGGTCTTTTACTGCCGCTCCTCAAATTTATATATAAGAAAACCACTTTTATACTATAAAAATATTTTATATACCGAATAAATAGCAAGCATCTCGTTCTTGCCCACAGAACATTTTATACAGAACTACTCGTACACATTGCACAAAAACTATTCAGATTGTATGCACTCGAGAAAAAATGAGAGAAATATATAAAAAAAAACTAAAATCACTGTGTTAATAAATTAGAATTACCAATTAAATTAGTAAAATGAGATAGGTATATTACTATTTTATTAGACATTTTCTTTTTTTTATATATTTATCTCGTATAAATTGAAAATTATCGGTTATTCAACGCTTTTTAGTTAAGCATTTTTTTTTCTTGTTTGAATTATTATTTTTCTATCGTTAGCGTTTTGTTTTACTATTTTCGGCGACGACTTCGATTACTCTATACTACAGGTTGATTTTGTTTTGTGGAATGAAAAATTTATAAAAATGGGAAATTTGATGTGGATGCGATAGAGAGAGAAATGAAAATTAAAGCGCGCAGAAATAATAAACGCATCTTTGTTTGTCGTGTTAGTTTTGTGTGCGAGTGTGTATTGGGAAGAGGAAAAACTGGAGGTGTGATTGGAAATCATACATTATTGGAACTATATTTGTGTGTATGAATGATTTGCCGTAGGTAAGCATTTGTTTATTTATGTTTTGTAGTAAATTGCAACATAGTTCCGATGTTTTCCGTCGCATTCACATAAATTTATATCGAAATGTTCACATATTATGTGGACAAAGAAAAAGATTAGATAGATGGAATATTAGATAAATGAACGCAGATTCTCGATTGACTATGGCAAAAATCTATTATACACAATTGTTGCAATTTTCTAACGTTCTATATTGATACTTTCGTGATAGTATCAAAAAGGCATTTTATATGTAAACAATTATGTGGAGTTTTAAATGTTTCAGTATATTTCGTTTCGTTCAATAAAATCTTTTTCGTGATAGAGCTGTTTAGGCTTTTTAGCTAGATCTTTTTGATTTAAAATCTAATTAATTTTTAAATAAATCTATTAAATTTAGTCAAACCAGATTGTAAATATGTTATATTTAGATATTTTGTGAAACTGTATTAGTTATGGTTTTTTGAGAAGAGATTTCAAGAATGAATTTTTTGTTTACCATTGTAACTTTATATATCGCAGTATTGCAGCAAAATTTTCGACATAATTTTGTATAGTAGTTAACTTTTAAATCTTAGTACCGAGTAACACTTTTAAACATACTATATTAGTTCGTACTTTATCATTCAAACGATAGTTAGGTTAACAGAAGTGAGATGCCAATCTTCTGGCACCTTATGAAATGTGATTGATTTTGTAATCTATTACCTTAACTCCTTAGGCTATAAAATTCCATTAACCACATTTTATTTGATAGTTCGTGGTAATGGCTGAAAACGTTTATTTTGAGTATACAAGGCACGCGTTTTTAGTATTTTAGCCATCATTTCGAACAATATACATTTTCCATTTCGTTTGGCGGAATTAAACGTCAGGTTGCGTTTCTATACCACACATTCCAGTATTTTCGACGATTTGGCTCTACTCTTAGCAATTCGCTCATTTGTTGCAACAGTGGCCCAACTTAAAATTCACTCATTTCTAAGATATTTAAATCAAACAATTACCAATAATTCATATTTTTATTATTTTGTATCAAAATATACTCTCTTATGTAGTTATTTATAGCAGATCAACTAAAATTTCATATAAAAAATCACTCAGTACGCGAAAGAAATTAAAGTTTTAAGGTATTGGAAATTTATTTTACTGATCAGAATGTATTTTTATTTACTTTTGAGAAACTCCGTTTGCACAAACAGTTTTGAGTGATATTTTCAAATCGCTCTAGTGAAAAATTAAATAAATATTTTATTTATGTTTCCTGGTTTTAACATTTCGTAGTGATGAAACAGGTTGAATAGAACAAGAGGAGTTTGTACATGATGAGCTAAACTTAGAATCAGCTATAAATGTTAGTATTTTAACAAGTCGACGTAGGCTATCTATAGCCTTCCAACAAACAATTGTCGGAACCTATAGATAGCTTTACAGCTCGTGTTTTGTGAAATTTGTAACCTTTTTATCTTTGATTTCTCTTTTGAAATGAAAATAATTCATTTTAGAATATGTTGTGGAACATAGAAAGCAAACTTCCTAATCAAATAAATAAACTTAGTGACTTTTAAACTCAACGTATGAATGTGTTCATTCCGAGATTTATTATCAAGTAAAACTCCAAGAAATTTGAATTTATCAACTCTCACGCTAATACCATTTGAAACTTGCAAGGGTCAGAAATCACAATGAGACAGAAATGGGGAAAGCTAATACATTTGGTTTTGTTGAGATTTACAGATATTTTGTTTAATTTGAAATATTCTGTGAAGTAAAATAATGTAGTTTTCCATGTTACTCATGGCTTCAGAGCAATCTCTAGGATTATAGAATATTGCGGTATCATCAGCAATCATTCTAATTTTTCCAGCCAGAGGTAGGTGGCCATGTTGGATTCGAAAATAATGTGGACAATTCATTTTGGCGTATACAATGTCGAGAATTCGTAGAGTATGTAGAATATTCGGAGACAATCTAGATTATTGCTTTTTATTGTGTTTTCCCCATTGTTTTTTAGTTGGAATTTGCCATCAAACAGTTTTCCAGTTCAAATTGCGAGTTTTCAATATTGCGTAAAGTTATAATTCTATTACCCGGTATGTGTTTAAAATAATGCAAGATATTCTCCAATTTTCTATTTCAATGCCATATATTTTTTCATTAACAAACTCTAGCGTCACATACTACATGCATTACTGGCAAATTGGTAACTGGGAGGAGGTTAACATTTTAGTTTGAAATTGTCAAAGTTTCTATTGCCACCTGCAAAACACATAAATACTGGCAGATAGAAAACTGCCAAATTCACCTGCTTTCTGTATTTTAAATAAAAACTTTAGTTTGAAATTGTTTATGGTAAAATTTAATGGAATGTTCGGCTTAGACCTGTAAGCCAAGCTGCTAAGCTAAGCTGCAGACTGCTATAAGGCTTGTGACCATTTTAATTGTAGCGATAACCAATATGATATTCTGAAAAGAAACTGGGCTCTACGATTCTACAAATAGAAATTGAAAAAAAAAAATTTTCAAACGAGAAGCGAATAACATCATTAGAGTTTCCAGTTTGGAGCTATAGAGAAATACATTATCTTATAAAATTAAATGAACTAAAATAAAGAATTTTACGTTATCATTTGATCATCATAATTTTTACATACCTAGATGTTTCTTCGTTGAATTAATACCAAAGTATCACATATCTATCTCTATGCTTATTTTACGGAGACATCGAGGAGATGAATTGAATTTGAGTATTGAATTTGAGGTTTTCAAAACTCTGTCCGTTCAAGGAATCGTACTGTTGCCGATACATTTTGTATGTTGATAACCATTAAGCTGGTGATATTTTAGCTCTTAAAATTGAATTTTGCTTCATTATTATCGGGATAACCATTTGTAAAAGCTCTGAAAATGTTGCATAATCTATATGCAGAAGATAACTGTAGTTCCTTGAGGAGATTTTAATGAGAATACCTAGGTCGTGTGTTAAGTCATTCTTTTATCCAAACATCCAAATTATTCTTGATTTTCGTTTTTTTTGCGACTCAGTTGCCAAAATTAAAATTAGAGCCACACAGATTTTTTTCGAAATTTTTTCACGTTACTACAAGAATGTGTAGTCTGTGGGAACTTATCATGCATGCTTGCCAAGCACGCTTGTAAAGCATTTTTGAAGGTGAATGGGTACATTAAGTAAATACAATTGAGTAGTTATGATAAACTAGAAGTACTTTGCTTATGCCAATGGAACCCGCTAAATATATTGTATGAAGTTTTCTGTCTGTAGGCCACTGTGTACTAAAATTTGTTTCTGCCCATTGAAAGTGCACCTGCAACAAGCTCAAATGAGCACCGCTGACTTGATTAAATTTGTATCCGGCTATTAGTATACTTCTCGGTCGCGAGGCACAATATCTAATCTGGTCTGGTCCTGTCTATCGTCTCGACCGAAACTTTGGTTAACCGATGCTTTTAATATTAAGATAACGTAGCGATTCCATTCCCGTAAATTAAAATTCTTTTGTTTTACAAATCTAGGATCGATAACATTAATTCTATAATTATCAAATGGTTGGATTATTAATTATTATGGGATTAACATAGATTTTCGCGTATTTGTTGGAGTCGGTTGAAAAATTATTTTGAAGCAGCTCTCGTGATTTGCATATCGGTAAATAAGCGTACACCGGTACTTTAACTTTGATTCCAGGTGTTTGGCGCGATACTGTAACATTTCTTGATACGTTATTTGTAGTATCGGTGTTACACCGCCGCCTACCACATCATGCTGTGGTCAAGCAGTCAAGTACAAGAACCAAGGTGAGGATAGTTTTTGATGCATCAATGAAGAAACAAACGGAATCAGTTTTAACGATATCCAGCTAGTCGGTTCAACATTACAACAAGATTTATTTTCTATTATAAAAAGATGTAGGAAATACAAATATGTATTCATCGCGGGCATTGAGAACACACAACAGAACTTACAAAGGATACTATGGAAAGCCTGCCCCCAGGAGCAAATTAAAGAGAACAAGTTACGAACGGTCACATATGGCACATCGTTCGCTCAGTATTTAGCCACTAGACCTCTTAAACAACTTGTCATAGACGAACAGGAAAGTTATCCAATGGCTGCGGAAATTCTGTTGAATGATTTATATATCGATGGTGTTCTCTCCGGTGCAGAAACCATAGAATATGCAGTAAAATATCAACAACAGTTGAGAAAGTGGGCCTCGAATGACAGAACCATAATGCAGAGTGTTCCTGCAGAACAAAGGGAGTCAAGAGCAACCTTCATAAATAAGGACCATGAATCTTTAAAACTTTAGGAAACCTGAGGAATCCCCAACGAGATGAATTTGAGTTCCAGGTCAACATGCAGAACCCATGACAATAGTTCCAACAAAACGACACGGTTTTGTGATGCTTCGGAATTGGTTTACGTTTAAATACAAGCTTGGACTGACTCCACAATTGTTTTGGCCTGGCTACAAGGACACTCTAGTAAGTGGAAAATTCTCGTAGCAAATAGGACATCGCAGATTCATGCTATCATTAGCCCTGCAATACGGAAACATGTAAAATCAAAGTAGTTTGACAACAGCTCTTGTCTTAGTTCTTTTTGTGTTTTCACCAGCTTTAGTTTGGGCCTCACTAGTGGTAACTCAAACCAATCTTGTAAAATTACAAACCAGATAGTTTAGGTTAGGTTAGGTTAAGTCTTGGTGGTTGCTATCGCACACTTAGGCTAATTATGGCTCATTGTAATACGATAGGATCCGATATCATTAAACTCCCAAAAACCATTTAGTGCTATTAATAAAGCGTACAAGATCTCGCACATTGCAGCTTTCGAAATCAGAGAGGTTATCCTGGGTGTACTTGTCCAAGTGATCATGCCTTCTGCCAGCTAGCGCAGGACATGAGCATAGGAAATGAACAAGAGTCTCCTCCTCCTTCTCTCCTTGCAGCTTCTACAGAAGTCATTTGCATCCAGACCGTGTCTTCTCGCATGATCTCCGAAGAGGCAGTGTCCCGTAAGTATACCGTTATAATTCTACCTAAATCACGCTTCCTTAGTGTAATTAAGATATTGTAGCGATTCAAGTTCAGCTCAGGCCATACTTGTTTCGCTACTCTGCCAGTCGAACTGGCCACCTAGCATTTGCCAAGGCAACTTCTTTCGTGAGTCTTGCTCGGCACAGACAAAGGCCGACCTACACATTTTCTCCCTGATTCCAGTTGGAGAGTCGTATACCGTACCTTGCTAATTTGTCTGCTCTGCAGTCTCTCTCAACATCAGAATGGCCCGGAACCCAGACCAACTGGATATTGAAGTGTTCACTCATCTCGTTAAGAGATGTGTGACAATCCAACGCCACCCTTGATGCCAGGGAAACTGAATCCAGTGAAATAAAGGCCGCCCGACTGTCCACATAAATAGTGATATCAGTCAACGATATTACATTATGCCTCATCCAGTTCATGATCTCTTCAATCGCTAAAACTTCAGCCTGGTACACGCTGCAGTAATCAAGGAGACAAAAGGATAGACCCACATTTAATTCTCCACAAAACACACCAGCTCCCACTTTACCACCGAGCGTGGAGCCGTCAGTGAAAAATTTAATTTTCCTGGTCTCCGCAAAGGAACCACTCTTCCGATCCTCCCTATAGAGAGGAAAATTATCTTAAAAAGCTTGCAAAAGCACAACAGGGGTGTAATAAAATCCCAACTCACCAGGTCATGCCGCACAGAATTGACTATAGTTGAGTGCCATTTTTGCAAGCATTTAAACTCCGAAACCACTGATAGCCGGCGGCCGTATTGACCGCCATTTGCTTACCTATAATATTCAACGGGAGAAGCTACAGCATAATCTCTTAGGCACTAGTGAGTGTGGTTTTCAGCGCCCCACTAATGAGCAAACAGGCTGCCTTTTGCGCTTTCCCCATCATATTACTGCATGATAGTTTCACCAGAGCTGGCCACCATACACTCACAGCATACAGCAGTACAGGCCTTACTACTGTCGTGTAGAGCCATTGCACCAGCTCCGGTTTCAGACCACATTTGACTTTAATTTATCAAAGGACAACTTCTAAAGTATCCTTAAGAATTATTTTTTAAACTTTTAATTGTTAAATCAAGATTTGATTTATATTTTTGTGTTTTAAAATTCTTTATTTGAATTTTTAATATTTTTGTTTTAAATTAAATTCTGAAATCATACAACTAAATCACAGAATAGATTTCTTTAAATAAATAAAAATTAAAAAATAAAATAGAAATTTCGCTTTATCAGTAAAGGCCAGCATAGTACCATTCACCGACGTGGTGGCACCACTTCCGGAATTCTATATCTTCTAGTGAAAAGAACCAGCTTTGTTTTAGAAGGGTTGATCCCCAAACCACATCTGCTGGTCCAACCCGTAGTGATTAATAGCTTTATCGAAATATCGCTACGTCATCGGCATAAGCAACCACACCTATTCCTTCCTCTCCAGTTTCAATAGTAGTTCGTTGTATACTATATTCCAAAGAAGGGGTGAGGGGACACCTCCCTGAACTGTTCCCCGAACAACCCGCCTTTTGACGGAGATTTCCACTGCCAAGCAAATGATTAATTAGACTGGTTACTGGGTGTTCAATCTCGAGTGGCAGCAATCCTTCCCTAATTGCCTTCACCTTCGCGTTGTTGAAAGTGCCCTCGACATCGTGAAACACCATCGGCGAGAATTCCTGAAAATCCAGAGATATTGATCTTAAGTCCTTAGGGTTGCTGTGCGAGCTTCTACCTGCTTTCGGGATAAGATCACCCTAGCCTCCCTCCATTTCTTCTGCATATGCCCCAGCTTCAGACACTCTTTCAAAATAACCTCCAGCCAGGGAAGCAAGACCTCCGAGTACTTCTGAATTTCTGCTGGTACAATCCCATCCGGACCAGCTGACTTAAAGGGCTTAAAACTTTCAGTAGCCCATTTTATCCTCCGTGTATTCAGTATATCTTCTGTACACAATAGTTGGGCCCCGCAGTCATCCATAGACCCGCAGTCATCCATAGACCCGCAGTCATCCACACTCGTAAACGACGCATCCTCACTTACCGGGAAGTAAGTTTCCATCAGGAGATTAAGAGTCTCTTCACTAGAAACCATCCATTCGCCATCCGGTTTAATCATATAGTCTGGAACAGCTGGACTGGTAGAGAGAATCTTTCTTAAGCGCAAGGTTTCCGAGATCCCTTCCATTCTATCACAGAAGAGCCTCCACGAATTCCTTTGCGCCTTCCTTGTCTCTCTTTTATATTCTCTGAGGTATTCCTTATAGGAGTCCCAGTCTTGACTTTCTCTTGATCTTTTCGCTCTATTGAAAGCGTACATGTAGCCTTTTCGGCACTCCACGAGTGTATATAAATTGCATAGTGCTAGTCTGAAGGTTCTCACTTGTTGATATGAAGCTAATATTCTGGTAAGTTGTATTAACAGAAGATTATTTATTTTATGATAAAATGAGATAAATTGTAAATAAATTGACTTGTAAGACGATATTTCGTGGTAGCATTCCATGTTCTTAAACCACGACTACTTCGGCACACTGGCTTTTCTCCGAACTGGCTACAAATTTTATTCGGAATGTCTATTTTACAAGATGTGTGAGTAATACTAAAGCAACCCATGGACGCTATTTTAGGATTTCTAAAGTGTTGTGCCGTTTAACCAGTAGATTTATTAGGTTTCATGATATTTGCCGCTTCCAGTTTTTATTGAAAAAATCTGCATAACTGGTGGTTTGAGTTTCGTTGCTCGCCAGATTAAATATTATCTGTGTTAATCCAGGATGCGGTGAGCTATTCCGATTTTGATATTTTTGGAACGCACTCAGCAGTTATGAAAAAATGATATATACAGTGCTATAAAATTGGATTATACCCAAACACGTTTAGTTTTATAGGATTATCTAGACTGTTTTAAATTCTATTACGCTTTACTACACGTATACCATTTCAAAAAATCAACCAGTAATTTGAGAAACCATTTACAGAAGCCATACCAAAATTGATCGGGTATATATTTTCTAAGAATAACTCGAGTCAAACGAATCAATCACGCTAATCCATTTTACTTTTAGCAACTCTGCATATTAAGAAATTACCCATTTATTTAGCTTCGTTTATTAAGCATACGTAAATGTTCAATCACTCACCAAGGTTAACGTGACGCGTTTATTTATGTAAATTTAATTCGCTTCCACAAAAACTAAACTAGGTATGTATTCCCTATGTATAGATAGAAACTACAAACAGAACTATAAATTTGCTGCTCTATTATGGTTTCGGTAACTAATAAAGTTATTTGTCTCCATTTAATACCGGTAATATTTTTTGCTGGTTGCTTGCTTACTGCTGCTCATTTATACTTCTTGTGTCGTGTGACAAATCGAAATGGAAAATAGACGAGAAAACTATAAAACTAACAAAAAAAAATTAGTTTTGTTTACTTTTCTAGCCACTATATGGTCTGTAAATTATAAGTTGATAGTTTTTTTGTTGTTGTGTGCTTCGTTCGTTTGATGTCATTAGCGGTTTGATTATTTCAGTTGAACTTATTCCTTCCTACCTCATTCATATGTGGTTTTTTATTTATATGAAATAATTGTTATGATTTCAATTCTAATTTAAATTAAGGTTTATATCGGGTTGAATGTATTTATGGCTAAGTTAATAGTATTTTAGTTGCGCGCGAATTATTAATTGCACGTAAAACACGTTATCTGAAATCGTTAAACCGCTTCTCTCGCGTTCGTATAAGGTAGTGCGCAACTAATCATATTTAATTAATCAAATGTACATAAAATAAGCTAATTGATCGGTTTACGTGAAGCACAGCACAAATATAAACCCGCAACCGCTTAATTAAATTAATTTCGAATTTAGCGAGGTTGACGGTGTTTGTATATATGCAACCTGTGTATGTTATAAAAGCGATCATTAATTTAAACAGAATACAAAATTTTATTTGGATAAAATTAATTAATTTTAATTTACAGAAATCAATGATCTTAAGTATTTTTATTGTTGTTGTGGAGCGCTGGTTTCTGTTTAGGTGTTAAAGCAAAATCGATGAGTAATCCGATTAACGGGTTATTATAAATGGATATACTTACGCACCGTCGGCATAGTGCACAATAAGGAAGCGATGGAAATTATTTACGTACAGTTTTTAAAATTTTGCTTCCAACATTTCACGTCCGCCTTTATTAATCGATTTTATAACATTATGTTATGAACTATTACTAAAATGTAATTTCATAAAATAAAAATGGCGAATTCATAATTCATACATTATACATAACCCGAGATTAAAATCTATAATTAAAAATAACGATATACTAGATTAGGTATATAACTAATACTGGTTTAATGCTTTCCTTGTACTTAAAAAAATACAAGAAGAAAATTGGTGGTATAGTGTACGAGTATGTATACATTTTATATCGTTTATTACAATTTTAATTTATTCAAATTAAAACATGATTAAATTTATTCATTGTTATATCGTTAAAAATAAATCTGAAAATATTACGTACCTCATAGTAATACTCGTATTTATTTCGTTATATTTATACATTTTCATAAATGTAATTAAAATTAATAATCATAAAATTATCACATTATGTGCCTGGGATAAGTAATTTGAAGAATCCGTGCACCGATTTCCACCACACCTTCTTCTTCGCTAAAACCTTTGAATAAAATCCATAAACCCCATTTTCTCTCTTCGCTCCTAACGTTTTTGAAAATAAATTAAAACTTCAAAACTTTAAACCAGCGAAAGCCAAATTAGTTCTATTCAAGGAAGTCTGTTGTAATTTGTTACACGCTTGAGCCAGAATTTACTATGAATTAATTACACCTTATTGACAGCTGAAGACCATTCCAATGAATTTTCCTTTTTTTTTATTATTTGGCACTAGCTCCATAAATTTGGTGCCATATGACCCAGTTTCAAAATTTACAATTTGTATTATTTTTACATTTTTTACCATAATAATAATAATTTAAATTTTAATTTCTTTTCATACACCTATAGCACACATCGATCTCCTTTCACACTTCTATCTGATTTGTTCTAATAATTTCATACACATTCTTATATACGTTCATTGCTATTCGTAATAATTCAGTCAAACTACTTGCACTCAATGGAACATCGAACATCTGTCTGCTCTGGTTAAATGCAGAACATTTCAGAATCAAATGTTCGATGTCCTCCACAACTAAACAGCTTTCACATAATTCACACACAATCAAATTGCGTTTCTTCAAACATTCTTTCTAATTTCCATGATTCAATCTCTCTCGTTCCATAGTTCGTAACATTCTAGTATCTCCTTTGAGCACCTTAAAGAACGGTTGCCTTAAAGGAGACCTAAGCAACTCAAAGTACTTCTTACCTTTCACCTGACATTTTTCAACAAACTCTCTCTCCCATTTTCTCCGCAGATTCACCTGAAACATGCGAAGTACGTCTCTGGCATCCTTGAATTCATATTTATTTACATCCTCAATCAAACAACCCCGTTTCGCCATTCATATGACCGACCCCAGGGACCGACCATTTGGAATTTTTGTATTAAAGTACATACCAAGGCCATCGTAAAAAACCATGTCTATATGTGGGACTTTTGACTTCTGTAGAACAAAATTTTTCATTGAAGTTTCGTGCAACACCTGTTGCAGATATTGCTTGTTATTCATATGACCGACCCCAGGGACCGACCATTTGGCATTTTTGTATTAAAGTACATACCAAGGCCATCGTAAAAAACCATGTCTATATGTGGGACTTTTGTCTTCTGTAGAACAAAATTTTTCATTGAAGTTTCGTGCAACACCTGTTGCAGATATTGCTTGTTATTCATATGACCGACCCCAGGGACCGACCATTTGGCATTTTTGTATTAAAGTACATACCAAGGCCATCGTAAAAAACCATGTCTATATGTGGGACTTTTGACTTCTATAGAACAAAATTTTTCATTGAAGTTTCGTGCAACACCTGTTGCAGATATTGCTTGTTATTCATACGACCGAACCCAGGGACCGAGCATTTGGCATTTTTGTATTAAAGTACAGACCAAGACCATCATTAAAAACCATGTCTAGATGTTGGACTTTTGTCTTCTGTAGAACAAAATTTTTCATTGAAGTTTCGTGCAACACCTGTTGCAGATATTGCTTGTTATTCATATGAACGACCCCAGGGACCGACCATTTGGAATTTTTGTATTAAAGTACATACCAAGGCCATCGTAAAAAACCATGTCTATATGTGGGACTTTTGTCTTCTGTAGAACAAAATTTTTCATTGAAGTTGCGTGCAACACCTGTTGCAGATATTGCTTGTTATTCATATATGACCGAACGCAGGGACCGACCATTTGGCATTTTTGTATTAAAGTACATACCAAGGCCATCGTAAAAACCCATGTATATATTTGGGACTTTTGACTTCTGTAGAACAAAATTTTTCATTGAAGTTTCGTGCAACACCTGTTGCAGATATTGCTTGTTATTCATATGACCGACCCCAGGGACCGACCATTTGGCATTTTTGTATTAAAGTACATACCAAGGCCATCGTAAAAAACCATGTCTATATGTGGGACTTTTGACTTCTATAGAACAAAATTTTTCATTGAAGTTTCGTGCAACACCTGTTGCAGATATTGCTTGTTATTCATACGACCGAACCCAGGGACCGAGCATTTGGCATTTTTGTATTAAAGTACAGACCAAGACCATCATTAAAAACCATGTCTAGATGTTGGACTTTTGTCTTCTGTAGAACAAAATTTTTCATTGAAGTTTCGTGCAACACCTGTTGCAGATATTGCTTGTTATTCATATGAACGAACCCAGGGACCGACCATTTGGCATTTTTGTATTAAAGTACATACCAAGGCCATCATAAAAAGCCATGTCTATATATATGGGACTATTTACTTAATTAATTTTAATTATTAATTTATTTTAATCAAGCAACAATTGTTGCCAGTATTCCGCCCAAATGTTTACTATTTGTATATTCGCACACATGTATAGTTTTTGTTATTTGGTAGAAATTTGACTTCGGTCATAAAAAACTAGTTCCGTCAAAATTTTTAATTCATTTTAATTTTATAATTTTTATAAGGTTGGCTTTAAAATATTAAGGCGAACAAATAATAAATCCGGGACCGTTTATACCAGCCCTTCAAAAATACAGAGCTTAGAAACCCTAAGTAGAGTGAGTCTTCTTCAAGTTTAATTGAATACATCTTTAAATGCAGATCCAAAGTATTTAGAAAATAAGAATAAAATCTACTAACAATTAAAATAATTTAAACACCAACGTAATTACAATTTAATCTCCTTCCCCACCTCTCGCTATCGTTCATCTAAACCAACAACATCTTTTAATAAAACTAAATACAAAACACATTTCTTTGAGCAAGAAATATACATATCTGGCGTCTTTATATACTTGTTCCAACAACAACAACAACCACAAATTCATTATAATTCAGTTCATTACTTCGTTATGCTTCTTAATTTTCGGTTATTATTTACTTACGTTTAAGCTTACAAATATTTTATATTATTGTTGTGTTTGGTGTAACTTCAATATAATGTAAGATGCCAGTTAAGGCGTTCAAAACTTATTTTAAAAAGTATTCGAGAAAAGTGGGGAATCTTGTTTTGTAAAGAGAGAGCCGCCGCACTGTCTTGGTATATAATACACTTTTAAAGAAACAAGGCGTGGTTTCCTTTTGCGTTATGTTTTAATTTCGGAGTGGTTGGACTGAAGAAATTGGAAAAAGAAATATTAATAAAAGAAATAAAATAGGCGTTATATACCGCAGGTTTATGAATTAAATTAACTTTTGAATTGTAATCGGGCGGTCGATGAGAAATTATTAAAAATTTTTGATGTAAACTTAAAAGGATACAAATTTCAGAAATACTTCCACATGTCACTTTTTGTGTATGTACATATATATAAGTTTAGTCGTTAACAAATATACAATTCACCGGGCTCCCTTTCGCTGGTTTAATAAATTTCCAAATTGTATATTATTAACATTATAAATGTATCGCCTTTTGACGTAAAACAATTGAAACATGCTATGTAATTGACAGTTAATTATTCATTTCAATTAATTTCCGTTTAATTAATTATTTCGCCATTATTCGAATCTATTATTTTGAATTAATTTTTCAAGCGAAACAAAATCGTATTTAAGAAAATTTTCTTAAACAATACAATTATTTAATAAATTAAAAAATTACACCATTTTATTATTATTTTTAATTGTTTGACAAAACAAAAACACAAAAATGCTAACGAACCAAAATTGTATATACAATTTCTACACGACAGGTAATGCCCATAATAGCAGAAAGGTGGGAAAAGAGGTGATTGGTACGGTAAAAGTATTAATAATCTTAATAAATAAATTCTATTGTTTTATTCAAAACTTATACATAAAATTCACGGTGGAAATAGAAAATCTCACCGCATATTAAACCGTTAAAATCTAATTGTATTCATTTGAAATATTCTGTGCTTAGCGATGGGAAATGATGATGAATTTACTTTTAATAGAAACTAAGCCATTTTGTTATAGTAAGTATCATTGAACATTATATTCATTCATTATTCTTACGAATTTCTCACAAAGCGACATGGCCGACTTACTTTATACTTAACGTGAAGCAAGAAATCCAATTTTTGATTCGCATCCATTTTTCATTTTTCAACACACGTATACACAATTTTATAATCCGTTCGATTTCCTAGCGTAATTAATCAAAAATTTATAAAGTATTTTCATTTAGAAAATTACATTCAATTTAATTTATTACTTACAATATAAATTGTGTGTTTTCTTTTATTTCGGTCTAATTTTCTTATGAATAAATTAGAATTTTTAGATTTGAATTTTTTTTCTGAAAACACCATAAATTATTCATAAATTTATTTTTGACGGTTGTGAGGCTGACATAAAGCCCGATTTACCCTTGCCTGGAAATAATTTTTATGGTTAACCTAGGACAGAACCATGAAATCCAAAAGGACAATCATTTGTTTCAAAATATTTCTAGGAACAAATCATAAAAAATATTTCAAAAAATGATCAAAGTTAGCTTGAGTAATTTAAAACAAAACACAAATAAACAAAAATTTCTGGTTTTTCGTTGTTTGTGTGTGGTATTCCATGTAATTGCCAAAGCATCCTTAAAATGATTACCAGAGTATTGGCTGCTGCAGCTGCGGGGTAGAAGTTGATAAAGATAAGGTGAGTCACCTCAGAAATCCCATTTTGGAAATCCCACGATTTTCTTATTTCGTCGAGTAGTGTTTGATTGTGCAATTTTGTGCGTCTAACGGTAAAATTTGTGCATAATGTATTTTGGGAGATAATGAGGGATTTCTGACGTGATTATCACACCAGAAATCCTATAGATCCATTTAATCATTAAAGCATATGTTTTGCTTTAGTTTAATTTTGCAAAACTGGGCATGCCAAAATCAATTTAGTTCTTCTCCAAAATTGGTCAGCATTCTCCTAGAACGGCTTTATCTGCCCATTTACATGAGTTATGCACAAAATCTGTTAAAGTAGATCAACTATGTAAGAAAAAGTCGTAGTTTTTTAGCCACAATGTTTAGACTAGAAGTATATAACCTGATAAGACCAGGATTCACTGGAGGCATACTCCATATCAGCCAGAATTGGGAATAGAAAACCCTTAATTCAAGCCTAATTTAAAACTGAAATTTTTGAAATACAATTAACGAATGATTTTTGAAAATCACACATTTTATAAATGATAAGTGATTTCTAATAAGTGATTTCAACTAGTTGAAATTAACATTCAGATCAAATTTCATGATTGTGCTTACTCCCCATCAGCCAGAATCCCACATAGAAGACCTTTCCTTCAAGCCTAATTTGAAAAGATCATTGTTGACAAAGTTTATATGGGTGATTTCTGGAAATAACCTTTTATTAGGGTTGAAGGAAGGGTCTTGTATGTGGGATTTTGGCTGATGGGGATTATGCACAATCATGCAATTTGATAAATGTTCTGTTCAACTAGTTTAAGTTTTTTTTTATATTTATTTATTACAACTGATTTACAAATCACCTAGTAATTTATCTTCCATAATTTATATTATTGTTTGGAGGGTTGTAGCCCTTTGGCTAGTCCCCTTTATAATTTTATTATATTTTTAGTCGATCCTGATTGGATCTTGAAGATCATGCGATTTCTTCCTTCGCAGCCATCTTACTGGGTTTGAATCATCCAACATACGACGTATCTCAGTATTTTGGTGTAGACTATGGAGGTTGTCATTTCTTATGTACCACGGTGCATTAACTATTCCACGAAGGACTTTGCTTTGGAATGACTGGATGAGATTGACATTGGTTTTCTTTGTACAGCCCCAGAGCTGAATACCGTAAGTCCACACAGGTTTTAGGATTTGCCGGTATAGTAGCAATTTATTATGTAGAGTTAGCTCAGAATTTCTTCCTAAGAGCCCATTCATCTTTCTGTATTTGATGTTTAACTCTTCTTTTTTATTTTTCACATGCTCTTTGTATGCTGCTCCTTCTAGTTGCGAAACTAAAACTAGAGTCATGCCTAGATATTTTGCCGTGTTTGCATAGGGAATTTGCTGGGAGTTCAGTTGACCTTCTTGTTAGTAAAGTTTACGTGAACAGATTTTGTTTCATTAAGTATTACTCGCCATCTCTTTTTCCAGGTACTAACAATATTAGAAGCTATTTGTAATTTGCTTGTAGATTCTTCTATGCTACTAGCAACTGCAAAGATGGCCCTATCATCCGCAAACGTCTCTATGTTAGTCTCCTCTATTGTTGGTAGGTCCGAGGTGTATAGAACATATAAAGTTGGTCCCAGAACGCTACCTTGTAGTACCCCTGCTGATATTTTCTTTATTTCTGAGTGTTCGCCATCTAATTTAACTCGAAAGTGTCAGTTAGATATGTAAGATTTTAGAATTTCATAAAACTGCTTTGGTAAGTCTCTTTGTAATTTGTATTCCAAACCTTTATGCCATACTCTGTCAAAGGCCTGTGCTACATCCAAGAAGAAGCATGAACAGACTTTCTATTTTCAAGTACGTCTTCAATTATGTTTGTAATTCGGTGTACTTGTTCTATTGTTGAATGGTTTTCTCTGAAGCCAAATTGATGTGGAGGAATAAGAATTTTTTCTGCTATTATTGGTTTCGGTCTCTTTAGGAGTAGTTTCTCGAATAATTTTGAAATTATTGGGAGTAAGGAAATCGGCCTATACGAATTTTTGTCATTAAGTGGTTTGTTTGGTTTAGGTATCATAATTACTTCTGCTGCTTTCCATTGACTTGGAACGTGTTTAAGTCTGAACACTGCGTTAATTATTTGGAGTAGTTTACGTAGTCCTTTTTCAGGAAGAGCTTTTACTATTTGTCCTGTAATTAAGTCATATCCTGGAGATTTATTTGTATTTAGGTTGAGATTGATTTCCTCTTTTAATTCTTGTAATGTGACAGGAGATATATTGCATCCATTTTATATACTGGTGGTTTGTTTTCCACTACAGTTTGTCTAGGTAGAGGCTGGAACGTGTTCTTGAGATGAGCAAATAACGAAGCTTTTTGCTTTGCACTTATAGCCCATGTGCCATCTTCAGTTTTTACTGGTGGAATTTGTAGATTAGGTCGTTTTACACTTTTTGTCGCTTTCCAAAGGGAGTACTCGGTTTCTTTTTCCTCAGTAAGGCCACTCAAGTATTTATTAATGGATTCGTTTTTGATTTCTTTATTTAGCAACTTTAGTTTATTGGATGAAAAATTTAGAGTTGTTTTATATTCTGTCGCTCGACTTCTTTGCCATGCCTTTCTTTCTTTTCGTTTTGCTGCAACCAGTTCCCTAACTTCTAGAGGATAAATAGCATTTCGGCGCATTTTCTTTTAACTTTAGGGGATACTACTCCACGCCGCTTCTTGTATACTGTTGTTCTAGTACTAGTTTTAGTGATCCAATTAATAAAAGGTGGGATTTCCAGAAATTACCCATATAAAATTTTTCAAAAATGATATTTTGAACTTAGGGTTGAAGGAAGGGTCTTGTATGTGAGATTATGGCTGATGGGGAGTAAGCACAGCCATGAAATTTGATCTGAATGTTCATTTTAACTAGTTTAAGTTATTTCATTTATAAAAGGTGGAATTTACAGAAATCACCCATACAAAATATTTCGAAATGGATCTTTTGAAATTAGGGTTGAAGTTGAGGTTGCCTAGGAGTAGACTTACATCATGAAACTTGATCAGTATGTTCAGTACAAGCAGTTTAGGTGATTACATTTATAAAATGTGCGATTTTCAAAAATCATTCGTTAATTGTATTTCAAAAATTTCAGTTTTAAATTAGGCTTGAATTAAGGGTTTTCTATTCCCAATTCTGGCTGATATGGAGTATGCCTCCAGTGAATCCTGGTCTTATCAGGTTATATACTTCTAGTCTAAACATTGTGGCTAGAAAACTACGACTTTTTAGTGATGACATAGTTGATCTACTTTAACAGATTTTGTGCATAACTCATGTAAATGGGCAGATAAAGCCGTTCTAGGAGAATGCTGACCAATTTTGGATGAGAACTAAATTGATTTTGGCATGCCCAGTTTTGCACAATTAAACTAAAGCAAAACATATGCTTTAATGATTAAATGGATCTATGGGATTTCTGGTGTGATAATCACGTCAGAAATCCCTCATTATCTCCCAAAATACATTATGCACATATTTTACCGTTAGACGCACAAAATTGCACAATCAAACCCTACTCGACGAAATAAGAAATTCGTGGGATTTCCAAAATGGGATTTCTGGCGAAACAAATGATGCATAAAAAGACGGTATCGCTATTGAAAAGATCGTTTATTGTAAAACTAATCTCCCTGGAGTTTTGAGTGCATTTCGGAAAAATAAATATGTTTGTTGACAAGAATTGGGAGTTGATTGTGCCACATATCCGCCTAATCAAATAATTTTTCCGCTCCATCATCCACCAGGCTCCAATCGAAACTGTAGAATACAGCCAAAACGGTTGAAGCAAAATTCAACTTGCAATTCCTTTGGTGCAAAGAAAACAGAATATTCTTACGTGAAACAGCATCAATGTATATAAAAATTTGGGTTCCATCAATTATTCATCCGGTACAAATCACCCAAATCATCGGGATATTTCAACAGCTGGCAGATGAGAATAGTAATGTACAAGTAATATACAATTTAATTAGATTTTTATTAATTATTATTATTCACCCTAATTATGATTGCTTCGATCATCAATCGACACGTCTCGGTGTTGCCGTCTCGTTGCTCATTTGGTATTTTGTAACAATGACGAAACGACAATTTAGTATTGTGACAGGAACCTTAAAATAAAATACGTATAATTGTGAATGAATTTATTAGCAAAAATTAACAATTGAGAATTTTATTCCTATGTGTAAAATAATTGTCAGTTTTGTTTCGAAAATCAATCATAAATTCACCATTTTTTTGTGAGAAAGAAGATTATTGGGCAAAAGTTCAAGTTGCAAGAAACAGAAAAAGATTGATGGATCGTTCTAATCTCCGTTGAAGACAGTTTTCAATATGTAGAGTTTAATATACTCTATGGTTTAAGGATAAATATGTTAATTTTCAGTTTTTTGAAGTTGTTCAGGTTCTCGAAAGGTGCCTTTAAGGATTTATTAGAAGAAGTTAATCCGAGAATGAAGGTAATGAAACGTATATCGTCAGTACCAAATATTTTAAAGTTGGCTGCTACCTTGAGATTATGTGGTGAAGGAGGATATTAGACGGGAACGGGAAATGATTATAATATAAGTTTAGCTCAACCAACCATGTTAGTAGTTTTGAAGGAAATGCTTTACATTTTAGAGAATAATATATGCTTAAAATGGATTTCATTTCAATACACAAATGAGGAAAAACGGAAAGGTAACTAAATTATTTTGAAAGAAGTGGAATACTAGGGATCATTAGCTGTGTGGATGGATTCCACATCAGTATAATAAAACCAAATGCAATGATAGTAGGTGCAATAACGAGTGATTTCGATTTTCATTTAAACAATTTTATTTAAACAGGTTTACGACAATTGAATGTAAATCAGATACATTAATGGAAAATATGCTGGCTCTTTTCACGATTCCATGATATGGAATCTTTCCGGTTTAAAAGAAAATCTTCAACAAATGTATGAGCATGAAGAAAACTCCTGGTTACTCGGTAATATAAAAAATTTTAGTTAAATGTAATCAAATGTTTATATTTTGCTAACAGTTATGTATTTCTGCAATAGGTGACGCAGGATATCCATTGCAACCGTATTTATTAACGCCTTGCCGTGCCCCAGATACAAATACTGCAGAAAACAAGTATAACATAAACCTTTCTAAAGGGCGTAATATCATCGAAAAGACAATAGGTGTGTTAAAATGTCGATTTATCTGCCTTATAGCTGCTCGACAACTACATTATAGCCCAGAAAAGCCAACACAAATAATCAACGTTTGTACTGCATTACACAATATACGAGTATGCATTCACTATAAAGAATCATTTGTAGAAGCAGAAATTGCACTGGATGATTCATCTGAAGAAAATACGATTGACTACGAATCTGAACCACTTAATTTGACCAATAACGTAGCAAATGAACTTCGTAGTCGGATAATAAATTTATTTTTGTAATTTGTACTAATTCATTTTGATTTTTAAAAATATAAAAGAAATATAATTTAATTCATCACGTATTTAATAACAATATATTCTGTATTTCACAATCACAACATGAAATGTTCAGCATCACATTTTTTTCAAAATTGTAGCTTTCAGCTTCAATTTTTCAAATATTGCTTCTTGTTTTATTTTAAGATTTTCTTTTTTAAAGTAATATGTCTTTTTAACATAACTTAGCATAACTTTTATGTGAGTTTGACAATTATTTGCCGCTGATTTTACCTCTGATCACATTTCGGAATGAACTTTTGTCTGTTGTTCCAAAAGATTTAAACGTCTTTGCTCCAAGTTAGGCATACTGTGGTTTCTTTGATTTCGAAGAATAGCACGATGATTCAATGTAGTTTCGTTCTCCAAATTTGAAATATTTCAATTTGGCCGGTTCGTTTTCGTTCGTTTGTTCGTTGACATATTAGTGGGATTGCAATTTTCTAATGACCGGTCTAGGTATCTGACTTGTCCCTACATCTGTTCTAGTTGCGGGATTCATCGTTATTCCAAATTGACGGCCTGATGGGTTAAAGGCGGTTTTAATTTGAAACAAATCTATAACTGTTTCTTCCAAAAGAGTAAATGCCAGCAACTTATTGGGGCCACCTCCCGTTGCCTTAAATTCCGTTTTATTAAATAACATTTTTTTACTAATTTTAAATTTCATGTCTCTCCTTACCTAAAATATGTAAATAAGTTAGATTAAATATGTAGCGTAAATAGCCTTAAACCATTTATCCGCGTTTCTCGTGCGGGAGGCCCTAAACTATTAAGCTCTTCTAAGGTTTTATCTCGTCGATTATTTAATTCGGTATTGAAATAACTTCCCGATTTAATATAGCCACGGGAGATATCTGGGTTTTGCCTCATAAAATTAACCAAACATTCGAATTGCTGTTTGTTGGTAATTTTAACCCTAAAAAACGCCAATAAATTATGATCATAAAAATTAATTTATTATTTGTTATAGTATTTATTATAGCAAAATTTTAACTTACATTTTGTACCATACAATTTCAATGCCTCACATTAACATCACCAACAAAAATGGCCGACCAAATGGCACAATGGTTAAAGCTTTGGCGTTTGGATCGAGAGGTACCGGGTTTTAATCGGTGATTAAAAGGAACACAACTACTATCGGCGTGCAAAACTCATGAGCCGACCCATGTAGGCTGGCAAGGAGCTATGCAATGCGCAGATGGTAACTTAAATCGGTCCTATAGCCGTGCGTCATCGATTTGGCAGGAATTGCGTAAAGTAAGACGGGAAAATCAACCGCGAAAGAGCAGGGAGTGCTTCGGCCCCAGAAAAGATTGCATGGATTAAAATAAAAAAATAAAAAATGGCGCTTTTACAACTATGAATGACAACTACCAATTTTTACCGTTGAAATGATATCAACGCGACAACGACAATCATAATTAGGGTGATTATTTATTTATTAGTAATTTCATTCGTAAGCGATAATATTTGTCTAAATTTAAAAAAAAAATTAAATTTATTACCATATCCAGTTTATTTATTTGCATGAAAGTAAACGAAACAATTAATTTTTCATTGAACATCACTACAAATATTAGGTGTGCAAGTACAGGGTGGCTGAGACCAAGTGTTACCAAATGAAAACGCTGTAATTTTTTTAATTTTGATTATTTTTTATTTAAATTTCGTGGAATATGTTGAAAACATACTACATTTTAAGAAAAACATGTTACTGCTCGATATGACCTCCTTTGGCACTGATTATTTGATTCAGTCTTCCATAGAAAGCATTGCATGCTGACCGAACGTGAGCTTGCGGAATTTTATTCCATTCTCGAACAAGAGCTGACTTCAATGCATGAACACTTTAGTATTTATTAGTGGACACCTTACTCTCCAAAATGGACCATATGGAGAAATCCATGGGATTCAAGTCTGGTGGCTAATATGGTGGCCATTATTTCGACGAAATCAGCCGCGGAACGCAATTTTGTAAAAATTGCTGTGTCGCTCGAGCTTTGTGTGACGGTGCCGAGTCCTGTTGGAATGTCCAACGGCTCGTACCAAAGTGTTTACGTGCCCAAGATAGCAAAGCATCGTTTAGGATCTTTTCGCGGTACACCTCTTGGTTTACCTTGACTCCATGTTCGATGAAAACCAGAGGAGTGCGTCCATCTGCAGTCACTGCAGCCCAAACCATAACATAAGCTGGTGATTGCTTGCGCATGGCAACTCTTGAGTCCAAATTATTGTTGGATTTGTGCTCTAACCAAGCACGATCATTTTGTTTATTCAAATACTGTTGAATGGTGAAAATTTTCTCATCAGAAAAGACAATTTTTGGAATCTCATCACGTTCGTCCAAGGCCTTCAATGCTCGTGTTCTTTCAAGCCTAACTTTTTTTTGTGCCTCCATAAGATTATGAACTTTTTGTATCTTGTAGGGCTTCAAGTGTAGTTCATTTTTCAATATGATTTGAATGCTGTATCGTGAAACATGTAGACGTGCGGCTAATTGATTGGCACTTTGACGAGGATTTCGTTGGATTCGTTTCTTCACATTTCGTATCATTTCTTTTGATGTTGCTGTCTTTTTAGGACCGCCTCTGTTGCGTTTAGCGATGCTACCAGTTTCGTTGTATCGAGTTATGGTTCGATACACAAACATTTTATTCACATTCAAATGCTGGAGCTGACGAACTATTGCTGTTTGTGAATTTCCAACCAAATACAGTGCAATTACACTATTACGTTTGAATTCCATTACGATTTTTTTATGAAGATATTAATTTGGAACAATTATTTGTTGACCACATGTAAACAACTAACCAAACTCCAATCTGTCAAAAATTGACGCGCGAAAATGACAACTACACAAATGACAGCAGAGTGAAGTCAGTAACATTTGGTCTCAGCCACCCTGTAGAAACTCTGCTTTTTTGATTAAATTCAATTTTATTGAAAATATCATAATCGACACCAAATTTGTAACGAAGTTGAGTTGATATTATGGATATGTGACAAGTGATGATCCTGATAAGACGGAAGCTGTTGTTAACATCCCATTTCCACAATGAGCCAAATCCGCAGATTTCTTGAAATTTTGGGTTGATACCACCGTCTTATAGACCAATCTCAGACACAAATGTTTGCACCTGTAGAGATACTTTTATCTGTCTATAGAATTAAAAGTATTTATTAATTGTCCACTGGGTTTAATGTTCATTGAAAGTCATTTAATATGCCTTATCATTCACTCACACACCACCCATTCACACAAATACACTATACCACCACCTGCACATTGCAAGCTCCATGTCAACCTATACACTGACGTGTTTATTAACATTACCGATCGTAATCGATGGCAAAAAATTCGCTTTGCAACCAGCCTCTGGTGGGATTCGAACCCAGTATCGCCCGGCCCAAGTGCCGAAGCTTTAACCACTGTACAACTTGTCCGGTAAGTTTTTAGCCCCCACGGATTCCAGCCAATTAAATAATAAATAAAGATGATAAATAAAGATCTGATTACGGTTATGTACAGCAGTATCCGACGGTTCCGCGTATTTGTAATAATTCCAATTAACAAACTCTCAGAAGTCATAATGTTTATCTTAATTTTTTCAATTCGCGACTACTTCATATTTTACTTGGTTAATTCTATCTAATTGCACAACATATCATACCTTCATATTCTGTCGTCAATGAGCAATAAACGAAAACATAAATCTGCTTACGGAGACGTAAAACACTTAACAGGTCAATCATCTTTCATTATAAGCTTATATTGCTTGCAATCGAGTGTACCCATGTATATAATTCTTGTTTGGGCGTATAATTTGTGATTAAGTTGTTAATCATGCCGTAAAATAAACGACACATGCCATTTCCATATTAATGTTTGCGCTAATATACCTTTTATCATTATCTAAGGCAATTAAGTTGAATTAAAAATTTATTAAAGTGTAATGTGTATATTCAGTCAGTAAGAGTTTAAATTAATTTTTTTGAACGTACCAGAGACTAATTTCAGACAAAGCCATTAAATGTCGGTTAAACTAGCATATAATCTTCTACCTATAAAGATGAATAAAAAAAAGAAAACAATTAACACTTTGAATTAAGAACTATATATCTTTATCACTATAATCATCGCTTCACCATGGCTATATCATCATTAGTTAGTTGGTCATAAATTATAGTAAATTTGTCAGCGTTCTTATTTTATTATAAAGAACCATAAAATTTTAAACATATATTTTTATGTATAGTTATTTACCATTACCATCTATCGGGACGGCGAAATTATTTTGTGTTGTGTCCCAGAATGTGACCAGAGAAACACCGACCACAATATTTTTTATTATCGAACTGTGTATAATGGATAACATTTTCCAGTCTTGTATCTTCTGTCTTATACTGGGGACTAAAAATTTCGCGCCCTTATTATCTAAAAACAGGCTACATACCGATTAAATAGATTTTCAATTTCTTTAAAACACAAAAACTTAAAATGCATTTTAATAATAATTTATTGGCCATTAAAAATCATTGAACCATATACAACTTTTTTACGTCGCCTTGGTTGAATTCACGAGACGCCCATTTTTTATTTTCATTCAAATAAATGTTGTTACCTTAAGAAAGCGACCAATTAAAATTTATCGAATTAATAAAATCTCGCGCAGTTTTTTCGAAAGGATCGCGCTTAATTACTTAAAATAATAAGCATGCAGCAATTTTATGTTTTTCTTTTGTGTCTCGCATTACATTACTTTTCGTTATGGTCCATTAAAATCCATTGGCGGAAAACCAAGAAGAATTAAAACCGATAACAATTTTATATAGCAGAAAATTACCTCTATATATAGGTAAATATTGAGGTGCGCGATGAACTTAAGTTGTTTATCGTAATTTGTGTTAAAGGAATTTTATTATTTTTCAAATGATTTCGAAAGGCGTAGTCGAGGACGCGAGAACCGAAAATTTTCTCTAATCTAAAGAGTTTAGTCAGAGTTTTATTACATAATGGAATTCTACCGGCACACAAAAAATTCATAAATACGATACGATTTATACGAGTTGTATGGAAAGTAGTGTGCAGTTATATACCAGGAGTACCTAAACTCAGCTTCCGAGATGTCATAATATTTTGGTTTCCTCAGTGGCACAAAAATTTTTGGAATTCTCAAAATAAAATTTTCGCAATTTATTGGACGGCATTTCGTTGCGAGAAAGACAAGAAAAGTGTTCGGTGTCTATAATAAAAACAGGTTTTTGGTTACAACATCTAGATCTATTGAAAATGTAAACAAATATATTTATTTAAAATGGGAATAAGTTCAGTATGCGGAACCGAGAGAGATATAAAAGTTTTATTTTTCAGCATCACGTTGTTTTTTTTGTTTTAAATGATGAAAGAAAACGAGGGAGAGAAACAAAATGCACAAATTTGGATGACCGCAAAGGAACAGCATACAAATAATTGAAAAATGAAAGAAAAATCATATCATACCTCCCCCTTCTTCGGCATGTCGATATGACTCATCCAGTTGCAATATACACCTTCCAGCAGCCCTGGGTCCTGGCTAGGATTCAAAGGACCAAACATTTATAAATCTGAAATTAAAAATTGATTATGTAACCTTAGGAATAAGGCCACCAAATCCCTCAATGGGGAGGGATGTTGCCAGAAAATTAAAAAATAAAAATAATAATCTCATTTTAATTTTTTAATATCAAAATCATAAAAAATTTATCAAAATTTTTTATTTTTATAAGAACACATTGTGCATTAAAACTAAATACAAATAAATTGAAAGCATGTAAAATAAATTCCAAAATATTAAAGTGCTAAAATGTGTTATGTGTACGTATTGGTGTGTGAATTATTTTAGTCAGAAAATTGAATAAAAAAGTCAACTTTGCCAAAGGTGAAAGTTGTTGAGCCACGGTGCGATCAAAGCGATTTTATGAATCGGGCCAAAAATGTTTTCCTTTTTGCGAATCCACTGAATGCGTTGGTAAGCAATGAGAAGAATAGATTAAATTGTTTTTCGATTCGAATCTATACCAGAATGTAAATCGATCAATGTACTATGGAAAGCAAAATACCTATACGATTAGCGAATTGTCCAGAGTGAGGGGAACAAATTATAATTATTGAAAGGCGACCAGCACGTGGCTTGACACTTTGACGCAACACCTACTTTGCCTAACGAGACATATATTTTGTATCGGCGGGAAGACTCCGCAACCATAGAGGTTGCCTAACGGGCAATATTTATATCGGCGTGTACACCACAACACCCACAGGTTGACCAACGGAGCCTGAATTTTATGTTCGGTAAATTGGGACCACGGCAACCGCAACGGGCGGTCAAGGACGCTGTAATACTAATTTTAACGGCAAGCCGAGGACGCTGCTTCTGCATACGGGTGGTCAACACGTGATAATGATGTCCCAACCTATACAGGATAATGAAAGTTGTAGTTGTAGGTACAATTTATTTCTGCATACAATTTTTTTTAAATAGTTTTTGTAAATTGAATGCTTTTACAGGTTGTTGTATCACATTTTAGGTTTAGTAAATGAATCGTATGAATCGCATGAATCGTATGAATCATGTTGACATAGTTACAAGTTACAGTGTAAGCTTAAAATGGCCCGGCTGAAAAATTAGATAGTGCACAGAGAGTTGTGCTTCTCGTGCTATCGTTAGCTTGGTGCCCGCTAGCTTCATATGGTTCCGTCTGATATTTTCATGGTTCCGGCTAACAATTTTATGGTTTCAGCTGAAAACTTATATGTTGGACAATCATCTAAAGCGCAAAGTGCTCAATGTGCTCTTGGTTCTGCTTGATAAAACTGTGGTCCTGGTTCCTTTAAATGGTCCCAACTGGCTTAATCTTTGTTCCGGCTGGAAATTTAGATAGCGCACAATGAAGCACAAATCACTCTGCTATTAGTGCCACACTTGGTTTGGTTCCGGCTGGCATGATTTCGACGGGTTGATTGTTTATATGTTGCACAACTACCTAAAGTATATTGGATCATTGCACAAGCATCTAGTAGTTTCCACTGATAAAACTCTGGTTTCGGCTGGCTTTAAATGGTGCCGGCTGGCTTAATATTCGTTTCACAATGCAATGTGATATTTGTGTTATACACTTGAGAGCAGAAAAATCGCAGTTGCATTGTTTTTTTTTAAATTTTCATGTAAGGTTTATTTGAATCAAAGTATGTCAAGTTAAATATCATTTCATCTCCTATCCAATGATACCACGTGTGGGTATTGTCTGTTCAACCAGAAGAATAACAATAATAGAACACACCAACCAGAAAACGCTCGTTCCAGATAGCACAGGTTGCGGAATTTGTGGCGGGTATAAAAGATTACGTTTTAAGGGAATTGTCATCATTCGCATATCGAGGCTTAGCCTGAACGGTTTTCTATCTATTACATCTTCATTCTGATCAAGAAAATGAATATCACGCCAGATGTGGCCGCTAGAGTGGTTGCTCTAATTGATGCGTGGCAGAACCAAATTGAAGTGACTCGACAACTAAATTTGAGCCGATTCTACTTTCGACGAGTGTGGCAGTGTGGCATATCAAGAAACTGGCGACTACAAACGACGACAAGAATCTGGCCGACCTCGTGTTACAGCACAGCGTGATAACCGCTTTCTTGTGAGGACTTTTTTGAGAAATTGTCGTTTCAATGCGGTTCAACTGGGACAGCGGCTCCAAGAAGTTACTGAAGTTGAAGTCAGTCGGCAGACAGTTAGAAGACGACTTTGAAAAGATGATCTGACTGCACACAGACCAGCAAACGGCCCGAAATTGATTCCAGCTCACTGACGAGCTCGCCTTCAGTTCGCTTGAGTGCATTTAGATTGGTCAGAAAAACAATGGAGAACTGTTCTGTTCTCTGACGAATGCAGGATCTATTTACATGGCAACGATGGGCGAAGAAGAGTGTACAAAAGATCAGGAGAGCGATTTGAACAATGTTGCATTGAAGAACGTGTCTCGTATGGCGGTGGATCGTGTATGTTCTGGGGAGGCATGTCACTGGAAATGAAGACAGATATTGTGCTCATATCCGGAGTGAATACTGGCCGACAGTCAAGAGGATTGACTTCTTAACGGTACATTGAGGAAGTACTCGAGAACTACGTCGTACCTTTTGCCAGGTTTAATGGTAAAAACTTCTTGTTCATGCAGGGCAATGCGAGTCAACATACGGCTGGTATATAGTGTACCAGTACCTTCAAGAAGTGGATGTGCCCGTTATGGAGTGGCCAGCTCGAAGCTCGGACCTCAATTCCATCGAAAATTTGAGCCGAGCTCAAAAACAGAGTTCGAGCCAAAGATATTGGTCTAACGAGCTTCCAGGAGCTGCAACACCCCATCGCAGAGGAATGGGAGGCGATACCTCAAGATTTGGTGAAAATTTAAAACAAAAATCAATGAAACAACGAATGGAAGCTATCATTCGGGCTAAGGGAGGGAATAGTTCTTATTAATAAAAATATTTTTTTTTGCTGACTTTCATGTTTTAATTAGATTTTTACCGCTAATTTTCACGCTGACAAATTCACCAAAAACATGTACTTACTTTGGTGTCAACCCCCAAAAAAATAAAAACTGCTGATAAAACTGTGGTTCCAGCTTACTTTAAATGATTACGGCTTGCATAATACTGGTTCCGGGTGAAAATTCAGATAGTGCATAAGGATGCACAATGCATTGTGCTGCTTGTGTTATATAGTTGCTTTGGTTTCGGCTGGCATGGTTCCTGCGCTGACATTCTTATGCTTCAGGTTGATATTTTTTTGATTCGGCTGAAAACTGTTTGTGAAACAACTATCTAAAGCGTAAAGTGTTCATTGTGCAAGTTTAAATGGGTCCGACTGGTAAAGTCTCGTTTCTGCTGACTTTTAATGGCACCGACCGCAAAATCAGGTTACAGCTGACATTGTAATGGTTTCAACTGAAAGTTTGATGTTGCACAACGATATCCATTGTTCATTGTACGCATTGTGCAAGGTCCTAATGCTTCCGGTTGATAAAGCTCTGATTTCAACTGGCTACTTGGGTTATGGTTGGATTGGTCCCGGCTGGCTTTATATAGGGTGGGCCAAATATTTTTTTTTTAAATGCAATAAATGTTCTCAATATTTTTTAAAATTTATTTTTTCATTGTAAAGAACAATCCTTCCGATTAATTCCAAGTATTCCAAGTATTCCAATACTATTTCATTCATACGACTGTCTCGGCTGGCCTTAACGTACTTCATACGGTCGACAATTTTTGAGTATATTTTCGATGGTATGCGGCATTATGTCTTCAACGACAATGCGAATATTGTTCTTGAGAGCGTCAATCGTTGCTGGTTTATCGGTGTAACACTTATCTTTGACTGCACCCCAAAGATAATAGTCAAACGGCGTCAAATCACAGCTCCGAGGCGGCCAAATCACATCAGCATTTCGCCAAGATGGAAATGTGCTTCATCCGAAAAGATGATTTTTTTGCTAAAATCGGCATCTTCTTCAAGTCGATCGCAAACCCACTCAGCAAACAGAATACACAACCATTTTCGTTCAGCGGAAGGATAATACTAAGTTTCTGTCAAATCAGAAGTGACATAACAAAATAAAAAAATTATTTTGTCATAAAAAAATTATTTGGCCCACCCTGTATGGTCACGGATGATATTGTAGTGGTTCCGGCTTATCTTGTTATGGTTCCGGCTGACAGCTTATAAGTTACACATTAATGCTTTGCTCATTATGCAAGCTTAAAATGGTATCGGCTGATAAAACTCTGATTCCGACGGGTTTGTGGGCTCCTTGTGTTATTGTTGGTTTGGTTACAGATAGCTTCATATGGCTTCAGCTGACACTGTAGTGGTTCCGGCTTACCGTGTTATGGTTCCGGCTGATAGTTTAAAGCGTGTTGTGCTCATTGTTGAAGCCTAAAATGGTTCCCGGTTATGCAACTCTGGGTTCAGCTGGTTTAATATTAGTTCCAGCTGATGATCAGAGTGCACAATGATGGCAATGCATGGTGCTACTTGTACCATAGTTGGTTTGGCTCCACATTCTATCATAATATAAATTTAGCTACGATAGTTCTAACAACAATTAAACAAAAATTATTTTTTGGAAAAATACACAATTCGACAAATTAAGAAACTGTTTTGAACTAACCCAAATTTCAAAATAAAACACATTTATTGGTTTCGACCAGTTTGTTAATTTTATTATTAAGTCCGCGGACTACTATTCGAGCCCAACTGATTAGGTCCTATGATGTAAACAACTGCTACCCAGTTTCGGTGATGTTAACGACACTGGGATAAACAGATTTGAAATTTTTTAATTCAAATACGCTACGTACCCAAAATGCATTCAATAGCGTAACCTGATAACTGGCGTTTGTTGACTAATTTGAAGTAATAACAGCAGCACTAATATATGTTGACCAAGCACTTTCCATAAAATTATTTTAGCAATAGAGTTATCTTGTCCTTATGTTATTTCAAAAGCTTCGAAAGTCTGTATTCGATATACACCTGGAATTTCGGATATTTAAATACACTTCCTCAGCGAGCCTCTGCCAGACCTACACTATCTCGTAATTTATCGAGTTGTGATATCAAAGGATTCCATTATCTTTGCTCAAAGCACTCCTCATTTTGTTAAAGTGTTATAGTGTCTTTCAATTTCTTTCTAATAAAAAAGGACATCGGAATATGCAATATATATATAATTTATGAGTCTGTGGTCTCGGAAGGATTTAAACATAATACAGGTAATAATAAAATATTATTAAGCAATTAAAATAATTATAATTAGCTCAGATTCAAGAAAACTGGAAAATCTCACGAGAAGCCAATTAATTTTGATTTTCTGCGCATTAGAACTGTTTTCTAAGACTCATTCAATCCGTAGCCTTTATCAATCAACCGTGCAATTATAGTTAATCATTTTGTTTTATCGTTATATGAATTGAACATTCGTTATTCCATATGTACATATGCGATACTTTTACTACAAATCTATAATCATTTCTAGCCGGCCAACAACAAAACACGTATGCACACTAAAATGATTGATTGACTTGTAAATATTTTCCGTATTTCATGCAATTTCTCACAAATCTTAACAGTTAATCTGTTTACTAGTTTTCTATTAAATTTGTATGCTTTACTATCAATAATCGCGCAGGTATATAAACATTTTTCTTGTGTATAGTTTTTCCAACTTGTTTGCGTGTCTTGTAATATATGCAAATATTTTTTTTTATATAAAAATAACAATCATCATGGTTGGTATTAGCTATCAAATATCTATAAAATAATACGAATAATTTTTTAAGTAAAGGTAAATAGTTTTCTTCATACATAAGCGACCACCAAAAACAATTCTAAATTCTTCAAACACAGGTGGAAATGTGCCCGCAAATTAAATTTATGAATATTAACCTCGTTAGATAAATTAACCACTTTTAAAAAGGCACGCATTTAATTGCTTCACTACTATTTTATCCAATTAATGGCCATTAATTAGCGCACACGAAAAACTACTTAGCTATTCATATGGAAATACCTTAAAATTAATTTATAAAGCTATTTATTTACCGGCTGGCATTTTCCGAATCCAGTTAATTATAAATTCATTTTTTCGAACCGCTTGTGTACATAAAGAGGTAATTATGACATAATGCTCCAAATACATAACGACTGTATACATGTATTAAGGTAAAAACTAAAATTAAAATACAATTGATTATGAATATTAATTTTTGGTTTTTATTTGTTCCATATTTACACACAAGTACTCGTATTACTAAACACTGTGCATTGTTCACATAAATATATTTGTACACACGCTCAATCGATGACCCAAAATGTGTACTATAAATTTTATCTTCAAAACGATTACTAACTAATTTTTTAACTTCATCATCACCATCATTCATCACACAACAAATAAAGAATGTTATCGTTGTGAAGTCATCTACCGATTTTTTGTTTTAGTTTTGTTTCTAAATTTCTCTGTTATCGGCTTTGTTTAACCTCGATTCTTTCTTAATTCTTATTCTTATTCTAATTCTTTTGGTCTATTGTTTATTTTAAAGTTTGTATTAATTTAGTTCTGGTCGGGGTATTCATGTATTTTGAAAAGAATTTAAATAATCGCAGTATGGTGGTGTTTTAAGAAATGGAGGGGTGAATGTATTGTGGCCAACACCCAACTTTGGGAAAAACTGTCTTGTATAATACAAACTCATTATTCCTGGCTAAAATTCAAATTTAAATCTTTAATTTTCTCCTCTTGGTTTCAAATTCACATTGGAACGAACATACTTCGTTAGATAGGTCAAACTTCTAGGAGTTAGCTCTATATGGTGGCATTTTGGTGAAATCTCTGTGATATCCTGTTATTGGCCATAATGAAATTTACTCAAAAATAGAAAAAAGAGCCGACAAGATGTTGCCTAAGAAAAATTGTACTGAGCAAGTCCATCTCCAAATACGCAGGGTTGCGCAAATATATGCCAATTTACGCAGCTATCCTCATGTTGGCCTGTTATTTCCTGCAAAAGTTGGAAACTTCACTTCCACATAGAGGGATATTTGGAAAGAAAAAAATATGGTCGATAGGCCGCGCACACATATAAGGGTTGTCTGGAAAGTTGCCGACCTAACAAAAACACAACACATTTTTTGTTCAAATTTATTTCTCTACCTAGACTCCTTGTAAATCTTTTATCTTGGTGAACACATTTATCTTGGTGAAGCTTCCATCTCTTCAACTCGTCCAAATAGTACTCGGCGTCTTTCTCTTTGCAAAATAGATGTTCACGAAGATGATGGCCTCCTCATTCGACGAAAATCTCCGGGGGACAAAAAAATGTCGCTTGCGGCTAATTCGTAGATTTCCGCCATGACAACCGCTGAGGTGTGTCACATCGCATTGTCTTAGTGGAGCAATAATTTTTTTCTACAGATGTGGCCATTTTTTTACAATTTCTGCCTTCAGCTTGCCAAGTAATCATGCTCCTGTAATGGGTTATCCTTTTCGAAGATAATCGTTTAAGATAACTCCACGACTGTCTCAGAAAACAGTCGCCACCACTTTCCCAGCCGAAGGAACAGACTTTGCCTTTTTTGTAGCCGATTTTCTCTTTGCAGTCCACTGGTTTGACTGAATTTTTGGTTCTGGAGTGTAATGGTGTATCCAGGTTTCATCAAAAGTAATTAACCGGCCCAAATTTCTGATTTATTGCGCCTTACGGCTGAATGGTACTGATTAAAACAAATTTCTTTTTTAGTGTCGATATTTAAATGCCCCTAAATGTATGTACTGGGTTGTTTCTTTAATAAGTTTGAGTACCATAATTTCGTATAATTTGCTTACTAAACTTTACTTATATTGTTTATATGTGTAAAATGTGCTGATCTAAACATTGCATATTATAATAAATTAGTAATAATTGGTAATATTTTATCGGCAAAAACTGATTTTAACTAAACATCGTTTTTGACAATTTGAGTACCATACAGTCTTAACTGCGTCAACAGAGCGTTGAAAATGTTCATTCGAACACGTTTCTGGTCCTTAACAAATGCGGCCCCCAACGCGCGGTCACCTTTCTCATGCCTAAATCTTGATTCAATATGTGACAAACACGTTCTTTGGACATATTCGTGACCTCTTCTATATCTCTCTAACTTTAAGTCGGCGGTAGTCTAGCACGATTTAGTGAACTTGACTGATGTTATCATCAGTGGCTGCAGCTGTTGGACGTCCCGAACGTGCATCGTCACCCAAGCTGGTACGGCCTTGTCTAAATTTAGCTGCCCATAATTTCACGGTACCACCGTGACCAGTGATGGTGCAGAGTTCCAGTTAAACTCCACTTTGAACCGCCTAGGGGTATTATTCCTCAAAAATAAATATTTAATGGCGGCTCGATACTCGATTTTTTCCATTTTCATATAATCAATCACATCGAGCCACTCGAACGATTATTAAACAATAACTGTGGCTGATATTTGGATGAGTACCTTTCAACGCTTACGCA
This sequence comes from Nephrotoma guestfalica, assembly GCA_963691935.1. Classification (NCBI taxonomy): domain Eukaryota; kingdom Metazoa; phylum Arthropoda; class Insecta; order Diptera; family Tipulidae; genus Nephrotoma; species Nephrotoma guestfalica. The sequence goes on along the minus strand of OY829914.1, from coordinate 295,906,214 downwards.
AACAAACTTCTTCACTTTTGTTGAAGAGTGCTGCCATCTTCCCAAATTACGTAGCCACCTCTATGCTGGCCTATTAAGTTGGAAACTTTGCTTCAAACTATCACGTTTTGAAGGATTTTTAACCGATGAACTTGTATGACGTATCCTTGGCTGAAAAATTCTTTGTTTTTAATATTTTTTTACTATGTTGTTCATTGTATAGTACATTAACAGTTTGACAGGTCTTTGTTTGATATAAAAACTTAACTTTGTATCAAGTTATATTTTTAACAAAAGTGTTTTTGTTTTCGATTTTTTGAAATGGCCCTAAAACAACTAAAGATTCATCTAATGTGGAGTACAAAATGAAGCTCTCCATTTTGAAATATTTCATTAACGCAGAAAGCAGAGTATTTTGCTGACTGCCAACAGAAACACATAATTTTTGCGTTATTTTCGACATATATACATTCTCTACATAGACCACGCCATTTGTTTAACTATACTCAGCGTAGACAATTCGGCAGAATACTGGTTTCAATTGGTGGATAGAAAAATTAGCTTCATTATTCAGGTGATACTGCGGGTGTTTGAAATGAAATCTTCATCCGAAAATGTTGGTTGTAAAAAATTAAATTAGAAAAAATCGCTCACCAAGTTTTTTCAAAATGCTACTCGGGCCGGAAAATGGTTTAAAATGAAATCTGGTCTCAACCGTATGTACTCCAACGTTATAAAAAATGAAATCCGACCTTCACATTCAGTCTAAATTTTCTGAAATACAGCAAACGCTTCTTGGCACTCCAAAACCCTACCACCATAACTTATTATAATTTTTTGGTTCCAATCCTGTTGCCTCTTTTCAATTGCGTTGAATCGATGTTTAAATTGCCGAACAACATATAGATTCTCCGCAGAGTGATGTAATTTTATCACTGCTGTGGCTGCTTGTTATCGATGAACTTTTAGTCAAACTTCAACAGTTCGGGTTTTGTGCCCAGGATTATGGTGATTACCTAATTATAACTATCTCAGGAAAACATTTGAATATCGTATCTAACCTGATGCAACAAGCCCTCCATATTATGAAGTTTTGCTGTGCTTATTACATAGTCTTCACGAAAATCCATCTAAAAATCATCGGGTGGACTTCTCATGTTATTGTCACTCCAACCTTTTTTGGCCAATCAAAGCAGATCGCGCTAACTATCTTGAATATAAGCTTCAAAAACCTTATACTATATATTGGCAATATCAAAGGGTTTTGATAACCTTAGGAATTGTCGCCGATAATATCACGCGCTTAATCTGCAAGTTACTAAAGGGTGATTTTTTTGTGGTTAGGATTTTCATGCATTAGTATTTGACAGATCACGCGGGATTTCAGACAAGGTGTCAAAGAGAAAGATGCTCAGTATGCTTTGACATTTCATAATGAATAGACTTACTAACGAGCAACGCTTGCAAATAATTGAATTATATTACAAAAATCAGTGTTCGGTTCGAAAAGTGTTTCGCGATTTACGTCCGATTTATGGTCTACATAATCGACCAAGTAAGCAAACAATTAATGCGATTGTGACCAAGTTTCGCACTCAGTTTACTTTATTGGACATTAAACCAACCACACGAATGCGTACAGTGCGTACAGAAGAGAATATTGCGTCTGTTTCTGAGAGTGTTGCTGAAGACCGTGAAATGTCGATTCGTCGCCGTTCGCAGCAATTGGGTTTGTGTTATTCGACGACATGGAAGATTTTACGCAAAGATCTTGGTGTAAAACCGTATAAAATACAGCTCCTGCAAGAACTGAAGCCGAACGATCTGCCACAACGTCGAATTTTCAGTGAATGGGCCCTAGAAAAGTTGGCAGAAAATCCGCTTTTTTATCGACAAATTTTGTTCAGCGATGAGGCTCATTTCTCGTTGAATGGCTACGTAAATAAGCAAAATTGCCGCATTTGGAGTGAAGAGCAACCAGAAGCCGTTCAAGAACTGCCCATGCATCCCGAAAAATGCACTGTTTGGTGTGGTTTGTACGCTGGTGGAATCATTGGACCGTATTTTTTCAAAGATGCTGTTGGACGCAACGTTACGGTGAATGGCGATCGCTATCGTTCGATGCTAACAAACTTTTTGTTGCCAAAAATGGAAGAACTGAACTTAGTTGACATGTGGTTTCAACAAGATGGCGCTACATGCCACACAGCTCGCGATTCTATGGCCATTTTGAGGGAAAACTTCGGAGAACAATTCATCTCAAGAAATGGCCCGGTAAGTTGGGCACCAAGATCATGCGATTTGACGCCTTTAGACTATTTTTTGTGGGGCTACGTCAAGTCTAAAGTCTACAGAAATAAGCCAGCAACTATTCCAATTTTGGAAGACAACATTTCCGAAGAAATTCGGGCTATTCCGGCCGAAATGCTCGAAAAAGTTGCCCAAAATTGGACTTTCCGAATGGACCACCTAAGATGCAGCCGCGGTCAACATTTAAATGAAATTATCTTCAAAAAGTAAATGTCATGGACCAATCTAACGTTTCAAATAAAGAACCGATGAGATTTTGCAAATTTTATGCGTTTTTTTTTAAAAAAAAGTTCTCAAGCTCTTAAAAAATCACCCGTTAGTTCTATACATGAAACTAATGGATTGTGAAACATAATGGCGCACAAAATATTACGTATAGGGCTATCATTAATGCTTTGTCATCTTGCCCATTCATTGCCATGGAGGACATTTTTTACGTTTCACAGCTGCAGGCATTTACTTTAGGCATAGCTTGCTTAGCGGCTAGTCGATTGAAATAACTAGTTACTTCTTTTGCACTGACTACAAGGATTCCAAGCACTTTATAGAGTGTGTAAACAGCTCATAAATCTTCTTTGTAATTATTTGTAGTTGGTACAAAGTTACAGTCTAGTAGACGGGAGCCAACTCTGATGTTGAAAGTAACTAGATCGCGGATTCCCTGGCCAAAGTGGGTTTAAGCTTTGTATTTAGAGGACCAGAACCTATAATTCATTTATCTTTTTTGTAATAAGGTTGCAATCAAACAATTCGTCCTTCTCAACAAATTTATTGTTAAGGTGGCATTAGATGAACACAAACAGCTGTTGCACAGCGAAATAATTTATTGCTCAGCTAAATCATCTTTTAGAAAATACCTAGAAATAATCTAAGAATGCCAAACGTGTAATTATTTTTAACAAAAAGTAAAAGCCCATTTTTCTTAAATTTAAAATTCTTTAATTAACTCTTCTAAATTCTGCAAATAAAAAGCGGAACAGATTTTTTTTCGAAAACATACCCAGATTTGAACGCTTGTACCTTGGTGAAATAACACCTTTCAAAAAAACAACTTTGCTTCTAATTGAAGAAAATTTTGTTTTCTTTTCGATACTGGAATCCGTTTTATTTTATTTTTTATGACTCTCTTGTGTAAAATAATAACTGTCTAAAAGAAAAAAAATGTTGCTGTTTGAGACTGTAAACGAACTTGCTCGATATTTCATTCCCAAATCCAAGTTAGCCGCTTTATAGAAGATTTAGAAATATTGAAAATTATGCTATGGAAATTACTGTACGGCGACTCCGTGTCGATTTATTGCGTCACGAGAAACGTAACCAAAAAACGGGACACGCATATCCGGCGTGATTTTGTTGGTTCAAGATCAAGGAGAAAATAAGTGTTTGCAGTAAAATATGTGAATTATTTCAAAAGGTATATTGCAAGAAAAATCCTTTTAAACTATATTCGACCTTTATTTCAACTTTATAAAACTAAAATCTACGAACAAAACGGAATTTTAAATCTCGCGTGTGACCTTCTCTAGCTTCTTACACGCCGTTGCAACATATCCCAGAGTGACTATAGTGAAGTTTCCGACAAACTAAAAATGACAAAAAATTTTACACCAGCGCACAAAGTGTTAACCTATACTTTAAAAAAAAACTTGTTTTGTAAATCGAAATAAAATGCCAATAAAAATAAGTTCGCAATGGCCAGGTAATTTAGACACAACAATGAGCCATAACCTTTCAATATATTTTCTAGTAACCAACATATTTATGCGATGGGTAGTTCTAGATTATTTTAATTCTAAAATGTTGTTATAGTAAAAAGGTCAATGACAAGGCATCGTACAGATGTCTACGCTTAACTGTATATGAAATCATGCTAATTAGACAATACTTAATGTTTTATAGAAGTCAACATATTTATGCGGTGGGGCAGTCATAGATTTTTTATAATTTTAAAAATGAAAAAAACCTATGACTGCCCCACCGCATAAATATGTTGACTTCTATAAAACATTAAGTATTGTCTAATTAGCATGATTTCATAAACCGTTAAGCGTAGACATCTCTACGATGCCTTGTCATTAACTATTGATCCTTACTACACGTGTAGGTAAAATTTAATTAGAATATTTGTCAATTTGTGGGAAACTTCACGCTACCCCCAGAGTGTGAAGCACTTAACGTTAATAAAAAGTGTAGCTACACATTTTAACGAAAAGTGTAGACTTCAAAAGTGTAGAAACTATCAAAAAGTGTAGCTTCCAAAGAAAAAAGGTTGAATTCTTAAAAATAAGCAAAACATATTGCGAGTCACAGTACTACAATTTTAAATTGTTTTTAATTCTCAAAATCATCGGAACAATTGGTGCTGAGTCTGGAATTTAGTGTTCTCAACTTGGCAACTTGTGTCTAAAATTTGTACAAAAATTTCAATACAATTTGCATGTTGCGATTGTTGATATGGCGCTACACGTGGAAGTGGCACTCGGCACTCATTGTTCCGATGATATTTTGAATTATTAAAGAATTAAGTGAATTTGACTCAAAAGCACTTCCACGTGTGGCGCGATATCACCAATCACAACATGCAAATAGTCTTGAAATTTTGTGTGCAAAGTTTAGACGCCATGTCAAGTTGAGAACACTAAATTCTACACTCGGCACTCATTGTTTCGTTGATTTTTTGAATTAAAAACAATTTAAAATTGTAGTACTGTGATTCGCAATATGTTTTGCTTATTTTTAAGAATTTTAATTAAACCATGTATTTCGAACTCCAAACTTTTTTCTTTTGCAGCTACACTTTTTGAGTCTACACTTTTCGTTAAAATATGTAGCTGTGTAGCTACACTTTTTATTAACGTTAATTACTTCACATCGGTTCCCAGACGTGCTCTATAGGGTTTAAATCTGGACTTCGTGGGGGGCGGTTTATTAAATTAATGCTATGCTGTTGCAGAAATTGACGTGTATTGAGACCTAAGTGCGACCGGATTTTATCATGCATAAAAAATGCACGCTCTATTTGAAAAGCATATGAAGCCTTAAAATTTCTTCCCCATATCGTGTTGATGTTAAATCTGGATGTGGTATTACTACCATATTGGTCTTGTAATGCCACGAAATACCTGTCCGAACCATCATCGAACCTCCATGAAACGATACGCTAAACGCTAAACTCTGCATCGGCCGTCTGATGCATATAAATTGAACCGCGATTTAGCCGAAAAAATAACATTACACCAATCTCTCTGAGTCCAGTTTCTATACTGCAACGCATAATTTCTTTGTTGCCGACGATGATTATCAGTCAGATACGGAACTCTAACAGGTCGACGTGGTCTTAGTCGATAAGCTTTCAATCCTTTAATTATCTTCTGTATTGATATCTGAGTTTGTACTGATACATTACTTTTTCTGTTTTTTCTAACATAGCTTGCAATAGCTCGATCTTCTTCTAGTGTAGTTTTTCTTGGTCGACCAGAAGCGCCGTTCACATAACAGGCACTAATATCACAGATTCGCCCAATTTCACGATAAGTTACACACACCGGTTTCAACTAAAGACACAATTTTTGTAGCGCGATTCTGCGCGAACGAGAAATTATTCTTTTCGATTCAGCTCGCTTGAATCTTCATGCGATAAATTTGAAACTTAAAATTTTATCGTAGTGTGCTTAGTTCGCAAGATAAAAAAAATTACTTGGTTACGTTAATACGCTTTTTGGTAAGTTTCTCGCTAAAACTTCAATAAATCGACAAGGACTCGTCGTACAGAAAATTCCACAGTATCATTATCAAGGTTTCTAAATTCTCTATAAAAATGGCTAATTTTCATTTGGGAATGAAATATTGAGCAAGTTCGTTTACAGTCTCAATCAGCAGCACATTTGTTTTTCTTTTAGACAAATTTTATTTTACTCATGAAAGTCATAAAAAAACAAAAGACAATAAAGCGGATTCTAGTATCAAAAAGAAGATAAAATTTCCTTCAAATAGAAGCAAAATTATTTTTTTGAAAGGTGTTATTTCAGCACGATCTGAGTATTTTTTCGGCGCAGTGTATTTAGAAGAAAATGCTTTGTTGTGTAGCATTCGGTAGCGGAGACGAAACTGTTACTTTGCATAAGTCAATATTTATTGAAATTTGTTCTCGCCAATTAAAACTGTTTGAAAAGTGCCTAAAATAAACCGGAAATCTAATTTTATGATAAACCCATAAATCGATTAGACGGTTTGTTATTATTTCCGCTCCCCGAAGAAACCAACCCAGCAATCAGTTGCATTAAATTGAATAGTTCGAAAATAATTTCAATTAATCACTTCATTTTGTACTGTGTAGACCAAGATTCCACTCTCAATAATCATCGATAGACAATACATACCGTTTAACACCTTAAAACCATTAAAAAAAATCAAATCGCCCTTTCCAGTTTAGTGACTTCTTATTGTATTTATAATATACAGATACGACCATCCAAATTCATTCATCGCGATCGGACTTGCGGACCCATAACGTTAAAAGACAGAGAACAAACGAAAACAAGACGATATACAAAGCGACGCGAGAAAATTGATTCTTTAATTTGTTCCAATGTTTGTTGTATTGATCCCACTAAGAAAAAACATCTCTGTTTAAGAGCTCAAAATAATTTACAGCGTTTGGATCTTATCAAAACTGAAAATCTTTTAAATTGACTGTAAAGTCCATAAGTTTTGGGATAAAGTCGTTTATTTTGTATTTTTTGGTGTGATATCTTTATTTCTAATTTAATAAGAGTGTTGGTGTATCCCAAAACCTCAAGTGTTAAGTTTTGTATATACCACCGATTTTTTTTTTTTTAAATACACCGCGTATTTATATTATCGTATGGAGACAGCACAGTATCGTTGGATCGTATTAACAATATAAACTAAAAACCTATAAAACTAATAATAAACATTTCTGTAATTTTATTTTTGTTAAAAGGTTTCAAAAACTATTCAAACACGAGATAAGGATCAGACTGCCTTTCGGATGACAATAATTAATTTCATGTAGTTATTTTCAGTCTTTAATTCTTGAAGAGATTTTAATTGGTTTATAGTTTATAGTTTTTTGTTTCATTTTGTTAGTTTTTATGTACCAAATCAACCAGATGAACAAAACAAAAACAAAAAGTGTTGATGATGTTCAGAAATAAAAAAAAAAAACCGACAAGAAGATTGTTTTGAGTTTTATATATAAGTTATGTCTTTTAGACTATTAATGACTTAATTTATGATAATTAAAATTGTGAGAAAGTTTCGGGACCGAACCGTGCACCAAGTCGGACTAATTTGGTTTATTATACGTAATATCTATAACATTAGATGGTTAGATGTGCAGCACAAACATTTTTCAAATTTCATCTTTATATATTGGTAACACTTCTGCAAGTTGATTAATTTATTCAATATTAAATGAAAACTTTTCGCTTTAATAGAGCGATGAAATGACGTCTAAAGAAAATATTATTTTCTACTCAACAATGAGATCTTCTATGTACCGTATAATATTCGTCTTATATTAAAGACCACCAAACTAGCGTGTACAATTACTTGTTAATATTGAATTGTTAATAGAAATGAAAATAGAAAACGGATTTATATGCATTTTAATGTGTGTACAACTGGCGGATATGTTAACTGTTTTGCTTCTTTTACGGTTCATGAAATGTTGTAATGGTCAGTTGATCGTGTACCATAATTTAGATAAACTAAAATAGTTCCGCAAATATTGCAACCGAAACGCAATCCTTTAGCACTTTTTGATATATTTTGGCACCCTACAATGTAGTATTGCCTCCAAGGGCAATTTACAACTACTTCAAACAAACAAACGTACTAATTATTCCACTCCAATTTTTGGTTTTCACTATAATCTGGATTAATCCTTTATTTATTTTATTCGTGAAATCTAATAAAACACAATTTGGAATAATCAAAATACTTTTGTGTCACCTTATATTTTACCAAAAACTAACATTTTTCAAACACATTTTTATATTGTGCATATGAAAAAATAGTTTTAGCTATAAATAACAGTTTACTGACAAAATTCGTTAATAAGTATAAATTTTAAAGAAATATGTAATTTAAACCAGTTTTGCTCCATAATTAATTTGGAATCCTTTTGTTCCTAACCGATTTTTCGCAGATGATATTCGCATTTCCGGTGAAGTTTAAGAAAAGTGAATAAAAGTTTAAGTATGAAATTTCATCCAAATCACTAAATCCGTCTGGACTCGGATGAGGAGGACACATATAGATATCACCTCGAAAACCAGTTTTTCGGACTTCGGCAGCCTATCGAATGGTAAATCTTGGAATGGAATTGGTAAGCAACGGCTTAGCTCGATTCAATTGAAAGAACTCGTTTTGCTTCATTCAAATTAAATATTTTCATAGTACCAACCGAGTTTCATACTATTCGTTTCAGAAAGATCTTCGTTTCATCCAATTTACCCATTTTTCAAAATCTCACCCGGAACTTGTTTTGGAAACCTAATTTATGTTTAACATAAAAAGAGATTTGTATCTCAATCGATTAAGAAATGGTTTAGGTTATTTCAAATGGAAAATTTTCCAGAGGCATGTCCAAAATATATAAATGATTCCCATTTTCAACAATAATCTGAGTTCCATTCCCTATGATTAAGATGACTTAGTGGACATATTGTGGAACTAGTCGCAACATAGCGGCTAAACCAGAGCACCTTTATACAAATTTCCTAAAATCATGATCCATTGCAATAATTTCCTGACTTTCGAAAATATCCTCTCTATATTCCATTTGAGAACCCTCTAAATAAATTTACCCGAATTCGAACTCATCACTATCGATTCTTATAGCACTCGAAAGCCAATCTCACCCATTTTTATTAAAAGTGGGGAAAACCTTTATCACCGCAATTTCTATCTAAATCGTTCCAACCGAAAAAAATTAAAAACGGGGGATCTCCCAAACGAATTTTTGTGATATTCGCACCCATCGAAATCGATTCCTGGTATTTGATTCCTTGGCATTCCCTTCACCAACTTTTATGAAAATCGTGCTAGCCGAAAAAAAAATTTTTAATGAAGAGCCAGGCCGCACCAGACGACATCAAAATCGTTGAGGCGGAACAAAATGTGGAAAAGGGACCAAGGTCACAACATTAATATTTATATCACTTTGATCGAATAGGACGAAATTTACAGTAATATTACCCATCAAAGGCTCTACGTCTGACATGTTTCTGTTTAAATGACTCTTCGTAGTTGTAAAAACAATGCAATGCTCCTAAGAGATTATAACCATTTGCGTTAAAACAAACCCCGGCTGAGTAGGGAATCTGCTTTAAGTGTAGCATTGAACGGGTTGTATTTCTATTCCAGTAATCAAATAACTCTCAAGGAATTTAATGTTGACAGAAATTTGCATTGAACCGGGCTAGCATCATTTCAACCCATTTAAAAGGGTATTTAAAAGTTAATAATTAAAGAAAATAATTTTAGGAATTTAACCAAGGCCCGATATGGTGCGAATAAATACTAATATTTACTTCAATACGACCAATAATCATGCAAATACGTATATAGTATGAGGCCAATTCATGACGGGCAATTTGAGAACATTTAAGGGTAGAATGAAAAAATATTTTTGCGTCATTCTGGGTAATAATGGAGTAAGGGGCGGCGGTTTTGAAGGTCTATATACCAGCACACGACCGAGAAACGACGGGATAACCGAACATTTAGAACATGGTAAACGATATGATCACACAACGAAAAAGAATTTTTACCCCAGATGGTACGCTAACGAGACCGGCAAAATTAATTCTGGGGTAGACCAACCATTGCGATGCCATACGAAGTTCAAAAATGTCTAGATCATAACTTAAACAAACACACTCTGCGACTCAGTAGGAAAATGACAATGCTGAACGTTCGTTATTTTGTTTGGGCTAGTTATACGGTTAATAATGAACGTCCCTTAAGCTAGCAGAACCCATACAGCAGAATATTACAAGATAGTATGAATAATTATAGGCTAATTAAATGCTCTACTAAAAAATTTTGGGCTCCACCCCTTCCAACAAAAACGATGGGATCTGCTAGCTTTAGAAAAAGTTAGCAGAACCCATATCAAAAAATATTTTAAAAACAATTGCAAAATTAAAGGTTAATTTTAGGCTAACTAAATGCCCTATGTAAATTTTATTATTCTGCTCATTCTAGAACAGGCATAAGGGCTTTATCATTTCAGTGCTAGCAGAACCCAAAACGAAAATCGGACCAAAACCGAAATTGGAACCCAAAACGAGATCAATTAACATGCAAATAATTTTAGGCTCATTATGGCCTAATCAAATGCCCCATTAAAACATTTTGGGCTCCACTAGTTCTTGACCAAACTTCAGGTCATTTAATCTAAAGCTAGCAGAACCCAAATCGAAAATCGGACCAAAACTAATAATGAGTCTAAAATTATTTGTATGTTAATTGATCTCGTTTTGGGGTCTAATTTCGGTTTTGGTCCGATTTTCAAAATGGGTTCTGCTAGCTTTAGATTAAATGACCTGAAGTTTGGTCAAGAACTAGTGGAGCCCAAAATTGTTTAATGAAGCTTTTGATTAGGCCATAATGAGCCTAAAATTATTTGCATGTTAATTGATCTTGTTTTTGGGTTTAATTTCGGTTTTGGTCCGATTTGCAAAATGGGTTCTGCTAGCTTTAGATTAAATGACCTGAAGTTTGGTCAAGAACTAGTGGAGCCGAAAATGTTTTAATGGAGCATTTGATTAGGCCATAATGAGCCTAAAATTATTTGTATGTTAATTGATCTTGTTTCGGGTTCTAACTTCGGTTTTGGTCCGATTTTCGATTTGGGTTCTGCTAGCTTTAGATTAAATGACCTGAAGTTTGGTCAAGAACTAGTGGAGCCGAACATTTTTTAATGGGGCATTTGATTAGGCCATAATGAGCCTAAAATTATTTGTATGTTAATTGATCTCGTTTTGGGTTCCAATTTCGGTTTTGGTCCGATTTTCGTTTTGGGTTCTGCTAGCTCTGTAATGATAGAGCCTTATGCCTTTTCTAGAATGAGCAGCATAATAACATTTACATAGGGCATTTAGTTAGCCTAAAATTAACCTTTAATTTTGCAATTGTTTTTAAAATATTTTTGACATGGGTTCTGCTAACTTTTTCTAAAGCTAGCAGAACCCATCGTTTATGTTGGAAGGGGTGGAGCCCAAAACTTTTTAGTAGAGCATTTAATTAGCCTATTATTAGCCTATAATTATTCATACTATCTTGTAATGTTCTGCTGTATGGGTTCTGCTAGCTTAAGGGACGTAATAATGGCCACGTATGTGTTAATTCTGTTGTCGAATAATCGTGAGGTACGACGTTTGAGGTTATTGTGTCGCACAACAAATCTCATTGAATATAAGTGGTTTGTTTCTTTTTGTTCATAATTAGAAATCGTACTGTGACACTTATGATCATGTTTGCTTTTTAAAGAAAATCTTTAGATTGTTCCTAGAAATCGTCCAAGGAGCTTCACTCTTCAACTATAGGTAATTGACAATACCGCCTCTTAATTTATTTGAAATTTTGCCTTAAATTAGTCTTCGTTCTTCAGTTTTGCCTTTCAGGTTTTAATCTTGCATTATTATTGGCAGTTTATAATTTTTTATTTATCGTGAGACAGCCCAACGGCAATTCTTGACTACGCCTCGACTCCCAAAAATTACACGCAGTGTTACGAGAAAAGATGCTTATAGGCCAGCTATACATGAAACAAAATATGTTTCAGCTGTCGATTTAAAATACGCGTTTTGGCAAGTGTCAAACATCACAGCATTCACTGTATCTAGTAGGCCCCTCTACCAGTTTACGATGATGCCGTTTGGCTTAAGTAATGCGGCACAAACGATGTGTCGTCTCACGGATTTAGCATCAAGATAGAATTTTTGTTTTAGTGGTTGATTTATTTATCAGTTCGCACTTTGAAGCACTTTGAATTACTGAAACTGTTGGTGAAACTTTAACTAACGCAAGGTTGACTATTAATTTAAGTAGAAGCAATTTTGATAGGAGAACTAAAATATCTATAGGTTTTCTAGTCGGTGAGGATAGCCTCCGTATCGACCGTACTAAGGTAGAGCCTATTTGCAAATTCCGAGTCCAACGAACGTGAAACAAACTCGTAGATTATTGGACATGGCCGGGTGATACAGGAGCTTCATGAAAAATTACGTTGAATTGACTTTCCCATCGGGAAAACTAAAAATCCTACTTACCACTTTTCTTGCACTGACTAACGCTGACTATAGCAAGCCACTCCATTTAAGATGTGACGCACGCATGGAAGGTGTGGGCGGAGTTCTTTATCAGATTGATGCCAAAGGTAACGAGAAGACAATTTCGTTTGTTCTCAAAACTTAAATAAAGGCCAAAAAGTATAGTGTGTCTGTATTAGAGTATTTAGCTGATCTGATAAGCACACCATAATTTCGCCCTTATGTGGAAGGCTTCCATTTCACAGTGATAACGGCCACGTGCATAAAGTTGCACCCTTACGATTTTAGGAAAGAACATCGATGAGGCGCTCTAAACGGTGTTTCCGATACCCTAATGAATATAGATATATTTCACCAATGCTTATAGTGAAACCCTGGACAATTACCACGATCTCCGAAACCGGAGTAATTGGCTCTACATTCGTTTTGAACCAGCTAGACGCACCGATTTAATAGATAATTCTATTTGGAAACTATGGTTACCAGAAGTTATGACTAACACATTGGTCGTTAAGGAGCACTGCGACTCCGCTTAGTGGTATTTTTGGCCAGGAATGCACAAGTTGCTAACCGAACGACGAAACCGCCGATGGAGAACACAAATTTAGGAGAAATGCCCTTCGTAAAGCTTTATAGATTTACTCTCAAACAGTGATAACATCATGTTTAGTACTAGACAGTCTTACAAAGTTTAGTATACTGAAACTTTTAGTGAAGGCTTCGTTAAGTAAGATCATTTCATTTCTTAAAACCGAAGTATTTTACATTTTTAGTGTGTCCGAAGTAGTTCACTCTGACAACGGCTTACTTATAGCCAAGGTTGGAATAGATCATATGCGCACGATTATATGTTTACCACAATCGAACGCATCCAAACCCGAACCGTTCAATGGTGTCAATTCAATTAGATCATATGTGAAATCGGATCATCGATCATGGGCTTTATACTTAGGTGAAATAGGAGCAGCCTTACGCAATTCTATCCAATAGTCAACTCTATTTACACCGCATTTTACGCTATCCGGAGACCATCATAATAGGAAGCAAAGAAAGCTTCTCGGCATTTATCACGCAAGATATTAAAGATTGAAAGAAATTGGTTAGCAATTGGAAGTTGCGTCCACAAACTTGCAACGGTCGATTATCAAATTTTTAATGTTAACCTTGATTGAATGCGGATGTAGAATCCAATTCAAAGTTGTGATGTAACGTTCGTTATTTTAAGAGGTAAAATTTTGTGATTCGCCTAAATGCTGAATAGTTAATTGATAAAGTTGTACCACGTATGGGGTGGATGGGTAGATGTCTTAAAACTTTTTTCTACGTAGCAAAGCTGATATAACGTATGCGCTTATGGTTAGACTCCAAGATGTGTGTACATGTTTTACCTCTCATTTTCTGGTTTTGTTATTATGGTCAAATTGCAGAAAAGACGTCCTTGTTTTAATTTTTTTATTGAGACCGTTTCTTTTGTACGTTTGAGTAAGAAAATTTAAACACCTTCTTTTGATCTCGTCCGGTGGCCCATTAAATATCGTCAGCTGCAAAGTATACAAAATAAACCTTAGCCTTTTTCGGTAACCGATTTATAATATACCGAAGTTCAATCAAATTCATAATAGCCGTTTCAACTAATTCCAAATGTTATTTATTTCTGTGGTATAGTGGCGTGGAGAGCACGTGGGTAACTGCAGCAAGGACACTTTCGAATTTCAAAATGAAACTTTGCATATCGATTAAGCCCAATTTGTGCTAATTAGTGCTCACGGGAAAAAATTAGTGCTAGTCCAGAAGCCGAAAACCGGGAAAAGAAAATTTCAAAATTCGCCTGAAAGACGGAATAAATAAATCCCGATTTCTAGAAAAAACCAGAAATAATTTAAGCCTAATTTTAAAACTTTCTAAAGGCCGCTAAACTGATGAAATTTGTACTTATCATAGGAATATAATTTACATAAATTTCATTCATAAATCGAGGAAAACCAAACTAGCGCCTGAATGATACTAAATTAAAAAAAACAGAGATTTATCGTTCAATAATATTTGTGTTGAACAACAAATAAAACAATAGAAATAAAATGTTCTAAAATCCAAGTCATAAACAATTCAGGTAGTATATTCCTGTCAGGTATGTTCATTGCCATCCGAAAAATATAGTGGCTGAATTTGTGCTAATCCAGAATTGACCCAATTCCATTAAACAACAACGACCGTTGAATGAACAGTATTCTCACAAAAAGTGTTCTAGAAACCAATGAAGTTGGGAATTCTGATTGCATATTCCGATTAGGTATGTATAAAGTGCCAACTTCATTGGTTTCTAGAACACTTTTTGTTAGAAAACTGTTCATTCAACGGTCGTTGTTGTTCAATGGAATTGGGCCAATTCTGGATTAGGACCAATTCAGCCACTATATTTTCTGGATGGCAATAAATATATCTGATAGGAATATGCAATCAGAAGTGCCAACTTCATTAGTTTCTAGAACACTTTTTGTCAGAAAATTGTTGATTCAACGGTCTTTGTTGTTCAATGGAATTGGGCCAATTCTGAATAACCACAAATTCAGCCACTATATTTTTGGGATGGCAACATACTTGACAGGAATATACTATCTGAATTGCTTATGACTTGGATTTTAGAACATTTTATTTCTATTGTTTTATTTGTTGTTCAACACAAATATTATTGAACGATAAATCTCTGTTTTTTTTAAATATAGTATCATTCAGGCGCTAGTTTGGTTTTCCTCGATTTATGAATGTAAATTTATGTAAATTATATTCCTATGATAAGTACAAATTTCATCAGTTTAGCGGCCTTTAGAAAGTTTTAAAATTAGGCTTAAATTATTTCTGGTTTTTTCTAGAAATCGGGTTTTATTTATTCCGTCTTTCAGGCGAAATTTTCATTTCCCGTTTTTTCGGCGCCTGGACTAGCACTAATTGTTTCCCGTGAGCACTAATTATCACAAATTGGGCTTAATCGGTATGCAAAGTTTCATTTTGAAATCGATTGTATTAAACGATGATATTGAACGATTTCCGTTATTATCGCGGGGGCCATAAAGTGACATACGTAGCGTAATTAGAGTGGACATTAAATAATATTATGCACATTTGATTGTGGTCCTGGACTAGTATATGTTACGGTGAATTTGTCATCCAAATTTAAATCGATCGAGACTGTACCGTCGATTAAGTAATTAGACGGTCCTAAGTAAATTCCAATCCAACATCAAACGATATTACTGAATTTAATCTGAATAGCGTTAAAATTAGCAAAATAAGAATTTAAAAATTAACATTTTCTGTAGACAAATCAAGCAAATCAGACATATGTCTTGCGTTTTGTGTGATACTCTGAAAACCATTAAACCATATTTTACAATTTGGTCCACATTCGCCGCGCTTTTCCGAGAAATAAAATCTGACGGTATCTGACCTACATATAATTACGCACATACATTTCAATTAAAAACAATAACGTAATTATATATTTCAGTCCTGATCATACAGTCCATATATCAACAGGTTTGTGGCTGCGATCAGATATCTACTTAAGAGCGCTCAAACTGCAAACAAATAAAAACGTTAAAGAAGTCTCGTCCGCGAAACACAAAAGAAAAATTAAAAAATTTTGAGAAGCACTTAAAGATTTATTTGATTTTTGACTTCTTTAGCGCACAATTTTATATTTTATTCACCAGATAGTTTTTTTTTCGTGTTACATTTGGTATCTAAATTACAAAGATTTATTGCACTTTTATACATATTGAACACAGAAACTACTTTTTTGCGTACAAAAAATAAATAAGAAATATATTCAATTATGTATAATATGGATTGTATACGGCCTTTAGGTTTTTTTTTAATAACTTAATCTTTATAATGTTTGTGGTGTTTGGAACCTATAGTCTAAAGATGCTGTTCCATTTCATATTACAGTACAGGTTTGCTTTTTTTACTTGGCCATTGCAAAATTTTTCGGTTAGCCATCAAAATTTTATACCTCACACATTATTGGATGGTTACAGTGCTTAATAGGCTACAGTACGATACAAAGTTGTTCGCATCTGATTTAGCGCGACCATATATTAGTTGATTGTTGAAACCTAAAGAATACTAATAATTTTCTTATCAATTTATTTTCCATTTAGGATGCTGTATATCCAAATCCATACACATTTGAAATAAAAAACCAAGAAATTGAAAATTATTTAGTTAGATATTAATTTTAATTTTAATTCTTATCTTTATTGCTTTAAGATGGTTGTTAGTTTCTTACCTAAAAACAAAGTCTTATTTTTAATAAGAAAATTATTTATGGCACGTAATGCATATGTAATCCGCGCTCTTATTTTGTTGTTGTTGTACATTTTAAATAAATTTATTAATTTTAGATATTTCTGTATGTTATGTCTAGTGTGAAACGTGAGAATCTTGTTTTACTTTTTTTCTTGTCTTGCAGCACATAAAAGATAAGTGTACGAGTATTTTGCGCGAGATCTATCCGCAACGCATAAAATTTATGGTTATTGTGTTGATAGTCAAGCTTAAATTATAAAATGAATATTTGTACGTAATAATATTGAAGTACTTTGTAACGTGGTGTAATGGATAATTTAAAGTTAATAAAATCATAAATTTAAACCTACCTCCTACCTGATTTACGTGGTCGAGTTTCTTAATTCAATACGTACGTACATTGATTAATTTATTTACATAAAACAAAAGAATGTATACATAAGAACTTTTAAATTTTCTTAACGATTATAATCAATCTTTACAATCTCGACTCTATAGTACAAAATAATAAACTTTAATCATTTCCGTTTGATTAATAAACAGAAAAAGCATTTCCGGTATATAATTAAATTGTGTTTATTATGAACTATTTTCTCTCCGCAGTTGTGACTTGCCATCTTGATCTCTTCTTCTTCACAATTGTATTTATTTGTGGTATAAATAATTTCTCAAGAATTTTGAAAGTTAATTTTTTATAGTTTCCATTTGAATTGTTTTTTATAGTAGCAAAAATTTTAATTTAGCACAAATATGAATAATTTAGTTTTAAATAAACGTATTGTTAATTTTTGATGTAAGTATATCTTATATAATTTGTGTTCATCTTATATCTTGTTTGGTATAATTGAACAGATCGCACAGTTATTGTACTTGTTACTAAGTCAACCAAATGATTTCAGTTTGTATTCCAAATTATGTGTTTAAATATAAACTGAATTAACTGTTACGTAATCTAAACTAAGAATTTGTTATTGGTAAACCAATCTTGACCAGCATCGCTCGTGTACATCTTATACGCTTCTTGGTTTATTTATTTACTAACGCATTATTGAACTCCTTTAATCGGAATTACAAGATTATTTAGATGTTTAGAAGTGCAATATTCAATTTTGCTGTTATCAAAAGCATGATATCTGTAACTTAGACCTACTTTTGCACAATAAGTTTATATAAAATTAAAATTGTTAATTTAAAAGTGTTAATTGTCATGTTATATTCGAGTGATAGGGTGCGTTTCAATAGGGTAGGAGTTGACCGTCTATAGCCACGTAAGTCATTGTGGACCATATTTCAACTCCGCATCTATGTAGAGATACCAAATGTGTCTAGTATACCTCCATGTGGTGACATCCGGGCAACGTTTTTAAACAACGGCTAAATACTGGAGTGGATTACACTAGAAATATAAAATATGCAATGAGTAAAATCGAAGGTAGGAAATACCCCAGGTGGTACACCAATGGAAAAATTGAGCAATCCACTCTCTGATGATACTGGCTCTAAGGATTCTGGGAAGGGCCGATCCTTGCATACACAAAATAACAGGAAAATTCAAATAATAGGCAGCCCGAAAAGTGAGGAAGGGTTACTAGATCTCCTGAGAAATATTTTAATTTCTCATTTGAAAATCTTAACATGGAGCAAGTGTTCTTCACAACTTTCACCATATTTGAAAAATTATACAAAATACTAAATTTATAACTGTTAATTCCTTTTGTTTTTTTATATGAGAGAATAAAAAGTTTGTGGTCATGCAACAGTTTGTCCGGAAAATTTTGCTCACCACTGTATATTTGTTTATAAGGTTATACACATTATGAATATCAAACGGTTCAGTCAAACGTCATTAATTTTGATTTTTAGTTGTTCAAAAGACAAAATTCATTTATGCATCTGCTTTTGTTTTAAAGAAGCCGGAGAACTGGTTCGGTGGTTAAAGCTTGCGCACTTGGATCGGGGGTACTGAGTTCGAATCCCACCAGAGGCTGGATGCAACGCAAATTTTCGGCATCGATATACGATCGGTGATGCTAATAAACACAACTAAGATCCTCTGTTGGAGTGCAGAATTCCGCGCCAACCCTCTGTCCTTGCCAGTATACAGGTTGACATGAGCATGCATTGTACAGGTGGTACTGTGGTTCAGTGAGTAGGTGAATGGAAAATTTTCAAATGTAGCTAGATAAATAAACGTGTGTCTAGCTACATTTGAGAAAGAAAATAATAATTTTTTGTACAGTAATCTATTATCAAATCTGTGGCTTTTTCACAGGTTTTTCGTAAATGTCAAACAATCTAGTAAACGTTACTTACTTAAGAAGAGCAAAAATATTTTATAACTCGGAATCTGCTGGATATTGCTTAACAAGAGTAAACTCAATGCTGTCATCAAAGTGGCACATACAGTGCAGCACTGCCACCACTGGGAAGCCACATCTAGCTTATTTTGTGCCGATGAGTAAAGTTGCGGATTTTCTAAAAGTTGTATGTGAGGTTAGATCAGACAATGAACGTTTGCATGTTAAACCTACGTTCACTATGTTTTTTTATAATCTAAGATTACTATCCATTGTGAAGACCTATTTAGATACAATAATATGAAAGGTCTGTACGACTTACTCGTTCTTCGGGTCAAATATTATGAGGAGTGCCATTGGGTAAACTCAAATTTGTTACGGAGACCGAGTATCAACTCTAAGCAATTTATACTGGATGTATAAACACAACAAAAATCGCATAGTACTGATTTAGCGGCCGAAAAGACGTCTTCATCTGAAGAATATGTTCTAAAATCGATTTAGTCGCTGTCGACCTAGCTAATGTGAATAAAAATTGAAAAACGATTTCTGTGATGCTTTACAAAACACGTATTATTTCCCCAATTTAAACAGGAGTGAGGAATTCGAGGTAACACGATAAGTGGAGTTTGGTGGCAATGTTATACTTATCTTAAATACTCTTAGATTTAGAATCTAGATTTGGAATCACCTTTCGACAAATGGGAACTACACTAACAAAGATTATAAATCAAATGTCCTAAGTTGAAATTAATTTGTTTATTTCACTCAGTTATCTGTTTTTTGTATCACCCCCCGATTACTTTACTTAAAAGTAGGTCGGGTTTGCCGAATTTGTGATGCACACTGTGCTTATGTTTCGAATCAATTTATACTTTGGTTCCCTGTAATTGAATCGCCTTTCCCCATTTCGGACACTGTAATTAGGATCCCAGCAATATCATATCACTCACAACTGAACGTGGTATACAGCCACAACCTAAACTATTACTTACCCAGTACTTTGATAGTGACACTAATATCTAGGGACACTTTATATGGCACACTGTTTATTGAAACATTAACAAATGGTCTAAGGTCTCCTATCTCAGGTTTTTCCAATACTTCCGATTTTCCCAATAATTTTTACATCCCAATTTTCGATTTTCATTGTAACAATGGCGTATTTTTAGTGGATTATTTTGAGTTGGGGCATTTGACTCTAAATTGGGTACTAATTTTATAATAGTTGAATCATCACGAGTTGGTAGATTAATTAGGCAATTGGAATGAGTAATATTGTTGATCCCACAATATACAAACAAATGAAAAGTCTAGTGGGTTCTACTTGGTTTCTGGTTCCTCTATATACTTGGCCGAATCAACAACGTTTTCAGGGGTTACTGCATTTCCGATATTAATGAACCCCTCTCAGAGTTTCCTACATAAGGAGAACATATCGATGAAATTATTGTCTTTAAACCACTTTGATAGTAGAAAATATAAGTGGGCGGAATTGGGTAGTCTTGACATGCTTGTCCGATGTCGGAACAATTAAAGCAAATGAATTAGCTAATTCAGCCGAAAACACCCTATTACTCCGGTTTGTTAAAGTCTTTGATTTCGAAAGATGTCGCGTCAGATTTTAGAGTGCGGCGATATAATATTCAAACCCCAAATTATGAGGAAGATTGAAATAAAAACTTTCAACTCATTTTTCTAGTTGTAATTCGTTTATAGAACGACTATACTCAAATGGATTAGATGGTTGGAAACGGAATCGCTAAAGTGTTAATCAAATCATTTATACTATTGAAACGCCGATCGGCTAGTTCGTGGAAAGTAAGATTCATATTCGACATTTATTTCGATAAGTTCTAAACAGTTCGGTGGAAATCTAAAAAGCTCTCGTTAGTCTTTTGATTACGAGATTCGATACGTCTCCTGATTTCAATGGTAATTGGCCGAATTGAATGTTTTGATGAAATCTCGCTTTAGTTTTAACCATGAGGCTGTAACTTTTAACACTGTATGCATTTCACACATCAAAACTTCTGGAGACAAATGCGTCCTCTTACGGTTTCTGAAGAACATGTCAACAGTTATAATTTTTAGACATCCATTGTACGATATAACACTTCCACACAAAGCGTCCTATGTTCTGATTTTGTGGTGTCATGTGAGGCTTGATTAGAAATTGGTTTCGAGGATGATTGTTTGTTTTGATGATATTCTTGACCTTCCTCTCCTCTGTTCGAAATAAATGTGCCGTTGTGTTGCATATTGAATCGGTTCTGAATGGGGTTTTGTTGCAGTGCTAATATAGATTCATATATTGATGTTCATTTATTATGCTTCCATATGTGCTTTTCCTCTACTAAAATTGTTATGTCAATCTATTAATAAATAAATAAATAAATAAATAAATAAATAAATAAATAAATAAATAAATAAATAAATAAATAAATAAATAAATAAATAAATAAATAAATAAATAATATAGGATCATTGTTAGAATGGATGTTAGTATGATTGTTGAACCCACCGTCAAAAATAGGATGTGTGGTGGAATTTCAGATGGCTCCTAAGAATTAAGAAACTCTATTGGATAATTAACGGCTTGACCCTCACGAATGAGGAATAATTTCATTATTTATTTTATTGACGCCACCATTTTTTGGAGCTAAGATACCGTAATTTTTGAGGTTGTTTGAAATGTTTGGCAAAGATTTCAACGTTCTAAATTGACAGTTGCATTTGACAAAACTCAGGCGGGAACGATATCTCACATGTTACGGGTTCAATTGGAAATTTTCCGTTAGTCATATCCAAAAGCAAGGTGATTGGCAAGGAGTAGATATGTTTGTTGAAAGTGTAATCTTCGTAACATGTTTCCAAAAATGAAACGCTTTCAGGTGAATATTGTTGTCGCCAGCGGCTGTTGATCGTGAAATAACGTGGCAGTTTGACGAAATGGTACGTCGAGCAATGGAGCAAGGTACAATTAAGCGCCTCAAGTGCTTGTTATGTGAAACGGTATATTCATCACAAATAATAAATTTGCAAGGTTTTAATACTGTGGCAATAACTGAATTCGAGGTATGGTACAAGAAAAATTATCTGCTTGGTTCAAATTCAATGAGAGAGCATTAAATGTGCGTACTCAATTGAGTAAAATTAATGCAATTCCAGATGATGCTACAACGCATCCGATTCCGTTTTGCTATCTAATTTCCTCGAGTATCAAATTAAGCAGAAAGGTTGTTCCAGTGCATTAGCAAAACTCCGAGATTTGCCATTACGATAGCAACTTGGGGTCTATATTTGCTAGATACTTGGTTGATTCTGTAGACGGCGTAGAAGCACTTCCAGAAATTAATTCGATCGATGAAATTGATACTCGTGTGGAGCTGATCTCAACACAGTTAGCCGGTGTCTGCAATAACTCAATTTCTAGGAAGAGAGGAGCTAAGAAATGAAATAGTTGGTGGAATTCTAATCTAAGGAGACTTAGATGTTCTATGCATAAGCTCAAAAAAGCCTACCAAATGGAAAGAAACCAACAAGCAATAGAGTTAAAATTGTCACTCTTTAGAAGAGGGGCAAGAAATAAATCCTTCTTGTCTTGTATATCAATTTGCCGCTGGCAATGTAAGACCTCTTGAAGTTTCATTAAGAAGGCAAATGGAATCGTCACTGATACGTGGCCTGACACACGCTTGGAGTTACTTAACTTACTTTTTATATCCTGGTAAGAGTAACAAAAGCCTATCAAACGGCCGGCGAACTCCCGGTAGATATTCTAATCAAAGAGTGAGCGCACTTGTACCACCTAATACTATGGGCAAAAAATAGTAAGACTTTGTTCATAATTTTAAAATTCTTTATTTATTTCTCCAAATCTATTTCGTCCCCCTCAAAGTAGTAAAATCCACCCCGGCCTCCATACACTTGTGCCAACGTTTTTTCCAATCCTCGAAACAGTTGTTAAAGTCAATTTCCGGAATAGCCTCCAATGCGCGTAGCGATTCACGTTTAATGTCTTCAATTGACTCAATACGGTTTCCCCGAAGCGGTCGTTTGAGTTTGCTGAACACCCAGAAGTCACACGGAGCTAAATCAGGCGAATACTGTGGTTGTGGTACAATATGGGTGGAATTTTTGGCGAGAAAAATCACGTAACACCAATGCAGTATGAGAAGGTGCATTATCGTGGTGCAAAAAACAAGAGTTGTCGACCCATAATTCCGGCCCTTTTTACGAATAGCTTCGCGCAAACGAAGCATAACACTCAAATAGTATTTCTTGTTGACAGTTTGGCCGCTCGGAAGGAATTCGGAGTGCACCACACCTCGATGATCGAAGAAAACTGTCAACATCACCTTGATTTTTGACATGCTTTGACGTGGATTTTCGGATTCGGCTCATCTTTGGTACGATATTCGGCCGATTGATCATCTGTTTCTGGGTCGTAAGCATAGATCCAAGACTTATCGCCAGTTATAATACGATTCATGACATCCTGGTAGTCGGAAAGCATTATTTCACAGACGTCAACGCGACACTGTTTTTCCAAAAAATTGAGTGATTTTGGAACCAATTGTGCTTTCACTTTTCTTAGGCCCAAATGATCAAAATGGTTTTCACTGAACCTTCAGATATTTCAACGATGCCAGTAAGGTCCCTGACTGTTAATCGTCGATTCTCGAGCACCAATTCCTTGATTTTATTAACGTGTTGAACATCAGTTGATGTTGATGGCCGTCCTAGACGTGGTTCATCGTTAATACGCTCTCGACCCTCTTTGAACAATTTATACCAATCAAAAACACTTGCTCGCGACATACAACTATCACCGAAGGCCTTTTGCAACATTCTGAACATTCGGCACCACAAAACTGATTCCGCACACAAAATTTAATGGAACTTCTTTGTTGAATAATTTCACTCATTGTAAAAATCGCCGAATGCACGTTTTGTACTTCAGAAAGACAAGCGTATACTAAACACTAATGATTATTTTGATGTGGCATTTGGCACAGATGTCACTGACAGTCATACCAACATAGAAAAAAAAATATTTCGACGAATGGTTTTCCGCCCGAAATTAAAATTAAAATGTCTTACTACTTTTTGCCCACAGTAGTATGTTGTGTTATCATTAAGTAAATTTCCTTCTTAGTAACATATTCACTTCGTATATTCACTATAACGGTTACAATTATTCGCACGAGTTACCACAATATTTGTATAAGAAGAAGTGCTTCAAACGAAATAGGTGACTCTGTATGTTGCAGGTAGTAGGCATAATCAATATAGAAACAATTCTGAAATAAAATAGAGGCAATGGCGATTGACCTATGGCAAAGAAGTTGGAATGAATCGGCCAATGGTAGGCATACATTTGACTTCATTCCCAACATTAAAGCAAGATTCAAATTAAAATTATCACTAACGAGCTCGTTGAACCAAGTAGTCTCTGGACATGGTAAATTTAAAGCCTACCTACAGAATTATAATAACGGACCAATGGATCTGAAGTAAAAGACATTAAGATCCTACTTTTCGGAAGCGACGAGGTTCTTCCAAAGTTCCAGCAATATTGTGCTGAACCGATCAATTTCTTAAAAGAACGGAATAGTGCATTATAGTAGACCGGAAACCCGAACGTACATGTCTGCACGTGACTATCAGTGGAAACGTCCCAGTTTTCCAATTGTAAATCGCTAAATGAACAAAGCACTGATACCGGTTAACAATGCTAATTGATCTAACAATACATACCAGTATATGTAAATTGATAAAAATTTAAAAAAATTCTTAGATTAAGGTTAAACCTAGATAGGTATAAGAATTAATGTTAATTTTTCGAACTGTTTTGAGCCTCATTCTGGGAAAAAATTGTATGGCAGCACTTAGACCAACCCCTTCAAAAATATTACGCAAACTGCTCATTTAGGTATAAAATCCTAATGTAAAGTTTGAATCCGATTGGATGAATTGTCTGGAAACTTATAAAGAAAGTTGCCTTGATCCAGTGGACGGACCTCAGATTCGAGCATAAACTAAAAATAGTAAACAATTAAAAAAAATGAAAATTAATTTTACAGTATTTCCTCAATTTATTCATGCTCGGAATTTTTTAACTTTTTAAATTTTAAACATTTTATGCTCGTTGGTGAGATAAACTGACGTTGCCAATATTGGTATTTTTATTAAAAACATAAACACATGGGCAAAGACATCGACAATAAATAGAAACAAAAATAATGCGATTACGCATGCGAACTGCGTAAAAATGTGTCGACATGGCCGTGTGTGGAATTGCTGCTCAAATGCAGAGTTATACAAAATTCGACAAAAGTGGAATAAACCGCGTACAATTTAGATATTTCTAAAGTATGTATAGTACTTTGAACTTATATACTTTTTATACTTTTCTAAAGTATGTATAGTACTTTGAACTTATATAGAGCTCGGCCATCGAAATCAAATCCGTGATTAATTTCATTGCAATCAATCTCAATTAAGTTTCCCAGCATAACTCTGCACAATATTTATTATGTATCTCGTCCGAAGGTTTCTCATTCGTAATCTACATACGTATTATTATAGATTTTTCATCTGATTTAATATTTTTAATTAAAAAAATATATACTTTTCCATGTGCATTTCAAATTTTCTGACATGAACATATGATGCATGGATATGACAATATAATTGTTTAATTTGAATGTGCATTCAAGGTATAACAATTACGAACATGAAGTAAAGAACGAAAAAAGTAAAATCCGAGATGAATGGACCCTTGATCTTAGAACTATAAACATTGATTATATATGACAATTTAATAAGCTAATTGCGGTGAAGTGAGTAAACACAAATACGAATTTACAGGGAATGGTTCGAAGCCCCTCTTGTTCCCATTTCAAACTTATTGTCAACCGTATTATATCGAAATTGCGTGCAAATATTTTAATGATTTTCAAAGATAATTTTCTCAAGTTTAAAATATAAAGTTAAAAATAAAAATAAAATTTTTTTAAACCTAATCATCCATCTTCATGACTGTTTTATAAATTTATATATTCGTTCCTTATTTTTTGAATCGTCTTGTAACGTGAAAAATGGGATAAATCACGATTTACATACTAAACAAAATATTTTAATCATATGCAAACTAATTTTTGACGCAGGAACAAATTCATCAAACATTTTTTTTTATCTTAATTCGGTATTTTGTCAAAAAAAAAATTTTTTTTAAATCATGCATGAAGCTTATAAATATTCTCATATTCGTCCTCATTTTTATGATAAATTACGATAATGTGAGGATTAATGATGATGACATTATTCATCATGTACGTTGTGTACATTGTGTACGTACACATCATATTTTTCGATATCACAATTTATCTCTAAACGTTGTATTAAGTAACACAAGATATACAGAAAGAAGATGTACCTGATTCTTTATTTGATTAATTCCAATTTCGTCTCAATTCCTTTATTTTATCGTTTATTGTATAAGATTTGTCACATTTAGTCAAGTTAAATATTCTATTATTCTTGAAGAAGTCACACGCACACAGACACACATTTTTTTTTGAATGAAATGATTTTTGTGTGCGGATAAAATATTAGACCAAATTTATATCTTTCGTTATGAATGGATAAAGTCGGCATTTCTGAGGTACAAATTTTATTGCTATATGATGGTTATCTTGATTTGATGTTATTATTACAGCGTTTGATTAATTCGCCTTCGAAATTATTGAATACTCGATTAAGTTATTAACATTTTGTTGTTTTGTGTGATATGTCGCAGGAAATGTTATGTGATGTCACCGTCAACATTTAAGATTCATTGAAATTTAATGCGTGAGTTTATTTACTATAAATCAAAAAAAAAAAGTTGGAACTGAGCACCTGGCGATGTTTTATGGGATATATGTATTTGGTGCATTAATTCTTATTCAATTCAAAATCCCATAAAAGGGAATGTAGCCCCTTATTCGGCACCAACCCAAGGTCAGGCCACCATACGTACCTCAATGACCTAAACGAGCTGCTTCTGCTTATATAGGGTGCTCGAACTGACTGATACGAATGGTGTTTGCAAAGAGGAGACAGCAGGTGATTGATTATACCTAAAAATTTACAAATACATTTTGCGTACAGTAAATTTTTAATAAATTATAATTAATAATACTTAACTTTTATTGTTGGCCAATTTGATTTAAATAAACAATCGCATCACCATCATATTGTTAGGATGGGGAACTATGCACTCGTTTTTTCTTTAGTTAGACACCACAGCTACACTGTCAAATTTCTATCACATCACTACAGCAACCCTCGTACAATAGTACAGTTTACTCAAACCCTCAACAACAGGCTCGAAGAAAAAGCGGTGGACTCGTCTCAAACACCAACAGATTCGAACAAAACATCCTAATTAATTTGTAAATTAATTTTGATTTATTTCGTAGTTGGTGTGGTTAGATTTAGATTAATTGGGCCACCATTATAGATAAATATTATAGGTGATATACTTAATTTTTAGGAAAAAATGCTTCAAAAGCACGGGAATCAATTTGTAGTGTTCTTGGAGCCGATGTTGGGTAATGTAATACATGTAATTATTGGTACAAAGTTTTAGAAGTGGTGATTCGATGTTAGTGACCCACCGCACTCTGGACAGCCTCAAAGTTTTGAAGATGCGGAATTGCAAGCTCTACTGGATACAGCCACTCAAACAACTGTTTCCAAGCGTTTGCACTAAATGGGAAAAACTCTAAAACCTTGAAGGTGGATCCAACATGTGTTGGCCGAAAACAACCTAGGTCAACGTATGAACACGTGCCTTTCACTACTTGCTCGGCAAAAATAAAAGGACATCTACTTAAAGAAGGTTCTCCTGTGTATCTGGTGCAACATGGGTGTGCTTTATTACGAACTCCTGGAATCTGGTCAGACGGTAACTGCAGTAAACTACAGTCGACAATTGAACAAACTGAGCGAAGAAATTGATCAGAAAAGGTCATTTACTGGGCGAGGAAGCAGGTAAGTCACACTGCTGCATGACAACGCACGACCTCAAGTTGCTCGTGTGACTGAGAAGAGCCTCTTGAACTTAAGATGGTATTCACCAGACTTTGACTCCATACTACTACTATTTGTTCTGGTCAAAGCAGCACGCCTTAGTGGATAAACAGTTCAACACACTGGACGATATGCGTAAATTCATCGATGGCTTTATCGCGTCGAAGCCTGCAAGTGTTTTCGCGACGGCATTCGTATGTTACTTGAAATATGACGCTAAGGTCATAAAAGCGATGGACATTATTTCCAAGATTAAATTCGTTGTTGTCTATTTTTTATATAAAATAAATTTGCTGAAAAATCTTTCAATATATCAAACCTGATATTATTGATATTCAATATAATATCAATAATATCAGGTTTGACGTTTGATAAAAACAAAAACAGTAGTAAGTAACTAACTGGGTTGTTCTTGCAAATGAAATCTAAATATTATCGGTAAGTAGAAGTGTACAAATAACTACGAGGATCAAGTGTATTTTGTCCTCAGTGTAGCTGCGCTGTGGAAGTATCAGATGGTTAGAAAGTTAGATAAGTATTTGTGATGAATATTGTGTTGCTTTGTGTTGATTTAATTTTCTGTTTATTCAGATTCACCATTATAAATCGACTTTTATCCTGAACAACCCGCCGGTATATTAACGTTGTTAACTGGTCTCAGCATCTTCTTATCAGGACATGAAAATGATCACAACATCGTTTTTTCCAAAATTTATTACGGTTGCGTCACTGTGACCGTGTTTATAAATTTACGAGATACTCCCGCTGCCAACGATGCCAGAAGTATAAAGTAATTTTGCGAACCTAAACCACCGATCGGTCACAAATCCTTCTCATCAATTATGTCAGATTCATGTAATGCAAAATAACTATGCAAAATAAAGTTCGGAGGTGTGAGTGTGTATTCTATCGCTGATAATACTAAGCACAGAGAGCGAATATTCGAAGCTTGCTAAATTTCAACCAGTAACGTTGTAAATTCCTCGATTGTGAGAGTTTGTTCTCCACTGTTACGATTTAAATGAATCATTGCTAGTCGAACAGCATATTCCCATAATACCCCCATATGAGGAGCACCAAGTGGATTGAATTTAGCTCTATCATCCACCAAATTATTGACAATTATTATGAAAGTATTTTCAAAAAGGTTCATTCCTTTAAGAAAATTGGCAGCGCCTACGAAAATAGTCCCGTTGTCACAAAATAAGCTGTGACTCAATCCACGTCTACCGGAAAAGCGTTCCATAACCGCCAAAAAGGATTTGCTGATTAATTGCCATTGACATACATACAAAAACACACAGGTATGATTTGGTTTCTGAACTGGCTCCTGTTTTACGAATTGTATGAACTGTGAATGTCTCCAATAATTTACTTCTCAATGCGTGGGTGCTGCAGCTTTCTACACAGCACTGCTTCTGTCTGATTGATTTCGTCAACACTCAACATGACCGTATTGGATTTTACTGGACTAAAGGTACGCCTGATGTGCAAAATTTTATTGTAGTTTTAAAATTTTGTGAAGGGGTAGTTCAGAGTCTCATTAACTCCGCCATTTATTTCTGACTCCTTTTTGACATCCGTTGCGATGTTACTGGCATTATTAGTTGATTTTTCTTCAATGTATTGGGATACATCAAGGTTTGCTGTACTGGTTAATATTGATCTGGTTGACTTAGGAAGGTCGGGTTGAATTGGCCAGGACAGCCAGTTCAGAACTATTTTGGAGTCAGTCCAAAGAGTGGTGCATGTTGGTTTAATCCTTCTCTCGTTGATGTCCAACTGTGTATGATTAGCTAAAAGTTCAGCATCTAGAAGTTTTAGCCTTGGTAAATTCACAGGCTCAAGCGGTGCGACCTTTCTTTTAGAGCTGATTGACAAATACACGGACTACCCATTTGTTCAGTGGAATGTATTTGGAGTTTTCAATTGCTTGTCGTAAATTGATTCATTCGATGAGTATCTCCTTTGGTAGAATGTCATTCTAATCTATCTTGCTATGCCACAAATCTTTTAGGATGACTTTTGATCTTATTAGAAGTGGAAAAATCCAGCCAAACGGTGTGTGTTACTCTGACTGAAAGATGTGTAGCGAATCGAAAATAATCTTG
Source organism: Nephrotoma guestfalica (assembly GCA_963691935.1). Taxonomy (NCBI): domain Eukaryota; kingdom Metazoa; phylum Arthropoda; class Insecta; order Diptera; family Tipulidae; genus Nephrotoma; species Nephrotoma guestfalica. The sequence goes on along the minus strand of OY829914.1, from coordinate 295,875,821 downwards.
ATTTGGATTCTACTGCACTAGTACCTTGATCGTGCCTTTAAACTCAACTAGCGAATTTGCGCTGCTTGTTTGTTCTGAGTATGTTCTTCATGCAGTACTGGGTGATTGCTTACACATTTTCTTAAATTAAATTTACCAATTTACAGGACAGCACAAATATCTTTTTTTAGTATAACTACCTGTTAGGCTGTACTAGCGCCTTTGAAAACGGGTTCTGACCAGCTTATATGATGCGTTGAATACTACCCTAAGTTTGGTGGTATTTTACTCTTTTAATACATCAAGATGCATCAAAAAGTAAGCCTTGATATCTATCAATCAGACCTTCCACATCATTCTTCAAAAATTCTTATTTAAAGCGAGTAAGGCATGTTCTAAATTTATTGGAAGTGAATGGTCTTAAAAAGAATGACATGTGCTTTTTATAAAAACACTTTATTTTTTCGAAGCTTATTATCTCAGGTGAAAGCGGAAGTAACGGCGCTTAAATGTGTTAAGAAAACTAAATTCTTTCGGATTTGTAATCGAGTTCTTAAAGACCTTATACGTTAACATTTTGTCATTTGTTCGCATCTACCATGAGTTTCAACTTTTTTGTTAGCCGGACGATGACTATTCATTCGTCCCTAGTAGACTTGAGTTCTCTGTGTATCAAAGTCATTGTCAAATCTATTAGATTTCTCATCAATTTTTAGTCCTATTTTTAGTCGTTACCTTATTCTTGATTAAGTACAATTATGTTAATATCGACTGGTTTGAAATTTTCAATATCATCGAATTCATTTGCCTGATTTTAAGATTCCATACTATTCGGGAAACTTTCATCAATTGTAGTTTTGACCAATTATCCATTTGATTCATATATTTTTTAGTATTCAGATTCGATTGAACCGTATTCGACTTCAGATTTTGATTCCTAATCATCTTCTGGGATTATTTAATCTACTAAATTCCGTATTTGATTTTGAAACCCATCGAGATCGAAATCACTTTTTGAATCATCCTCGATGTAATTTTAAAATGTCGACTGAATCACTATTCAGTATTTATTGTTCATTCTGTTCTAAACCACCTTGTCCTAATGGGTGATTCTTTATTGGTGCTGCTTTGAATTTCAAAACATGATTCGATTAATCAATCAATCAATGAAACTTCATACTTAAGCAATGATGTTTGAAAAATTGGTCCACCGTAAAAAGATTTTAAATTAAATGTCAAACTAATTTAGTTTAGATCATTTTTTAATTTTTTCCGGAAATGACGAGTTTTGACAAAAAAAATTTTATTTCACCATAATTCCGGCATCTCTACAGTCTTGACTAATTGGATTGAAAATGGCAGCTTCCATGGAAGCTTTTTCAATTATAGCCATGACATTGAAAAGTTTAGCATTTACAAAAAACGCCAAAAGATTAAAAGATTCAAACAAATTTAAAGATTCAATTTTTAACAAGAGTTGCCCTTGTTGGTTTTCCGAAATTTAAGGCGAATGATACTCGGAAAACAAATTTATTTTTGTTGTCGACATTTCAATGCTTAAATAATGTGTCCAAATTGGTTTGTGCCTTTGGTAAATTTGAATACCGAAATTTCGTTCAATTCATTTAATTTGCTTTACTTATTTTGTTATGATTTCTAAACATCACATATCATAATAAATTAATAACCACTAATCTTGGGCACATTCATTATTTATTAATTTGCCATCTAGGGACAATAACAAATATTCTAAATCCAACCAACCATCATTGCGGAGTAAAAGCAAAAATTTATTGTGTGACGTAATTTTTCAACCAATCAGAGTCGAAATTTTAAATTTTTTTAAAATAAATTCAACATTCCATTTTAAATCTAGCTAACTAAAAACTAAAAATTTTATTTCGATAAACATGTATTAATCCCTTAATTATACATTAATTGCATCCTTATGAAAAAATTACGTCAGTTGGCAATTTTTTATGGTCAAAGCTGGTTTCCAGTACACATCGTTTTAGGCAAGTTGAGTATCATACAGGCTTAAACCTGTATGGTACCAGTGCACCTAGAATACTACAGGCTACACGGCTTTAACAATTTTGCTTTATGACGTCAATTTATCTCGTCGGTTCCTTCTTTGACTATTGTAGGCACCACTAAAATTATAAAGATTGTTTTGATTTTTGTTGTGTTTAAGCTGTCATATTGATAAAAAAAATGTAAGCAAACAACAAGAAATATATTTTAATAATTTATTTTAAAATTTAATTATGTAAATAATTTAATGTGTACACATTTCTTGTAATTTAAGGGAAGACCTACTTTTATCACTCGTATAGATATTTTATTTTTCTGTTTATTTTCGTTTATTCTTTTTATGAACATGACTGCCGTCTATAGTTCAAAGAATAAACTGTAGACATAATTTTGATGACATAGAAAGCAGTGTGGACTGTAGTATTCTAGGTGTACTGATGATACTGAGAAAAACAAATTTCTTTTTAGTATCGATATTTAAATGCCCCTAAATGTGTGTACTGGTTGGTTTCTTCAATTAGTTTGAGTACTATCATTTCGTATAATTTAATTACTAAATTTTACTTATATTGTTTATTTGAGTAAAATTAATTAATAAATTTATTATTTTTTATTTATTTCGTAATTTGTCATCTAGTGACTGTAAATATTCCAAAATAACCGTCATTGTGGCGTAAAAACAAATAAACTTATCGTTTGACGTCATTTTTTGATCGATAACAATCGAAACTTTTAATACTTTTAAACTAAATTTTACATTATCTTTGTAATTTCAAGACTAATCTTGATAATCATGTATTAATCCTTCAATTTTATGTTTCTTAACACCTTGACGCAAAAAGTTTCGCTGTTTATAGAGAAAGTATTGAAGAATTAGGTCAATTGGTAATATTTTATGGTCAAAAACTGATTTTTACTAAACATCGTTTTTCAAAATTTGAATACCATACAGGCTTAAGCAAGAACAACGAGTTTTAATTATATAAGACAGTGTTAAGGTAGCTTAGTTTTCCGCTAAAGGATGATATATTCAAGATCTATGTATATGGTATATTCGTGGTGAAAGAAAGTCGGGTGATGGCCGCAACATATTGCTGCCTCCACTTTATGTTATCGAAACTCGTTATTTCCGGTAAAATTTAAAAAACGATCTGAACTAATGGTAAATCTGCAAAACCCTCAAGGTCAACATTTTTCATGATTACTATACTTCATTTTACTATACGTAAAAGAAAGTAAAAATTGAAAATGATAGTGTTTCAAGATCAAGTAACTGACTTAGTCCCTAAGGTGTAAAATGTGTCATTATTGGTTGACAGTTGATATGCGATTAATGACGCATTTTACTTTAGTTATTTTGAATAAATATGAAAATCGAAAATTAACAACTTGATGTAATAAATTTTAAAAAATTACGTGATAGATTATAGTGTCTTACGGATTACTAGCTGGTGTAGCTAGTACAGTTTCGAAGCACATAAAAGTGTTCTAAACAATTGTAAATTCTGTGATAAATTCCAAAATAGTTTAAACCCAAGTCGTGGAAAATTTTAATTACTGTAAAATACAATGTGCATTCTATCATGCTTGTCGATTACAGATAATTTGCGCTTATTCTAAATATAGATTTAGATAAACACGAAGTAAGACATTTTATTTATACACAAAATAAAATTATCTTTAACGTTTTCTTCTAAATACGGTACAAGCATTTCTTGAAGAAATTTAATTTTACAACGAAACACTTAAAAGGATATTCGTGACGGTTATTTTCAGAACAAAAAATCTAACACCGTTTTGATATTGGTTGTAATTTTTCTACTCTTGTCTAGTCGAGTACAAATATCGAGATATAAAATATCGTTGAGGTAGTCAGTCATTGAAAATTACATATAATGATATGTCCTGTCGTTCAAACGAGAAACAAAAAATAGTTTTTTCACCTGTCTTGTAGGTACATATAAATATGTTACCTCTAATCCTTTCGTTTTTTCTTGTATGTCCACTAACACTAGAAGGTATCTAGGTAGACAAAAACTAAGGTGTAATCCATCTTGTTCCATCAAAGTCAAAATTGTCGATTACATAAAACATAACAAAAACTGCTGTATGTTGGTGGTTTTTCAAGCAACATACAACATTTAATTTTTTTTTGATTATGGGGCAATGTAACCGAAAATTATATCTAACAATCCCGATATACTAAACAAAAATTAGAATATTCTAATTTATTAACAAATGTGACTACATTACGATGACACCTGGACATATTATTTATATAGATTAAACCGAGAAAGAGTTTAAATGTTTCTCGGTTGAAAGCGATTTTGGTGTACGGCGGATCAACAAAGTGATATCGGAAATCTGATTTAATTTAATCACTATCGATTATAGATATCAAAATATAATTTTTATTTTTGATGTTGCGTGCAGGTGTGATCCGAATATTCGCGCAGACACATCAAACATCCTCCGGCAGATTTTTATTTTTACAACACTTGCTGTTCATAATAAACTTTAATAATCCGCTGTACTTTTCTTCTTTAAGTAGTTGCGCTGTGTGGTTGAGGTTTTATAGTTTTTAAGAAGTTACAAAAACAGAAAATTGAATTAAACAAAATACAAAGCAGACCTCATAAAAACTAACAACCTAAAACAAAAAAAAAGAGTTAAATTAATTTATGCTAACAAAATAGACTTATTTTTATATGGTCTTAAGAAATTAGAATTACAAAGTGACGGAATAAATTTAATTTTAATTGGTTTCGTGTAATTGATTTAATTTAAATAAAATGTATAAAACAAAGTGGAAATGCAAATGAAAATTGTTGTAGTTAAAACAAAAACCAAAAGTTATTTTTATGACCGTTAAATATGACGAGTTCTGAACGATAATGCGGTATTGTATAGTTTGATGTGCTGTAGTGTAGATACACTTTTGAACACAAAAGGTGTGGCAATATCACATTACAGTCTTATGCATCTTCATCTTTTATCCAACGAGATGAAAATTTGTTTAAAATGTATTTGCTACTACATCAAATCTCTCATCTCTCTCGAGTGTTGTATACAGTAAATGGTAGTAGTACGTTTTCTCTCAAAACTGTTTTATCTTGGGAACCGCGGCGTTGTTTAAATAACCCTTTTGGAGATTTAAATCTGTGATATTTATACATTCGCATGATCAGATGAAACTAATTTTTAATAACAACTCCAGCAAAATATTCATTTTTATGAAAAACTGGGTACGTAACAACTACCACGGGTAAACAACAATTTCCCTGTTCAAATTTCAGAAAACTAACAAGCTCAACCCTTGTTAGTTGAAAATTTAATCTTGGTTCTATCCATCTTGTAACGCGGTCTATGAGTGTTACGCAGTAACGTAGTCCATATAGGATTATGGTAATGGCCAATAGTGTTTGAACATTTAATCTTTATGCTGATCCATATTCAGTTTTCGGACATGGCTGTTACAGAGGTTGAATACCTGAATGCGATCGGTTGCGTACCGATTCAAAAGCTAACCTGCGGAACACCGATGATATATATGGTCGACGAAACGTCGCAATTGATAATCAAATCTGAATTGAAAGCTAATGGAATTTCTACGAATTTCAAGTTTTCTTTGTTCTCCATAAAATTACTTAATTCGTTGTCTGTTCGCCGTGCTTCCGCTATGCTTTTATAATTTATGGCTTCGCTACAGCTATGACTTGTATATCGATGGTAAACTTTCAATGCAGTTCAGGTATCGAAATTGTCGTGGCGATGCTTTATCCGTTTATGATCGGTGAATATTGTGCATTTACGACTTTCGACCAGATAACGGAATCGTTTGATTGCGAATAAGCGGCATTTAAGTAAAATTGTAGCTGCTGTCAAATGTTGTAAATTATTTGTTGGATGACTGCTCCAATAGATTTGTCGGATGCGTCCGGTATAAATGCTCGGCTGTGGGTTACGGGTGTGTCAACATAACGACTTCACTAAGTTGTTTCTTGACTAGTTCAAATGCTGCGATAGCTTATCTGTCTCATCGATAATTCGGAAATCGTTTTTTTCCTCCGTTTTAGATAATCGCAAAGGGTTATTCCCAGGATTCGGTACGAAAGTGCGATAGAAATTCAACATTCAATTTGGGGTAAATCTTGTTCCAAAAATTGAATTTAATCTTTTGCGAAATGGAGAACCAATTAACAGATCGTTCTAGTGGGAAAAACGGAATGTTCTTCATATTGCGGTTTCTGGAATATCTAGTTCTTTGATCGGGATCAGGTAGTAATTGCATAGCAATTGTATAATCTTGGACGTCAAATGTAATCAGTTTGAACTCCTATAAGGGCAACACTCTGTTCGATGCTGACGCAATTGCTTGTACTCGTAGTTAGGTTAGTGGGTCTTAAAAGGTTATTTTGGATATCAACAAAGAGAGTATTTGAGGAAATCAGCCTCTACAATTGGACTTCTGCCGCACGTGACTTCTGCCAAAATGTTGTCGTGAAACGCCTTCTAAGACCGAGATCTTAATCTATTAGCCGAAAACTAGATATTCTGACTGTTGAATTGTTGGCTGCTGACGTCTGGAGATTTCATTCGTGTTCTTTTTCTCTTTGTCATTATCAGGAATTATGGAGATATCAGTGCCGTTGTCTATTAAAAAAATAGTTTTAGATTTAGGACTAAAAATTAGGAGGCGACAATTCGATAGTTCTCCTTCACAAGTCGCTACTTGTAAGGGATTTTTAGTTTTTTCTTTGAATTTATTTGGATCAACTTGCGTAGTGCAATGTCTACTGTATGATCTGCTTTGTGAGCGAGGGTTACGATCAGAAACATTTAATGACCTGTCCCGCGCCCTCTCATCAACACACCGGTTAGTTTCGTTTACTGCAAGAAGATAGAGGACTCGATTTGAATCTTAGGCTATACAGGGTGACTGACACGAAGTGTTACCAACTTCAGACTGTCATTGCTGTCAAACCAGTGATGACAGAGCGCTCAAATTTTCAATAATGACAGTTTATCCCATTGTTTACACGCGTACACAAGCATTTTAGTGGAAAATATTCAGAAAAAAAGTTATCCGCAATGGAATTCAAGCGTAATAGTGTGATTGCTCTATATTTGGCGCCGTAGCGGCAGAAAAATGGCTCGTGAGGCGAGCATTTCGCTCGAACGGATGCGCTATATATTGAAAGATCATCTTGGACTAAAGGCTTTGAAATTTCATAAAACGCATAGTCTCTCCGATGCTCAGAAAAAAGTTAGAGTGGAACAGCCAAGGAGTTGTTACGCTTGCACGAAAGTGGCGATTTGCCGAATTTGATTGAGCAATATGTGAACAAGCCAAATGACCGGATTTACTTGCCCGCCCGTTCTACTGAAAATTTGGACCAACGGATTGCCATTTGAAACCAAGCGCCGCCGAAAATGATGGTTTGGGCCGCCGTAACGGCCGAAAACCGTCCACCGTGGTATCAAGATAAAGGCTCAAATTTATCGGGATCATGTGTTGGACGGAGCGTTGAAGCCTTGGACACAAAAACGTTTCGGCCGCAGAGCCTGGAAATTTCAACAGGACACGGCGCCGAGTCATAAAGCGCGCGTCAATCAAGATTGAGTCAGGCTGAGAAACAACGTTTTGCGGTTCACTTTCACTGCCCAATGGCCACCAAATTCACCGGATGCAAACCCACTAGATTTCTCGGTTTGGGCTATTTTGAAGAGCAAGGTTGGACAAAAAAATACCAAAGTGTCGATCATCTCAAGCAAGCGCTTCGCCGGGAATGGGCCAAAATACCGCAGAGCCATTTTCACGCTACATGCAATAGCTTTGTCGGCCGTTTGAAGGCCATAATCGCAGCTAAGGGTGGCCAAATCGAAAACTGCTAATGCAATTCGAAAATCTAAATATTTGTCAACATTTTTTACTTTGATTTAATAAAATTCATCAAAAAATAAAAGTTCTGTGGCGTTGTTTTGGTAACACTTCGTGTCAGCCACGCTGTAGTTGGACGACACTGGCATTATATGCGTTTGTGACATTGTTTCAAACAATCGATCGGCTAATGAGCGAGTTATTTAATGCTCGGTTGGGTAGACGTTTCAGGCAGTTCATCTTGATGAAATCATAATCGACGTTATTTTTTTCATTTGTTTTCGTGCGACGAGATAACTGCAATGGTTTCATATCACCAAGCTCTAAACCCTGCAACAATTTGTGTCTGTTTGAATTTACATAACCTCTCTAGAATCGCATTTTTTAGATCGGTATACGGTGTGCTCGATTTATGGCTTGTAATGACATTACTCATGTCATTAACATCTCGGTCATTGAAGGCGCTGAGAAGGTGATTGTAACGAGTAACCCTGGTATTGATTTTGCAGAGAATGAATTGTGATTCAACGATTTGGAACGAAACCTATTATGTCAGATCAACGGAGTGAGGTTTAAGATAAGTGGTGCAATAATCCCATCGGAGCTAAGGGTTGTCCCCGGTAATGACTCTGATGAAGAATTATTTACCTTGCTCTCAATATCTAGAAACCATTCTACGAGCACCAGCTTGTGGTGATTTCTGTGGCCCACTGCCATTGGGTAGAGTTCTGAATTATCCATACTGACGTTTATAGGGGTGGGACTCTGAAAATGTGGTGATGCAGCGATTACATTCCATTTGTTTGCAAATTTGAATATTAGTTAATTGTGGCATAAGGCGCTATTAGGAACTTTGTTATGTACACTAGGCGTTTGCTTGTCAACAATTATGCTGTAACGGATTGATGACAGAATTGATACGATTTATGCTTAATGTGTACTAAAATCATACCGGGGACACCACTATAGCTTTTGTTTGGAACTTGTATAAATTCTACTGACAAACAGCGGCGACTGTTCTTATCTAACTCTAAAATAGAAAGACTTTTTTAATACTTATAAACTATTTGTTTAACAATACTTTTAAAATATAATTATTTTTATAATTAAAAGACGTTTTCAGAACCCTTAGATGCCTACTAGCGCGCCTCGCTGTATTCTGTTAACTTATATTGGTTTCGACAATATTGGCTCAGTTTTCGTAACATTTTAAATGTATTGCTGACATTCGTTTTCGGCAAATTGTTTCTGATTACTTTTTTAACTAGCATGTTGGCTATGTGAAAATAGATTTTTGGCACAGTTCTTTCATCATGTATGCTTTGTAAAACAAAAAGTATTTTTGAAAAGTTTTTGTTTTTTATTAGATTTGAAAAATATTTTAGTCAAGTCTACGAAGTTTGTTTTGTATCGCGATAATTATATATTTTTCATAACTAGCGGCCGTTAGTTTTGCGATTTAACGATTAGTTAAAAACTTATTCAATCATTTAAATATTTCTACGGAATAAAACATATTTAATCAAGTTTGCGATGTTTCTTTCTGTATTGGAAAAATTCGCCGGCCTAATAAATAATTATACGGTTAAATTAAAATTCGCCGGGCACATATAAATCTTACGGCCGAATTTATAAATCAATGGCACGTACCTTAAATCGTCGACCACATAAAAATTCAATGGTCCGACCCATTAAAAATGGCTAGCGAAATATCATTATTATCAATCAACTTCCACACCACTTATTTTTCAAGCATAATGTCACGTTTGGAATTATCGCATCACAGCAGCACGATGCCCAGAAATTTTTTAGCCGGTTGCTTCAGACGTACACAACTAATGCGATCTCTATTTCATACTTGCCGATTCTTGTTTATTGTGGACAATATTATTGAATATTGTTTGAAATTATAGCATTAATTTTTTGTTTTTGAAATCCTTTTCGTTAAATAACATGGTTCGAAAATGAAATATATTTTTAAATTTCTATGTTCGTCTAGCAGCGTGACACATTTAGCTAATCATCATCTCTAAAAATCATGTTGGCACTCAAAGTATATACGGCTTCACTATAATATTGTTCCATTGGACCCTATCTTAGCATAATTTTTAGACTTAAATATGTACACTCCGCGAAATATAATTAAAGCCATCCTTAATTTTTTATGTAAGTAAGACCTAGAGTTTGAATTTGTTCTATATAAACAGGTTCTAATTGGGATGTCAATTGGAACCTGATTATAGAACAAATTAAAACTCTAGGCCTTTACGCCAATACACATTTTAAAATGATAAATAATAATTTTTTGCTAATGTATAAAAAAAAAATAGATTTTATACTGCGAAATTCAATAAAAGTCAGTAATTTTAAAATAAAATAATATCAATAAAAATAAAATTGCAATTAATCTGTAATTAATACAGAGTACAACTCTTATTTCTACTAATTACTTCAAAAATTCTGCTTGTCATCGAATTAACCACTCCTTGCAATTCCATTTCGGCAATTTGCTCCAATGCCTGTACAACGGCTTTATGCCACCCAACTAAGTTGTTGTACTGCTGCTTACACAGTGTTCTAGATAAACATGCCGGACCAAACGATCGTTTCCTTCTATTAGTGAACAGGAGCAATTTCCCGCTGGAAAATCCGATTCGAGGTTGGTTGATTTTCACCAAAATCTATTAAAATTTCATTTAACAGCCCTATGTAATCTTTGGACTTCATTCTAGTCGATATTTTAAACATAGAGGTTTTCCCAAAATAGGAAAATGCAACCCAAATCATTAAGGAGCCGCTTCCAAAGTTTAGGCTTATTGTTACTTTCTTATCCTATCTTAAATCATGCCAGTATATCTTGAATCCATCAGCTCCGCCAAATTATACTTCTTTTCGGCAGAGAAGATAACATTTTTTCAAATTGGTCCCATGAACATGTATTTTTGGCAACGTTTACTCTATTGGTTTTATGTGCTTCCGTTAGAACTGGTTTTTATTAATGTTTTGACCCATTTAACACGGTTACTCTGATGCAAAATTTATTGTTTGTGGCTGGTACCAACTGGCAGATCAAGTTTCGAATTTTTTTTGTGGCCGTTGATTCTCCTTTAATCGTAATTTTTAGGATTTGTGTTGTCCGGGGCGGTGAAAGCTTCTGATTATTATTATTTTTTTCTCATTTGCATTCATAAAATTGTTGACCGAAATTGTTAGTGTTTTTCCTTTGCCCATTTTTATCAAAATTTTATAAAATACTAACTAATAATGTCACTAATTAGAAAACTCATTAAGAATGCACTAACAGTAAACTAATTAAATCAAACGCCTAATATATACTAACTGGCGGCTTTAATTGAATTTCGCATACATTGACGTTGCATCGTTCAAACATGATGTATTTCGTTTATCAATAGATAAAATTTTCCGGTATAAGTTTTTTCCTAGCGGCGAAAATGTAACCTTGCTAATAGTAATTTTCCACAGTAAATCTTGAGTATTTTATCAATCTGGGCCAATAACAAGCCACTTCCAGATGTTAAGGCAAGATACCACTATATAGGTTGAATGGGTCTATCTCTAAAGAACATTTTCCGGTATAAGGTTTTTCCTAGCGGCGAAAATGTAACCTTGTTAATAGTAATTTTCCACAGTAAATCTTGAGTATTTTATCAATCTGGGCCAATAACAAGCCATTTCCAGAGATTAGGGCACCACTATATAGGTTGAGTTGGCCTGTCTCTAACGAACTTTTTCCGGTATAAGGTTTTTCCTAGCGGAGAAAATGTAACCTTGTTAGTAGCAATTTTCCACCGCAAATTTTGAGTATTTTATCAATCTAGGCCAATAACAAGCCACTTCCAGAAGTTAGGGCAAGATACCACTATATAGGTTGAATTGGCCTATCAATAGATGACATTTTCCGGTATAAGGTTTTTCCTAGCGGAGAAAATGTAACCTTGTTAATAGTAATTTTCCACCGCAAATTTTGAGTATTTTATCAATATGGGCCAATAACAAGCCATTTCCAGAGATTAGGGCACCACTATATAGGTTGAGTTGGCCTGTCTCTAACGAATTTTTTCCGGTATAAGGTTTTTCCTAGCGGAGAAAATGTAACCTTGTTAATAGCAATTTTCCACCGCAAATTTTGAGTATTTTGTCAAACTGGGCCAATTACAAGCCACTTCCAGATGTTAGGGCAAGATACCACTATATAGGTTGAATGGGTCTATCTCTAAAGAACATTTTCCGGTATACGGTTTTTCCTAGCGGAGAAAATGTAACCTTGTTAATAGTAATTTTCCACCGCAAATTTTGAGTATTTTATCAATCTGGGCCAATAACAAGCCATTTCCAGAGATTAAGGCACCACTATATAGGTTGAGTTGGCCTGTCTCTAACGAACTTTTTCCGGTATAAGGTTTTTCCTAGCGGAGAAAATGTAACCTTGTTAATAGCAATTTTCCACCGCAAATTTTGAGTATTTTATCAATCTGGGCCAATAACAAGCCACTTCCAGATGTTAGGGCAAGATACCACTATATAGGTTGAATGGGTCTATCTCTAAAGAACATTTTCCGGTATACGGTTTTTCCTAGCGGAGAAAATGTAACCTTGTTAATAGTAATTTTCCACAGTAAATCTTGGGTATTTTATCAATCTGGGCCAATAACAAGCCACTTCCAGAGATTAGGGCAAGATACCACTACATAGGTTGAATGGGCTTGTCTCTAAATAACATTTTTCGGTATAAGGTTTTCCTAGCGGAGAAAATGTAACCTTGTTACTAGCAATTTTCCACAGTAAATTTTGAGTATTTTATCAGTCTCGCCAATAACTGTTTGTAATTTTGAATTTATTAAATGTGTTTCCCCTTATTTAAATAGAAAGAAATAATTTTGTGGGGCATACATTTAACCTAAACTGGGGAGGAAGTATGGTTGCGTTTCACAAATACAATTATCTAAATTTCGTTTCGGCTAAATTTGTTCTTTCCAAAATTTAATAAAACTTAGTCAATAAAAACACTGAAAAACTATATATGATGCTAATTATATTAAAAATGGCGGCTTAGAATTCCAATCTAAAATTATAAGGAATAAATATTGTGAATAATTAAAAATACATAATTTAAATATTTTAATTAATTGTTAAAAATTATTTTATATTTTGAATTTATTAAATGTGGCTTCCCTTATCTAAATAAAAATAAATAATTGTGAAGCACAAACGGCCATAAATAATCATAATATCAGTACATCAGTAAATATTTACGCGGGCCCAACTGGTACTACGAAAAGATTTATAAAATCAAAATCTTGTTTTATGCATAAATTGACGACTATCTTGCTATTGCAGTGAATGTATAGATAATTAACAATAAATTCCGTCCCGGAAGCAGCTTAAACTGCTTTCACTAAACAGATTTAATTCGACTACAGCTTCAATACATCAATTACCAAGATTTCAATAACCTAAGGTGTATTTATACTGCATACGTCTTGTGTCATTGCATTAGAATTAAAGCTTCCCCATCCTCCGTATACCAATCATTTGTAAACTCGAATGCACATGCCATGCACGATACATAATTTAGATCGATTTCTTTCCAGTGTTCTCACATACGGTCGGTTTATAACTAAATCATTAATTATTTCACGAAAGGAAATCGATTGTTAATACAAAATGAATGGCAAGGAATTATGTAAGTTGCGCAAATTAACCGTTATATAATACTTAGAGATAGATTGATGAAAGTAAATAGGTACATCATTTATAATGTATGTATGTAGTTGTATATGATTTTATTACTGCGCCATTACTGTTTACCTTATTATTAGTTGGCACTATTTATCATACATGCACATACATATAATATTATACACATACTGCAATTTCTAGCTTATTTCTATAATTTTTGTAAACTTTTTGCATTGGTGTGCACTTAATACCGTAATTGATATTTGTACATTCATAATTTATTACAAAACCCACTTTTCATATTTAAAAATAAATAACTACCGATAGTAAAGTTAAGTAGCATCATGGCAATTATATAGTTTTTCACACGATCCGATTCACAAAACACACACACGAGAAAGGTTTGCTTTAGAAATTATGCAAATTGCATATACGATAAAATTTTTATGTTAAATGACGCACATGAAGCTTCTGCAATCAGTCTTATGATGTGACACATGTATAATTACACTGCGTTTATAAATTGCATTGGAATGCAGGTAATTGTAAAATATCGATTTCTTAAGAAATGCGCACTATAAGACACGAGAAACACTTGCTATTTGGCCGCTACAAATAAATGAGCTCAATTAATCTCACGTCGTCTTACTTAAAATACATATTTAACCATTTATCTGTCTGGCTTATTATTCATTCAAAACTATTATTTAACAAGCTTTAATAAGCGATGTGTATCCTACAAACAATATGTCATAATTTACTTAACCAATTCAACTACCGTGTTTTTATTTTATTTTTGTCGTTTCTTAAGATCCGTAACAGATTTGGAAATTTATGGGGTGAACACAACAGAAGATCAACAAAGAAAATAAATAAAAATTGAATATCTTATTTACAGATGAATGACATTTGTATGTTTCAGAAACGCTATTTGCTCTCTCGTTTGTGTTGTACAATATATCGTATTGTTTGGATACAATACAAGAATATGTCTGATGATGAATGTACCTGATGACAACAGAAGCATATTTATCATGTGTCCATCAATAGGTTTTGTGTATAAAATTTAAAACACAGTAGTAACCTTAATATCGCCTACATTTTGAAATTATGGTACCTTAATTGGTACCTCGGCCATTGAACTGTCTATATATCTAGCTCATTAGCTAATCATGAAACAAAATGGTTTAAAATACATTTTTCCATATATTTCCCACACTTTGATTTATTTTTTTTTCTTTTGAGAATATGGTGGATTGCATTCATGAAAATTATTTTTATGTATAATGAAAACCAACTCGAATCATCATTTTTAAAGCGCAGTAACACGCGATTTAAAATATCAACCATTTGACTGAATGTACATGACAATTGAGAAATTTTCTTAATACACAACGATTTTTTGTTTTTTCATGACCTTCTTGATTCGAACATTTTTAACAAAAAAAAACATTTTAAACCAATAATTTAATTTTGTTAAGTGTCAAAGTTTGTGTGACTACTCCCAGACCGCCAACACGTTAATAAATTATATTATCCCGCTTTCGTTATTAAATAAATTATAATTCTGCAGGTACTCATAGAGTTCTCATGTCAAAATATTATATCTAATTTTCCATTTTTTTTTGTAAATATATGAAAATTGAACTGAAATTAGAAGAAGTGCGTGATTAAATGTTAAAAATTAAAAAAATACAAATCGTTTTTACCAACACACATAATTATTGCGGTTGTGCATTGATTGTATAATGCAGTCGTATGGTGGTGGTCTTAAATGCGCAGAACATCTTATATCATTTTCCAACGTCACAAAATAACAGGTGAAAAATATTAATGTGAAACGTTTTATTGTGTAAATGATGACACACATTCATTAAATCAAGACTTTAAAATCTTAACGATGTCTATTGATGAAGTCGAAAATGAAATCAAAAATAAACTTCTGTCTACAATTTCAGTCTTACAAAAGATCCTTTTTTTCTATAAACAAAACGACGTTCAATTAAAATCCCATATATGTTCGGAACAGAAAAGTGAAATTAAATGTTGCGTGACTCTGATTTCGATCCCAAAAATATAAGACTAACAAAACATTTTAAATTTTATTTTATTTCTTTTATACGAAATTCATCATTATGGATCAAATGATCTCGTATAGTGTTATATGCCAGATCTCGACCGGCGATGTGAGAAATCTGTATCAACACCTCAATTGTTTTATATTAGTTAAAATATGTTTAATAATTTTACAACATTGTAGATGATTTAAAGATTTTTTTTGACTTTTAAGTCGATTTATATTTCTACAATTTACAAATATGATCGACATAACTCTTAAACTCACATTTGATGCCAATGTCATGATTATATTTGTGACTTTACATTGCACTCAATTTACAGAGTCACAAATACAATCATGACATTGGAATTATCAGAAGTTTTTTACTCAACTAATTTTTTCACTCGATTTATAAAAAAGCGAAATCTATGGTAAACTTATTTTTCTATGGCAAAGCTATACAACCAGTTTTGTGCGGTGTAATGTACACTCGATTGTCTACGCGTAATATATTCATGTAGACAAAAATAATAATTTATATTGTCGATGTACAGAGTACAGATAAAAACTTTTTAAATTTTGAAATTAAATACACGTTTTGTTAAAAATTTATGTCACTCTTTATTCAAATTTAGCGTAGGAACTTGACCATTTATGGATGAAAAATTGTATCTGGCAAATGTCCACCGCAGGAGCAGTTTTTGCAGATGTTGATTCTTTGGTCGACATTTTTGATCACATTTCTACATAATCGGCGTTCTATCATACGAATGACGTATTTGATGTTTGTTTTGAGACCTTCGATTGATTGTGGGTTATTCTCATTAAGTTTATCTTTCGCATAGCCTCACAAAACTAATCTGTTGCGGTTTGAATCCATCATAGAACGAAACGTCATAGAAGAAAGTGAATAATGGAATTCAACAAAACCTACCAGCCATGGGAGCTGGGTTCAAAACCTTAATCAAAATGATTACAGAAACGAATACTAGAAGAAATAATACAAACCAGTAAACAAAAATATCGACCCTGGGGTGGTCACGGAGACGAATCGGAAATTGGAACATATCCATGGACTCACTGAAGTGAGACGGAAATACAATGGTGAAGTAAACACAAGCGAAGGAAATTACCTCACATTCTCTAGATGAGGTGGCACCAATGGAATTGAAACCAGTTAATAGCAGAATAATTGTATCAAGATTACATTCAAAAATAACGATACATATCCATAATTCAGTGCTATGCTCCAACAGAAGACGCAGATGAAACAACTAAGGATGAGTTCTATGGACAACTACAAGCCACAATATCAAGAACACACATAAATGATATCAAGAAAATATACTCAGATTTTAATGCAAAAATCGAAAAAGATAACCCTGGTCTGACAGCCATCATTGATACACTAGGAGGAAGGACTCATAGACTTCTGCTTCAGAACCAGCTATTCAAAGGAAGCAGTCAATTTTCACACAAGAATATACACAAATATACATGGACATCACCTGAACCAACAAAATACTTGATCACGTCATTACAAGTTGTCAGGGAAATGAAAGGTGAGCAGACATTCACAATGACCATTAACTGGTAATATTGCAGTTCCATATTAAAGTTATCGCTGTAAAATACATCAAGACAACTCGGAAGAAATTTAACACCGACAGATTAAAAAATGCAGACAAGAGAAACACATTCTACGAAGCGCTGCAGCTCAAGTTGCAAATATATCAATATGAATAGGCCGGAGCTGAAACCTCAATATGAAGATACGGCGCGAGAAAGGCAAGGAGTGGCCGTAGGCCGAAGGCAGCAGAAGAGGCTGCACCAACGAGAGGAACTCGAAAATTTACCATCAATAAGATATGCTTCTGGTCAAATCTTACAAACAGATGAAGTACAATTGAAGAGATGGAAGAAATATTTCGGAAAGATGATCACCAATAATACAGAAATCTTTGAATTAACACGCTAATAACGAAACTATCAACACTATTTCACCAACGGAGCAGAAAGTTAGAGCTGTCATGGCTAAAATGAAGGCCTTATTAACGGACAATATACCAGCTGAATTTTTGGAAGGGGACATATCCACAACTGCACTAGCTCTAACGCCTCAGTTGAATATAACGATTTCGATGAAAGGTGAACTCAGGGAATGCAAATAATTGGCGAGGAATATCTCTATACTCAACAGTCAACACAAGCGTAAAGATTGTACCAATGGTCATCCAAATACACACATTTGATACCTGCAAAATTGGACAGATTTGAGGAAAAAATTATAAAATGAAATAGAGTAACAGTAATCTGTATGTTTTGTCTTGAGAGCTTCTTTGTTAATTTTTAGAGAACAAGGATCTGGTTCGAACAGAGTACATATAAAAACGATACTGAGCAAACATTTTTTAATTTGTATAGTAAAAATATCTCTCTGTTCTCTCCGATATCAATAAAAAGCACGCCGTTTGTATTCATCAAATAAATCAGCGAGAAGAGAAACCGTTAATACTGGTCTGCTTTGTATATTTTTGCAAGAGTTGGAAAGGCATTCCTCTTATAAGAAAAAGAGCAAAATTAACACGAGTGGAAAGTTATTTCCAACGAAAGGCGCTGTGGAGTGCATACTTGGAAAATCATTTCAAGAATAAGAGCCGTGGGATACGTCTTTTATTCCAGATGTTAAACTGCGAAGAGTTACTAGTCGCAGTCTCTTCCAAAAAGTCACTATCATTTGCATTAATTTGAGGAAAATAACAAAATATCCACACGAAACACGTTTGCTCAGTTTATTAGATGGTGCAAGTATTGCCATATGCCTTGAATTATTTTAAATTACATAAATTTTTTAACTGTTATTTCAGTGAATTTCAGATGGAGTATAACAAAAATCTCACTCAACATTTACCAATCTTAGTTCTTTTTTCATAAAAAATGTTTGACGAAAAAAATCTAGGTCCATGTGTATAAAATAAAGATGATAAGGAAAGGTGGGTGTACACAATCAATGTCATCTTTTGACAATTCGGAAATAAACATAACTCGTGTTATTATATCGTATGAGGTTTTACTTACTGGGAAAAAGAGTCCAAAATTTGACTAATGTGCAATTCAATTTATTAGCAGTCACGCTGAACATTTTCCGGAAATTATTAAAAATAATACTCGTAATAATAATTATAAGCAATAATTTGAAAAAGTAGAGTGTTTCACTCCTCTCAAGATCTATTTTTGAAGTTCGCGACCATTAGAAGTGATCATTCGCCAGTGACGAAAATAACATTTTTTGAAGCAAGACAACAATTTCCGCGAACTCATGGGTAATGTTCGTGGGATTAATTCGATTTTCGAAGAGTGAAACACTCTAGGAGTACTATACGATCCATCCCCAGAATTAATAAATTATCGTAAAGCTGATGAACCACTTATATGGTTAAATAACTTAAATTCAAACATTTCATATTTAATTACTGATGCAGTGCGTCGAGCTAGCGTAATCGGTATGTGGCAAATAAAAATGGTTTAAAGCCAATCGGACTGTGGAACAAAGCATGATCGCAGCAAATGTCGATTTTTGAATGCCGAATCTCGGAAATGGTTTAAAGTTGGTTATATTTCATCGGTATGCGCATCGAGAAATAGCGATCAGTCAATTCGATCTGACAGAGTCAAAGTCAAAATTTTAAAAACTTGTTCAACAAACCAATCGAAAGTAAAAGTTGTAGCCAACATAAAATCTTCTTTTGAGGAAATCTCTTCGAGTAACAACGTGGTTAAGTCTGAACAGGAACCATTGGTGTTGTACGAAGTATGGAATCCAAACCAAAACAAAAATTTGCCCAGCAGTCAAATTGGATGGAACGTTGTGGTAACAAATTTTTCGTAACAATACAAATTAGTAGCAAGCCTCTAACATTGTTAGTTGATACTAGATCAACAATTACCATGATTGATAATGACGGTTATCGTGAATATGCAACCGCATTCGAAAGTCACGTTCGTGGAGAACATAAGTTTGAGAGCCTATGGTCGTATTCACAAGTATTCGTGCGAGATAAATTGAACGTTGAAATTTTTGAAAGTCCATTCGGAATTGCCAATACTTGTTGCAGACGACGGAGCAATTGTTTTGGAGTAAACTTGTTCGATTCGGTCTTCAAATTCAGAGTATTGAAGCGAGGTTCGGGTCACGGTAATCAATCCAAAGCTTACTTAAGCATGAAACCTGATGCTACACTGACATTTTTCAAGGCACGCCCGTTACTTTTTGAACATCTGTCCATCTGGATGAAGTTAAAAGAGAGATTGACAGATTGGTTTCACTTGGCGATCTTTAACCAACCAAATTTAATCGATGGGCCGCACCCATCGTTGTTGTCCGTAAAGCTAAAAAAAAGTTACTGATAATCAGCGGAGGTTTTAAGATGAAGGTAAACTCTCTTCTCTGAGTCGACCAGTATCCAATTCCGAGAGTTGATGAGTTATTTCAACGCCAAGGAGGGAAACTATTTTCAAAGATTGACCTCAGTGAAGCATATTTTCAATTGGAATTTAACAGTAATCGAAAGATCTGGTGATAGTTTCAACTCTATTTGGACTACTCCAGTACCAAAAATTGTCGGTTGGAATCGAGCAGCGAATGCAAAGTTTGTTAAAAGTTAGTAGGATGACATAATTTTAACAGGTCGAACCGAAGAATAATATGTCAAAAATTTAAAAGAGATTTTTATACGACTTGATGCTGGCATATTGAAAATGAAATGTAATATGAGCAAGTGCAGATTCTTCTAAACTAAAGTGGATGAATCGGGAATCCAACCATAATCAGAAATAGTTCGAGCGATTAAAGATATGCCTCGATTAACATTATTTGTTTTTAGAATAATTTTTCGCCTGTTCTTAATACATTGCGGAAGATAAATGTTCTATTTGTTTGGTCAAAAGGCAAGATTTTTGTTGTCAAGTAAAGGATTACATTGTTAATACGTCTCAGCTTGTCCACTATCAGTGTGACTGCCACTCTTGTTAGCCACTGATACTTCAAGTCACTGAGTAGGAGCGGTGATTTCCCATATAAGCCCTGATGGAAAGGAGTATCCACTAGCGTTTTCATCGAAGACGCTCTCTGATTATCAGGAAAAAATATATTTAGATTGAGAAAGAAGCATTTTCGATCGTCTACTGCCATGTTCCACCAATATCTCAGTGGCAAAGAATTTATTCTGGTGACGGATCATAAACCCCTCGTATCACTGTTTTTTCCAAAGAGATTATTTACAACACTGAAGCATGGAAATGCCTATGCATTTTCTCGACTTCCCGTTGGTCCAATGTGAAATTTGATTGCGGCGAGTGTGCGTATAAAGTGAACGAAAAATATCATGAAATATTGGAAGAACTTCCGCTAGACAGTATACAATTTGCCAGAAAGTAATTTCATTTCTGTTTTCAATTACGTGCTTCTTTTCCAGACTAAGTGCACTCGAGTCATATTTCCTCTCAGTCTGCGGAATAATGTTTGGCCATGTTGTATGCTGGACATTGGGGCATTGTTCGAATGAAGTAGCTAGCCCATAGACATTGCTGGTATCCGAACATCGACAACGAATTCAAAACCACAGTGAAGACATGTCGAGCATGCCAAGGAGTTGCTCCGAATCCGAGAAGGTGTTCGAAAGTTGGATCGTTTCTAGGTCAAATGTGGATGTTATGTGTGGATAGTTTCGCTCGACATCCATACGTCATGAAGAAGCCAGCAGATTTTTACGAGTTCTGTCGATGCAATGTTATGTTAACAACTGCGCCTTTCCATCTCTCGCCAAATGGGAAAGCAGAAAATGGCATGAGATATTTCAAAGCCGCCTTGGAAAAATATTGTGTTTGTGCTTCGGAACAAATTTTCCCAGTTCTCTCATTATCGATTGTTCTCAAACATTGGCGTGCAGTTCACCTTTGGATCTCGTCATGGCATGATAGCCGGTAAATTAAAATAGCAATATTATAATTTAATTTAACTTCCTCGTTTCCTATTGTGGAACAAAAAACACGAAGCAATTGAAAATTTAATTAATCTCGTAATTATTACTTAAAAGTGAGAATGTCAACAAAAATATATTGTTTATTAAGAGCTTAATATTTTTCAATTAAGTTGACACCACTACCCAAGATAAAAGCTTTCTAACTTGGAAACAGTACTACTGCTATCGAACTACCAATAGGATTTGGGGCAATTTCAAATATTAGTCTGTAGTGTACAAGAAAGTTGCCATATATTTGTATGGCAATTCCGTCCAGTTGTTTCCAAATTAATACAATTAACCTAGAATAAAGCTAGTTCTAAGAAACACTTGTTCTAATATTAGCCTATTTCATTAACCTGCACGCTTGCACACAATAATACCGACCGCTTATTTGCTGTCACATGCTACAGTAGTTTATCGCGGAACAGTTAAAATTAGCATATCCCTTTCATAATTTATAATTAAATTAAAATATCATTTTGTTATGTTTACATTACATATATGCAAACATTATAATATATTGAAATGTTTGCAAATTTGACGAAGTGAAACATAACAATGCTCACTTGTCAACAATACACAAAAAAATTGTGTTCGGCTTTTATTTATTGTCTTATGTGCGTTCGATCAACAATAAATATAAGAACGAACAACAAGAACAAAAAATGTCATCGCTTTTATTTATCTGTGGATAAGGAGAATTTAAATTAGGTAGCAGAACGAATAAAAAGCATTTGCACAGGTGGTTCTAATTAGAAAATGGAAGAATTGGAAAGTTTTCTGCGTAGTTTTTTTTTTTTGTTATATTGCCGTGTGATTGAATGTTTGAACAACTGATACGGGGGTTTTGTAAATTAATTAAAATAGTTTGAGTATTTATATTGGGCGATCCGATCAGTTATACACGAGAAATGACATGCTGCTTAACGACGATACCATGCTGGGAATACGAGTTGTTTGCAAATTGCTGAATTATAACGCACGGCCATGAAAACATGTTTAATATGCTCACAAAAAGCCATATCGGTGAACACAAAATATCCCGTTCCACATTTTTGATAATATAACATGACATGTATAGAAAACTCGGTTATAGAAAATTTTATATTTACATAAAACATAAAATAACATAAACTCATTGAATCATAAATTTCTATTTGAACCAATAATACATTTTCATTCCAAAACGCAAACGAAACGGAAAAATCACCCCTTTTCCTATATAACATATTCATGTTATAGGTAAAGGGGTTGAAATGGTCGTTAAATTAACAAAAAAGGTAAACTACTATAACATAATAACTGTGGTGTGTGCATTATACGGATTTCATTATATACACGAACACAAAAAATTGGGGTGATCGTAGTGAGTACTGGGTGGTATTGTAAATAGTTTTGTGTATTTCATTTTTTTTTGTACATTTCCAAAATGGCTTCAAGCTACACGTCATCCATTGATGATTATATTAAATTATAAATTAACTATTCGTGTCACATTTACATATTATTATCGTTATAACTTTTATTTTGTGTAGCCTAGCGCTAGGCCATGTGCGGAACAAAAACTATTATTGTGTATATTATTTTGTCCAACGTCTGCACTGTTCACTCTCCAATTGTAGATATGAGTATGAAATAAACGTAATTGAATGAATTATTGAGTAGGCAGTTTAAGTTGAACATTAGTTTTGTTTTACTTATTTATTTATTTATATTTAGTTTCTGTTTTGTTGTTGTTTTATCTATTCTGCATATTAGTTGTATGTGCTACTCGTCTACCAGCAGGTACGTGTAGGTAATAGAAAAAGCTTTGTGAGTACAATAATAATAATTTGACCATATTGATTTTCCTGGAACTACATATTTTGTGTTTGTTACTCGTTTACAATAATCTGCTTTTAGATGGACTCATTATAGAGGCATTGAAAGTTTTGAGCTATGTAATGAATTATTAATCTAGAAAATAAAGTATTTGCCGAGAGACTTGCCTTCATTTTCCAACCTTGGAGCTGAGCAATTTAAATGTAGATTACAGCAATTTGTGTGTTTAGAACTCGATGCAGATACTGCTCCATTCACGACAGAGAATGCAAGTGTGTTTGAAGAAACTGGTGAATTTTTGAAAGCTGAAAAGACTTCAGCTGAACATCTGACACTTACCGATTTTTGGAAGCATAAAAAGCTATTATTTCAATGGTAGACGATCAAGAGATAAGCTTGTACCGGCAACCAACGTGCCTTTTTGAACCTTGGTTTAATGGTTTGGTTAGATGGGTTAGAATCATTCAGATTCCTTCACTGATTTTATGAGTGTTTCCGGCATTCCACCCACACATTTCAAAATAAATAGGAGGTACGGGGAAATTCGTAATGAATTTCTAACTTTCATATAAAAGAATTGTACAATTACATTACCCATCAAACATAAAGTTGAAGAATATGAGTTTCTAAAGTGATCCTACCTTTCTCTATCTAGTCTTAAAATCAAAGTGACGACACCCATTCGGCATCCAATATCGCGCACTTTCAAAAATTTTCTATGAATTAACATGGATGAATATTCTTTAGAAAAATTTGTTAAATTAGCGCGTCCCATCAAATACTCATAGCCACCGAAGGTTTTTTCAAAACTGAAATCGTTACTTCTTTTGAACAAACGTAAGCGTGTAGAAATAAGTCTACAAATATTAATGTAAAACTACAAAATAAAGTAAATCCGGTTTGAATTTGAAAATAATTAAAAATATAAAAGTAAAGTAACAAGTAAGTAACAATAATAAAATCATTGGGGGCATAAAAATGGCTTAATGTACTTTTAAAGTTATCTTTAGTTAGCAAAAACACAGCCCCATTATCGCCACCGCCTCCAGGTTCTCATATCATTTACAATAAAAAAAATTAACAACTAAAAGATTTTAAATTAAATTTGTAACAATCAGTCGGTCCAAATCAGTTTCCAAAATTTATTTGGAAATGATGATTTTTCACAAAAACACTGCTTTTGTCTAATAATTTTCAACAATTTTGGCCTCGAGATTCTTGCAGATTTCTCGTCACTATCCTAAAAATCAAAACAATTAGTTTATAAAAAATCTATATCAGTGTGTGTGTATATGTGTAGACTAAATGTCAACAGTCCAGATGGATTAACTGATCGGAATGAAACGTCATATTTAAGCTTTCTCCATAAATTATGAGCCGAATTTTGGCCGAGATCGGTTCACCGGAAGTGGCAGGTTTCATAGGAGGTTTTTTTTTGCAAATACTGTAAAAAGTATATAGCATTTACTAAAAGCGATTAAAAACAAAATGATTGTAAATTCAGTTTCAGAGTATTCATAAAAAATTTCGGATTGACTTTTGGAATAAAACTTCATACTTAAGGTGTTTTTCATTAATTGGAAGATCCTCGCGAAATTTGGTGTAAATCTGTGTCCCGGAAGTGGTAGCTTAAAAAATTTGAATTTTAAATTTTCAACCAATGACGAATGACCTTGTTGGTTTTCTGGAATTTGGCATTATAGTTTTCGATTATACATGACAGGTTTACCAAAACTCCGGTAAACTAAATTTTTCATATTATAAATCAAGAATGGTGTCTTCGAGATCTATGTATACATTCGTGATAAAAGAAAGTCGGGTTTTAGCCACAACATATCACTCTTTGATTTTTTTCTTGTGAGGCAGTGTTCAACAAACGATTATCAAGCGCCCAGATTAATTGAATAAATAAATAAATAAGTTTAGTGGTGTACTACATTCGTTGATGACTTCGTTATTGACTTTCACCATTTTAAAATAACAAAAATATGATGGGCTTTTAATGCTCTTTGTGGGGCTGGGTTGTTTTGTACTCTAATTGAGTTAGCGGCTGCTTTGATGCTTTTGCGAACTTCATCATGAGCAACATCGCTATTTTGTATTTTGGCCTTGGACAACCAAATCGTTTGCCTCTGTTGTGATCGTGGTGCTCATGATTATCTATACTTCCTGGCCTGAGCTAGCCGTCGAGCTGGTATCCTCTCGAAAATCGTTGAATAGATTTTTGTTTGTCCCGCAATTATTATAAACAAATATTTCGATTAAATAATCCACTGTATATGTAAATGTTTAATAATAAATTATTATGTAATTGTCATTAAAACTTTTTTAAATGTTTACCGGTCACTTCAGCTACCTCATTGTAGGCTTTTGTTTTGAGTTAGAGAAAATAATTTTAGTATTCCAATATTCCTACAGCTAAAATATTTTATGGGGCTGAATATAGTAAATAAAAATTTACTTGGCCTTGAGCCAACTTTGGTCTACATGAATTTAACCAAAATTTATTTCTAACAAAATAAACTTTAAAACACTATACACTACTTGTACCTTATCACAAATTATTAAAACTTTATCATGTTTTCCTTAATTTCGAGTGAGAAATCGCGCACACTATTTTTTTAAAGTGGAAGCTAAAACTTAACGAAGGTTCGTTGGGTATTTTAAGTAAATTTTTCTTTATTTTTGACTGGTTCCCACTTGAGCCGCGTAGCTTTGATGTATTTAAAATCGTAAAGCTTGTTATAACATGCTATCATGCCTTTATGGGAAAATTTTCTCGGATGTTTCCTCAATGAGCGCAAGAATTGATTATAGTTTGGGAATAAATCCAGAAACTGGATTTTCTGGACCTCATTATTTGGAGATCATCTATAGCAAAAGGTTTTGGTGTGCAGAGCATATTCCTTCCTGTGTTGAAATATGTACGTAGAATCAGATGTCGCCAATATATCTGAAACCGAAAAATCGTTTACCTTTCGGCAAGATAGATTAACCGGTGGTGAGCTGCAGCTATCGGGGGGTCACAGGTGGTGGATAGTGGTCGGCCTATTGATAGGTAGGTTAGCGGTGAATTAAATAAGCCGCCCTCAACCGCAGCTCTGCTGGCAGGAGGGTCTGAGAGAACTGGGGAGTGGTTAACCTCTTTCCACTAAATTCTGAGTGCCTATGATACCCAGTATGGAAGGGCGAACTGATGGCGCAATCGACCACTAACTACGGCGAACTGAGCGTCGCGTCTCCTTGCGCTCTCGAGTCCCGCAGGTAGTGAATGGGGAACTCTATATACGGGGCATCCCTTGAATGGAATGGGTCCCGTTTGTTTCGGATATCCATATGAATGGCTCAATAAGCGGATGAATATTGGAGGGGGGAAGGGCGCCGGGTAGTCGCGGTGCTCGGTGAGCCAATGAACCGGATTATGGTGTCATGGGACCCATGCTGATGATCGACTAGGCTGGGGGCCCATTTAACAGAACCCAGTCGTGAACGGAACCCTCTGGGTAACAGCCTACCTCCGGCGTATACGGATCTGCGCATGCATCCCTGCAGGTGGACTTGTATTTCTCCGACACTCGAGTGAAAATGAACGACCAAGAAAAAAATAAAAGTAAAAATAAAGGGGCCGGTACCCTCCAAAAACCGGAAAGTACAAAGAGGGAGAGTAACTCTAACCATACAGGTGGGACTCCCTCATCAGTGGCAAGGGAAAGCAACCCATGGCATCGAAACCAGGAGGAAATTGGACCGCCAAACAAAATAGTGGGGGATTGAGACAGATCTCTCCGGCGAAGCGACGGTACAGGCGTATAGAATTTTAGGGAAACTGGCTGCGACCCCAGAGGGGCAGCTTACAGTAAAACAGAAAGAATCTCTGGCATGGGCTAAGAAAACTGTCGGCTGCGATAACTCCGAAAGGGTCCTTAGGTCTAAAAGACAGAGGCCTCAGGATGAGCTTGAAGCGGGCGGCAGCAAGCGAAGCAAGGTGCAAGTAGACATGATGTCGAGTGCTCCTAAGGATCAGAAACCGAAGCTATTCAGTGAGACCCTAAAAAAGCACGTGCTTGTGTCGGTATTGGCAGAAGTCAGGAAGTCAGGAAGATCGGAGCATCACACCGGAGAAATAAAAGTTGTATATAATGCACTAACCTCCATATTTTTTGAAGGTCTTGAGAGAAAATCGGGGATCCTCCTCGTCCGGTAGAGATGCGGGATGGTAACAGTGGCGCGTAAAGTTAAAGGTGTGCTCGACCAGAAATCGATCGACCTCTATAAAAAAGCAGTGTGCGAAGTAGGCGAGGTGTTCAGGGCGCGAGGCTCGAGGCAGTCTGCAAAGAGGAAATCCCGAGCAGGCCGAGGGCGCGCGTCTAGGTACCACCCGAGCCGGACAAGCCAAAGGAGATCCTTGAGATCATTCGGGCCAGTAATCCCGATCTTTCAACGGAAGATTGGAGGTTGTAAAGCAGGGGGAACCTAAGGGGGCTATAGATTGGCAATCATCAACTTCGGGTTCGGATCGATCACTCTTAAAGTACATAAGAAAGATGAGGTCGATATGGGCGCGGAAGGCTAGCCTGAGGGCGACGGCGAACGGACCCAGCGGGAGAAGGTCAAGCGGGCGGTGGATGACCAGGAGAGCGACGTTTCGGACGCGCAGAGTTTATTGAGGAGATGTAGCCTCCTTCTCTTGAGTCTGATGGGCACATCGACTTGTCGAACTCTCGACGAGAGACGGATGGCGTCTGAAGCAACGAGCCAGATGGCACTCTCCCGATGCAGGAGGAGGTAAGTAAGGCAGATGTTAATGATTATTATTGTAGAAATAAACCTGCATCACACGAAAGCTGCCTCTGGAGATCTCGTTCTCAGACTAACTAAGTCAGTTGAGGACTTGGTGTTAATCCAAGAACCTTGGATTAGCAATAACAGGATCTGTGGCCTCAGAACGAAGGGGTATAAATTATTATACTCAAGTAGGTCTGAGAAGATCAGGTCGTGTATTTTAGTGAAAAATAATTTGAATATTTTTCGTCTTCCTCAAGTTAGTAGCGTGGCTGTGAAAAATTATGGCTAGCCTCAGCCGTATAACCTGGGGGAACCGATCTGGGAAGCAGGTCAAAGAAGGGTAGGTGTTATACTTGGATGTGATACAAAAGCGCATCACACAATCTGGGGAAGCACAGACATTAACGAGAGAGGTGAGTTATTTTTGATGACTTATTAAATACTAACCTTTTAGTTTGCAATATTGGGCGAGAATCAACATTTGGTGTTAAAAATCGACAGGTGGTTTTAGATGTGACCTTTGCGTCAGAAACAATTTTTCATATGATCAAGGTTTGGAGAGTTGCGAGGCAGCACTTATTCTCTGATCACCGATGTAACATATAAGCTCAACGTTAAACCTGTTAAACCTGGCCCGGAAAGCCTTCAAGAATCCCAGAAGGACAAACTGGAACAAATATGGGGAGGTGTTGGAGGAATTATTGCCGCTGGAGCCCCCTGGAATTCCGGCGACAGTAGACGAATTAGATTGTACTTATTGCCGTGCCCAGGTAGAAGCCGTCATGGTGGACCACGGGGTTGGGAAGATTCTTCTGTTGTAGAGTGGATGAGGTCTCTGAGACTTCTCACCTTAGGAAAATTATATCTCCTAACCCAGCCAGTTATTTAATTAGACCGGACGGGTACAGCTTTAAGTGCGGAATCATTGGAGCTTCTCATGGAGACCCATTCTCCGGGAGGATGATGACACGATGGAGCCTGGAGCTCATCGAAGAACACCTTCAATAGATATGGAAGGCATCGTGGACCGGTAACGAATCCTGTGGGCGCTGAACGGTTTTAAGTCTTATAAATCGGCGAGCCCGGATCGTATTATACCAGCAGAGATCCAAAGGAACTCGGCGCCATCCTCCCCTGGCTGGAGGATATCTTCGGGGGATATCTGAAACTGGTTTATATTCCTAAGAAATGGAAGGAGGTCAGAGTAGTCTTTATTGTGAAATCGGGAAAGAGCTCACATGCTTGTCCAAAGGACCTGAGGCCTGTAACTCTATCATCCTTTTTGTTGAAAACTTTGGAAAGACTGGTAGATGTACTCGTAGTTATTCGAACAAAAATTGAGCGAAGAAATTGAGCAATGCCACAGCCTGCGTACTGTAAGGTAATGTCGGTGGACACAGCTTTGCTCAATCTAACACGCATTGAGAAGTCAATTTCAAATGGATTGCAGTTCCAGTTGAAACTGGAGAGAAAGGGGACAGGGGTGGTAGCGTATACAGATGATGTATCAATAGTTGTCTCAGGCAAATATCTGGATACGATTTGGGATGTTATGCAGAATCCACTCCTGATTCTGATGAAATGGGCCAGAAAATGTGGATTAGGGGTCAACCCTTTCAAGACCGAGCTGGTACTATTTACTAAGAAATACAAAATTTCAGTCGTTAGCCTTTAACCGTGAATGGCATTAGACTTATCTTGAACAGTAAGCTCAGCTGGTAGCCTAATACTATGAAAAGGGTGAATAAGGCTAATGAAGCCATTTACTCGTGTAGGAACGCCATAGCTAAGAGATGGGGTTTGAAACCAGAGCTGGCACACTGGCTCTCTTTACTGCAGTGGTAAAACCTGTGGTGATGTACGGAGTGTGCGTGTGGTGGCCAGCCCTTAGTAAGGTATCATATATAAGGATGATGGAGAAGGTGCAAAGAACAGCCAGCTTGCTTATAAGAGGGACGCTTAGGATAACACCTTCACACACTTTAGAAGTTATGCTCCACCTTATTCCAATCGACTTTTTTGGTAAGCAGATGGCAGCCAATGTGGCTATGAGACTCGGCTGTCTCTCAGTGGAAGTGTATTCAGGCGGGGTACGCGACCATAGTTAGATCACTAAGGGAAGAACTGGCGAATCTAGATTATATTAAACCAAGGTTGTGCTTCGATAAAGGTTACCGGACCATCTATCCTTCGAGGGAACCCCGGAGGAACGGAACAATACTGGAAAACGAGACAGAGCAGTTTTTGACCGATGGTTCTAAGCTGGACGGCAAGGTAGGAACCGGAGTCTTCTGTGAGAAGCTTTATATTAATATATCTGCTCGTCTCCTTTGACTACCGCAGCGTGTACCAGGTTGAAGCTGCGGCGATCGGGCAAGTCGTGACATGGTCAGTAGAGGCGGTTTGAAAGGGCAGGTCTGGAGATACCTATAGCAGCGTTCAAATTGGCGCTTAGTAAAAAGGTAATCGCCTCGACAAATGAGAGGTGGACCAACACTCTCACGTGCAGGGTAGCAAAACAGGTTTGGCCAAAACTGGACTTGCGGGGCGCCAAGTATACTTGGGAAAACGAGAGGTAGGATTGGTCGTAGGGATACTGACAGGATACTGCCTTTTTGGGGAACATGCGAGAAGGCTGGGCCTACAGACGAATGACTTTTGTAGAAGTGGTATGGACGAAGAGGAGGAAGAGACTTTAGATCACTTCCTATACTCGTGTCCGGCACTATCAGGTGGAAGGCATAAGTACTTAGGTGTGTACGGTATGGACAGCCTTTTGGAACTCGTGGACTGTGGAGTGCGAGATATTGAACGCTACTTAAGTAGCTCTGGATGGTTTTAACGAGATTAAAGGGGAAATAGGATCTTGTGGTATCACAATGGGTCACTATTGACCTAAGTGTGCGATAGCAGCCACTCTAACCTAACCTAACCTAACTATGATAGATTAAACGTTAGGTACGGAATAACGTTTTCGGATTAACTCACTAATGGTATAGCTACAGTATTCGCTTGATTTTTGGTCGTACCCTTGCACAACGGTCGCTTTCTGGACATATTTGTGTAGTGCAACATTAAACATGAAATAAAAATAAAAAGAATTGTAACAAATCTACAAAATTGCACATTTTTCGATTGCAAAATCATCCAAACCTCAAATGGCTAGTCCAAATATTGTAAATAACACAACAGCTATAACCTAATTTGAAATAAAAAATATTCACCTTTCACATATTTCGTGAAAGGCATTCGCGATCTAATTAAAAATGTAAACAGTTGCTCTTCGGTTGCTCAACGAAAATAATAGATTCATTATAAATTTCGTTTTAGTTTTGATCAATCGCTCGATCAAATTGATTGTCATCGAAAATAAAATTTATGATTTTGGGGAAATACGAAATTTACTATACAAATTTTTGTCTTTCGTACAGATGTTTTTGGTGGCTTCTTACGCTTTTTATATACACAAGACTTCAAACACCACTTGCAACAATGAAAAACTGTGGCAAACCAGCAAAAAACGAAACTTTGAATAAAATCAGAATGCAAAAACTATAAAGTGTTTTATTTATTTTTTGTTGTTGTCGGTTATCGGTTAGTTTGGTTTTGGAAGTCAAACATTTCTGGCATCTGCTGATTTGTTTTTACACAAAACAATAATCATTATTTATGAAGCGTATACACCGCACATAATAACACAACAATACGCATGTAATATGCACAACATGAAATAAATGTCCGCAGTCCAGATAGATATACTCGTACGTATGTACATAACGACACGAAACAGAATGTCTTATGTTACAGTTCTTAATCATTCTTCTATATACGAGCATTACACACACACACACACAAGAAGATCATTATCAATTTAAATTGTATATACGTTAATTGAATAAAATTGGCTGTTAAATAAAAATTAAAATAAAAATTTTTTGCAAACCATTGTTACTGTCGGGGTGCTCTGTTATCAAATTAAGTTATAAAAAATAATAAAATTTCGCGAATTTTTATTGCGCGACATTTGTTTTCACACCATTAAGGAACTCTTACAAATTGGTTAAATTAAAAATTAAAATTGTTTTATTTAACTATAAGAGTGTATACGAGTACATGGTGTTGATTGCACCAAGTGATTAAATTTAATTTTTCGCGATTTTAACGATTGGGTTGCGCGCAGGTGTAAACGAATTATATTTAATTTACACGATTTATCCAGATTTTGTTTTTGTTGAATCCGTAAAATCACTGTTCCGATATCTTGCTGCGTTAAGAGGGGCAGTTCGAAAATACTTGCTACAATAATTTAGAACCACAACAAATCAAAACTCAAGTATGCAAATTATTTGTGTATAACTTCTATTTTGCATGTTGCAGTTCAGTTTTTGTTGAACAATTTGAATAAAATAAAATTTATTTCTAAAGCTATAAAAAAATAAAAAAATCTTAAGAATTTTTATTTTATCAAACGGCAGCGGTTTTTTATTTCCATTTTAATTTGAATTTTATTTTACTTTTTTTTATTATGTTTTGCATATGAGTAGTTTTTAAATGTTAACATGCAGGAAGTCAAGAAAAGTGGGGAAACTATATCATCGACTTTTATACCTACAGCAGTTTATTAGAAAGCGTATAGTTTATTACATGGAAAACTTTTATCGAGCAGAAGTATTCTTGAATGTTTAAAGAATAATTTCTGGGAATTTGCAAATATCAAAGTGATAGATAAGATTCATCCCAATACGAACCTCACAGTTTTGATATTTCGCATGAAACTAAGAAAAACCTTTGATTCTAACAGAAAATAAAACGAATCCTTTTTAATAAATTTGTCGCTTTGATTTTCTCCAACAACGAGAATCAATAGGGTCAAATCAGTTTGTAACAGTACCATGTACCACTAAATTGACGCGGGTATATAATTGAGAATGATACTTTTCGAATCTCAATAATCGCACAAATTACCGCAATTACTACTTACGACTGTGAAGTTTCTGACAAAATTTGGCTACAAAATTTGTTGAAACAACAAAAATGCGCATGTATTAGTAAAACAGTTGACGAAAGCAATGTTAGGATTATTCAAAAATTTTGTTATGAAAAGCAAGTGCTGACAATGACAATATCAAAAAATAGGTTATTATACAAATTGAATTGTCGAAACAATTAAAAGTTATCCCCATTTTAATACGATGACGTAGTCCCATTTGTTATTAACCCCAATCTTGATCCATTTTTGCAAAACTAAAATAAATAGAGTTTAGCCGTTTACTGTATCGTTACGTCACAACTATGACTCCCTGTCGGAGTGCAAGACTCATGGGCCGACCCATCTTCCAGTATAGGCTGGCATGGAGCTATGCAATGTGTATTTGGTGATAAAATCGGACCTATAACCATAAGTGCTCGATTTGGCAGGCGACTGGGTAAGGTAAGGACGTGAAAAGCGGCCTGAAAAAGGGTTGGGAGTGCTTCGGCCCCAGAACAGATTTGAACGATTAAATAGTAAAAAAAAGATACAGTGTACGTCTAATTCTTTGGATGCCTTAAGCTAACTCAATCCTCAATACAGTGAACGTCTAAATTTCATTTATTTTAGTTTTGCAAAAATTGATCAATTTCGGGATCAATAACAAATGGGTCTATACGTCATCATATTAAAATGGGGGTAAATTTTATTTGTCTGGACAATTCAATTTTTATAATAATCTATTGTTTTGTAATTGCCAAAATTTTTGAATAATCCTAACATTGCTTTCATCAACTGTTTTACTAATACATGCGCATTTTTGTTATTTCGACACATTTTGTAGCCCGCCATGTTTTTTATGATGTTTATTGATGATGTTATATGATGTTTATTGATCCATTTTGATTTGACAGTCGATTAGTGAAATTCTATTCATATTTAAGATTTACAAAACTACTCGAGTTGACTGTCCATGAGGCCTAAGGCTTTTGTGTTTTTTCTCCACACGTCAACGTATACAAATCCTATTGGATTATTTGTTTCCTATCAGATTTTCATTGAATTCGTGTGTGTTAGTCAATGGAGTACACTGTTATGAATTTATAAATAACATAAGAGTATAAAATGAGGCCGTCTCATTCATTTTCATTTAATTTTAACAAATTTAATATTTAAATAAGATATATAAGTTAATAAATTCATAAATGTTAATTATTATTTTACATACATATATTTTCAAAGTTGCAAACCTTTTAATTGATCGCCTAAACTACAACCATTTAAGTACAATAATAAGCAAAGATTCCCATGAAAATTTCCAGGGTCTCACAATTGACGTACAGGATAGGCCATACGTCACTGAACATTTGTCATTTTTGATATAAGTTTTTTATTTTGTGTTTTGCTCTCTTTTTATTTTTCAGTATTAGAAACAAAGTTTGAAAGATTCAGTAGCCATGTATACGACTGAGCACAAATTTTTGAGTTTTATTTTGTAAGTCAAAATTCAATAATTCAAACCCAAAGAAAATTTCGAAATTTTTTTAACACCAGAAATGCACCATCAGTAAATCAAGTACGCAATCTAGTCGCTCGTTTTCAGTCATCGGGATCTGTTAGTGACTTTCTCATCTCGGAGTGGAATACCGCTTGGAGCACGAACCCAAGATAATATCGAACGAGTTCAGGAGAGCGTAAATGAGAACCCTGAAACACCGACTCGTAAACGTGCCACTCAGTTTCAAATGTGCAGAACTTCACTGCGTAGAATAATGAAACAATGTATTACTGTTTCCGTACAAGATACAAATGGTACGTGAAATTTTGCCACAAGACTATATGCAACCCGCTTAAGATTTTGTGCAAAATTGACCGAATTATTAACGGATGATCCTGATTTTATGAAAAAAATTATAATGACTGATGGAGCACTGAAAACTCAAGAGTGATTCAACATCGTCCGTTGCATCCACTTAGAGTCACAGTTTGGTGCGAAATATCAGCAGACAAGATCTTCGGCCCGTACTTCTTCCAAGACGAAGATGGCAATGCATTGACTGTAAATGGAGAGCGTTACAGAGCTATGTTAGAAAATGTCTTATTTCCTGAACTTGATAATACTCAAGAAATGTGGTTTCAACAAGACCGGAGCTACGTTCCATACTGCAATGGAAATAATGAATTTGCTGCGAACGATTTTTGGTAACCGTATCGTTTCACGATTTGGAGATGTTAATTGGCCATCACCCGACTTAACACCACCAGATTTCTTTTTGTAGGGATTTTTGAAAGATCGTGTATACGCAAATAAACCGCAAGGACTGCAACAACTACAAGACAACATAATAAATGTAATTATTGCGATTGATCAACCAGTTTTGGTTTCAGTTATGGACCAGGTACAGCAAAGAGCATCAGCTTGCGAAGAGGCTGATGGCAGTCATCTAACAGATATTATTTTTAAAATTTATTTTTTTTAAAACTCTTCATGATTAAAACTATCTTTTGTAATCAAAATTATTCATTTTCGACAAAAAATAAAAAAATTATATCAAAAATACAATGTTCAGTGACTTATGGCCCATCCTGTATTCCCGGGAAAATTTTATTAGGATAACACAACCTATTTGAGATACTAACATAACCTGAGTCCAAATCTTCGAAAAAACGTGAGAAATTTAAAATTAGTAACAACTATGATTTCCTGGGTAGGAAGCTTCAGTTAGCTGAGTACAAATCTCTGGGAAGACTCGTTAAAGACGGTTCACAATTTTCGCTCAAACTTAAAATAGAACTTAAAAAATTCTTAACAAATTAACCGTGCTGGTTGGGAAGTTTCAATCAAGCTGGATTGATGAGCAATTTAACAACCTATTTGAGATACTAACGGAACTTCAGTTCACATCTCTGGAAAGGCGTGTTAATGGCCGTTAACCATTTCCGCTCAAAATTCAAAATTGAAATAAAAAAATTCGTAATAAATTCTCAAGTTCTCTGGATGAGCAATTTAGCAACCTGTTTGAGGTGCTAACGGAACCTGAGTTCAAATCTCCAGCAGATGAAAGGTCAACGTTCTTGTGTTATTTATTTTAATGTACTAAAATATTTCGATTGGTTTCTGTACATGATTTGGTTTAGTTTCTTATTAGAATCCATCTAGGATTACGAAGTATTAATAAAAATACAACTAAATATTAGACTGTTATACTCGTATATCGCTTTGACCGAAAATGTACATAGGGCATACTATTTCACAAATTTTTATTTTGAAATAAAATAAAAAATTGTAAATTACATTTCCAACTCAGAGATTTAAATTCAGTTTTGAAGTGCCGCTAGCACCTAAAATAGCTTAAAAGGATTGTAAAATTGCTCATCTAGCCAGTCCAATTGGATCTTTCAAACCAGAACAGCAAATTTGTTAAGAGTTTTTGTATTTCTATTTTGAGTTTGAGCGGAAATTGTAAACGGTCATTAACACACCTTTCCAGGGATTTAGGCTCAAGTTCCGTTAGCACCTCAAATAGTGAATTACTCTTTGTAAAAGCGAAAGAATTATAGCGGTTAGAATACTGCAATCAAAATATTCTAATCGCACATATCTCAACTCATCGCTAAGTCATCACTCATCACTTTGTACGTGAACACGGAGTAAATAAATTAACAGATGTACACACATGCTAGACGGAAACAAAACGACGAGCATTTTAATCGAATGCCAACACTTAAGAGCTTAAGTTGCACGCTGTTTGTACCATTTCGATTAGTGCCACAATCACCAAAATTGTATAAACTTCTCGTCACAATTAAACAACTGACCCTCTATACTGGTGGTTGTACCGCCCCCTTAAGTGGTTCAAACGGAGCAGACAAAATGAAAACAGCAGTGGAATTTTTCTAATATTTTATTTTAGTAAAATCGTATGAAGCTTTCGCGTGAAATCAACCTGAGTACTAAAATTATTTGAAGAAATTTTATTTTGTGGTTTTATACTTAGCAGTAATTTTGGAATATTGGTTGACGAATTTTGATTGTGTTTGAATGAGATAGATGGTGCTAGCGACACATCTAGTTGTCATTTACGTCAGAATTTTTATTCATAGCGTGGACAGTTGTTAACGATAACCAGCTGTTATCGCAGCACATAACACAACGCAAAAATATTTTTTGTAAGAATGAAAATGTCGAGTATTGTGTCAAACAAATAGCATTTGCGGGAAGCTTTGCTTTTCTGCTTCAACTTGAAAAAAATGCAGCTAAAGCACTTCATTTGCTTGAGAAGGTTAGAGGTTAGAGGTTATAGCTTACTTGTACCATCGAAAACTACCTGTGAAGATTGGTTTAAACGATTCAGAAGTGTCGATTTCGACATTGAGAACAAGAAGCGCTCCGGAAGACCAAACTCAAGAGCAATTTGTGGTGGCATTAAACACGACTCGACTAGGTATTTCCAAATGTTTACATACTATATGGGGAAAATTCAATAGGAGGGAAAATGGGTGCAGCATGAGTTGACTGAGAGACAGTTGGAAAATCGAAGAGCCACTTACCAAATTTTGCTTTCACGCTATGAGATGGCACGGTCAAATCGCTTGGGAAAGAAAATAATGCTCTGTGTTTGGTGGGACCAGAAAGGAATCGTGCACTACGAGCTGCTGAAACAGGGCGAAAATGTCAATGGGCAACGCTACCGGCAACAACTCATCAATCTGAACCACGCCTTGCTCGAAAAATGGCCAGAATGGGACACGAGACACGAACTAGTGATATTGCAGCACGACAACGTTTTATGCCAACGCACTCCCATCGTCCAGGACACCATCAAAACGCTGAGATGGGATCTGCTATGGCATGGCTTGACAGAGCTACACTTGGTGAACTACGAAGAAGTGCAAAATTGGTTAGATGCATGGTTTCGGTTCAAAGCCGCGTCGTTTTATCGTCGTTGTATTCATGTATTACCAGAGTGATGGCAAAAATGTGTAGAAAGTGAAAGACATAATACTTTGAATAAACCATTTTTTATATTGCTATTGAAATTTTCCATTTTTAATTTTTCAAAAAAACCCGGAAGCTTAGTTGCGCGCCTAATATTAAAGTTTGAAAGCTTCCTACAGTGGAGACAGTGGTGTTCATCTTCTGTAGGGTGGCGCATAAGTAACGTTATGATTTATTTAATGAATACCTTTTTTGTTTCTTATTTTGTTTAACGTTGGCATTTATTAAATTTTAGATTATAGTTTGGAAATATGTTCACATTACGTTTTTAAGATAATAACTTTCAAATGGTGCCCATTGTTTGCTTCAACCTGACGTTCGAGCATTTTCCATAAGTTTTCTTAGAATTTCAGATCCCAGCGCTCTCACTTCTTCTGGTATATTGGCCTAAAGCTGTTGCATGGTTCTTGGGCCAGTTAAAATCAGAAAAACGCGATATTATACGATGGCCAACAATTTCGAGCAGGAGAGCCATAGTTGGACGAGCTGTATGAGCTATGGCTCCATCTTGTTGGAGCCACAATTCTGCATTGTTCTTTACCTGTGGCCTTCAAAAATTTTCAATCATTGTCCGATATTGAAAGCCATTCACATTAACCACAACTTGCTGATCGTTTAAAAAAAAACGATGATCCTTTCTGAAGTTATTCCACACCATACTGTGCATCTTGTTGGATGCATTTGATCTTCAACAATTATTCTTGGGTTTTGGGTGCCCCATATTCTGCAATTTTGTTTATTCACGTGACGCATTGAGGTGAAAATGGGCCTCATCGCTCATTATAAGTTTGTGATTAAACTCGATGTTTTCTATAGGCACAATCGTTGAAAACAGCGACTATATTGAATGCGTATTTGTGCATCATTCGGTTTTAACTCGTGAACCAATTGAATCTTATATGGGAAAAGGTGTAACTTATGAAAAATTCTTTGCAAAGACCGCCTAGACATTACCAACTGCTGGGAACACCGCCTGGTGGAAGTTTCAGAGTTTTTTTCAATACTTACTTGCACCCGAGCAATATTCACATTATTACGAACTGCACGACGTCTTCCAGCACGCGGAAGATCACAGACAGCCCCTTGCTGCCGAAAACTCTAAACCAATCGATAAATTGTTGTGTCTGAATAATCGAATGC
Source organism: Nephrotoma guestfalica (assembly GCA_963691935.1). Lineage (NCBI taxonomy): Eukaryota > Metazoa > Arthropoda > Insecta > Diptera > Tipulidae > Nephrotoma > Nephrotoma guestfalica. Next base: position 295,836,431 of record OY829914.1, on the reverse strand, counting down.
TGGCTTTCAAAATAAAATTGAACAACTTTGGTTCTTGATCTGTGCTGAGTCTTTCCATCATAAATTTCCCAAGTTTTTCAAAGTTAATTCTGAAAAAGAACAACAAAAAATACGTAAACAAACAATGTATTCACTAATTAAGTCATAACGTTACTTATGCGCCACCCTTTATATAATTTATTTGAAAACAAAACAACCAAGAAGGGTGGCTTCATCTTTAGAGCCGATTAATACTTTTGTAACTTGCATGTGCTATGCAACATGCTATGTTGCTACAAAATTCCACCAAAAACGATATTTTAACAAGCGAAATTTCGGCAATCGGAATACTAAATATCCACATGCCATTCAATCAAAACGTATGCATTCACTACCAGTTATTGATTGGTGTGGCTTTTAAACTGGTGAGGTTATCAAACTCTTGTAAAAATGATGCCAGCAACGCGGTTAAGGTAAACGGCAATTGCTACCGTGACTTAACACAAAATTTTTTATATCCTATTGGATGACAAGTACTCTTAGTATGTGGTTTCAGCAGGACACAAAAAACAATGGCACGAAAGTAAGGTCTACGCGACGAAATCAACGTTTAAATGATACTCGCATCCAGCTCGAAATACTCCTTCATGAAAAATGCGCATTCTTTATTACGCGGAACGCGGGTTTTTTATACAAAGTTTTATATGTTTTGAAAAAAATTGAGTTTTGCAACGGCAGTGAAGTTTCTAACAAAAAATTAACAAGTATACGTATATGATTCCAATTGGATTATTAAACTTCTTTCGTGATTAGTGGTTCACTGTAAAAACGTATTTTTTAACGAGACAGATATATAAAATCAGAAAGAGAAGGGAAGTGCAATCCCTTTCTAAAGAATTATCCGTTTCCGATATTTTTCAAATTGGAATTTTATAAAAAACATAGTAAAAAATCCACGGAAGACTAAATTTATTACAATGAGTAATTTCTTGCATCTTAAATTTTGCCTATTAACAAAAAGGTACTAAGCATTGTTCTAAGATGTGACAAACAAGTTAAAAAGCGATAGTTATAAACTGTCCATTAGCCATATTCCTGCGGTTTCCCCAATTTCCAATTTTTTATTTAATTTGTATGGCCCAACGCATTCATTTGTTTGAGTAGTTTATATGTCGACTAAGGTTATAAGGTTCACAGGGATTCTTCTAAGACGTCATATATGCCATGTGTGTTGATAAGTGATGTGTTGGGCCATACAAATTAAATAAACAATTTTAAATTGGGGAGACCGCCGGAACATGGCATATAGACTGATTATTACTTAGTACATTGAGCTATTGTAACCTCCTGATGACGTCTTAGAAGAATTGCTGAGATCTTCATAATCTTAGTCGACATAAAAACTACTCAAACAAGTGAATGTGTTGTGCCATACAAATTAAATAAAAATTTTTAAATTGGAGAGGCCGCTGAGAAATGGTATATACATCGTTTTTTACTTAGTACATGGGCCTACTGTAATCTGCTGATGACGTCTTAGAAGAATCCCTGTGATCCTCATAATCTTAGTCGACATATAAACTACTCAACCATGTGAAATCGGTATGCCATATACAAATTACATAACAAAAATGAAAATTGGGGAGACCACTGGGACATGACATATGGACAAGTTATTAGTTAGAACATGGGGCTATTGTAACCTTGTAACCTCTTAATGACGTTTTAGAAGAATTCGCGTGGCGCTTATAATATTATTCGAAATATAAGCTACTCAAACAGTAAAATCTTCATGTTATACGTAATTACGAGTATTTAAAAATTCAAAAATCGGGAGGACGTTATATAATATGGCATATGGACCTATTAGCTTTTATCACTTGAAGCTATTTTATTGATTTGATGGCATATTTAACAATCTTTTAAACCAAAGCATGTTTTTTTTTCAAAAAATTTTCACTCAAAATTCTTATTAGAAATTATTTAACAGTGTAACACTAATACAATGATATATATTTGTTATTTGTTAAAAACTTCACGCCTGTGTTTTGCAATGGGTTTGAAGAGGAAACTTACTAAGGTAATAATTCGTTGTGAACAATATTCATAATTAAGCTGTTTACATTAGAATTCCCAGAGCCTAAATCCCAGCGATTTTTCCTGTTGTTTCAACACGCCGAAGGTAACAGTTTTCTTATTAAACCTACGATATTTTAAATACTGGTAACTTTGAACGGGTTGGAACTAAATTTTAAATGAAGTTTTTAAATAACAACCAAGGCACAACGATTCGACTGTGAATTGATAAATGTTTGCAAATTGTCAGCTTTAATGGTCGAGAGACAAATTTGTGTTTAAGCTTTTACATATAATTTGGGATCAATTCATTTTGAATTAATCATTGGGAAGTATAATTTGATGCGTGTGCTGTTTTTGATAAAAACTAACTACGACAATGCATTCTCACATTTTTAGGCTAATTTTAAAAAAAACTGTGCTAACAAGAACAAATTACAACAGAGTCCTAAAACAAAACAAATTTATCGTCTGTGACAAACGTACTGTTCAAAATGAAAGATTTTTTACTACGGTGATAAAGAAAGTTATCAATTTTACAGTAAACAATGACTGATAATTATTTATTTTCATATTGAATATTAATTATCCGTATAACCACTAATTTGATTTTATACATTTTCAGTAGGAAGGTGAATTTTTATGAGAATTTCAAAAAGCATATGGTCCTCATTTAGTAATTACCGACAATAAATGAAAAGCACAAGATATACAAAAATACTTCCCTTATAATGAAATATATATTCAAATGTTATATCGCGTTTATTGGTATTTGTTTGGAAAACGCTGTATATAATTCCCCTACGTACATTACACTCATTTACATTCTACATATACCATTCGCTCTACCTCTCTTCTTTTCATTTGTATACCAAAAAGGCGGAGTCACAAGCAAATGAATAAACAATTCTGGAACCACACCACAAAACAAGCAACACCATATAACAGTGGGGCAAGAATTAAAATGTTATCTAAAGCGCGCGGTCGACCAACGCAAGTATGAACGAACACATAAAGACAGAGGTGAAACTAATCCGTTAAACTTGAGTTAATTAAATTATGGGTGTACAGTGGTAGAACGAATAATGAATTTTATATGATACTTGAGTTTATTCTGGAGACAATTAAACTCGTAAAGTGTCACGTAAATGTTTGCGTCAAAATGATTGAATTGTATAATTGTAGACTTAGATTTATTCCAAAGCGTTGACTTTTCGGTGCCATTTCAATGCCGCTGGCATCCTGTCAAACAGAAAGTTTTCATTTCATTGGCTTGCGCTAGGTCGCCTCAAAACAACTAAATTATGCAAATCTTTGCAAATAGTACTTACTATACGACACCCAGTTTGGTGACATGTTTAAAATTTTAAATTTATGAAAAAATGTTGCATTATTTATGTATACAAACGAGTATATTATGCATCTAACGATGCCATGAGCCAATAAAACGTGTTGCGTGATAACAAACGGATCGATAAATAAAATTTAAAAATAAAATTAATTGCGTTAATATGTCAATAATTAAGTTTGATTTGAAAGATCAATATTTTTTGTACACGTACCGCGCCGATTTAATTACATCGCAGAATCGTGAAGTAATTATTTCGTTTGCTAATCATTAGTTTACTTACGTACGTAAGAAAAGTGATTATTTGTATAAGTAGCAATTATAATAATATCTCTAGTAATTAACATGACATGACATCTAGCTATGTCAACTTGTCTATAATCACTAAATTTCTGCGAAATTATGTAAATTCCCATGAGAAATATGTGCACCTTTACACCTCGTACTTTATACTTTAGTTTCCAATAATAATTGATGCAATTTAGGATATATCTAGAAGAAATAAACTAAAATATACGTTCGGAATGTCATCGCGATCACGCATGTTGTGATCAGACACACATTTTTATTAATTGGTTTGGTTTGGGACCGAAAAACGGATCGAGACCCTGTAATTTTCATTTTATATCGAATTGTCACATTGTGGTTGTTGTTGTAGCAAGAATAGGAAACTACTTTAGATTGTATCCTTTTCGTTTGCGTGTTTCACAGAAATTATAGTACCACACAATTGAGCATTTATTAAAATATTTGTCTATGTTTGACTAGAGAAATGGATGCATCTGCGCGTAAGGATAATTACAGTTTTTCTTTAAATGTATCTTTTGAACATGCGCTTGTAATTATAATATAACCTCAATGTCTGCCTCTGTATATATTTTGATCTTAATCACTGAACTTCAGATGATCTTCTAAACTAAACAGTTAAGTTAAGTAATTGTTCGTATAGGCAATTCCGAATTTGCTTAGATGCAGGAAGGTCGATAAACTATGTGATTCAATAATATGGATAACATTCCACGTAGCGAACACTGACCAAATTATGTACAAAAGGGAACACATCATGTACACTTGAGAGCAAAAATATCGCGCAGTTGCATATTTTCTTTTTTTTTAATTTAAAAGGTCATTTCATCACCTATCCAATGATACCACGTGTGTGTATTATGGGTTCAAAACCAGGACAATAACAACAATAGGACACAACAACTCGAAAACGCTCGTTTCAGGTAGCACCGGTTGCGGAATTTGTAGTATAGGTATCACGTTTAGCCTGAACGGTTTTCTATCGATTACGTCTTCATCCGGAACAAGAAAATGAATACTACACCACAGGTAGTCGCTCAAGTGGTTGCACTAATTGATGCGCGGCAGATCCAAAGTGAAGTAGCTCAACAACTAAATTTGAGCTGATTCATAGCGTTCGACGAGTGTGGCAGAGTTATCAAGAAACTGGCTACAGACGGCGACAAGAATCTGGCCGACCTCGTGTTACACCACAGCGTGATGACTGCTTTCTTGTGACGACTTCGTTGCGAAATCGTTGTTTGAATGCTGCCAAGAAGTTCATGAAGTCGAAGTCAGTCAGTGGACATTATTATTATTATTATTTAGATATTTATTAAGCTGAGATATCAGGCTGAAACGCCACTCCGAGGTAATTCGGACGGACGCGTCTAGTGAAGCTTTGGTCTCTCAATATGATGATATAGTACACATTCAAATATTATTTGGTCAGGTGATTCTATACTTGCACCGAAGAGGCATAGTTCATTCTCCTTAATTCTAAATCTAACTAGAGAGCTGTTAAAGTTGTCGTGTCCAGTAATGAATTATGATAAGCAGTTATTTAGTGAAATTCTGGTGTTGAGCCTCACCCTCATTTGAAAAGAATTCATACGTGTATCTTCCTTTAGTTGAGATATCCCATATTTGCTGCCACAAATTGCTGCATTCTTCTTTCGTTCTCCGGTTATATGAATTCTTATCGATCCTCTCGTCAGTTTCAATAATGACGTTCCCTGTCATAGTCCCATCTTAATATTGCTGATAATTTTACTCTGTTTCAGTTTGTATCTATCGGCATAACACCTGCAATAATATTTAATGCAAGCTTGGGGTAGTCCTATAGCAACCTGTTATTTTTAACAGGGCATGTCTTTGTGCACCTTCCAGTGTCCTTATGTATAGTGATCATTTAACTTGTCCACCCAGCTTGCACACGCGTATGTTAGTACGGGCTCAATTACTCCACGATTATTAAGTCCCCAATCCTCTTGCGAGATTCTTGCAATGGTATGTAAGACTTTTTTGGCCTTCTCAGTGATAGTTTTAACGTGAATTCCAAGACGCTCATCAATACTAACGCTTATATATTTGACAGTTTTGGCCAGTTTTTTTCTCACATTATTTAATTTTACAATATCTGATCTATTAGTTTCCATTTTATCTTTAAGTAACATCATTTCTGTTTTCCCGGGTGATAGGTTTAGTTTATTTTTCACGCACCATTCCCTCATACGATTTAGTGTTCACTGAGTCTTATTTTCAAGATCTTGTCTGGAGTGCCCATATATGATTATAATCTTATCGTCAGCATAGACAATTTCGTCTTCCTCGCTAGAAACTATCGTTTAAAATAATGTTCCAAATATTGGGACCAATGATTGATCCTTGTGGGTATGCTTTTGTTAACGTTTTCTGAATTTTTTCATGACAGGCCTCAATTATCACTATTCGATGTTTTAAATAATCTAGTATTATTTTATAAATATTTTTAGAAGTGCCAATGGTTTTCAGGTAATTCATGGTACAAGACTACCAGACATTATCGAAGGCACCTACAATATCCAGGAATAGTCCTAACACGTACTTTGCACTTGAGGTTTTCATTTTGTTTGATTAGCGCTAGAATATAGCATCTTCCTTTGAGCTATTTTTGCGGAACTCGAATTGTTTGGCAGAGTGCTAAATTGTTCTATCATCCTGTCCGTTACTAATTTTTCTACCAGTTTGCCCGTTACCGAAAGAAGAGTTATTGTTCTATACGCTTTAGGGTCAGTTTCATTTCTACATCCTTTATTCTGATCACAACAACTTTACCAGTTTTCTAGATTTGGGGAAACACATCCAGCTCAAAACACTTATTGAACAGATGTGTTAGTTTACCCCTAATGATATGCCATACTGCCTTCAGCACTTCTGTTTCGATAAGTTCAGCTTAAGGTACCTTGCCATTTTCCCTACTCATCAGTGCTAATTCAACCTTCTTTTCACTGAAAGACCGATCGTCTCCAATCGTAGATACCTGCTGAATCAATATTCTTATATTCATTTGCTCTTCTGAATCATTTGCAGGATCATCGTTAGTCGGTGGACAGTTATAGAAGACGACTTCGTGAAGGTGATTTTTGACTGCACACAGCCCAGCAAACGGGCCTAAATTGAACCCAGATCACCGAAGATTCTGTCTTTATTTCGCTCGAGAGCATTTGGATTGAACATAAGAACAATGGAGAACAGCCCTTTTCTCTGATGAGTGCAGGTTGCGTTTATATGGCAACTATGAGCAAGGAAGAGTGTGCAGAAGATCAGGAGAGTGATTTGCACAATGGTGCACTGAAGAACTTGTCTCGTATTGCAGTGGATGGGGAGGCATATCACTGGAGGCTAAGACAGACCTTGTGGTCATCTCCGGAGCGAATACTGGCCACCGATCAAGAGGATTGAATTCCCAACGGTACATTGAGGAAGTACTCGAGGACTTCTCGAGGAAACTTCCTATTCATGTAGGGTAAAGCAGGGTACTGAAATACCTTCAAGAAGTGGATGTGCCTGTTATGGTGTGGCCAGCTCGAAGACCGGACCTCAATCCTTCGAACATTTATAGGACGAGCTAAAAATAGAGTTCGAGCTAGAAATATTACTCCACCGAGCCTCCAGCAGCTGCAACAGACGATCACAGAGGAATGGGAGGCGATACCCCAATATTTGATGAAAACTTTTGCGGAATCAATAAAATATCGAATGGAAGCTGTCATTCGGACTAGGGGAGGGAATACCTCTTATTAATAAAAATGTTTTTGTTTACTGATTTACATGTTTTAATTCGATTTTTACCACTAATTAAAAAAACGTATACTTCAGATGTTGACCCTAAAAATCATGTGGTTGGCACTGTTTAAGTACAAAAAGAGTATCGCTGCATAGGTGATGAAATAGACTTTGGATCTGTATTCAACAAAATTAAACAAACATTTTGTGATATTTTTGAACTTTTGTTGAAAATTGATCAATGTGCGAATTTTTTGCACCCAAATGTACTTAGCAGCAGGTACAACATAGTGTTGAACTACTTTATGGGAACTTGAATATTTGAGAGAATGGACATGTTCATAGCATCTTTTCTAATACTATGAACACATTACTGGTTTCATACCTATGGTTTCGACTAATCTATTTCGTTGTAATGTGCCACTAATTGCAAAAAGTATCTAATGTTATAAAGAGTAACGAAACAAACGAAAAAATTTCATCAAAAAATGTGTTAGTTATGCAATTTACATGGATTAAACAATTACATTAGTCACGAATATGACCATATTAGATACAAATAAAATGAAAAATTGATGACCCACACATTTTTTGATGAACTTTTTTCCTCTGTTTCGTTACTCTTTATAACATTACTTACTCTATGCTCCTACCCACCGTTTTTAACTTGATTTCAACATAGTTTCGAGATGACATAACTTTTCTCCGTAGCATTTTAATGTTGACAGCGCCAACTTGCTAATTTAGCGAATTCCGGAAACTATAAATATTGTTTCATATGTCATGTATTTTTTTTATGTTTGAACTGTCAATCAGAAGATTAAAATGATATTAATTAAATAAAATTAAAAATCGTAAAATATGGTCAGAGCGGAAAACCAATAAGCGAGGGCTAAAATATTAAACAAGTTTAAAAGACCAAACGAAATCGTCAATATTATGGCTGAAATAGAACAACGACTAGCGGAATTCAATGTAAACGTCAATACAACGAAGTCTAAATAAAATAAACAATTTAACAAAAAGATATCGGTAAGAAATTCAAATATTTTTGTGTTAGTTATATTACTTTATACTTAAGGTTTACCAACCCAAAGGTTGAGAGTATAGAGTCAGAGCCCATAATTTTAATGAGGCGATTATTAGTCTTAATACTCATCGAAGTAATCGGATCAAGTATTCTTCCATAATACCGGATCAAGTATTCTTACATAATCATGGAAAATACTGGAATTAACAACTGCGTTAATCAGCATCACAAGGAAGTTAATGGCGTGGAATATTCGCGGATACAAGTGATTAACGATTGCAATACGCATACATCGCCAGAAACAATAAATGGAATAATTTCGAACAGAGATTGTCAAGTATATAAGCGCCAGCAATTTGAAACGCAGCCATAGTCGTAATTTAGCCACTGAACAGTGCAAGTTAAGAAGTAAAAAGTAAATAGTGTATAAGAAGTAAAAGTAAAAGTGAACTGTATAATTGGTGAACAGCTGAAGAAATTAAAGGAAATAAAGTTTGTAACGAGTCAGAAGAGATTTTGCAAATACAAGCAATGGTTTAAACCCTAAAAACCTATATATCATGACAGTTGGTGAAAAGCTGCCAAGCATTTTTCCATCTCAAGACAATAAAAACTAGCTGCTTTCGATACTGCAAAGCGCTATGGAAGACGTTGCTGAAACAGGAGGGCGTTGATCGAGACAAGTTACCAGTTACCTCAAGCGATGAGCAGGAATTTCAGCCTTGCGAAGATGAAGTTAAAAATATGAAAACCGGAGTGATGGATCAAACAGAAACAAAAATTTCAGTACAGCCGCGTACTCCTGAATAAAAGAAATCATCCTTGGACATGGGAGATATGTTGAAGGCGTTGTTACTTCAAACGAAGCAAGCAGTACAAAGTGCCAAATTAGATTATCTTCGCACGGTAAGAGGCGAAAATATAACAGTTAGGCGAGCAGCACAGTACGCAATTGGTAGAACTACGAGCGGATCAAGGTGGTCAATTTGATGAGCTACGTAAATAACAAAGCGACAAATTGACGGAACTCCGTGCTGAAGAAGGTGGTCAGATTGTCGACCTGCGTAGAAAGTAGAACGTACAAAACGAGAAACTCGATCAAATTCAGTATGCTCAATAACTTAAACGAGAGATGAATAACCTCGAGGAAGAAGGGAACTGTCGTTTAAAAGACATGGAAAATAAAATTAAGCAAGTAGAGGGTCGCTGGGAATTTTATGGGAATTTCAAAATCGCCGGCATTCGATGATGAGATTTCATTTGAGAATTTAAAAGCCCAATTTCAAACGACAATGAAGCACAATGGTTTGGCCGCAGAGGAGTAGCATCAGAGAACTACATGGGGAGAGCATGCAAGATCTAAAAAGAGATGTAAGAAAATTGGCACATGAAGCTTATTCCAATGCACCTGCAGATGAGTTGAAAGGACTAACAGTGGCCACGTTTATGAGTGATCTAATGATGAACATTTCAAGTTTAGCCATTGACACCATCGACGCCATTGATTGTTCCCGTCTCGATGTTTCCGATACCAACTGTCCAGGCATTGTAAGATGGATTGTAAGCAGACAAATACACAGCAGCAAAGAGAAACTGACGTACGAGGCAAGAATCTCGAAGAAATTAGGCAATAAGAGTTGAACGAAACCCCAGTTTTGTGGGGCGTAAGCTGGTAGGAGAAAGAAACTTTCCCAAGAACGCCGTTAAAATCACACAACTAGGGGCGGATTACAAATACGTCGCTATTATTGGCTTATCAGCACAGCGTCAATACCGGAGTTTCAAAATCGGTTGTTCATCCTGATACGGTAGATCCAAAACAGATGGGTGCTACTGTCCATTATAACTTGCTAACAGCAACAGGTGAATCTGCAATGCCAATGGAGAATGTTCCCTTTCAGTAACGTTCGGAGGCGTGCAGTTTAAACATCGGCTTATAGTAGCTAGAATAGCTGATGAATGTATCACCGGACTGGATGTCTGACAGAAATACCAGATGGTAGAGGATCTGGATAACCACGTCCTAAAATCGCAATGTGGAAATACCTTTTCAAATAAACACAAGTGATCAAAATGCATTACGAGTTGTAATCGACGACAAGGACGAGGTACCATCGATGTGAGAAAAATTGATCCACGCGAAAATTGAAGGTGACCTTAGAGATATCAAGGTGGGATTAGTGGAGCCTGCGAAATTCGAAAATGACGGTTTGTTTTGTGCGAGAATCTTGGTGAAATTCCAGCAGAAAGTACCAATACGTATTTCGAACGTGAGCTCATCTACAAATGTAATCAGGAAACGGTGGTCATCGGTACAACTGAAGGAATCAACTATATTGCCAACAGCCAAAAACAATTATGTCAATCACCAAACCACAGACAGAAGAAGATCATTCGCTCACTGTGCAGCCATCTTCCAGCGAAACAGTTAGATGTTGCAGTAGTGGAAGCACGGGATGAATTAGGTGTTGTTTTTGCTCTTAATGATGACAAATTGGAAAAATCTAATATTGTGCAACATAGAATGGACAGAAGAAACGCTATACCAATCCGGAAAGTACCAAGACAATTACCGCCCGCGAAGCAGCAGAAAACATCCGAATTAACTAGAAAATAAACGCGACGGAGTAATAGAGCAGTGTCGCAGCCCCTGGCAGTTCGAGATTGGTTCTTGTCCAGAAAAAGGAAGGGACAACAAGATTTGATGATGATTACTGTAAATTAAATGGAGTGCCGACACCTTGGATACACTGTCAGGGGCCAAGATTTTCAGTACATATATTGGATCTTAAAAGCGGACATTGGCAAGTAGCATCCATATTTATGATAGAGAAAAACGACATTTTTAGCAGGTTTGGATTATGCAATGCACCTGCTACGATTCTAAAAAGGTAGTATCAGTAATGGACTGGCCTGCACCAAAGGATATAAAAAGTTTCCCAAGATTATGCTCCTACTACCGACGATTTGAGACAAACTCAAACGTTGCACGAAGTTTCCATCGAATTACCGAAAAAAGTGAACCATTTGAGTGGAACGCAGAACATCAAATAGAGTTTGAAGAATTAAGGATATTTATTTTTTATACAGATGCTAGCAACACAGGGGTAGGTGCAGTGTTATCACAAAAGCAAGAGGGGAAAGAGCGAGTCGCCGCATATTATAGTCGATTCCTCTCTACACCAGAGATGTGAAACCACCTATTGTATAACACGCAGAGAACTATTGGATGTGTTAGACAGTGTTAAACATTCTCACAAATAATAGTTTGTTCTTCGATCAGATCATGCGATACTCAAATGATTGTTGCAGTTTAAGAAACCCAAGGGGCAAATAGCTAGGTGAATCGAACAACTACAACCCTATACTTTCAAGAATGAACACTGACGAGGTATGTTGCGCAACAATGCAGATGGATTAACCAGAGCGTCCTGTACAGTTCAGTGTAAGCAATGTGTAAGACAGGAGGTAAAGAATTGTTCCATAGTTATTGCAAGAATGCTCGGAACATGGTTGGGATAAACAACATTTGAAAGAAAATCAGGAAGCTGATGAGTCCATTGGGCCAGTAAGGAAATGGCTGGTAGGAGGTAAACGCCCTCGTTTGCACGAGATTGGATCTCAAAGCGCCACTGTTAAAAATTATTGTGAGCAGTGGCACTCGCTGAGAATCGATGACGGAATATTAGTAATAATCTGGGATTTAGTTAAGGGCGACAATACGGGAAGTTCTTAAAAACATACGGAGGAAGATCCCGAGCACATTTGGGAATCAATGAAACCTTGGATAAGATAAGATACCAGTTTTATTGCGTCAATTATCGCAAGGACATTGAACATTGGTGCAAATAGTGTGAAGTTTGTGCTGCGAGTAAGAGATCGCAAATTCGGGCGAAAGGGGGAATGCAGCAATACAATGTTCCAGCATCGTTTGAATGAATAGCAATGGATATCAGCCGACGGTAATCGATAAATACTGCGGTGTGTATTGACTATTCCAGCAAATGGATGGAAGCCAATTCGATTGTGGATCAGGAAACCCGGACAGTAGCCGACACATTTGTGAACCATTGGATTTTTAGATTCATAGTACCGCATGGACGGATCAAGCTAGAAACTTCAAGTCATCCGTGTCTTACCTTACCTCTCGAAAGCAATGTGTTAATATCTGCCAAGTTTACTCCTTTTTATTTAACATACCTTCCGGAGTTCCACAAGGTAGTCACCAGGAATCGTTACTTTTACAGTATTATTAAAAATATCATCCATTGTTTTGAGTTTTACAAGTGTCTTATGTATACCGATGACCTACATTGTTTTTGCTAATTTAATTCAACATTATTTGTGATTGGTCCATATGTATAATAAATTACCCTTTGAATACAAATAAGTATAAAGTTATTTCGCTTTGTCGACCACGATTTTCCAGTATAGAGGCTCCGTATTTTTTATTAGTTGCTCAAATTAACACAATATGTGATATTCGTGGTACATTTTATTGGGTTTTATTACGCGTAATGGAAGAGAATATTGTGATCTTTTCAATTTAAAAGCCTTGTATGTCACTTCTGTTAGTTTCAGTACTTGAATATGCCCCAGTTATATGGAATTCATATTATCAAGTGCAGTCTGACAGGATGGAAAGTTTCCAAAGCTTTACGATGCAATTCCTTATTTATGCGTTACGATGTTTACCAAACTTGGGTCAGGCACTTATTCGGGAGGCTTACGTAACCCGTTGCGAGGGATGTTTTGTGCTCTAGAATTGATTGCCCTCACTTGCTTGAAACAATTTTCACTTACGCTCCTCACAGAGCCCTTAGATCGCGACCTACCATTCGGCGTATTCCTTTTTGTGTTAAAAATTTGGAACCACTTATAAATGTTTTTATTGCGTTTACGTATGATTACTGTTTTGATTTTAATAGACCGTTGCAAGTCATTAAATCTAATCATTCATTTTATGTGTAACTCTCCAGTTGATCGCTAACTTTCAATATGAAATAATAATTATTAACTCTAGTAATCCGATTTCTTGCATCTGAGCCTCTATCGTCCCTGGCAAAAACAACGATTGGTACATTAGCTTTATCCTTGTAGTGTTGCTTTTATTATATTTCTGAGAAACCAAACAAGAAAAATGATGAGAACATCAGTAAAACCAAATTACATTATAAACATAAGATAAAACTGTTATGTTTACCCTTCGAACACCTCGGCAAGGTATAAACATAAACGATAACATCATATTTTCTCATCATTTTATTATGTAAAGGTAGAAGAGCTTTCACATGGTTCACAATATATTTTTTCACATATAAAAAGCAAAACCAATCACATTTAATTTTCCTCTCGATAAATTCCGCGAAAATCTTAATTCTTGCTTCTTCCCATCTAATTTGACTTCATTCTTTAAAACATCAACAGAAGCATTTGAAATATAAATATGTATAAGACTAATACAATGAAAAATTTTATGTACCCTACGGTGTTGAAACAACGTTCGTAAATATTCCTTCCTCCGGTCATTCTTAGAAGTATATTTGGATTTTTCTTCCCATTCATTGCGCACTGTCATTCATCATCTTACACATTATACAATACGAGCATGGTGTCAAATATTTGGATACGAATAAAAAAATGTTGGGGTTAGTAGCAGGTATCCAACTGCGAGTAAAAGCTTATACCTACCGATATGTAAATTATTTCAATTTTGCTGAAAAAAGGTTTGAATTTTATAAGTTTCTACGAAGTAAATGAAATTTAATATCGACCGAAGAAGAAATAAAATGATTTTGAAGAACACAATGTTGTCAGTAAAAATTAAAAGTAAATTAATTAATTTATTTAATAAGAATATTTTTATAGCAACAATTATGATCGACTAGCGCTATAATATGTTGACTCCTGGGTGCTACAACATTCACAATAATTTTATTTTGTTTAAAATCACTTTGCGTGGATAAACTGCGCTGATTTTGTATATACGAGTCCATATACATATACCCGGCCGCTGGTGTATTATACCAACTGCAATTCAACCTAAAATTTATTACTTTAGTACGTAAAAAAAATTATCTTTAAACATAATAAATTGCGAAAGCAACCGACTCAACTGTCTGTTATGTCCGAAATTAGGCAAAAACGAAAAATGTTCCAAACAATGCAAACAATCGTAAATTTATGTTAATTTGCCACCCCACACTACACACTCCCCCGTTCAGCATTTTATACGTTTATTTTGCTTTAAGTGGAGGAAATGTGGGGCTCCCAAAAGACAATCAAGCATGCATGCGGTGAATACATTGGATAATGGATATGGATAAACAGCGGATGCAATTTATTATCAAAATTATGCGATTTACGATTCCCCAAACTATATCACGTTCAATAATATTGTTTCGATTTTTTTTTTGTTAAATATTTATTGTTTACTGATAAAGAAGTTAAAATAATTTTGCTTTTACCTTTCTTAAGCCTTTTTTTTGGTAAGGTGATGTTTATCTCTGCGTTTATACAATATTTTCTTCTGTTATACGCTGTGTAATTGCACGGCACATAATTGCCTTACACACAAGGATTAATCTTTATGTACGTAACGTATTTTATATTGATGGGCTACACAAAGGTGTATTATGATCGAATGATCGAGTGAACGGGGGCAAAATCGTTGGTAGTTTCTCAAAATGTATAATTATTTTTTTTTTCGTTTTTAACCGGCCGGTGTACCATATGCATGATGATCAATGGGATCCAGCATTGAATTTATTGAGATTATAATAATTTATTAAAAATTATTTTACTTTATAGTTTCGGTTAGACAATAGTTTCATGCATTTAAAAAATTTTGTACCGAGCATAATAAATGGTTTATTCGTAAAAAAATGTTTTGTTTAGATAAATAAATATATTTATTCAGGATGCCCGTCTCATTGCGGTTTTTATTTTTGGTGTGATGTCATATGGTTAAACGGTTTAAGCCATAAATTAAAATTATTTGCATGTTCGTTTTTGTGGTTTGAAAGTTAATAGCAATTAAGATGTGAATACAGACATCATGATTATATACCTGAGAAAAGTATAGTCAGTAAGACCACTCTCTAAATAAAATCTTCCGTTGATAACATTCTCCAATGTGGGGTGATTTGGTTTTTAATTGTGTGTAAAGTATACCGAAAACCTTAAGATTTAGACTTATAATCCATTTTGGTTCATTCAAAGTCCGATGTTCCCAAGCTTACAAAATGCAATCCCCTCTCAAAGAAGATTTAGGGTAAACTACCTAGTCTTGAGCGGAGTGCCATTGATGAGCCCCCTCGAAATATATTTGTGAAAAGCTAACGTTCTATTTGTTATCGGAAAAATATTTCTTTTTAGGGAAATCCCCTAGTTATTTGTGTTTTTTGATTGGTCTTCTCATTGCGATTCAGTTGGCCTTCACATGATGTCAATTTTGTTGAATAGACCGACTGCGTGTGAGTTATAATTTTTTATTATTTCCAATTTTATTTATTTATTGAATGTTTTAACTCAAAAATAATAATAAGTTATCAAATCTTAATCACTAAAGCCTCGTTCTCATTAGTCAAGATGAATTCAAGTTTGCGTTCATATACCGGGTGACTGACACGAAGTGTGACCAACTTCAGAGTGTCATTGCTGTGATGACAGAGCGCTCAAATTTACACTAATGTTCAGTTTTAGTTCACAGTTCATTCCATTGTTTACAAGCGTACAAAAGCATTTTAGTGGGAAATATTCAGAAAAAAGGTTATCCGCAATGGAATTCAAGCGTAATAGTGTGATGGCTCTATATTTGGCTGGAAAACCACAGCCGCAGATTCTTAACCAGTTAAAACATCTGCATGTGAATAAAATGCTTGTGCATCGCACCATAAATCGTTATAACGATACTAGCAGCGTTGTAAAACGCTATGGTGGTGGACCGAAACGCACTGTAACATGGCCGGTTATCATTCGGAAAGTGAAGGCCAAATTGGTTCGGAATCCGCACCGTAGCGGCAGAAAAATGGCTCGTGAGGCGAACATTTCGCTCGAACGCATGCATTACATATTGAAAAATAATCTTGGACTAAAGGCCTTGAAATTCCATAAAACGCATGGTCTCACCGATGCTAAAAAAAAAAGTTAGAATAGAAAGAGTAAAGGAGTTGTTACGCTTGCACGATGAGACACCGTTCGTTATTGAGTAATCTCTACCATTCTACTGAAAATTTGGAGAATTGCCACTCGAAACCAAGCACCGCCGATGGTGATGGTGGGCCCAATCCATTCACCGCTCGTTTTTTTGGACCTTGGCATCAAGATAAATGCTCAAATTTATCGGGAAAATATGTTGGTGAGAGCGTTGAAGCCTTGAGCACAAAAACATTTCGGCCGCAGAGCCTGGACATTTCAACAGGACTCGGTGCCGAGTCATATGGCGCGCATCAATCAAGATTGGCTCAGAAACAACGTTCCGGGGTTTAATTCCACTGCCCAATGGCCACCAAATTCCCCGAATGTAAATCCGCTAGTTTTCTCGGTTTGGGGTATTTTGAAGGGCAAGGTTGGGACACAAAAATACCAAAGTGTCGATCATCTCAAGCAAGTGCTTAGTCGGGAATGGGCCAAAATACCGCAAAGCCACTTTCGTGCTGCATGCAATAGCTAAGGGTGGCCAAATCGAAAACTGCTAATCCAATTCGAAAATTTAAATATGTGTGAACAATTTTTAGGCGTTTTGATTTGGTAACACTTCGTGTCAGCCACCCTGTATATTCAAGTTAATTCAATCAAATGGTTGTTTAAAGTTGTTTAAAATGGCATCGAATTGGTGCGTGCTAGAATTTCAGTAAAAAAACTAAAACTACGAATGGATTATTAAAAATTTGCAATTTGAGTTATTAATTAAACCCAAACGGAAACGGTCCATATGGGTACGGAAGTGATTTGGCAGAAGAAATAGCTTAGGCGCCTCAGCAACTCTACTAAAAGAGCTGGCTTCAAAGGCTATAGGAGCATACAAAAATACCCTAAGAATGTCAGTAGATAATTTTGAAAACTTCCTTAGTATGGTTGAACAAAGAATACAGAGAAAGTCAACGTGGTTTAGACAACCAATCTCGGCAAGAATAAAATTGGAAACCATTTAGCGAGTGGTGATAGCATAACTACATACTCTGCAGTATTTATTCCGTGTCCCAAAAAACACAATACCTGCGTTTCTACCAGAAGTTCTTTCAGTTACTTATAAGGTGTTGCAGTCATTTATGAAGCTAAGTGCCTACGTAAATCTGTTTAAGAAAACAACAAACGCAAGTACATGTACATTGTTTAATTCAATTTATGAATTTCTTCCATTGCTGCTGGCACCATGGTATCCTGTAATAATAAACAAATATATTTTTTTTCAGGTTCCGAGTACCGTTGAGGAGTGAAATTACACCCAAAAAACATTCGAAACCAAATGGAACTTTTCTAATTGCTGCGAATCCATAGATGGGAAACACGTGACTGCTAAACGACCAGCTAACACCGGATCCAGATTTTATAACTATAAGGATACTTATTGTATTGCACTTTTTGCGCGTAGTTGGTGCAGAATATCGTTTTATATACGTATATGTCGGAAGCAATGGCAGGGCTAATGATAGTGCCATATCCAGAAATAGCAAGTTCAAATTTCCCAAATAATGGTGAATCGGAGATGACGCGTTACCTCTACGTAAAAATTTATTAAAACCTTACAGTAGAAACCATATGTCACTACAAAGAAATTATATTCAATTATCGCCTATCTAGAGCTCGAAGAATCGTCGATAATGCCCTTGGGATACTTGCCTCACGATTTCGAGTATTTCAAGGACCAATTTCACTATTACCAGAGACAGTAGATTTAGTGATACTGGCTAACTGTTCCTCGCATAATTGGCTTATTAACCAGCAGGATCCTTAGATGAAGAAGACCATAATAAGGCCATACAATTCCTATGATAAAGGAGAGAGACTACTGGGAAAGCTGAACAATCAATGTCAGATATTACATCCGGAGTGGTTTCACATAACTCTTTACAGGATGCCAGAAAATTAAGAGATACATATGCGGATTATTTCACGGTCGGTTCAGTACCATGGCAATTAAAAATGATTGGCACAGAATGAATTAACTACCAATTTAATTTCTTTTAGTGAGGCTACAATTATTTTTTTGAAAATAAATAAAACTATAACTTACCAAGTTTGATATTGCTTTCCTTGAAGTGGTTACGCCTCGTAAAAAATTATCGGCCACCCCAAACCAGCTTAGTCTTGGCGTATATATTTCGTCAGGTAACACACCACTTTTTTTACTATGCTCTGGACTGTTTACGGTTTTGATAGTTTTTATTTTTCCCCGATCATCATCCATATCCGATTTTAGCCTTTTCTCGTTCATTTTAGTTAATAAATTTTTAAAATTTTCATCTCGAGCATTTCGGGCGTGATATAAAGTTAAATCGATGTTCCACAAAACTTCAAAGGATTGGTAAATTTCCAAAAAGTTTATAGTTTATTTCTGCACAACTCCTCAACATTTTTGTAGATGTCAAAAATTTTAACCTCACTTTTTTATAAAGTATTTTCCACACTACTAAATTGTATAATGAAACTCATCTCAGACGACTCAACTTGGAAACAAAAATTGAAAAGTTCTCTACTTTACTTGATACTTGAAGTAAAGTAAAATTAATTTGAATTCAAGTAAAATACCACGTTCATATTGGTCAAGTAGATTCCAGTTCAGAGAGCGGAATTTACTTGTTATCAATAAATAAATTTTGACTTTGACAGTTAGGATGTTATAAGGTCCTTCTGTATATTTCTGTTCTTTACGAACCAGGGTGCTTCTGTAATGGTAGTGTCAATTTTCGAATTTGAGGATGATTGCCATAATTGAAACCCATACGACCAAATTCGTTTAATCAGTGTGTTGTACAGGAGAAGTTTGTATTCTAGGTCAATGATTGACTCCATCAACCAGTACATTTTATCCACTTTTAATTTGATATGGTCTCGTTTCATTTTAATATATTTTCACCAATTTAATTGTTGGTCTAGATGGACGCCTAGGTATTTCGCTCCATTTGCTTGAGGGACTTTTATTCCGTGCACTGTGACTGGCGGATACGTGAGGGCCCTCTTCATTGCGAAAGTAGGCATCATAACTTGCGCCGACGTTTGTAGGTTTGAAATGAAAATTAAATATAACGGTTGGCCAAACACACTGCCTTGCGGTACTCATACCGAGGTGTTGGATTTGACATAATGTGTGCGATTTCACAAATACGATTTCATAAGTTGGTAAATTTCTGGCAATTTATGATTAATTTTATGAAATGCAGCCCCGTGCCAATCTTTATCGAATACCTCGGCAACGAATACCCGAAGCAACTCGGTGCACTTGCCAAATGGTTCCGTGCTCGGTTCCGAAACCAAATTAATGATTAGGGATGATATTTCGTATTGCGGTTTAATATTTTCGATAATTGTTTTCTCGAATACTTTCGAGATGATTGGTAGTAGGCTTATTGGTCTATATGCCGAGACTTTGGTAGGATTATTGCCAGGCTTCAGGATCATTTTTATAGTTGACAGTTTCCAGCACTCAGAGGTATATCCTGATTCATAAATTGAATTGAATATTTGAGCCAGTCGTCCAAAGGCACACTCAACCAGTTATTTAAGCATTTCACCTGTAATTCGATCATACCCTGGGGCTTTATTTAATTGAATTTGTTGTGCAATAATAAACTTTACTAGTGGTTTCTTTACCATGAATTTCCTCCCAGATAATTCCTTAAGACAGTTTTGCATAATCCATCTTGTTTTTTATAGTAAGCTTTACAGTTTTCTTTTTGCGAGATTAAAGTTTTGTTTTGCATCTGGCGATCTATTAATTTGCCAGGTGCGTCTTAAGCGGAGTTTCTTTGTTAACATTTTTTCTATTTCAGCGGATGTTATGTTTGTATGTTTGCTCTTTGGTTTAAGCGAGGCTGGAATAGCTGCATTGACCAGTAAATCATTCAAGTTTTCAATTTCAATGTTTATAACTTTTAGCCTTCTGCAGTGTAGACGTCAAGTCGATATACGAACTGATGCATATATTTAATTTGAATCAGTTAGTGGGTGTTCTTTAGATGGTTGTTTGTAGAACATGGCTTTTGGCCAACTGAGTAATTTATAGTAATAACCGGAAAGTGGACAGAAGATATTTCTAAAAGTGGTTTAGTATATCATGAACATCAGGAAATTTTCGACAATCAGTGAGCTAATAATAATTGGTGGCCATAATTGGTGTCCCTTTGGAGTAGTCAATCTTGATCCCCAGTAGGTATGTTTAGCATCAAAGTCACCGGCTGTCCCAGAGTTGCAAAAGATTTTGTAGATATCTGCCAAAGCGTTATTATTTCGAGGGAGTACACTAAATTTTAAAATGTTACCCAAAAGAGAAAATGAACCATGAGTTGGACCATTAACAGAACTAATAATTGGTCTATACGGAATATCAGGTTTATGAATTTTTGGTAATCTTTACGGATTTAATTTAGGAATCACCAAATTATATTTGCTTAACCTTTTCCTAGTACTTTCATCCACATTATAAACACTTTTCCATTCTTTAACCTGGTTGTGTGTATGAATTATCTTGTGGCAATTCAACATATGTTGTGTTATCATTAAGTAAATTTCCTTCTTAGTAACATATTCACTTCGTATATTCACTATAACGGTTAAAATTATTCGCACGAGTTACCACAATATTTGTCACGACGGTTTTGTTTGTTGGATGTAACCTAAAATACGATTTTTTCACTTAAAGAGGATTTTGGAGTACCAGAAATCGATTTCAATGGGTCTTTCTTTGCTTTAGGGAAACTCGTTTAGGGAGTCCTGCAATAGGACCCTGGTTTCCTTTTTAATTTATTTTTTATTTAGCTTAATCAACTTTGATAAAAATTGCGAAAAGATAATTTTGAACTACTATTGGTGGACGCGCTAAACGATTTTTCGAAATCAAGATCCATCCATTCCTAGTAGTCGAAAACTCCGTTTCAGCAATTTTTATCAATCAATTTTTATCAAATCATTTTTATCAATTTTAATCACTTTGAGGTGAAAAAAAATTAAAATAGAAATCCGGGCCCCACCGTAGGTCCCACAAAAAAATTTCTAGAAACCGATCGCGATGGATCCTGATTCCGGGAACATTTATTTAGGAGGTCATCCAGTGGGAAATTTGATAAAAATTGATAAATAGGTTGAAATCCCCTCTTTATCAATTTTGTAAAAAATCTATTTCGATTGGTGCTATTCGGTGGGGTCCCCTTTTGAACGTTTTTCGGTTCGGAACGATTTTTTTTTAAATGCCGTGATAAGGGTTTTCTAATGTCAAATGAGTCATAATTTCTGAAAAATCTAATTAGGAGGACTTCCGATGAGGCCGGGATCACTTTTTTAAACATTTTAGCCAGGAAACGGTTTTGATAAAATCGAACGGTTTTGATAAAATTGTCGAGGGCCAGGAATTGATTTTGATGGGTTCATATTGATGGGGGCTCTTGGTATTAACATTCTGGTTGGCTTGAACGATTTTCATTAAATTTAACGAGACATGGTTTTCAATTGTAGTGAACGATTACTAGGAGTTCTGATTTCCGGAAAATTCATTTAGGAGTCATCCATGGACACCATCATGATATATCTTGTTGCGTGATGCTGGCACCCGGATTTGGTATCATATTGCACCATGTTGCGTGATGTTGTATAATATATATATATGGTATTTCTATCTGGAATACCAGATACAAGTTTATTTATTAAAAATAAAATATTTTTGGCATCTGTGGAAATATTCACTAGTTTGAAGGTCGCCGTGTGCTAAATTAGCTAAATTAGACAATTTCTTCTAAATTCAATCAACTCAACCAATTTAAACAACTGTGAGTAATATTATATTTGTCTATGAAGATAAACCTTAAACCAACTGGGCCCACAACAATGGAATTTATGACAAACAAATACAAAAAACCGCTCATAACACCAGTTGTTTATCTTCTAGACTCATCTGTTTAAAATAAAATTAAATATTTGCTTGGCTTATTTCTTGTTGCTTACGCAGATCTGCGCTGTGCGTAAGCAGAAATACAAATTTGCCATAGTAAAAATGATATGCTTCAAATGATTTCTTAATGTGCATAAACACACACACACACACATACACATGTACACAAGGGTAATTAAGACCTGGTTCAAAATATACAAAAAGCTACGTTCTGATTGGTAGTACAATATTATGAAACATGAAATGAATAATTTCTCCAACCAAAGCACAACCACCTTCCTGGTTATAAATTTAACTTTGCTTATATTTTACCAAGGTATGTAACGAGAACATAAAAGTTAAAATATGTAAATGACGGTTATACATTTTAGTTTTATTATTATTATCGTGATCACGGTTTGTGATATGTAAATTTATATTTATTACAAATAAATAATATACTTCGTACCTATACCTATATAACGGGTGATTTTTTAAGAGCTTGAGAACTTTTTTTTAAAAAAAAACGCATAAAATTTGCAAAATCTCATCGGTTCTTTATTTGAAACGTTAGATTGGTCCATGACATTTACTTTTTGAAGATAATTTCATTTAAATGTTGACCGCGGCTGCGTCTTAGGTGGTCCATTCGGAAAGTCCAATTTTGGGCAACTTTTTCGAGCATTTCGGCCGGAATAGCCCGAATTTCTTCGGAAATGTTGTCTTCCAAAACTGGAATAGTTGCTGGCTTATTTCTGTAGACTTTAGACTTGACGTAGCCCCACAAAAAATAGTCTAAAGGCGTCAAATCGCATGATCTTGGTGCCCAACTTACCGGGCCATTTCTTGAGATGAATTGTTCTCCGAAGTTTTCCCTCAAAATGGCCATAGAATCGCGAGCTGTGTGGCATGTAGCGCCATCTTGTTGAAACCACATGTCAACTAAGTTCAGTTCTTCCATTTTTGGCAACAAAAAGTTTGTTAGCATCGAACGATAGCGATCGCCATTCACCGTAACGTTGCGTCCAACAGCATCTTTGAAAAAATACGGTCCAATGATTCCACCAGCGTACAAACCACACCAAACAGTGCATTTTTCGGGATGCATGGGCAGTTCTTGAACGGCTTCTGGTTGCTCTTCACTCCAAATGCGGCAATTTTGCTTATTTACGTAGCCATTCGACGAGCCATAAATCGGACGTAAATCGCGAAACACTTTTCGAACCGAACACTGATTTTTGTAATATAATTCAATTATTTGCAAGCGTTGCCCGTTAGTAAGTCTATTCATTATGAAATGTCAAAGCATACTGAGCATCTTTCTCTTTGACACCTTGTCTGAAATCCCGCGTGATCTGTCAAATACTAATGCATGAAAATCCTAACCACAAAAAAATCACCCTTTATAAGAACTAATCCAGAACCAA
Organism: Nephrotoma guestfalica; assembly: GCA_963691935.1. Classification (NCBI taxonomy): domain Eukaryota; kingdom Metazoa; phylum Arthropoda; class Insecta; order Diptera; family Tipulidae; genus Nephrotoma; species Nephrotoma guestfalica. Next base: position 295,812,435 of record OY829914.1, on the reverse strand, counting down.
ATTGTTGTTGTAACATATTTTATTAATTTGCATAAATTTACTTTTATGTAGTAAACAGTAAACGGATGAGCGAAAGAAATACAAGATTGCCCTATTAAAGAATCTCGCCAGTCGTAATATATAGAAGCCAGTTTTTGCTTAGCTTATTTGCTTATTGACCGTACACCTAAAATACGAATGCATAATTTTTGCGCTCTAAAATGGAAAAGTGGTGGAAATCATTGAGTTGTATAAAAAGTTTTAATTTCCCTAAATCTCAATATCGATAAATACCAAACACGTACAAAAGCAGTATAGCTAATTGCAGCAAATTCCAACGTAATTTTTTCATCCAGATTCCCATGAGAATCATGTGAAAATCCAATCGAAATTAGTTTTCGTTTTGCATTGGGCCTTAATTGATCCAAATGATTTTGTGGTCAAAATAAAATGAAAATCTAGCCTAAAGCAACTAATCGTCATCATTAAGTGAGGTAGCTCAATAATCTTTGTTATGTATTATCCATTAAAACCATCCAACTCTCGCGCAATGCTATGAGAACTTTTATGTTTTGGGTAAATCAAATCAACTCTTCACTCATGCTGTATATAATAAAATAAAGGGATACACAGTTTTTGCTTCTTTAAAATAACAACAAATCATTGAACAAAAACTAATTAGAGACACGCAATTGCATTTAAAATAAATCATCTTAAGATGGTTTAAGACGTTAACCACGACGATGACCATATAAAAGGAACGTTTTTCTAAGTCATCACAAGTTTTTTTCTTATTACTGTCGTTGGTTACATGCTATATCTCTCGCATATATCTGATGCTTACACATAATTATTCATCGAATTGTTCTTTTCCGCTATATCGGACACTCAAATTGATTTATTCGTGACAGTAACAATTATTTCGGATTGTGGCTATTCTGTTACATCGTCAATGTTATATCGATCTCAGGGCAACTTAAGTTTTTATTGTGTACAGATTAAGAGCGCTTACATAAATACATTATAAGCAATCTTATAGGTTTGTTCACCAAAACTCATGAATTAACCGATTTTAAAGATGACTGAGGTGACACGCGATGTTTCTGGATGTCAATAAACTGGTGTCTTTTAAATTTTTCTTCTTTGAACGCTTTTAGGTGTATGCATTATAAGAAAGTATATGGGTTGTAATCGGCAACATCAACAGTATTCATATCAACAGCGGCTGAATCTTAAACCATACTCATCGAGATACCAACCAAAATACCCTATACGATATCGAAGATGAAGCAGCGGAAGAGGTCCCCGTTGAAGTAAATTTTACAACAAGTGCCTCTCAAACATACCATAGTTAAAATATAAGATTCACAATAACCCCATGCTACGATTTCTAATTGACACTGAGGCTAGAACACGCAATAGACGCCCAACCTAACCGACTATAAAATACACCATTGTCATTCTTGGTAAATCCAACTACTTGAAGAACACAAAAGAGCACGTCGCATCTGCAAGGAAAATAAAGACGAGTTGGAAAAGTATTACTTCCCACAAATGAAGTTTGATAAACAAAATACACCCAAAGTTGTGAAATTTTTTGAAGGATATTCGTTAGGCTCTCATGAGCTTGGAAAGACAATTCATAATATAGTGTTCGTGAAGGGAGCGAAGAAGAGAAGCGATATCGAGACGAGCGAGTATTTTAAAATAAATTTTTTTGTTGTTTTGCTGTTATACAAACTCAGATATTGTTATATGACCATCAGCTGAATTCCGGTGGTCATGTGATTAAGTATGCGGCTCGCAGAGTACATCTCATGCTTCAATGCTTATTAATTGTGAACAGTTTTGTTTTGGTGTTATGAACTCTTTGGAAATTGTCTGACCAGTGCGTGTATAGTGGATGGGGTGCACGACAAGTAAGAATTACACTCAGAACAGGGTTAAAAGTAAATCAAAAAAACCAGGTGGATCTATACCAGCACAAAAAAGGAAATTCATAATATTCAGGAGCTTGTACTGCGATGTGTGATCGAAGAGTTTGTGGATGGTCTCTAGGCGGTTCATGCTGAATGCAGTCCATGTTCCAAATTTTATATTGTTCTCTTTATTTCATGTCGGAAGTGGCTATTGTAAATCAGAGTTAATTATCCGAGGCTTTTGTAGAAGTTTCGTACAATTGTTATCCATCTTGGGTTTTAACCCAACACAAACCTCCTGTCGAAGAACCGGAGCTCTCACACGCTAAGCCTACCCTTGTTACGATATAGTTATCGGTGGCCACCGCTAGGAGTGATGAGTTGATACCTGCACAATCCTTCCGTCTGCACTTCAACCTAATCACCACATCGGTTAGGTTGTTGAAAATACGATCAATGCTAATAAGGAAATCTACTTAATTCAATTTGAAGAAGTTTGTATCAGCTAACGTTATTTATTTATTGACAAAAATTTCGTACAGGATGCGAAGTTTATATTGACATCTAAAACTATATGAAGTTTTAGATTAAAACCGCTTTTCTTTTTCTGTACCGATGTTTTTCAGGCAGCTGCTTCCACATTTGTACCAAATTGCACACTCTTCTTACTGAGGTGCGTCATTCAAGTGACGAACACTTAACAACTACTATCAAAATACAAAACGGTTTACCAAATCAAATCGATATCTACACCGCCTTCAATTTTAGTATTTTTCGTCATGGCCGGTTTCTCGCAACTCTTATAATCATTTGTAATGGGTGCGCCATCTTTTATGTCAGTATGTAAACATTGAAAAATAACATTTCTATAACCGACCCATTTCTGAAACCGATTTCTATATATGAGGTATTTTTATTCAATTTGGTCCTTTGCAATTTATTTGGACTAGTTTTTGAATACAACATCAATTAAGTGGCCACATTTATTGGCCAAAACAAAATGTGCTCTTTCTGCCGCGTTTTCCATTACCTTTTCGAGCATCTCGGGCGGTATATAGCGATGATTTCGACACAAATGTTTGCCTTGAGCTAGTCAATGGTCTGAGGCTTGCTAGCGTACATTTTGCTTTTCAAATACCCCCATAAAAAGAACTACGGAAGGGTCAAATCTGGAGATCTTGGAGGCCAGTCAATCTCGCCTCTTTTTGACATCAGGCGTCCAGGAAATTTTCGTTGCAGAAACTGAATTGTTTGATTTGCAATGTGACATGTCGCACCGTCCTGTTGAAACCAGTAACCGTCAAGACCTTTTTCACGCATTTGTGGGCAGATATAATATACCTCCTAAAATCAGGTTCAGTGTGAATCATTTTAGCGACTGATTGGCTGTATTCCAAGTGCAATAGATTTCTGCTCTATAAACATAAATAAATTGAGGTCTTTCGTGGAATGGTGAAAGTGTTTGGTTGCTAAATAAATATCAAAAAGTTCTATGGTAAATTCCAAATTTTTAATTTTCGTTGGCCTAATGGTTTACAATATTCTTTACTGCGCTATTGTAAGAGCTTCAATAACTGATTGTCGTACAACAGATATACCAAAATGAAGACGTGGTTTTAAGAGCACTTCCACCCTTTCGAATTATTCAGTACAATCTCTGGGAACATTTATTCAATTTTTTTTAAATTAAAACAATAGTTTGGTTTGTTGGGCTGTCGGTCCTTTGGATGAGGACTTTGCTATATTACTCATTAGAATTTCTCCATAATAGTCCGCACCCAATAATAAATCGATTGGACCAGGACTGTAAAATGTTGGATTGTGTGTTTCCAATTCCATGGGTCTAGAGGCTGCTCTGGCATATCCGGCGTTATGTTTTTGAATACTAATGCCTTTATGGCTAAGCTAAATTTGGATGGACATCTTGGTTTCAAGGCAAATTCGACTTTTGAGTTTATCGCTCCAGCTTCGGTCTTTGCTATGCCTGTGACTTTTGCATACGCTACGGTTTTTGTTAATTTTAATCTCTGACAGGCTTCTTCTGTAATGAAGGTTGCTTGAGACCCAGGATCGAAATCACGAATCAGTTCATTGCGAGTACCAGAAAACGCTTTCACTAAGGCGGTTCCTAGTGAAAGATGCACTTGCGATTCCATGTATGTGTTACTTGTACGTTTGTATTAACTGGTTTTATATTTTCTGATGCAGATCGCGTATTATTGTTACTATGCAGCAGGCTGTGATGAGATCTTGTGTTCTGAAAGCAAGCTTCGTCGGCACACTGGTTTATAATATCCTGTCGTACTGCCTTCGATTTATGGTAAATTTGAGAACTTCTTACATCCCGGTAGATTGTGCTCTCACCAGCAAAGGCTACATTTATCGGGTTTTTTGTTAAAAGGTAAGGAGGTTAAATCTTTGCAAGACTTACGATCAATAAATATTACTCCTATTCTGTCGAAGGTCCTAGAATTGATTTTGAAGAATGAACATGGTTTATTAAATACAACCTGGTAGTAAATGTGGTAGATGATATCTCTCACATTCTTAATGAGCCTAATATTGTGGAGCTATGTCGCAAAATAAATTCTGTTTTGTATGGATTAAGACGGCCTACTAAAATGTAAGATTATATTTAGTCAAAGCCTTAGTAATTCCGCATTTTTCTTATTGTGATGTTATTTACATACTGTTAAAGTTAGCCGAAAGGTAATGCAGATAGTGTCTTCGCTATCCCTGCCGAAAGATGATAATGCAGATATTGTTTTTGTTATCCAAGCAATGAATCCATTGCTATCCAATTTGCATCCATTTAGCATCCATTTTGTAGAGAAATTCTGAAGGGGATGCAGGGCTGTAATTTTGCAAAAATTCGCTGATTCAATATATCGAAAATGCATTGAATGGCCTGTCGTTCAAGATTAACGTGCTTTGTCATTGATGTCACTATGGTTATTTGATAGTCCATAATGTTTGTCAACTTCAGATTAGGCCGAAGTTGACTTACATTATGGCCTATCAAACAACTATAGTGGCATCAATGACAAAGCACGTTAATCTTGAGCGACAGGCCATTCAATGCATTTTCGATATATTGAATCAGCGAATTTTTGCAAAATTACACCCCTGCAGCCCCTTCAGAATTTCTCAACAAAATGAATGCTAAATGGATGCAAATTGAATAGCAATGGATGCATTGCTTGGATAGCAAAAACAATATCTGCATTATCATTTTTCGGCTGGGCTGGCGAAGACACTATATACATTACCTTTCGGCTGGGATAGCAAAGACACTATCTGCATTACCTTTCGGCTGGAAACTGTCGGCTAACTTTAATAAGGTGTTATTTACCGACATTATGATTCTTCTGAGACTCTTTCGCTTCAAAGAGTATTCAATAATGCGGTCAGATATGTTTATAATTTAAGAAAGTATTGTTATGACACTTTGAGGGGTCATAACATTATTTTCTTTTTTTTTGTTCTTTTAGAATCTTTAGTTCCATGGTAATTGAATGCCTTTTATTGGCGGTACTACCATCTGTTCTTTGGTATTATCACTAAAATCGTTTATTGATCTGGAAATTGGCCTTAATATTTTGTTTTGTTTCTTTCTTGTTCGCGACTATTTGTGATATTGTGAAATATTTTTTTTATATAAAAAAATCTACTATTGTGTATAGATTTATTAATTTTTATATGTGATTAATTATAATAGTAATTATAACAGTAAAGTTTCGAAAGAAAATTTGAATAAATTTAAAATAATTAATAAAACACATTTTTGTGAATAATAATACCGGCGTTAAGGCCACAACGGTCTGGGTGTAGCATGACGGCTTTAAGGTCGCAATAGTTAATATAAATATCGGTGAAAATACCGCACCGTACGGGTGGCCAACAGCATTTTTTACGGTGGGAAGACGCCCAACGATTATTTATGGTTTACGGCGAAAAGACGCCCAACATTATTTGCGGTTTACGGCATGAGGACGGCCAACGATATTTACGGTTACGGGCGGCCAACAACGTGGCCAATCTCATTTTTGGTTTACAGCGGGAAGATGCCCAATGAGTATTCTACGGTTTACGGCGGGAAGACGTCCAACGATTATTTACTGCGGCCTATCGAGACCAAATTTAATAACGGCGGGAAGACGCCCAACCCATTCATTCATTTTCAATGATGTCAAACGATACTGATTTTTTTTGTTTTTATTTTTATTTTTGGTTCTTGAAGATCCAAATTTTAATTTAATTTTAAATTTCAATGTTTATTATCAATTTTTTTTTCAATTTTCAACATTTTTAAAATTTTAATCAATATATTTCGGTGTAATCGAGCGCCATAGCGGTTGCTTGGAGCACATTGGTTTCGCTGTATTAATGTTCACGTTCAGCGTCTATTTTGCTCAAATTAATTTTAGTTTTATTTCATACGTTCGATTGATATTTTTTTCTTTTAGCTTCGGAATTTTCAGTTTGACCCTGTGGCGTTACAACTTTTAAGATTTTAATCAGAATTTACTTACCTTATTATTGTTACTCGTCGGTCTGCCATCAAATTGTCGTAATCCAAATTAGCAAATGGTTTTGTCGTTTGGTGAATTTTATATATATTATAAAATTAATGAAATAAAACATATATCTTCAACATATAAAATATAGTGGTAAATTATCCAGCATGAGAAATCCTACCAAGATCCTGAATAAGCAGCTTACCATCTATAACCCTTTTAGTTTGATTTTTTTGTTTTTTCTTTCGCCTGTGATTTTTTTTTTTTTTAAATTTATTTAAATAAAAAACAGCACGGCGTAGGATTCCGGGCACTCGGTTTTATTTGTTTCTCCTCCCACATCGGCCTTGATTTATTCTTCCGTTAAAGTCGTGGTCATGTTACCTATTTTTATTTTTTTATGATAAAATGAATTATTAAATTTTTCGGATTGGCATGATGGGAGGGGAGTCCCATCTGGGCTTGTCACTCCCCCTCATCTCCTTGGCAAGACATCCACAGGGTCAGAGTGGTAAGTCCAGCATATGTGTCGTCTATTCGGGGAGATCCGTTCGTTCCCGGATGGACACACCTGGCTATTATTATATTTATCTCAATGTTCCTCAAATTTCGGCCGCTTTAATTCTGGTGTAAATTTAATTTAGTTTCAGTTTGTTTAGTTTACTTTTAATTGTGTGTTCTGTTCCACGGTGTAGGCCAGGAATATGCAAACCTCAACTTCCCCACGACCCAAAAACCTGAGATAATGGGCAAAATCACCGTGAAAGAGGCCTTTGCATATTTAGATGAATCTGCGGAGTGGTAACAGTATGATCACATCTCCATAATTATTCTGGAAATATTCTAGGATGCAGACTAAATCAATTTTACATTTTTCATAAATTGTTTTTTTATAAAAACTATTAAACATTAAGGAACCGGCGTATCTTTTCGAAAAAAATCAAGATGGGTAGATCTGCTCGAACTGAATCATATTACCCCCAAATATGCAAAACAATTTTTATAGTCAGTTAGTTAGATGTTATGTTTTATGGAACCACCTGTCGTTGAGGTCGGATGTATAAATTCTCCGAAAAGCTTTAAAAATCAGTATTTAGTTATTTGAAGGAAAACTGTTTTATTTTTTAACCGTTTATTGTGTAAAATTTATTGTATTTTAGAAAACGTATATATTTTATTATTAATAACTTTAATTTTTATTTCTATAAAAACTTCTCATAGGACGCAAAAGCTATTACTTATATCTGTTTAATAAATAAATAAAATAAAATAAATATTTCTAATATTAAAGACTAAAACACAAACTACATCTGCGTCCCTTATAGATATACAATGAAAAGGCACAGAAGTCATATTCATAACTTCAGAAACAGATTGCAACTCGAAGCATCGGTCAAAATTTCATTATCCATGCTCTTATTCTAGAAATTAAATTCTGACCATCTCAAAATTTTACTTGTACTCTTTGTGAAATTCTCAGTCAATTGTACCATAAAACATTCCAAATTCCAGATTCTTTGTGTTTTAATAATTCATGGACTTTACAGACAGACTAATAGTAAACATAATGTAACTACTTACTCCATAGTCTACAAGACAAAAGTGTCGAACGGTGCTTGTTACAAGAGAGATAATCGCGATGGGGTTGCAGATAAACTTGTGACCATTTAATGAGAAACAAAAATTTAGATATAGAAGTCGGTCCTTATAAACAGCTTAATTGACCGATTTTACTTTACTTTGCTGTCATCAAGCTGCATATTGATTAACCTTCCAACCAATGCCTTTTGCTTTGACAGTTATAAATTACTGTATGAAATGTAAAAATAAACGGATATCGAGGAGACATTAATTCGTAAAACTGTTCCAAGGAGGCCATGCTATTATCCATGTAAAATGAAATTTTTGTTTTTCTATTTATTTGGAAAATTAAAACTTGTGCGACTGGAAATTTTAATTTGTTAATTTATATTTTTGTAAATATATTTGTTAAATTTAAAATGGCAACAGAAATCAAAGGCGAGGATATTAAAACCGAAAAGAATATGGCTCCGGTCACGAATGCATCTGATACAAATTCGAAAAAATCATCGCACGATGTCAATGGATTCGATGAACAAGATTCGGTATAATTTCGAAATTTATTTACCAGTTAATTGTGGAGGCACAAATTTGGGATAAACAATATATTTTATTTAAATTTTACAGCTTACAAATCCAGTTAGAATGCTACGGCCTCGCAGGAAACCAATCCGAATACTGGATGAAGTGGTTGACGACGTCAGTATACTGCCCGAACCAACTGATATGTCACGAAGAAGGCACAGGAGTGGTTCAAGGAGACGATCGCGTTCTAGGTCGAGGTCACGTCGCAGAAGTCGACGACGACGTTGATTGTAAATTTGGTTTTTAATAAAACTGTTGTTCCAAAAATATTGAATTACTGTCTTCTAATCTGTAATTCCATTTCATCCTGCACATACTAAATAAATTTTGCACGTAATTTCTAAACATTTTCAACCCACATTTGGCTCCCTTCTTAATTAATCATCACTTTACAAAGAGAAATTGATTTATCGTATAATTTTCCCATTGAATTGAATGGAATGGAAACTATTCCTAAATCTTACTTTTCTTTTTGGGAAAATTTTGGAGCAAGTCTCGGATATTCGAGTAAGTTTTAAATGAAAAATATTCACTATACCTAGCGAAGAACAATTAATTAATTTGTTGTTCAACTTGCGTCTGCTGCCTAATTTAAGCAGCTGGTATTAGGCACTTTTGGTATATATGAATTTTATACAAACCTACCTAATCTTGGCTGAAATCAGCCTCAACAAGCAATATATTTTAAAATTTAAATAACAGTTTCTACTATTTACACTGTCATGTTTTACTAAAAGTTTTAAATTTAACCACTTCCGCCCATTCCATTAATTAATGAACAACTTTGGCTTGCTTTAGGGAAACACAAATGGCACTTTAGAATCCGAGAGTTTTAAGGGTATTACGACATTCTGAATTATAATCTTCAGTCTGAATAATAAGAATATTTTCCAGAATTTATGAAGTCCCAAGTGAACAGATGCGCCACAAATAATTCTTAAATTTAATTCATTCTCTAGGCAGTTGCGTAACTAATATTGTAGCAACACTTCGTTTCCAGGTTCTATAGAGTATTAATTTTTTTTCGAACTTGGGCTTGTTTATTATGTTCTTAAGTATTGGGATATGACTTATGCTAACTATACCTCCAAATTCGGTCCCCATTACTGCGGCCTCTTCGGCTAGGCCTCAGTACTGGGGACCGAATTTGAAGGTATATTTAGCATAAGTCATATCCCAATACTTAAGAACATAATAAACAAGCCCAAGTTCGAAAAAAAATTAATACTCTATAGAACCTGGAAAAGAAGTGTTGCAGCGCTGCCCTCTCTGTTCTCCCAAGAAAATGACCCGGGAAAACAAGAGACAAATTATTGTCGAATGGGTGCCACCTTCTCTACAACTCTTTAAAGTGTTTCCGGAACTTAGAACAAAAAGTCTTATGGCCGCTCAGAAATTTCAAACTCGTTAGAACGCTACTGATTCTTGAGAAATTTGGCGCGTCCTATATATTTTCTTTGATTTTTTATGAGTTTGTTTTATAAAGCGAGTTAAACTCGTCGAGTTTGTTTAGGCCATTATATACTTGCATGAGTTTTTGCTCACTAGATACGTGTAGTATCGGTTAGTGTTATGCATATTGCAACCGATTTTACCTAAATTTACTCTATTTAGCCGCCATAGCAAACTAACACCTTTAAAATTTGATTTCCATACAAATGGTTCTTCCTGCAGATGTAGTTCATTTTCAAGTTATTTTATCATGTAATCGAGTTTTCTTTATCTAATCTAATCTAATATAGTAAATCGAGGAATGATCGAAATATATAAAAAAGCGAGGAATCGAGGTCCTCGGGAATGATGCACGCGTTCTTTTATGTAATTTTTTTTTCTTAGCTCAAACGATTTTGATCAATATTGGCGATGGGAGTTTTTTGAGTACCAGGAATCTAATGAGGCCCGAGAATAATTGTTGGAGGAACGATTTCGAGTACCAGAAACCGATTGTGGTGGGTTTTGATATAGGGAAAATTTATTTAAAAGCCTTATTTAAAATAGTTCTGATTTCTGGATAATTCATTTCATCACGTTGCATCATGTGTGTTGCATGATGTTGCACCATATAGCTCAACGTTGTGTGATGTTGGTTATGTTGAACCATGTTATGGAATGTTGTGCTACGTTGTGCGATGTTACATCATGATTGGTTATATTGCACCATGTTGGGTGATGTTGCACCAAGGTGCTTGATATTGCATTTTATAGGGGGATGTTGTGTGCAGTTCCACTATGGTCCGTTAGGATATTCAAATGTAAGAAAAAGATTACAAGGAGTTCTGATATCTGAAAAATTCATTTAGGAGTCCTGCGAATGAGTCGACATGTTTCACCATGTCGCTTAATATCACCATGTTGCATGATGTTGCGCTATGTTACACCATGTTGCCGGATGCGATGTTGCATCATGTTGCGCCACAATACTTCATGTCGCGCCATATGTACCTTAATGTTGAGTTTTCTGTTTTTCGAATTAGATATCTGCCAGTATGTTCCATCATATTGCCGAATGTTGCACCATATTATTTTGGTTGCGTTACGGCAATATTGATTTTGTGGCATTCGATATCTATTTAATGTTTTGGCCCTGGCCCCTTTTTCCATGTTTACCGTCTCAAACGATTTTCATCGTCTGGTGCGGACGGGGTCTCTTTAATTTTTTTTTTTTTCGGCTAATACGAATTTGATAAAAACTGGTGAAGGGAATTCCAAGGAATTCAATGCAAGGAATCGATTTCAATGGGTGCTAATTTCGGAAAAAATATTTTAGGGGTCCTTCGGTGGGGTCCAACACCCTTTTTCAAATTATTTTTCGGCTCGAACGATTTAGATAACAGTTGAGTGATAAGGAGACTGGAATTCCTTCCATCCCAATACGAGGTGTAAGTGTGATCGCTCGCCACGAACAAGCAACAAAAAATCAGCTGGATGTGTACTCATAGCGATTGACAAATCAACTCCTAATTAATGGGTTAATCTTCCCAAATTATCTACGAGTATGTTGCATATATTGCACCTGACTTGCCTTTTACTATTGGCTGCGTTATCCTAGTAGAAATCAGTAACAAAGCCAACGCATCCAATACTACTCTAATAATCGGTGATTTTCGTTTGCCTTCAATTAAATTTGGCGAGATTATTCGTTGTTATTTGAAAGAAATTAGAGAAATACACCTTGTTTACAGTGGTTTTTGTATAAGGTTGTGATAGCAATAGAAAAGAATAAGTTCATAAACGAAAAAGTTATCCATTTCAGTTTAATAGAACCTCGATAAAATATCGAAAATGTGATGTTATAATATGTCACCCCAGGATGAAAAGCTACCAGAACCAAAGATCAAATTACAACTACAGAAAAGTAGACACAGTGAGCTTGGATTTATACTTTCAATCAACTGGGACGAGTAGATTTATTTGTCCCCACTGCTGTCACTAAATTAAATTTGTATCCTACATGGTACGATGAGAAACTAATAAACTCGAAAAATAAAACAGGCAAAGAATTTACAACAGTTTACAAAAAGAAAATCAAGAGTTACTTCGAGGCTAGTAAACATAAATTCATAACATACAACCAACCAACGAAGTGCAAAAGTTAAACCTGTTGTGTTGAAGACAAACGGTCTTCTTTAGGAAGAAATAGTCCAAAATACTTTTGGACCTATTTTCAAACAAAGCGTCTAACTAAGACTAACGGTTACCCGGAACATATGACCTTTAAAGGGTAAAAATCTTGTGATTCACAAGTCATGACAAATATGTTCACCCAATATTTTTAATTAGCGTATAAGCCAGAAGACATCGATAAATACAGAAAACCAAGTGCCAGCACCAACAATATATCCATGCAAATTTCACAAACTGCAGCGGAAGATATACAAACGTTTAGAACTACTATTAAACTACTGCAAAAATTTGGTAATTACTCTGTGCCTACTTTTTAATCAATCATTGAACCAAGGCATTTGTCGTCAGAAGTAGAAAATAATAAGCGTAACACCAATATTCAATACTGGAACACTGAATACTATTTCATGTTATAGAGGTATAACGTCAATTTCATCAATTCCGAAGTAGTTTGAACTGGTGATATGCAATTAAATCAGGGCGGTGTGGTATCACGATACAAATCATTTAGTCAACATGGTTTTATGCCCAAAAGACCAACCGCAACCTACCTTACGAAGTTCACCAGCAGCACGATAAAAGAAAGAAAATCATAAGCAGGTTGATGTGATGATATACATAGACTTTCTTAAGGCCTTTGACTCCATCAGTCATTATAAAACCTTAGGATGGTTGTACAAATTTGGTTTCAGTAGTCCGTTTGTAACCTGGTTTAAATCATATTTGAGCAACCGCTCAATACATCGAAATGGAGAAAAAAGGTTTAAATAATTGGATCTTTTCCATTTTCATTAATGTAAACACCGCAGTAATTCATTATTCAAAGGTCATAATGTTTGCAGATGACCTTAAAATCTTTAAACTAATGGAGAACAGTACCATATAAATGGCATAACTCTAGAAAAGTATCTGAATTTAAAGACCAGGGGGTTACTTACATTGCAAATATTAGTTTCTCTAATCACTTCGAGCAGTGCATAGCTAGAGGTAACTCTATATTTGGCTTTATTAAACGGTGGACTGGGGATATTGACGATATAGAGACAATAAAGATTCTAACTTGAGCATGGTGGTATCCGGTGTCCTTTTTACAGCGAATATATTGCACGTTACTTAACGTAGAAGAATGGATGGAAATAGGACATCGAATTACCGTATCACTTTAAACTGTAAGAAAATAGACGGGACATTTTGAAGGGTTATTTTATTGGAAGCATCTTACTGAATGAAATCGATTCACCAACCTTACTTGAATCTATTAGATTAGAAACTAAGATTGCAACAACAATGCTATAACTGTCAGGCATATAACCACACACGCAAATACTGTAATAGGGAGCCCCAATACGTAAAGTGCGCTGGGAAACTTCCATCAAAAGAATGCAACAAAAGTAAGAACGAATTAGTAAAATGCATACACTGTGGTAATCATCACCCAGCAAATTATAGAGGCTGCACGATAGAAACAAGTAAGAAATCAAACAAGTAAGAGCTCTCAACCTAGGATGCAATCCTACCCAAAACAAGCCCTCTAAATAGCGCCAAAGTAAGAGAATGCGCATCATATGAACAAGTGGCTAAGCAGAACGAAACTATCAAAATAGTACCGAGTCAGAAAAAACAAGAAAAGAGACTAGGAACACTGGAAAATACATCGATGAGCCAGTCCATATAAACTTAACAAGGAAAAATCATGACACACTATTTAAGAATTACTACCTGGAATGCAAATGGCCTTGCGCAACACATTTCAGAATTAGAAGTATTTTTAAACAAAAAAAAATGATATATGCCTAATCTCAGAAAGTCATTTTACCAGAACCTCGTACGCCAAAATACGTGGATACCAGTGCTATCAAGCTCTACATAATATATCAGCAATCTACTGTCCACTTCTTAAATCGCTTGGTAGTAATTTTATTATTGGAGGCGACTTTAACGCGAAAAACATATTCTGGGGATCTAATAGAACTACTCCCAAAGGAAGAGAGCTATTTGAAGCAGGCAGGACATTAAGTGAGTTTCACTACAGTAGAAAACCAATCTACTGACCAAAGGACCCAAATAAAATTCCTGTCTACTGGATTTCTATATATGATGAGGTATCTCCGAAAATTACTTAGCAGTTGAAAATGAAGAAGGGCTATTGTCAGATCATTCTCCAGTTATAATGACAATAAGTGACACCGTAATAAGAAAAGCAAGCCCTCCAAGACTAACAAATAATGAAACAAACTGGGAATACTTTCAGCAGCTAGTCGAAAGAAGCGTCAATCTATACAGGTGTAGATCTCGACGCTAACAAGATAGAAGAAGAACTGGAAAGTTCTAAACAACTTGTGCAATAAACTTAAACTGCTTATAAAGAAGATTAAGAATGAGTCAGTGGCTAGCTTCCTAAGTAACCTGACATGTAAACCTGACACGGAATATTCCCTGCGGAAAGCCACCAAAGGCTTAAAAAGGCCTAAAATGCAAGTGCCACCCATAAAAATGATTGATGAAATCTGGGCTCGCAGCGAAAATCTTCAAACTACCAACTGAACAAGCGGATAATGAATATTTAACACCAATATAAGCAAAATAGACGAGGTATCTGTAGTACCAGTTACTCTGAAAGAAATCAGACTAGCAGTAAGATAAAAGATAAAAAGCCAATGGATACGACCTGATAATGGAGCAAATAATCAAAGCTCTACCCTAAAAGGACTAAGAAAACTACAGCACATTACCTATGCTATCTTTAGACTAAGTTATGTTCCGATACAGGGAAAAGTAGCAGAAATCATAATGATCCAAAAGCCTATAATAAACCTCTAAACGACAAAATAAAGTATAGGCCTATTTCTTTGCTTACAACGACATCAAAGATTTTCAAAAGATTGTTTCTCAAGACACCGATGCCTGGAATTTAAACTCCAACGAGATTTGCCAAAACAATATTTTGAATTGCTAAAGTCTTACATGAAGGACCGTTACTTCCGGGTAAGACAGGAAGGGAAATACTCAAAACTAAAGAAAACATTGGCAGGGGTTCCACAAGCCATTGTTCTGGGCCCTGTATTATACCTCCTGTGTACAAATAGTCTGCTAAACATAGCAGCTGTTATGACCACTGATGCTAGTATTGTTGAGTCCACACGGAAACTACAAAACACTATTAATATAGTGAATAACCGGACAAAAAATGGGAATAACACTAAAAGAATCGAAATCAACACATATCAACTTTACAAATAGGAAATTAGAATATATTCCGATTAGACTGAATTCGCAACAAATTCCATATTCTGATAACATGAAGTACTTCGGCATGACGCTAGACTCTAAGCTCAGGCGGAAGGCACATGTTAAAAAGAAAACGCAAGAACTGAATTTAACATTTAGAAAAATGCAGAGGCTATTGGAAGAAATTCCGAACTGACAACGTACAACAAATTGCTGTTCTATAAACAAATCCTAAAACCTATTTGGACGTGTGGAAAAAATTTGCAAGGAGTCATGTACTGCAACTGGAGCAGCATGACAACGAAGAGCTGCGAAACCTACTGGATCGCACCAACGGACCGAAGTGCCTAAAGAGAACAAAATCTTCCGAATTAGTGGTTCCCTGAGTCGTTGAAATTAAAGGACTGGCAGAGCTGGGATGAACCGATAGGTTTCACCCCACAAGAATAGGCTGCTAAACAGGAATCAAGATTTCTTAGAATTAAATACTGCAACTGGAGCAGCATGACAACGAGGAGCTGCGAAACCTACTGGATCGCACCAACGGACCGAAGTGCCTAAAGAGAACAAAATCTCTCGAATTAGTGGTTCCCTGAGTCGTTGAAATCCAAGGACTGGCAGAGCTGGGATGAACCGATAGGTTTCACCCCACAAGAATAGGCTGCTAAACAGGAATCAAGATTTCTTAGAATTAAAAAAAAATCAAAAGCATACTACAAAATTTTGTATATAAAAACAAAAGTCGAGCAAATACTCTAAATACCAGTTTTCATAGAAAAACTACTACCTCAGACACTTTAAAAAAAATTAAAAATCAATTTTTGAAAGTGCGCTACGTAAGTACGTACATCGAAGTCCATTAAAAACGTGGAGCAAATGAAAGGTCAAGTAAAAGTAAACATGATTGCAATATAAAGTTAAAAACCAATAAAAATTTTAAAAAATAAAATTGTCTCCAAAAATTATTATTAAGGACAAATTATTGTTATCCGTGAACATGCAACATCGTATGCACGAGTTTTAACAAAATTGGCCATTTCTTTGACTTTTGCCGATGTAAAGACAGTTTTAATTTTAACTGCAAACTGAATGAGTCGTTTGAATTATGAGTCGACTACTTACAAATATTTTTATTGAGTCATTGAAACTGGCCAATTCTTGACGTATCAAATTTCATTTAATTCTGACTTAGGAATACGCAGTTCTGTGGTCTATTAAAAATGTATGTAGCGTGTGAAATGTAATTTCTGTAAATTTATTTGTTTAGTCGTTGTAATTTCGAAATTACAAACCTCAGTTACCAAATCTTCAAAAATATTCATGGCAATTCATATGGCTGCAGAGTTTGGGATTTTTGTAAGGCCAAAATCCGCTTTGTTCGTGTAGTAATATAAATTTACCCTCATATTTGTATGCGCAATACGATGGTGTATCGCATTATAAAAACCGAGGCTTATAGTTTTGAATATTTCGTTGTGCAAGCAGCGCCACGTTATTTTCATCATTAAGCTTGACACCTCTTAAATTTATTGTTCTATGGCTAAAATAAAACTAAATTTTGTTTATTTGGATTTTTAAATTTTTAAATAATTTATTTTAGCAGTTAATATAATAATATAGATAATTATAAATCAATAAACGAATATTCATTCTTTTATTTCTTTAATTAATATTTTTTTTTTAATTTTTGTTATTTTAATTTTATTATTTAATGTTTTTTAACGTTTTTGTTTAACGATAATATTTGTTTTTTGTTTATTAGATTTTGTAGTAAATTTTGTTTTAAGTATTTAAATTGTTTTGTATTGTATATTTGATGGTATTATGGTGCAGTCGCGAGATCCGATACGTTCATGAACGAGCTGGAATACTACCACAATAACATAAATTTTAAGGTAAAAATATAAATTTGATATCTAAAATTTGGCCCCATTTTGGATTAATATCTTGAATTTGATGTCTCAAAGGCGGCTTATCATTTTTATCTCGATTACAGTGATTGATATGACGATTGTGAACTGCTTTATGCATCTATTTGTCGCAATATAAATGCCTTTAACAGGTTTATTTAAATTTTTTTTTGTATTTGTATTTGTTAAGGTCAAATTTATATTTTTACAATATAGAGACAAATTTTATTAATTAATATATTTTTTTTTAATTAAGTAGAAAAATATTAAAAATTATGATTTGATTATATCATTGTAAAATGTGGGATCTTTAATGTGGTGTGTCCACCATCGTAAGTCCACAAATTTTTTTAATTAAATTTGATTAATTTATAAAATAATTGTTCTTTGAATCTTTTAACAAGATTTTTAAAGCTTTTTTGTTTTTCTGATTTTTAATATAAATTTAATTTATTTAATTTTAATTTGTAGTACAAGAAACATTTTATTTATAGTTTATACCATAGTTGAAGTAAACGTAGACACAATGATGATTTGTTTAAAGATGAAGAAGTAGAAGGACACATAAAACAGTGAGATAGATTTTTGAAATTTTACATAAGTTCGTCGATTAATTGACATTAACATAATAATTTGTGGAATGTTAAAAATAAATGTTTTGACTGGTAATTATTTTATGGCATCGGCTTCACGGTTTCAGCGGTCCAAATGCGATCAAAATTATTTTATGTTTTTCTATATAGATTGAGGAGGGTAATTCGGTTTTTAAGATTAGGAACTGTGTGCTATATAATTTATAAAAATTCTTTTTATTTATAATAAATATTTATTTAATATTATCGATGTGATATATTAAATTATGTATATAATTTTATTAAAATTTAACTATATTTTTGTTAGAAGAAATAACATTTTAAAGCTATTTTCTTAAATTCTTAATTATAAGCACATATAATTGTTTTTATTTTTATTTAATTTAAATATATTATATTTTTAAAAATTGTTTTATTTATGTTCTGTATATTTATACAAATATTGATTTAGAATTAATTTATTTATATAATATTAGTTTGAAGATTTTATAATTTTTAGTAGTGTAAAATAAAAATCCGTTTGGTACCTACTGTTCTATAGATTTTAGCTGCTTTAGAATTTCAAATATTGTTCCCAATGTAGTTTCTGTTTTGTAAAATTTAAATTTATCATTTTATTTTAAATTTCGTTATATAAAAATATTGCATTAGCTTTTTCTTTTGTTTGGTCCTAAAAATAAAAAAATTGGAACAAATTTAAATAAAAAATGCCTCGTATTTGTAAGTAAATGCTAATCGGGTGACCTACAATAATATTGATTAGTGAAAGTGATTTTGATTGGTAGATGAGAAACATGCACCAATGATGACCCTCTTAGGTATTTAAATGTAGCGTTACCGTTTAAAACTTTTTAATTAGTGACCGCTCTCCAATCATTTTAATGCTTAATTTCGATAAACTGTTCGGTGTTCATATCACTGCAGCCCAAATTTTTGTAAGGAGGTTCTAATCATATTTTCATATCCTCAGTTAAATTTAGACACAAATTTGGTCTTAACCAAAAGTTGTATCCCTAATTAAGTGAACTAATGTGTATGGGCTCGTCGATGTGCGTGCACGCCCCACGTAAAATTTACTTGAATTCTTTAAATGAATTATAGAAGGTAAGTTTTTGGAGATAGATATTTTTGACTTTGATTAAATTAAACTAAACATAATATTTATTTCAAGTATTTTTATCTGGACTCCTTACTTTTAGGGGTTTTTGCCAGTCATATTACTCAAATCTGTTAAAGAATGAGAGTATCTCGGTCCTGTGAAAAGAGCGCTCACGAGTGCAGTCTACAACAGTGTCTTTCAAATGACTTTGCTTGAAGCAAATCAAATTATTGAAGGTTAATTCATGCCAACCATTAACATACAGATACAAATCTACCCCCGTAGTCGCTAGTTTATTTTATAGCCGATTACTCTGAATAACCTATAACGTTAGGAAACAATACATGCCCAATTGGACACTGTTAAAAGCTTCAAAACGCTCTGGAGTGCCTTCATGATGATTGGTCCCATAATTATAAGTTTGTTATTAGTGCTGACAATTCACCAACAACCAACGTGGCAGCCGTGTTACTTGTTAACAAAAAGTCATTGGCGTTCAAGGTAGAACTGGATGCTTTAAGATTATTCACCAGTACGGGACTCACACACGAAACAAGCGGGTTGAGCGGCTTGCCAACATGGGGGTACATGGAACGGCCAAGCCTCTTTGGAATTGGAGATCTCAAAAATCTTTCAAACCAGACAAAGAGTTACACATTAAACGAACTTGTACTACACGAGCTTAGATCGCGTGGGGGTGGGATCCAAGACATCAACAATGATTAAGCTTCATTATACAATTGCCATCAGAATGACGGAGTTTGCTTTCTCATCCATCTATGCGTGAGCCAACATATCAACGTCTTCCGCCCTACCAATATGCGGATGGATATGCACGATTAGACTCCGCACTAATAAATTTAACATACATTAACAACACCTATCGAAGAGATATCAGATAATGTCAAAGATCAATTCTGTGTTGAATTAGAGGAAATCATCAATAACATACCGCATCACGACATTACAATCATCGTGAATGACTTTAATGAAAAACATCGGTAGTAGTGCCGAAAATACATCACACACCGGAACTAACAGGTTGTACCTCACCAGCAACAACAATGGCTAACGTGCCACTGGCTGGGCATTAATGTACAATGGAGTTGTATTAAGTACGTCTTTTCCACATAAGAGAATCCACAAAGTAACGTGGGGATCGAATGTCGGAGAATGGAAAACAAAGTCGATCACGTCATGGTCCCTAAGAGACACTCCACACGCATGTTCACCGTCAGATTTAACAGAGTTGCCGACATCGAAACAAAAACCTCGTGAATAATTGTTGAATTGTTCTCGCAACACTAGAAGCACTCTAGCAGAACATTTCCGTCCAAAGATAGCTACAAGTAAATACTCCAGTCCAGAAAAAGCGCGAACGTATGAGATTATGGAATAAAACATCAGCTTCCAAGCGCAACAAGGAAATGCAAAGGAATAATTGCTAAAGCCAGGAGTCTTACCAAAAAAGTATATCCATCAAAAACGGAAATGGAGAAGTGAGAACAAACGGGACAGTTGTTCTCTCAGTATAGCAAATCTACTTCCAAAATATGCTAAATGGGCATGATGAATTGACTCCCATTAGAACAATTACTTTATCAAATGAAGAGGTCTTTGTCGAATATCATACAGTAGAGGAAGCCGATCTCGCCGAAATTTTCTCAGATTTGAGTAAGCTCAGAGAAACATCAAATATATATTGTATAGAGAGATCGTCTCTTTTCTATTTGGGGCCAAGGAGAGCAGCCGGATAATTGGAAGACCGCGCATGTCAGTATAGCTTTCGCTCCAACCGATCAACCACTAAACCATAGTGTCTCACCATAAGGATGATTTTGGAAACATTTTGGTAGTTTAATATAACCGTACATCAGCTATGCAGACTTCCGGCTGGGTATGATAGAATCAAACGCGGAAACCAATGAACCACACACATCTTCTATGTGTAAATTAACAACCTGTAATCGAAGAAACTGTCTCAGACTCCTTTGAAATAACATCAGATCTTCGAGTACTTCGCGCTGTTTATTAAATCAATCAGACCAAATTCTTGGATATGAAGATGATATTGGCCGCGATATAAAGGACAGTGTTCCACGCTCAGGTCACTAATAACAACGTCAAATGATATGCAGACAGAAATAAAAGCCCGAAACGGCTTCCGGACACCGAGTTTTATACGCCCAATCAAGGTTATTGCGGTCTAAACATCTACAAGAGTCGTGCAAGCTTGCAATTTATAAATCACTATAAGCCCTGTATTTTTTGACATTCGTTCCATCTGTGGTTGAAGTTGCGCAAAACGAATATCGGAGATAAGGCAACTTCTCGGATGCAGCGATATCATCATCGAATCATCCCCACAACAACAGATGATTAATTAAGTGTTCCAACAAAAACCAGCCGGTGTTCGTTGTATAGAAAGACCCCGATTGCACTGGCATGACGACGTCGAACTAGACTTCCGCTTAGTAGGATATCGAAACTGGAGAGCGAGAGCGATGAATCGAGACGAATGCATGCGCCAAAACACATTGATGAAGACGATGTGACCGAATATCAATCTGGTCGCTACATGTGTACGTCAGAAGCAGTTTAGTGGATTCTGGCCTTCTCTGTACATAATCGGTATCTAACTGTTATGCATCTAGACGTTATTTAGAAAATGGCCAAATACACTCTTGGCCATTTTTTGAACAACGCTTTTGGCATTTTTTAAATTATGTGGAGAAGACGATAAGCTAAAAGATGTATTTAATCTACGCCGACACAGTTGCCTAGTGGAAGGGTTCCGAGACAAGATAATACCTTGGATAGGGTACTCCGAAGATACTAACAACAATGAATGCTATTATTTACTGCACACCGTCAGGGCTCCCACTTCATTTACGTTCTTAAAGACAGTCGATAACGTAACGTACCCCCAATTCACGCAGACGGCAGGGTACTTCATCTATACATACTTGACTGTGATCAACATTGGGATGAAAGTCTCGTAGAGGCCAGCGAAAGCGTCAATTCCAGTCGCATGAGACATTTGTTTGCTGTCATATTGGTGTTCTGCGGAATTTCGAATCCACTGGAGTTATGAAACCAATACCACCATGATTTGTTAGAAAATTTGTGATGTTTAAGACTTAATTCTGAAGATAATGTAGCGGAAACCGACGAGTGAGTTATAAATAGCTGCCATTCTTCACTCCAAGCCGTAACGTCTCCAGGTGGTGGATAAAAGAATGCCCTCACCGCCAGCATAGTCCCAGAGATGCCCCAACTCAAGAAGAAATGGTGCGAAACCTGAATGCACTCCAGCAAGAAAAAAAGTTGGCTGTACTTAGCACAGCGATGGAAATTCTAACGACTAAAATCCAGATTAAGGCTCCTGTGCCCAGAAGTGTTCAGAGGGGAGTACTCAAACGGCGGAAATGGAAGGAGCCAATTCTTAGAAAAGCCTAATTCTTCAAAAATAAGGTAAGTCAGTACTTACCAGGTTTTGCGTTTTGAAGCATATTCCTGTTACAACAATTTAGATAAAGTTTTAAGAAACCTGTTGAATGAAGAGATGTCCCAATTTCGGAAAATTTAGTTTCGTTTGTGCGTAGATTCTGTTTTTTCTCAGCCCCGATTGAAATTAAGTCATTTTCTACCGATTGGTAATGAATCAAAAATATTGCGCTAGATAATTGGGCCCCAATATTAGTGGTTTCTGAAACTGTCTAATTTACATTAAACTAACCCAACTCTCATCTGATCGGTATAAAAATCCCAATTGGTGATGAAATTTTCATATGAGTTCCGGATGTGATTTTAGATAATAGCCAATTTGATCCAAGCTAGTCCATTTCACAGCACATTTGAAATTCAGTTTCTATTTTGAATGGTTTCAGCCATTCCATTTGATTTATGTGGTTCTGGTCAATTTTCACTATAAATTCATGAAAGTATGATGCCAATATGACTTTCGGATGTACGAGTAATTACCAATTGAAATAATACATCTATTGCACCACCAATTCTCAAAATACTAGGTTCAATATGAACTCGGGATGTTGTTGTGCAAACTTGCCAATTTGAATGGAACGAAGTCAGTTGAAATGATCGGGATGGAATACATTTTCTATGATGTGGGATTGCAATAGGTGTACTGAATGCGGTTCTGAATAACGGATAACCTGAATGGCACTGGGCCAATTATTTTTCAACCAATTTGGTGGTAGAAAAACCTACTTGCTCCGAATCCATTTTTAACCGCTTAGGATTAATCTTAGTTTCTATGACTAAAATGGGATTCCCGCATAACAATTCCGAAAGTTCCTCTGGAAGATGGCAAATTGGACAAAAAGAGTTAACTGAACAGAGTAAAACTTATTCGTTAAATTTTTGTTTTTGGTTCTGAACTAAAACTTTCTTCACTGCGATTAGGAAACACTTGCTGTGTTAATGAGATGTTCTACAAGTGCTACAAACGCAGAAAATTCACAAATATTATGGAATTCATATTCATAGGACAGTTAAATATTACAAGGAACTAGTAGGAAGAAATTGGGAAGATTGAGAATCCGGTGAGATCTAGTAAAATATTAACTCAGAAGCCTCTAATACTGTACAATAAACCAGAATGGGCGGCCTCATTCTGGGACTAGAACCACAAACAATCAACAAGGTACAGTTCAATGACGCTCATTATGGCGCTACAGATCTTGACTACTTATCCTATGAAAGATTTGAAGGGATAGAACTCAAAATACCACTGATTAAAACCAATTCGAGCGAGCAACAGACTGATTTGTGGAGGTAGGAGTTCAGGAAACCTCCGAACTGCAAAGTAGCGCATTGAGCAATAGTTCAGATATGTTTTGCTTTTTTGGGATTCGACCATTATCAAGAATGCACGACAGATACGATCTAAGTACTTTTTTCCGCTGAACACTGAGGGGCTTCCGGTAGCTCAAACAAATAGCCGTAGTTGTTCCTGGCCAATATACAGCAAAACTCCTCAAAAAGAGCTGCTATTGATGTGTTTTGGGCTAAAATACCGGCGGTGGCCTAAAACACAAAATTGATGGTGCCTTCATAGAGTTAGGAAAAGAGTTGCTGTGCTAGTGTGTTCTGTCGACTTTCAAAAGATTAGTATGCAGGAACGTTGACACACCTTACTCTCTGCAATGTTGCAGTCCAATATTTTATTGGATAGCTAGTTAAAGAAGATTATACACTTCTAGCGAGCGCTAATACTTAACCTGCAGTAAGCATGGGGGACAAAGATCACCTACCAGTAGTGCCGGCCGATTTTTCGAGAGAAAAACATGGACTAGGCAGCCAAACGAATTCTCTATCTACAAATTATCAGAAGTGGGGTGTGCTAATAAATCGGAATAAGTATCAACATTCACCGTAAAGGAACTGCAACTACCTTCAAAACAACAAACCACAAAGCTAATCATGCGATATAACCCTGGAAAGTATTGTGGAATGAGTACTATGTATTAAGGTAGGCGTTTTCGCATAGTCTTCAAAGAAGCAGGATCAGGTATTATTTAAAAAGGGGAAAGGCAATTC
This sequence comes from Nephrotoma guestfalica, assembly GCA_963691935.1. Lineage (NCBI taxonomy): Eukaryota > Metazoa > Arthropoda > Insecta > Diptera > Tipulidae > Nephrotoma > Nephrotoma guestfalica. The sequence continues at coordinate 295,787,838 of OY829914.1, read as the reverse complement.
AAATTTCAAAGTTGAGGTACAGACTGCTGTGCTTACTGGAAACTATTAAAACAAACTACGGTTTTTTCTGCAAACCGAATTGCAGGAAAGCTTTGTTTTTGGCCGCCCAACAACATGTGTCATTTCTTGAGACATAGTACAGTATTTGCAGTACTGGACGTAAAGGCCTTTTTTAATTCTTCGAAGTGGAACGATATGCTGGCGATGTTAACAAAATTGTCTATCTTTCAAGTAAAAAAGAAAATCGAAATTACGGATGGTCTTTACCGTAACAAGATCAGACGAGACATGACCGAAGCATTTCCGAGGCCCTGATCCGTGGAATCTTCATGGCAGGATACACAAATTAGATGAAGATGGTAGAATTTTTTTGAACCATATAAACGAAAAAACAGATGATAACCGAAGTGTCGTTTCAAGTAGAAAACAATGCCCTCCAAAACCTTCTCTAATATATATGCAAGTCCATTTGGACACAAAATAACGAAATGGGTGCAAAACAATTCATTCGTTGGAGAAAATATACTTGGATCTGCAAGCTAATTTTAAAAATAGGAAAACTATTAGACACTGAAACCCGGATTAATGATGTCAATCCTCTTTTAGCTGTGCGGATGTAGACTATGACTGATGTACATCGTCGTGATGCAGTAAAAATCACAAGTGCATATAGAACAGTTCTGCCGTTTTAGTTTTAGCGAAGCTTAATACAACTATGTATTAGATTCTAGCAGGAGGGTGTGCTAGGGAAGAACCTCGGAAGAGAAGAATCATCGCGGAATTAGAAGGAAAGATCGGAAGTCTTAAACCCAACAAGATTGGAAATTTATAGAGCTCGTCAAAAAATTGAAGTCGATTGGTGGCAGTGCTAAATCGTTTCCATCAAATTTTTTAGTGTCATTATCCATTTGCATTTTTGTCCAGTTGGCGATTAGAGACGTCATTTGTGAGTTGTACACGTAAGACCTTTGGTTTGAGTCTGGTCCTTTGGTGCAGTGTTGCAGTTGATCTTATTTGATTTGTCACCCGAGTGGATGTTAAATTTTGAATTATGCCTGTTCTTTGCAACAGCCTGCTATTGCTTTGCAGTGATTATAATGTGGCACCAAACAAAGTTTGTTGCCAGGTAATCATTGGAAAGTTTAAAAGACGATGCGGTTGGAAATTTTGAAATATTTGTAGTCAGTTATAACGGATTTTATCACATTTTGTGACGTTATGGGCAATTGACAAGTATTAAGGTTTATTGGTATTTTCCGTCATGGTCATTTATAACCAATTTATGATCTGTTATTTATTTCTGTCAAGCTTATTTTGCTTATTGTGGGGAACTAACGTGCATAAGCCATTGATTTTGCGCGTAAGTTTGATGCAAGCGTTGGTCAAGAATCTTGACACACAATTTGAGTAAACCAGTAGTGTGTGTTCGAACTGGTTATTTGTTATTTGGTCGGCATGTGTCACTTTGCCTGCAATTATTTGTTGGTTTATTTGGCAACTATGAAAATAGTTGATATTCAGATCGAAACGGATGATGATGTCGAAGCGTTGGTTCATTGGAGGTTACCACTGATGAGTTATAAATAATCGGATTATGTATTGTGAGTTTTGAACATCTTATTTGTGTTGATCTCAGATGCTTAGCGTATACCATAATTCTGGACTAACATTATATGCGTATGAACATTTACAGGGAACAGTGATTCTGCGGTTTTCCCCGTGTTCCATTCAATCGAAATAAAATTCCTCACTTATTGCGACACTGCAACTCTAAAACTTGTTGCGCCTACCGTACCCTTCGAGTCCAGCAAATCTTGATCAATTCATAAAATCAACTTTTATCTCTTCCATCTACAGTTCTTAGTTATGTTATGTCGGTAAGTGCAGTTCAAGAATATTAATAAAATTCAAGATTTCAATAAGAGCGCGATTTTATCTAAAAATGTTATTAATAAATAAAAAAAAAATCTTCTTGAGTGTTGTAAGATTTATGAAAGAACTTTCCTAACTAAGATAATATTTTTTATTACATCTAACTATACGATTTAAAGAAACAAGATGAAAAGACAGATAAACCCAAAAAAGAAGAAAAGTTATGAATTATTTATAAAAATTGGTTGCTAATTAAGTGCCCCCCGATCGACTATAAGGTGCGTGATACTAATTATGTCTTTTATATTTTATACATGTATTAGTGTTATAATTAGGTGACACTACAGAACAGATGTAGAGACGATATATAGATGTAGTATATGTTTAGGTGCATATGGTGTGTGAAAATTTTGGGTGTTGCTAAACACGCATAAAATATATTTTAAAATTTTCTTACAGAATTGTGCCAGAATTTTTTTTTTTTACTAACGGTTTTATATTATTTATCTGGAAGTAGTTTTTCTGATTCGTTGTAATCTCGAATTGTTCCCTTTTGGTATCCTATAAGCAAAAATTTTTAAGTTTAGAATTAACTTTTAGTTTCGGTTTGGTTTGGTTTGAGTAAGAACGTGATACAAATAAAAAAAATGGAGAAAAAAATAAATAAAACGTTAAATATTAATCGAATTGCTAATTGGACGGTTACAAAAGTACATTTTAAAATGTTAAAATTGCTTTTAATAAATATCATGTTAGTGTATAGGTGTGTAGATTAAACTCGTATTTATGTAAGCACGTTTAAAGAAACATGTCTTTGACCTTATCGTCTTTCTTATCGACACCGTTACTGTTACAATTTTCGTCTGTGTTCTTTTCGGCCCCCTCATTACTATCGTTAATTAATTTGGAGGACGATTCATGAATTATTTTACCTTTTTGTTCAGTCACAATTAGCGATTTCTTATCGATTTTCTTTTGTAGTAAATCGTTCTTTTTACTATTCGGTCGTTTCAATTTTTTATCCTTGTCTAGGTCATTGTCCTCTACATCGATTTCACTCTCGTCCGTATCGTATTCCGCCTTCTTGATATTCGTTTCGCGCGGATTCGATATTTTATTGGCACCACTCGTGGAGTTGTCCTTGTTTTGGGATGGGTCCAACAGTGTACCGTTACAGGCTCCTCGCAGGGCAGACATACGACCTTGTTCGCAGAGGCGGAACGTTTCGAGAAATTCGTTTAAATCGACCAGACCGTCTTTATTTATATCCATCATTTTGCACATATCCATCAACTGCTCTTTCGTGTTGTGTTCGGGTAAATGTTTTTGAAGCAGCTCGCACGCTTCACCAAATTCTTCGAGTGAAATATACCCGGAATTGTCTTTATCCAGTATTCGGAAGATGGCTTCTAGACTGCTCTTGTTTGAGTATAGTGACTCAGCAACGGAAGTTGAATCCGCCTGAGCAGATTTCTGAAAACACAAAACTTTCAATCACATTTGGGCACACAAAAATTTCGATTACTTACGATTCGATCCGTATCTAATAGTTCCAGCGTCTTATAATATCGTACTTCATTAACCGGGTCGTTTTCATCACGAGGCGCTAATTTTTCTTTTAGTAACCGCCATGGTAGGCCGAGGAGAGTTGCCGCCTCCATCGCTTCACACCATTTCGAATTTGTTATAAAACCCGTATTTTCCTCATCAACCTTTTTAAATTCCCGCTCCAATTCTAATCGCTTGTCACGTAACCTAGCCCCTAATTCTCGTATCGCTGAACTTTCAACCAATCCAACACGTTCGCGGAATGTTAATTTCCTTGTTTTCGATGCGGCTGCCGTGTACTGAATAAAATGTGTATCCAACTTCGGATCTAACTTTAGATAAGCACCTTTATTTGAGCCTATTTCATAATAGTTTGATGCCGAAAATATTGTGATCACTTTGCCATCATGCATGAGTTCGTGGCCGTCGGGTTTGCATTCGTGTGACCGCACAAGAAATTGTAATTTATTACGTTGTAAAAATTTATTGGTTACATCGGGACCAAAATATGTACCGGCACCGCGTAATCCGTTTGGTTTACAGCCATCGATATGTTGCGGGTCGCTCCACAATATATCGAATACCTAAAAATGAAATTCAAAATGATAACAAGTATTAAAATAATTCTACTATTCATTTATAGATAACACCATTCTCTATTATAGCAAGATGTCCAAACTACAACTTTTAGTACAAAAATGCGTCTTCACTATAAGTTATTCTATTACATTATAGATGGCATTACCACACATGGTAGTAGTGTGTCTAAACTACATTTTTAGCACAAAATTTCGTGTTATTGCCATTTTAGTTGAACTAACAAAATATAGATGTCTCAAAAAATGTATTATATTTTTACCTGCTTCCATTCTGCTTTATCGATTATATCGGCACCCGGAATTGTTGAATCGGAAATTGGTGGTCGCAATAGCGAAATATATTTTCCTCTATCTAAGCTACGAATTAAATCTAAATCCGTTGAATCGGAAATGCCACCGTGCACAACGAGAACACGATTATTAACTATTGTACCTAGGGGTAACCATCGATACACCTCTTCGATTAATTTAATCAGCCTTTCTGCATTATGCTTATATTTTTGATGGACTTCCCTAATGAAACCGTAACGTGCATTCATCACACTATCCTCGTGATTACCTCGATTTAGAAATACCCCACCGGGATATACTAGTAGACAAGCCAGTAGTAGAAGTAACACCTCAAGTCCTTTTTTTCCACGATCAACAAAGTCCCCATTGAATACATATGGATTTTCGGGTGACGGTAGCCCATTCTACATAGAAAATATAAAAAATTGTCATCAATTCATCATTTCCAGCATGACACGTTTTCCAAGTTAGTCGTTCTACATTATTTAGTGGTACAACGATAAACCATTATGGTTTGTATAATCAAAATTAAATTGTAATTAAATTAAAGCAACTACAACATAAAATAATTACCTTATGAAAAACAACCAATAAATCATCTAATTTTCCATGTAAATCACCGCATATCGTAACTTGTTTCGATATCGCGGTCGATGCTTGATTTAAATTCGGTAATCGGCGTAATCTTGACGATGCCTCCCGCAATATGCCCGCCACATATTTTGCATGTAATCGATTATACTTTTTCTTACGAAATAAATCGATTAGGGTGTCTAAGTCTTTTTTATTGAGCGGAAAATTTAAATGGGGTCCTTGGTATGCGCGATCCTTGCCGTCGAGACCGTCCGCCAAATCATCGGATTCATCCGAAAATTTGAAATCTAGCCCATCTGCAATTTAAGAAAATATTTATTTAATATCAGATTTATACGAGTATATTGTGTCGATGCGCTTGTAAGTAAATCAACAAAATTAAGTGATTTGGATTTCCAATTTATCGGTGGATTAGAATTTATAAATTTTTACATGGAAATGAATTCTTTCTTAAATTTTCAATTGTAAACCGATTTAGGGTTATGGTTTTAGTCACATTCTAATTATAGAGACTACTTTGACTCACCGTACCGGTCGCGCCACAAATTGCACAATCCTTTAAGTAAAAATATTCACATTAAAATATTTAACCAAGTCGTTCTGGAAATATGGTTATGGCCGGTCTAAATTGCTATACTCTATACATGATGTGTAAATGAATGGTTCTTACAGTTCATGTTTTCAAATTCATTTAATAATTGATAACAATATATGAATAGCTTCAAGATTAGCTACACCATTTGGGCTTCGGTACATCTGTCAAAAACGAAAATTGTTGTTGTTGAGGTAAGCTCAACAATATACCAGCTGCCAGATTACAACAAGTGAGAATATGTGCAAAAACAGGAATCGATTATTCCAGCCCCATCCAATTGAGAACAACCAAAGAAAGGGGCTGCAAGGCTTACAAAGGATGTATTCGTATGTGTGATAACCAAGGCGATCCATATAGAAATACTAAGCTATCTTAAAACGTGATGGAACTTACTTTATCGGAGCAAACCCTGCTCCGAGACAACAACCACATAGGCAAGTACAACTTATAGGGGCTCGGTTTAAGAATAATCTTTTGGCTCTTATCAAAAACCAAATAACTATAGTCGATAATACCACCAATTTAGTAAAAAAAACCTTACCACGGCATGGAAATCTGCGACTACAAGAATATAGATCGTACGAAGAAAGTACGATCGGCGTTACCCGTAATAAGCATTTTTAAAATTACTGTAGTACTAAAGACCCTCCAGCATACGCAATAAGGCTCATTGTTGTTTAATATTTAATTATAATTATTGAATTTTCGTGATATTGAGGTACTGCTATTGCTTAAGGTGTCTGATTTTAGGCGTATGCTTGAATGAATCGTTGGCAGTACACAAATATGAGGTTCAATTTGCGAACATTTGAAACTTTGTCAATTATCTTAGAACAGCTGGTTCTTGGGAAATTATCTATCTAGTGGATGGATATATATAGTGGAATCCTTCCAAGCAAATATTCTCATCTCCTCATAGCTCATTGTAAATCTACAAGACTATAGCAGCCTGGATAAAAGATGCACTGGATTTAGTTTCAACTTTACAATTATTTTTGCAATCAGGTGATTACGTGCCAGATTTTATTTGTGGTTTTTAACAACACTATAGCTGCATAGCCTTGTTACGAAGCATCAGCATATTTTGGTTTTATTCTTCTAAGTTCCTCTAATTAATTTTACACTTCTTCTACCTTTAACGTACTCCTTCGTTGGTGAAGGGTTCTAACTTATTTGATGATATTGAACTCCCATTTCGTGGATCGTCAACATAAAAATATATCTCCATAATCCCTGCTCCTAGTGAGCAGTTCTTTCTATCAGCAACTACCATTTAAACTACTGGTCTTTCGCCAGCTGGGCTGCAGCCGTTGTTCTATATTCACGATCTGATTTAGATAAATTGTTATTTTTGGTCCGTTCATCGTGGTGCAATTAGGTACTGAAATTAACTACTTCATTATGTGAACACAGCTGGATCTTTTCTCTTCAATGCTAACTGCACCTTATATTTTCCACCCGGAAACAAAGATGTTTTCTATTTTTGCTTTTTTTCGGTTGCTTTTCTCTTTTGGAAAATTGCATAGCTTTCAATGAATAAATATTATTGGGTTATATGGGTGTGCGTAAGTTTGTCCTTACATCCAGCATACCTAACGAATTATCGCTGGATAAACTAAACTATCACTGGTTTATTTCACTATGACGGTAGTAGTCGAGGTCTTTGCTATAACATTAAACTGATATTATCTCGTTACCCAAGCCCATTTGAGATTTAGCATCCCATGGATAAGTAGAAAAAATCCAATCGATGAACCGAACGATCACAAAAGTTTTAGGAAAATAATGTTGGTGACAGTGACCAATTTAGTTCTTTGTCTGTTGATGTTTCTACGGCGGCTGTTGAATTTCTTCTTTAGATATGGTGAGCTAATTAACCATGAAAATACTAATCTAAACTGTTGCAGCTATATGAAAATAATCAAAAATTTCCCAAGTAACAATTCAAGTCGGTTTTACGTTCCGGGTACTCCAAAATATTACTTTGATGTGTTTTGGCACAGTGCTTGGTACGTACCAGGCACTATGCCAGGGACCTATTTGGGGAATGATTTTTGGTAGCAATGCACGTGCCTACAACGTAGCGCAAACGTTTTAGGAACGGACATTGGAACGTTCCAACATCGTTTTAGTTACGTTCCAATAACCAACTAATAATAAAACTAACACACTTGAAACGAAAATAAGTATTTGGAACAAGACTTATATATATCACAATAAATATTAGTATTGGTAAATATTACAACACTGTGTGTTTCTAATATATATTATGTGAAAATATTTTGGAAAATAAATAATTTAATGAAACTTATATTAATATAATAAATATATATTTCAAACACATTATTGTACAATACTATTTAGAATTTCAATGTGACGAAAATATTACTGATAAATATATTAATTTTGCTTCGAAAAAGAACAAAGCGCTAAATTTAAATTCATTATTATAAGAATCGCAAAATTGAAAAAAAAAAATTTACCACATCAACCATATAAAAAAATGTAAAAAATAGAATAGATTTTATTATTTTACTTTTTTTATTCGAATTGCATATGGCTGAACTGTATCTTTTCACTTTGTAGTAGAAAATACTGATTTAATATACTTTAATATAACAGTTACTTCGTCGTAAGTAAGGGTTACTATAATAAGTGTATATAAATATACTTGCTACTATAAATTGGTAATTTATACTTCAAAGTAGCAATCATCGATTCACTTTGAAGTTACGGCTACTTTAAAGTGGTAATTTTTACGAACATTTTACTTAGTAGTAGGCAATTTCTAACGCATTTTCCTCTAAACCAATATCTACATATTGACATTCTTCAGAAGAATCCTGATTTATTTCTTGTGTTATAGAAAGTTCACATGGAAACGAATTGTTTCCGCTTGGTGTTTCTCTATTCTGTACATCATCAATATCACTTGAACATGTTTTATTTATATTCAATCTTTTATTTACTTTCCTATAAAAACTACTAGAAAGTCGGTATAATTTTACTTTATTTTTTCTAGGTAGCATTTTGATAATTATTTAGCACAATCAGAAAAAAATTGATTTTTTTTTTATTTTATGTTAGATTTTACATTATGACATAACGGGTGACGAACAACGATTCTACTAAATTATAACATCAAAGTAATTTCAGAATGTTTGTTGTAAACTAAATGCTACTTATTGGTAAAAATTGCATGTAAATATTACTGCAAAGTTTCGATTTTTGATAAATAAGCTCTATCTAACTTTATAGTATATATCCTTAGTAGTGGAGACGAAAGTTTTACCTCATGAAACTACTTTAAAGTTATAGTTTTTATGGTGAAGTTAAAGGTTTTTAATACGTCGGGAAAACATCACCATTCTCTCTTGAAGTAGCGGTGACTTCAAAATGAAAAATGGATGACATTTTGACGTTCCCGATCATTCATTAAATACTTTAAAGTTTTAGTAACTTTAAAGTAATATTTACAAGTTATTACGACGTCTCCACAATTTTTTAGTTACTTTCAATGTCACGAAAACTTTAGAGTAGCACAATCAGTAGCCTTTACTTTCCCCTTACTAAATTTATTAATGAAAGCACAAAATGTATATACAGTGACAAAAATAAGTAGCTAGTACGTGAAACTGACTTCCTCAAAGTTCTCATACCCTTGTTTGCTGTAGTACCAACTTTGATTGTTGCTTGGGTTTCTAAACTCTGTCTTCTATTCCATATAGCTAATTAGAAATTTTAATTAATTTGAAATATTTAATTTAAAAAATGCTTGTAAAAGTTAAAATTTGTTTTGTAATTTACAAAATAGAATCAAATGAAATACATCTCCGGTGGTCCAGTTAGTTTAGGTCAGTAGGACTCGGTTTTTATACTGACCAAGAAATTATGCGATTTAGAATACAAATCTAAATTTATTTGGTCCCTAGGACAACAAGACGCAATAGCTAGACAGCTACTTTACCAGACCAGCTAAAATAAAATAAAATGAAAATAATGAGTAAATTGAGGTTTTAATATCATTTCCTATACGTTGTCGCCGTTGTCTTCAATGTCGACGTCATGAACGTAAAAAATCGGAATGTAATCTACCTAATATAGTACGTGCTGAAATCCGGGTAGATTACATTGCGTAATCTACCTCGCCCATCCCTGGTAGTCGTTGAAAGGTGTTTGAAGAGACCAAAAACGCAAATGCCGGCTAGTAAGGTTTTGGCCTTCGTTATTTGGGATGCGTAAAGTATTTTATTCTTTGACTACCTTGATAGAGGAAAGACCACCAACGGCGAATATTACATGGCGTTATTGGTACGTTTGAAGAAAGAAGTTGCGAAAAAATCTGCCCGGTGTCGTAAGTCGGTGACTATAATGACAAAATCGTAAGAATTGAGGCTGTAATTGCTTCCCCATCTACCGTATTCTCCGTATCTGACTCCCAGTGACTCCAGTGGCACTATATTCTGGTAATGGTAATTCCCCGGGATTGGGGAACTGGGGAAAGAATTTATATGTAATTTTTATTTTTAAATAAAAATTTCTGGCATACTGAGGTAAAAAGTTAGTGTTAATTTTTTTGAACACAAAATTAATTCGGGAATAATTTTCCCTGCCAATTTAAAAAATATTTGAACATAAATCACATATAAATTCTTTCCCCAGTCCCCTATTTCCGGGGATTACCAGAATAGTGACACAGGGAAAGATCTTTGCGTCATATGCTGGTCATACTCGAAATAAATGCACATTTTGAAGCCAAAATGTTATCGGAATGTTAGAGAAGCGTTTAAATGAATGTATCACTCTTGAACAAAACTATGTTGATGATTAACATCTTGGTTCACTTAATTTTAATATTGAGTCTTTTTTAAACTGTCAGGTTAGTATCGCACCTCTTGATAGTTTTATGTTAAAAAGTTTTCTCCTTTTAAAATGTTGGAATCTGAAATTTTATTGTACATGAAAACGTCACTTTTATCCAAAACCCAATTGAGCTTCATTATAATTCTAGATAATTTCAACTTCAACCAATTTGAAGTTAAACAAATATATACGACTTATGTCTATGTTATAGGTTTATTATCACAGTACACATAATACAGATGTCAAAATACATCTGTCAAAAAATTACAACAACAGAAAATTACAATATAGCTGATACGGGTGCCTTGTTTTCGATTATACAATAAAATATTGTGTTTGTACTCGTATATAAATAAAAATAGCTGTCACGAACGATTTTTTTTATTAATTAATTAATTAAGAAATAGTTTTATTTAATTTTCTTTTTTCTCTGTTACTTTCTAAGTTATTATTAGGCTTTTTATTCGAAAACGCATTCGGGGGCGGAAAACAATTTCCTTTACTTTTTTTGACAAATGATGTCTTCCGATAAATTTACTAATTGGTGAACATAATTTTGATAATAAACAACTCCATCTCCGTTGAACTGTTTGAAAATGAATTCTGAGTTTTCCATTTTCGTCATCAATACCTGCATAGGTTTCTGAAGACCTTCTGTTAACTGATTTGTCCAGCTAAAAGACGAATCCCGGGATGAGTTTACCACTGATTCAACCACCAAATCGGGGGATTTAATTGTATGGCAAATATAGCCTGCCAAATGTTCCAAACCGTCACATTGGAGTAATTCTAATTCATCTACGGGCTTTTCTACTACATTTAAATCTGACGTCAATGTGGTTAGTAAATCTCCGCTTAAGTTCCTTACGACATCCAAATCCGGTGTATCATCGACCGAAGTATTGCCACCTAACATTCCTTCCAAGTGTGTAGGACCGTAATTTATACATAAATTCGAGACGATCGGGATCATCATGGAGCCTACCTTTCGCCTGAACAAGACCAAAAAAAAAATTTCCAGGACGTCTTGGTTTAGCCTGTAGCAAACTGCAACTTTAGTTCATCATACAACATTTTGAATTACACAGCATGCGTAATTTGTTTTTTACGCGCATTGTCAATATAGTTTCGCTCATTTTTTCTAAGACACTAAATTGTATTTCCTCCGAAATACCAAATCCTTGCATCCGTGGCCGACTGTCATGATATGGGACTCTCAGGTATTCACCTTAAATTGAAAAAACTCGGAACATTCCAGCCAATTTTCTTAAGTCAGAAGTCAGTTCTCCAACACTGCCAGCACGAAAAATTGCGCTGGAAATTGTATGAGAAAACAGTTTCGTCACCAATTTCACTTTTAGTCACTCTGCTCCTTTTACAGCTAAATTGGTTGTTGATATTTTATACGCTACACTCAAATCAAACTTTTTATCGATTATTTTCCCGTCAATCGTAAAACCACTATCAATAAAATTATTTCGGACCAGCTTAATTGAGTGTGGCACATCCGCGAAAACATATATGTTTTGGTCTGATCATCCGGATTCAGAAATGAAGATTTTTGGACCGTTGTATTAAATTCGCGAATTAGTCCCTGATTTGATCCCCCCAAATCACACAAGATTCCCACGACGTGAAAGCCACAAGCTTGAATCTCTTTAATAATATTAAATAGGATCTGTTTGTTCATTCTTTGGTCGAACTCGTAATAAACGTAATAATAAATTGTTTCCAATTCCCAAACAAGCCACGTACCATGCCAACTTGAAATGTATCTTGCGGCTTTTAATGTCTCAACTCTGGATTTGTCATATACAATCTTCTCTTTTGTTTTCATCTCATCAAATGCATATTTTTTCAGTAATTTTCATGTTCACATATTTCATAATATTTAAGACGCGCAGCAATATGCCTGGATACACTTTTATTTTTGCGCACCATTTCTTAAGTGTTATGACTGCTGGTAAAGGATATTGTTTTCTAAGAAGCAAGCGGTATGCTCTTGGCTCTGCTGCATGTATTGAAATGGCGTTAGAAATATCGTCTATATGGACCATCTGATTCATTTTTCTGGGCACTCGAGCTTCAGCATTTGCCCTTTGGTAAATATATTGTTAATCGAATCAATTATTTTTGCTTTTTTGTAGCATTTTTTCTCAATACAGCGACCTTCGACATAGTTGGCACATAGCCTCATCCGTTTGCATTTATTACAGTGATGCCAGTGATTTGACATAAAATGGGTTAACAAAAAAGTCTTCTTGTTTGAAATGCTTGGAACATATTCGAGAAAGATTGACATTAAATGTGTCTTTTCTTCGACAGAAAAATAACCACTTCTTGCTGAACGCTTTGTCTTTGGGGAATCTAAAAAAGGATAATTCACCCTTTATATCGTTCGATGTATTGTTTGCATTACACCCAAATACTGCACAACGCACTTTTATTAAATTTTTATAATTCAACTTATCGAAAATATTATTTAATATTAAACACAAACAAATATTTTCTTAAGGAAACACAGAAATACAAACTTTTTAGTCACCCAGAGGCGCCATATTGGACATTTTTGACAGTTTCGCGAAATCGAACGAAAATGAAACTGACTTGTACGAGTATATTACCTCTTTTATGTGTACTGTGGTCTGTGGACTGTGGTTTTTTACGACCTTTATCTTGGTTGAGAGCAATGACGTCTAGAAAAATTATTTGGCTTCGTTCGATAGAATTCATAATATAAAATTTGGGTTATTCTGGGCGATAGCCAGATATTGTGTTTACATGTCTGGTAAGGTTACCAAGACGTTGCAGTTTGGTTTCGAACTAATGAAACTTGAATTCTTTAATTTGAAAAAATCGGTTGTCTCATCCGACCATAATAATTCGCTAAGGCATTGTGATTATTCTTTGTATGTAAGTGCAAAGTATTTTCAATATTTTTGTAGGTTGATCACTGCAGTCTGCTGAGACGACCGAAATAAACAGCATCACTAGTTCCGCACTCGCGTTGAAATATTTTTAACTTTGTTGTTGTTTTAATACATTCAGTGATATGTCGATATCATGGTATTTTTCCAAACTAACTCCCGATGTCATGTACGCAGTTTAAAGAATTCGAGTTTCATTAGTTCGAAACCAAAACTTCCAACGACTTGGTAACCACATCTAGATGTATTTGAAAATATGGTTGTATGTGGTATGATAAACAATGTTGCCATGCTCTTCATCCTTGAAAAACCCATTTCGATAATTGCTCAGAACAGATAAAATCTCAAATCGTTGAGCATTTTAATAGAACACCTACCTGGTGTGACATGTTATAACATCACATGTGCGATAATTTATCGAAGTTTATGGCTCGACTTTCTAGATTAACTGGAACGCTTTCATTTTTTATAATATTTTGCGGACTGCTAGATTACACAATTGTGATACTTCTACTCCTTTTCTATCACCAAGTAATTTGTTTTTGATATGATACTTGAAGAAAATTGGGGAACTACTCAATTTCTAAGTGCTCTAAGCCTGCACCGACCAAATTAGCCCGGTTGATAATTTAGTACACAACTGGATAAGGTTGGCCTGCCCACCACAATAATGCCCAAGGAGTAAGATTTGACTTAATATCTGGTGGCGGGCTGGTGTAATAAATTATTAAAGGTGGTAAAATCGACATTTAAATTAAAAATTTCAAACCTTTACCGTTCGGAGCAAATTCCGTGTAACCTGACTCAAAAGTAATTTATTACACACCTGTATAAGGTTGATCTACCCATTACAACGACCACAGAGTAACATTAGACCCCATATCTGGTGGCGGTCTGGTGTAATAAATTATTAAAGATGGTAGAATCGACCCTTAAATTACCTATTTGAAGCCTCTACAAAAATAACACAAAAATCATTTACTACACACCTGGATAGGGCTTAACTACTCTCGACAAGTCTTCGACATACTCTTCTTGCAACATTTTTCCCAAAATCTGGTGGCAGTTTGGTGTAAAAAAATTTATTAGATTTGGTTAAATTTTTTTGAAATATATAATCGTTTTTGGGTGAAATTTACGCTTAGGCTAGTTATAGGGGTGGTCCTGAACTAACTTATTTAATGTAATTAATTTGTAATAAATTCTGGTCCAATCCCGATATCATAGCTACATCAAAAGTTATAATTTTGGCGGTGCAGGTTTAATTGTAAGCTAAACCGACCACTCGTTCCTCGAAAACGGTACCTGTAATAAAATCGGAATTTGTTGTAATAAATGTGTAACAAATTATAGTACAGGTTTCATTGAGGCGGGCTAATTTGGTCGATGCAGGTTTAGAGCACTCAATTTCTAGTAGGTTGTAATTAAAATGGAAAAGCAATAATTTATAAACAAACCGGTCACCAACTTCAGATTAGGAAAAGAGAGATGACATTCGATAAAGTATCGAGAAAGTGATGTTATAACATGTAACCCCTGATTTAGTTCAAGGTAACCTAAATTTGGCTCTAAACCAACATTTCAAAATGTCTGTTGGTTTCATCTCTTAGTAGAACCAGATAGACGAATTTATTTTCCTCGATCGGGAGATCGGTATTCAGGAAAAACTTAAACGCCTTTCGGAAGAAAAAATCGTTTGGCCTTAAGCAGAATATACCGTTGAATTAAAATAATAATAATAAAATTAAATAAGTAGAGTAAAGAACCATGGATAGCGATATGGTGACCATTAGTTAGAAGATTAATTATTTAAGTCAACATTTCCCACCACAGCTTGTAACCAGCAACGTAATCGATTTTGAAAATGTATAATTAAGAAATTCCAAATAATTCTATAGAGGAGTCGACTAATAATTATCAGCGTTTATCTCAAGTACAGTTTTTATTTAAGGCAAATAATATTTTACGTAATCATAAACATGAACACATTTTCAAACACATTTCAAAACACATGTTAACACCAAACAGTAAAAATTTTCATTTAACATAATTGAAATTTATTTGCAACGTAATGCCCTAAAGACCATTTTTCCACTTACACGTAAGTAACAAGAACATCAAACCAACTATAAATTATCACAACATGCTATAAAATGAATAAAATATTTTTGCCCAAAAAACATACCAGCATATTATGGATTATGTTAATCCATAAAACATCACCAGACATGTGATATGCGGTATAATGTCGCATGATATATTAGCGCTTGGGAATTCCTAAATATTTTGTGTGCGGCTTGCGCGCTCCATTTAATCGTTCACCTCTCAACGTATTCTTCATAAAGGCGGGCGCGTTATATTATACGGATGATATGGTATGTAGAAAATCGAACAGAAAACCCAAATAAATGTAGTAATTTTCGCATTTTCATTTTCGTGTCGGCGTTCGATTTCGACTAACGGTAACAACAATATTTGACACATGTTAAAATAGATGGGTGAAACAGGTATACGTACGAGTATTCAGATTATGGCGTAAAATGTACAACGAGCACAAGGCACGCCATTCTGATGTTTTCATACCGTGTGTCCATTTTAAACCTTTCTTCGTGAATAATTTGAATTCTACATATGCCTCATGAAAATTGTAAGAGGCGAGAAAAGTGGTTTGATAAGTGTTCTGTCCAATTATGTTTTTTCATTTTTTTTTTTTTGAATTTTGTGGCTTGGGATTTTGTTGTTAACGCAATTCTTAAATATTCAAAATGTTTAAATTTTCAACATGATAAGTGGATCAAATTAAATTGTAATCAACAAATACGCGAACGACGAGTTATGTCAGTATGTCTTTAATGCTACGAAATGTAAAGTTGTAACTCTGTAAAACTTTATTGATCGAAAATGAAACTCATTTTCAACTGATTTCTTTTTAATAAAATTATATTATGTTATAAAATTGAATAGACATATTTCTTCGTGATTATAAAGTTTTTATATTTCCCGTCAGTGCAATCGTAGCATTTACAATTACACGCCATATATTCATAGGGATGTCGAACACCCGGTTAATCCGATAATTTAAAAAAAATGAAACAATTACCTCAAATGAAGCCACCATAGACAAACCAGCGATTGCCGAATAGTGAGTTCTGGTTAAAATACTGTTATGTAAAATATTAGCCCACTTTCTCCTTAATTGCCTCAAAAGTAGGGCAAAACTTGATTAATCGATTAATTCCACTAAACAGAAATCAAAATGATTAATCGGTTAAATTTTTCCAATCCAATTAACTGTTTGGAATTTATTTTTAACTGTACTTCGTACCACCTAAAATTGGTTTGATCGTAAGCCTTCCTAAGCGATTATGAATCTCAATGAACCTTCCAACTCCAATTCATTGAGATCGGTAATATTGGCCGCACTTGTACGGTTTGACTTTCGTTTGGTGATTAAATGAAACTCGTTCGTAATTCAAAGGAATTTAATGTCTTTGATTTACATGGAAAAGAAATGATGTTAGCATTCAATGCAAAGCTTTGCGGTAAACTACGTTTTTAGTTTTGTTTTCCGACACGTAAACAAACAAAGGCTTGCCGACTCGCGAACACGCAACATACAGTTTTCCATGCGCGAAACACGGAAACTCCAAGTTACTGGCCTTGTGATTTGTTGATGGTTATCACGAATGCCAGATGCATGGGGAATTGCAGCCGTTTGAATTCGAATGGCAAGTCCGTTGAAACCATCGGGATGCGCGGAATCAAAACATCCTCTCCTTTATACTTTCCCTTGATAATCGTCTCCTCGATGATGTTGTTTATAAGCTTTTTCGCAGCCAGTCTAGCTCCATTGCACAGTCGAGGTTGATTGCTGTTACGCTACAAGATGATGCCTGAGCCTACTTTCAATAGCAATTAGTGATGTGGTAATCCGGACAATTCCAGGGAATACAAAATATCTGTGCGATAGTTTATTACTTTATCCTGGTTGATAACCGTGTCAACCGATTTGGAGGAAAAGAATGGAAGGAAAGGAATGAGCTCTGCCCAGTGGGCAATGTGATAAAGCCGGTGTAGCTGTCAGCTGCGATTTTCCCATTACCAATGCCCAACAATTGCTTCGAAAACAACTCTGCAGTCCGATCTTGTGGCAAAAACATTCGCATCTTAGTCGTCAATCGGAGGGTCACCACATGCCGCCACAAATCTGATGATTTCAAGCACGCGTTTAGTTTGTCAGCTGCAGTTGATCGTGGAATAACAAGAAGAGTCTGACGAAAATCACCGGACAACAGAATGAATCATGGTTCCACCAAAAATGTTTTGATTGCCACAAAGACTTTTAACGTTCTGGCCAGCGCCTTCAATGACCTTTTGTGGGCCATCGTGCATTCGTCCCAAACGATCAATTTGCATCTCTGTATAATCTTCGCGATTGCGCTGTTGCAAGTTGGAGTCTCGTTGATTTGCATGTTCAGTAACAATTTCAGTGTAGAATGTGCAATTCGTTTAAGAATACCTTCTGACTAAGTCGTTGCTATTGCAGTTCCAGCCAGGGTCAGGGCAAGTTCATGCTGTGATCGGTTCGATGCCAAAAGCAACGAAATTAAGGATGTTTTTTCAGTCCATCAGGGAGCATCCGGGATGTAAATGCCACCAGTTTCATTGTTCACAGCTTCCATAAAAGAATCGTACGCAGTCTTTTGTTGTTGATTCAATTGCGGAGCATTTGTACGAACTTAATCGTCTAATGCTGCAGTGTCGTATTGTTGTTGTCTTTGTAATACGTGGTTGAATGAATCGTGCATAGAATGATTAGGTGATATCATGTCCAAATACAACAACACTTTATTTGCCTTCAATAAACACATGTCGTATATCATAATCAATGCTTCATTGTGCATTTCTGCCGTCTTTTGAACGTCCAATATAAAGTTTGGTCAATTGACGTTCTCAGTTGTTGAAACGACATCAGACTACCAGCATTCACAAACACAACAACTGAAGATAGTAACATACGTCGTTATTTGGATGCATAGTGTAGATGCGACCCAGAGCGTCTGAAGCAAATACATTTGGATGCCCTTCATGTTTTCCTTGTTTTTGATGCTAAAACGATTTCTATGATGCGTTTCGTGGGTAGTAGCGCGGCATTTCAGCATACAGCAAAGTGGGAGCGAAATAATCTGCTTGACAAACCGAGAAAAAGCTGTCAATGTTATCGACGGTGGCCGTGCCACACTTTCCGATGCATTCTCTGGATTGAAATACAGTTGTTGTCTGTTTGCAGATGCACTACCATATGTACAACTGTAGAGTGTCTTTCGTTGATCTCAAAGGAAAAGATGCGCCAAATCGTCTCATTGCTGCTCACATAGCGGCCTTTCTGATACTGACAAACTTTGTCGTTTGCATGCGACGCGAAAACAGCCATATCATCTTTGCTCAGATATTTGCATATGTACTTGAACAACTTGATGGAGTTACAGTATTCCACATTGATGTGAGCCTTAAAAGGCTTGGGCAAGATCGGCGAATATAGCACAATCAACATCTTGCCCTTTGACCTTCACAACGTAGATCACCAATTGTCTGCAACAGGTCTCTCGGGTATCGCTTAGAACACTTGTCATCGATCATACGCAGGGTGAGTCGTTGTTGAAAACTCCGTAAGGTTCGCATGGATCATATTCTTGGAACGAACCTAACCAAAATGTTTTAATGAGGCGGGCTACGTTTTTGCCATTCAACGGAGTACATCCAACAACGAACTTGACCACACACGGTGCTTTATGATGAAATCCGTTAAGTTTGCATGAATAAAAATTCATAGCACTGACTTTTTTATTGGTTTCGGCGCCTGCAATATCAATCGACATACGGTTCGATGTAAGAAAATCAACGAATAAATTATTGAAATTATATTAACCATTTTGATGTTGAAATGGTATTTGCCCTCGTAAGTGGCATTGTTCCGACGATGAAGTACGATATCTCTAGCCGGCGTTTTGTCAGCTCTGGTGACGATGTTATGGCTGTCGGATGACATCTGATCCAACACAATTTTGAACAATTTGATCAATTCGCTGTTCTGATAAAGAAGCGTTTGTAATTTTCCGACAATAGTCCGCTTTGTTGTCGGATTGTGAGCACAACACTGATCAACTTCAGCATCCGAGTTGTCGATACTGAATGATATATTTGCCCTTGAATCAGCAATGGTAAAGTGCAATTGACGGTGTTAAATGATTTCAATATGTTTTCAGATGCAGCAAACAATGACGCGAAAGAGAAGAAGAATTGTGTTATAATTACCTTGAAAGTGGACATGAAATTATCCCGTACAGTATACGTTGCGCAAAATGACGTCATTTGGAAGCAACTGTTGTTTTTTAAGGATATTGGCCAGGAAAAGGGTAGAATCACTTCCTCTTCTATAAACCAATGAGTGTAATGGCTCTGGTGGCGGAAGCAGTTGTGGCAATTTCACTCGCCACTGATATTCAACGCATTACAATGTGAACAAACGATTGGCATTTCTCTGATTTGTGAGTGCCGCTCGTTCCATGTTTATAGGAGCATCGCGTCGGCGCAATCGGCCATGTTCATTGTGTTGTGCTCGCTATCGTTGTCTTTGAAGTGTACGAATAGTGCGGTTTGCAATTGAAATAGGCGCCGCGCATTTGACTGACTGTAATGGACACTGTAAAACTACACGGAATTGTTTGTTGTACAGTACCAAATTTGTCGAAATTACCTTGTTATTCTTCAATGAGAACTTTACAATATTGAAGTACTCGTGCATCAAAACTAGAATGAATTTTGGGTTATGTCTATGCATTCAAAGCCAATTTACCTTAATAGAATAGTTGATCAACATGATTGTTCGCAAATTTATTTATAATTAAATTCGCTTTAACCAAATCTGTTCTCAAAAACCACTACTTGTTTACGAAAAAACAATTTTAAATCTATTAGATTTCACAAATTCTCGCTGAAATGTTTGAGTGCAACAGCACGGTATAGATAATCGATTCAGAAATATGTAATGCATGGCGCAGCAGTCAAACGATAGGTCCGTCACGAACACCATCTATTGAAAGTAATCCGAAGTGACTATATATTCTTGGAATTGTTAAGTAGAGCTAATTTCTCTCCTATTTATGCCCTTGACGATCCGTGTGCAGCTGTTGATGTGTTTTTAACGCTTTGGAATGATGTTTTTTCAGCTAGCCTAGACCCACAAAAATCACGTAGTAATCGTCCTATTAAACCATGGATCTCTGAGGCCTTGTTAAGCATGATCAAACGTAAAAAATGGTTATTGAGAAAGGCGAAACATATTAGAACCAATCAACGTTTCCAGCAATATGTTACAGCCTATTGTCAGAAAGTAAAAAAGAAAAGCGGCTCGCGTTGCTTATTATAAAAATAGATTTGATAACTGTTCCGGTGACTCCAAACTTACGTGGCGTACTATCAATGACATTTTAAGTAATAATTCGCCAAAGATTAAGCTCATTAATTCTATTAACTCATCTAATAATGATCTTTTAACGGATGCGTCTAATATTGCCAATGAGTTCAGCAATTATTTTGGGAGTATTGCGTCAAATTTGAAGTCTAGTCTCCCATTAAATAATAGGAATTCTATGCAGTCTGACGGCGATTATGTTGAGCAATCTTTTTTTTTTCATTCAATTGACGATCTTGAAGTTTCTAAAGCCATTGCTTCTTTAAAATCAAGAAACTCTTACGATATATTCGGTTGTAGCAATTACTTAATTAAAAGTTCCGCTGGTCTTATATGTGCTCCTTTATGTCATATTTTTAATTGTTGTTTTAGAACTGGTATTGTTCCTGAAATTTTGAAATCAGCAATTGTGCTACCTCTTCATAAAAATGGTTCCAGATGCGACTTAAATAATTACCGGCCTATTGCTTTACAGCCAGTCCTGTTAAAAATAATGGAAAAAATTATTAAATGTAGAATGGTTGTATTCCTAGAGAAGCATAGTGTTATAAGTTGTTGTCAGCACGGTTTTCGCAATGGGTTTTCCACGGAGTCTGCATTAATTGAATTTTTAAATAGCGTGCATGCATCGCTAAATAATTCTGAATCGTGCGCTGGGCTTTTTGTTGACATAAAAAAAGCCTTTGACATATGGTTGATCATAACCTCCTATTGCATAAGCTTTCTAAAATTGGTTTCAGAGGAAACATTAATAATTGGTTTAAATCGTATCTTGCAAATCGTAATCATGTTGTTAAGGTGAATGAAACTATGGGCAACCCTTATGTCTTAAACATTGGTGTTCCTCAAGGTTCTGTCTTGGGGCCACTTCTATTTCTGATATACGTAAACTCAATTTTTAGTGCAAATTTGGCAGGCTCTATGGTTGCCTTTGCAGATGATATGAGCTTATGCTATCGTGGGTCCTCACAAACTGATGTTTGCCATAAAATTGCAGCCGATCTTTTAGTTTTAAGGAAATGGTTTGACCACCATTTTCTAATTTTAAGTGATAAAACTAAGTTTATGCATTTTAGTTTGGGTAGCAGTAGTTTACATTCACCGATAACGTATCATTCCAGTTTTTGTAATGCTGTTAATTGCTCCAGCTCGTGCATTTCCATTGAAACTGTTGAAAGCTTCAAGTACCTTGGAGTTATTGTTGATTGTAATCTGAATTGGAAGCAACATGTCGATAAAATAAAAAAGTCTCTTAGCAATGCGTTACGAACTTTATATCTATTAAGACCAGTAGCACCCAAATCGGTATTGTTAAAATTCTACTATGCTTGCATTAACTCTAGGCTTGAATATGCGTTATCGTGTTGGGGTGGTTGCTATCATTCAACTTTAAAAATTCTCATAATTGTTCAGAAATATGCTATTCGTATTATGTGTTTTAAGTCTTCACGGGTTTCTGCTTGGCCATTATTTTTGAGTTGCAAAGTTTTACCATTACAACATCTATATGTTTATAAGGTTTTACGTTTATTTTATTTGCGTAGTGGGCATCGATTATTGAGAGCAAATGTGCGATACAATATTAGGAACAATGATCGTTTCTTATTTGTTGTTCCACATTTTTTTAGTGTACATTTTAGAAAATATTTCCTGGTAACTGCCCCTTCCTTATTCAACCAACTTCCATTTAGCATTCGACAACAAATAAATTCGAAATCATTTCTACAGGCACTTAAAGTTTGGCTTTTTGAGCACCATAATATCGATTTTATATTTAGAGTTTTAGTCTGATGAAGTTTAATTTTAGTTTTAATTCTATTTATCTTTTTATTTTTTATATTTTATTGTTATGTTTTTATTTCGTATGTTATCATAACCATTTATCGTAAATTGTTCTTTGTTAAAGGGTAGATCAATACTGCCGTTAAATCGGTGATGATTACCCTACTCATTTATTTTCATTTTGTATTTTAATATTATATGTGAGCAAAAATTGTACTGAAAATAAATGATAAGCCTGTGTGCTTCAATAAAAAAAAAAAAAAAAAAAAAAAAAAACTATATGAAGTGCAGTATTTAAGTGCATTTCCATGTAAAATTTCCTTACAACATTCCCATACAAAACGCAATTTTCGATTTTCCGATTTTCCAGTTTTTCCTTTGAGCTTTTCCGAATTTTTTTTCTTAATCCACCCCAGAGTTAATACGAACAAAACAGAAAAAGAACCGTCCAAATCGGAAATTGATTTTTGTTTATATAGATAGATTAAAATGTGATAATTTTTATTCAATTTTCTTTAATTCGAAAATTAATTTTTAATCGTTTTCCCCGAGGCCCAATTAATCTACCATGCCTTACAAAAAAACACAAATTTGGTATATGATATCGACAGACCAGTCAACATTATGGGTTTGCTATGAATATTAGTTTAAAACTGGTCAAATTACTGCTGCTTTTGGAGTGATTACTGATCTGGGTGTCTCTAAAACTTTCGAATCAAAATTCTAAATTACAGATCGATCAAATTTAAAAGATGTCAAAAGAGACTCCAATAGGTAGAGCGGTTTGCATTCACCAATAGGTAACAGTTTTTCATATAATAATATTTTACATCACAATTACGAAGTAGATAAAGTATTGTAGTCGGGGAACTTCGGTTATGAATTTACGAATCTGAACGTTTTGAGTCCACATGTAACCCGTAGTTTAAAATATTCATGTAGTACCTTTGAGATAAGCTTTAAATACATTTTTTTTTTAAAGGAGGGAAGATTTAATCTGAATTTTACAGTTCTTAAGTTTTAACGGTAGATCAAAATGATGTAAATACAGAGGATCTGAGTTTGAAATATTAATTTGTTACGAGATGTTCTTTGGTTTATTCTGAGCAAGAATCCTAAGTAATGAGAAACGAGGCATTTGGCATTTTTGATATCCTCTGAGTCACAAGGTGTTGAACAATTATGGCTCAGAAGGTACACGATTTCGAAATTTGTTAGGAAACTCACAATTAATAGGATTGCCAAATATTTGGTTAATTTTCGAAACTTTCAGACGTGTAAACAAAACATTTAAAATCTGAAAAAGTAAGAGCGAGTTGAATAAATAACTAAGAACTAAATCTATTTGTAACTACGTGTGGCGCAAATCAAAAAAAATGCAATGACCTTGAAAAAGACTACTACTTAAAAATTGGGTTATGTAAGGTTATTTTCAATAAGCTTTCAGTAATCAAATAATTCTTGATGTTCTTTTCCAAAAGATCACACGGTATACATATGTATATCCAGCAAAGGTAGTTACACGTCAAGCGTGCACACGTAAATTGGATTGTTGATTTCCTGGAAACAACACGATTTTATATTTTTTCATTTCGATGGAAATCTAATAAAGTTTTTTTTGTTTCTTAATTTTGATTTACCAAATATACGAAGAACACGACTAAGTAACATATATGGAGTAGGTGGAGAGGAGTGTATGTTTAGGCACATTTAGTATGTTGTATTATATTTGTAATCACCTTAGACGACATACTAAGCGACTGGATTACGAAAATAAAAGGAAAATTTATGAATGGGCCTGGAACATAAAACGAAATAAATGTAACGGTATATACTGAACACTCTTACCTGCAGATGATGATCTTGATATTTCATTTGAATGTAATGGTTTATTTACAGCATCGGGAATGTGTGTAAGTAATGCGTTGAAAAAATTATATAGCTGAAATGAGAGAGAGAAAAAGGAAAATTTTCTGTGAAAAACTCAAGACTTCATAAATTATTATTTTTACGTTAAATGTTTGTTTGGCATTTTGGTTGGATGGTTCGTAAACATAAATTTATTTATTTTTCTTTTATAATATGAAAACATAAATAAATAAATGAAAAACAACTTTATGTTAGGTGTTTATATATCATCATATATACCCTAAACAAGGAACAAGTGCCCCGAATTCATATACCATCATCAGTGAAATTATTTTTATTATTTATAAGAAGACAACAAATACTATGGTACATGAAGGTGTTTTGGGGGTTTACGGTGCGTGAGCGTTGTACATTTACACAAGTGTACACCGAGTCATTGGTTTTAATTATAGAATATTTAATGCTACAAATTATGATGTTTTCTCAGGTACGTGAAGGAAAATTAATTAGATGCTATTTTATGAATATTTCAGTTAGATAAATTGAGCGTTTTATTATTTAATAGAAATCTTATTGTGTATGGCAGATACGGAGAAACAGAAAAATATCATGGGAAGATGTTTCATAATTAATGTTGAGACAGCAATTTTGTTGGTTTTCTTTATTTTGATTCTGGGAAAATGTTAAGGTGATGAAATAATAAACAGTTCGTGGAATTTAGAAGATTTATTATTTATCTGTGTAAATGAGGCCCTAATTGTATATCTACTTTATACAATTAGAATTACATAATTTAAAGAATCTTAAAGAGTTTGGTTTTGCTATGGTGGTGCAACACCATTTTTAAGACCAAAATGGAGAAAATTTCGAAAATTTAAGTCGGTAAGATACGAACACTCTAAACAGTTCCAGAAACAATCAAATACATGCGCAAATCGTTGAAGCGTTTTAAAAATAGTTAACACAAATATTATTTTGTTATGTAAAATTATCACAATTTTTACAAAAATGCACTACATAAACTACTTTTTATTGTAAAACCATTATTATTGTTATAAATAAATATGTTGGGGTATTTATTGGTTAATTTGTTTTGAAGTTCAATGAGTTATCCTAATTTTGTTTTTCCACATATCCTAAATTTACAGACAGCCATGCAGCAGGGAGAG
The DNA here is from genome assembly GCA_963691935.1 of Nephrotoma guestfalica. Taxonomy (NCBI): domain Eukaryota; kingdom Metazoa; phylum Arthropoda; class Insecta; order Diptera; family Tipulidae; genus Nephrotoma; species Nephrotoma guestfalica. The sequence continues at coordinate 295,762,255 of OY829914.1, read as the reverse complement.
ATATTGCGACAATATCATCACCATCGACGTCAAGCAACCGTTGCTTGAGTTAGTACAACTTTGGGTGACCCTTTCCTTTGGTATACCCTTTCCAGCAACTCTGGAACCTGGCTGGGATTCAATGAAATTATAAACCATTAATCTGAACATAAATTTGATAATGTAACCTCATTGAGGCGACTAAATCCCTACGTAGGATGTAACACAGCAAAATAAAAAAGAAGAAGAGAGAAATTGTGGAACTTTGCTACCGACAACATGTTTTCATGATTTCGTATTTCAAAATAATAGTATAGTACCGGGTGACTGACACGAAGTGTTACCAACGACTGTTATTCCTGTCAAACCAGTGATGACAGGGCGCTCAAATTTATACTAATGACAGTTCATTCCATTGTTTACAAGCGTACAAAAGCATTTTAGTGGTAAATATTCAGAAAAAATGGAATTCAATCGTAATAGTATGATTGCTCTATATTTGGCTGCGGAAAACCACAGCCGCAGATTGTTAACCAGTTCATGTGAATAAAATGTTTCTGTATCGCACCATAAATTGTTATAACGATACTGGCAGCATTGCAAAACGCCATGGTGATGGACCGAAACGCACTGTTGTAACATTGTTGGATATCATTCGGAAGCTGAAGGCCAAATTGGCTCGGAATCCGCGCCGTAGCGGCAGAAAAATGGCTCGTAAGGCGAACATTTCGCTCGAACGGATGCAGCACATATTGAACGATCATCTTGGACTATAAAAGGCCTTGAAATTCCATAAAACGCATGGTCTCTCAGCAAAGGAGTTGTTACGCTTGCACGAAAGTGGCGATTTGCCGAATTTGGTTTTCTCCGATGAGTCACCGTTCGTTATTGAGCAATATGTAACAAGCAATACGATCGGATTTACTTGCCCGGCCGTTCTACTGAAAATTTGGACCAACCGATTGCCACTCGAAACCAAGCGCCGCCGATGGTGATGGTTTGGGTCGCCGTAACGGCTGAAAGCCGTTCATCGCTCATTTTAAATGGACCGTGGCATCAAGATAAATGCTCAAATTTATCGGAACCATGTGTTGCAAGGAGCGTTGAAGCCTTGGGCACAAAAAACATTTCGGCCACAGAGCCGAAACATTTCAGCAGGACTCAGCGTCGAGTCATAAAGCGCGCGTCAATCAAGATTGGCTGAGAAACAACGTTCCGCGGTTCATTTCCACTGCCCAAGGGCCACCAAATTCACCGGATGCAAGTCCGCTAAATTTTTCGGTTTGGAGTATTTTGAAGAGAGGTTGGGACAAAAAAATACCAAAGTGTCGATCATTTCAAGCAAGCGCTTCGCCGGGAATGGGCCAAAATATCGCAGAGCCACTTTCGTGCTGCATGCAATAGCTTTGTCGGCCGTTTGAAGGCCATAATCGCGGCTAAGGGTGGCCAAATCAAAAACTGCTAATGCAATTTGAAAATTTAAATATTTGTAAACATTTTTTACTTTGATTCAACCAAATTCATCATAAAATAAACATTCTGTTGCGTTTTGTTTTGGTAACACTTCGTGGCAGCCTCCCTGTATACACCAAGGTTGAGAACTATGCTATTATATCACGAGCGAGTTGATTAGTAAGCGAGGCCTATAACAGCACTTCTCAAGCGTGGTGTATATACTATTTTTTCCACTAGTCGTAGAAGGCACACCAACCATTAAGGTTTTTTGTTGAGAAGAAAATTAATTTGATAAGGGAAACACTTGCTCTCGGGCTTCAAGTAGCCCGAATTTTTTACTGAATTGTAGTAAGCCTACATTTAAAATGACACTGCATTTTGTTTTGTTATTTGAAGTTTTAATTTTGTTAAGTCAAATTGGCATTCAACTAAAAAAAATGGAGAATGATGATTTAATCGGCACACCACCTGAAATATGTGGGATAGTCGAAAATATAACAGACCAGCTGCTGCCCCATGATATGAAAAATTTAAAATTTGGTGTAATAATAAAATATCGTTGTCTTTATATTATTACACTAATTTATACGTTTATGTATTTTTATACGTGGTATCTTGTATATTAATAAGTGCACACCAAGGTATTTAAACGAGTCAACAGGTTCGATGTCAAAACACTCAGAGTGACAACCAATAGATGCCAATAGATTCAAGCCTGCTGTGATTAGTCACTCGAGGCAAAAAGGCCAAATTAACGTTACCAGACAATTTAAACAACATGAATTTAGTTTTCCGGCTTAGAATCAGACGTTGCTTGTCAAACCATGAGAGTAAAATTTTTAGATCAGTATTGATCATCGAAATAACGTTACTGGGAGAATTCCCACAATAAGCCAAATGTCATCGGCCAATCCGGTAGAATAACCATGATGATTCAGTTTAATCACCGAGTTAGTGTAAATAATAAACAGCAATGGGCCTAATGTTGAACCCTCGGGAACTCCAACCCCAATAAATTTCGGATCGTTTAACTTGTCATTTATCTTAATTCTCACCGATATACCATCTAAATACGATGCTAACCACTTATTTGAAATTCTCCTAAACTCTGTATTATATAGGGTGGGCCAAATAATTTTTAAATGCAATAAAACAAACAGCTCTCAATATTTTTTCAAATTTATTTTTTCATTCTAAAGAACAATCCTTCCGATTAATTATGGAATACTATTTCATTCACATGACTGCCTCGGCTGGCCTTGACGTACCCCATATGGTCGGTTCAATTTTTGAGCACATTTTCGATGGTATGCGGCATTATGTCTTCAATGGCAATGCGAATATATTACTTGAGAGCGTCAATCGTTGCTGGTTTATCGGCGCAACACTTATATTTGACGGAACCCCAAAGATGATAGTCCAACGGCGTCAAATCACAGCTCCGAGGCGGCCAAATCATATCAGCATTTCGGTTGTGTGGCACGGAGCGCCGTCTTGTTGAAACCAAATGTTGCCTATATGTCCTTCTCTTCAAGTGCCGGGAACAAAAAATCGTTTATCATGGCGCGGTAGCGCTCACCATTGACAGTAACGGCGGCTCCTTGCTCATTTTCAAAGAAAAATGGTCCAATGATGCCACCGGACCAAAATCCGCACCAAACATAGTTACTCGTTGAGGATGCATCGGCTTCTCTACGATCACGAGCGGGTTCTCTGTGCTCCAAATGCGACAATTCTGCTTGTTTACATAGCCGCCAAGATGGAAATGCGCCTCATCCGAAAAAGATGATTTTTTTGCCAAAATCGGCATCTTCATCTTTTCAATATTTCCCAGTGTTGTTCAAGCGAATACACAACCATTTTCGTTCAGCGGAAGGATAAAACTAACTTTCTGTGAAATCAGAAGTGACATAACCCTTACCATACTCAAAATAACCGCTAGTTCAAAAAAAAGTTTGATGACCCTGTACAAAAAAGAGAGCAGAAGCTTGTGATGAACCATGTCGAAGACTTAAGCTGTGTCAATAAATAAAGCACCGCAACCATTACCTTTATTTAAACCAATATTGATTGTATTTAAGGATTCCGACAAGGCCAGTTCGGTACTATTTTTAACTGCCTTTTCAAGAACTTTTAGGATTACTGGCTGCAAGGCAATAGGTCTATAGTTACCTTTGTCGAGGCGATTACAATTCTTAAAAAGGGGAATTATTTTTTCAATCGATCGGGTACAACTCCCAGCTCAAAGGAAAGGTTGAAAATGTGTGTAAGAACGCGACTAATATGTCCCAGCAATGGCTTTTAGTATATAACTACTCAGGCTAACGTTATCAATTGATTATTTTGGTTCCAAAGCACAAATAATAAAAAAACCTCATAACTAGACACTGGGGACATAAAAAACGTTGACGGACTGAAATCAAAAGGCAAATCGATACTAGGTGACGTGTTGCTAGCGTCAAAATTAGCACCTAAGCCTGTAGCAATAGTAGAAAAATAAAAATTAAACTCATTAGCAATTGCTAAATCACTCGTGAAAAGTTCTCCGTTCTATGCTAAAATAGATTTAACTAGTGGCGTTTTAGGTTTACGAGTTAAGATTTCGTTCACTAAAATCCAGTTATTTTGCATCACCGCGGTTAACTGAAAAACGCTAAGAATAATAAATTTCCTTTTCTTTTTTGATATTCACATTAATTATGGTGCACATTCTATTATAGCTTTAGCGAAGTACTGTTGCCTTGGTTCGCAGTTTATTCCTTTTATGAATACGTCGCGCAGGGTCAAAGGAAATCCAAGGCTGCAAGCGTTTGATTTTAGATGAGCAATAAAAAGATATGCTTCAGTATTTTCTTAGATGTAACTGAAGCTTTCGACAAAGTTTGGCACCAAGGGCTTGAATTTAAAATGCATCGAGAAGCCTAAGCAATTTCTGAAATTCTTAAATCCTATACATAGCAGGTCGACATTTTAGAGTCAAATGAGTACTCTGAACTAAAAAGAATATCAGCAGGTATACCACAAGGTAGCGTACTTAAACCTATTCTGTTTATTTGTTATACGAGAGACTTACCGAATATTCAAGGTATTACAGTAGCAACATTTGCAAACGATACAGCTATCCTAGCGGTTGAAAACTATATTTCGGAAGCAACAAGCAACAAACTTCAAAATGCACTGAACACTATGACCAACTGGACTGAAAAATGGCGCATCTTATTAAGTGAAGCCAAATCAGTAAACATGAACTTTACATATCAAAATGTAAACTGTATTCCCGCGATTCTCAACTCAAACCAAATTCCATATGCAAATACAGCTAAATACCTTGGCATGACCCTCGATGCTAAGCTACGATGGAATAAACACATCAAGAAGAAAAACGAAGAAATAAACATCAAGTATACGAAAATATATTGGCCCATGGTTAGGAATTCTGAGCTCTCAATACACAACAAATTGCTTCGTACAAATGATATAATGTTCTCAAAATAAAATGCTACGAGGGATTGTGAATGCCCCATGGTACATTAGGAACGACAAGCTTCACGGAGACTTGAAAATGGAATACGTCACCGATGAAACAAAGAAACAAGCAAGGAAACACGTACACCGATTATCAATGGAGCGAGGAGACTCTAAAGGCAGAAACCGCTAGATTTGGGCACGTCTAATTAGAATAAGAAATTACTGTAAAAGGAGTAACCAATGAGTTACGCATTTTAATCCGAGAAACTAATTTAAGATAGATAAATTATTAGATGATCTCTGAATTAGTTGTAATATTGAATAAATAAGTAAATAAATTTATTGAGAAAAAAATCCTAGGTTGTTGACGTTGTCTACATTGGGACGCAACGCGACGGCAGGGACGCAAAACTTGCTCTATAATCTACTTAATAAATTACGTGTCGGCAACTACGAAGATTACATTGCGTAACCTTCATCGCCCAAACCTGATCAAAAACAATCTCAATAAAATCGATATAATTGGGACAACTAATTCGTGAAGGTTTAGATGGATAGGTCATTTCTATGTTCCTAAAACTGTCGGCATCAATGCACGCAGGACCGTTCCTGGCACTCTCTTGTTTGGATCGAAATATTTGGAAGATAATTTTTGAGGCGGCCAAATGGGATGAAGCGCCAGCGAATAAGAAAAAGATTTGATAATATTTATTTTACAGTCTCTTTTAATTTGAAGAACCCTCCGTATCTGGTAGATTTAATTATGTACATCTAATTTCATAAAAGTCATATCCAGATTTTTTATTGAAGTGTCAAGCAAAATATATACAAGCTCTTAACTGTATTAGACTATAAAATATCTTAAGTTTTCGTATTAAATGATATCCGACAGATATCATAAACATAATTACTTGATATAATAAATTTGATTATCAGCATTATATGGTCACTAAAGCTCTTTATATCAAAGCTATAATCATATACCCAAGTTAATAAAAGTAGATAATCCGTATAGAAAAAAATATACCGAGCTTATCTGTATCGTTAATAGTTGATAATTCACATTTTATTTAGATTTCGTATACATAGTAATTATGTACACTAAAATATTCTAGAATTGTTAAAATGATTATCTCTAGCATTATTTAATGTATTCGTGTCGTCGTAGTTCTTTCTTCACACATATTTTCAATTTATCATTAAGCTATTCGTAAGCTCATTACTCATTTTTATTGGGGCGCTAAATCTACTTGATGTATTCTAAATAGCTAAATAGTTTTATGCTAATAAACACACCCGTGTTTTATGCATTTTGATTTGGCTGACCATCCGATTTCGAATTTTTTAAATGTGATCATAAAAATTCTTGTACGTAATAAACAATACAGTAGAAAATAGCCTAGAACTTGGAGCAAAATATAAATACATTACACATAAAGTTATTTCAATCATCATAAAAGCCGTTTTATATCGCTCCGTATACGAGTAGATATACTAGGGAAGCGGCGCGTGTATGATGTATATGCCACCCAAAAAGACAAAAAACAGGCAAAACCACCGTAAAATCTTGGATGTTTACATCTCCAGAAAACATACGTAGGAAAATCCAAACAAAAAAAAAATGATTACAATAATAATATGGCTTAACAATAGGAAAAACTACATATGAAAATCTCTTATTTTCCACTCCACATATAAACATAGATTCCAATGTACGATTATACGAGGCGTATTACAGTGAATCAAAACGGAAAAGAAGAAATCAAAACCGAAAAGTTCGTAAACGTACTTATATTTTGTTATTGTTGTTGTTGGTTTTAGGATGAAAAGTCTAATTCCTGTATTTTTGTATTATCAAGATAAAACATTTTTTGTTTTGTTTTCCTTAAAGTGATTTTTCATTTTGTGTAGGAAATACTTTTCCGATGTATGGTACATAAAATCACTCAAAGAATATTTTGAAAATCTTACTTTCCATTTTCTTATACATAATCTTGAATTTTTTTTTTTGGATTAAAATACATTGCCGTATAATAGCGGGCAGTACCTATCCTTGGGGTTTGGTTTACGGATTATTATTTAAAAGCATCTTCGCGGAATGTGTAGGTTTTTCAAATATACGACTAAAAAAAATTAAAGTACATGTCGGAATGTGATTAAGTGAATCTTCCTAAACCTTTTAGAAAATTTAATTTTGTTAATGGTAAATTTGGTATTACTAGAGTTAATACCAAATTTTCCATTTACTTAATTATGGTATATGTACGTTCGTATATACTGATCAAGTAAACCCAATTATTGACACCACAAAAAACTTTTCCAATTTTGACTTTTCAACATTGGTAAATTTTTGTATAATACAAACACGCAATTAGACTAAATTAATTTACTTGGGATGTGTTCAGTATTCGGGAAAGTAAATTTGTTTTAAATGAATTTCTGCGTAAACATCGCATCTTATGTAGAAAGGGAATGCAAATTCTTCTCGTATGAGAAAAGTAGAAAACTCCAAAATAACTCCTAACCTTAGATAAACATTTCATTTGTATTTTAATATAGTCTTAAGTACACACAGAGTATTAATTCGATAACCGAAAAATTAAGAATCGTAAGAAGACGCAACAATCACACCAGCGGCAAAAATTAAAGATTTTGTGTTTTTGTTCTTTATAACGTAAACAATTCGGCTTTAATTTTTATTTGCTTATTTTATTTTATATTTCAACCTCAGTTTCTTGTATAAAGTAACTTAATATTTTAATGATTGAATACGGAGGAAAATTGGAAAAATTAATAAAAGAATTTTTCGTTATTTGGTTTATCATCATTTTGTGGTAGATATACCTATTACTGTTCCATCGATATTCTAGAATTTTTGTTGGTATCTTTCGTGTTGGTGTTTTTTTAGTCGTCTTCGTTCGTTGAGTAAGGGAGGCTGAAATGTAATACTTATTTCAAATATGCGGAAAATTTTGATGAGGAACAGCCGGAATTTTTTTTTTAAATCAGAATAAAGACACTCGGTTTATTATTTTTTGTTGACATTGAACTCGATTTTGCGGAAGATATTTTACCTCGAAATGATGTGGTAAAAGTTTTATTTAAAAATTCGATTGTATTTTCTATTTTCGGTTAGAATATAGACAATTATTGCAGACAGTTGTTTACAATAAATATTTTCAGTCTCTCCCTAACTATATATATTCGGATGAACTATCAGTTAACTGGTCGCTGTGATTGAGCATTACACTATTAAGCTAAATTCTAATAAGATTGAAAATTTTAATATGAAATTGGAGTGATAAATTTGTTGGTATTAAAACTAAAAATTATACAAATTTAGATTTCCTAACTTATAAAAATAAAGGCTTCTAACTAAATTTTTTAGATGTTATTGAAAGGTAAAGTAATGGCCATCAAGCACTAACCAAATCTGAATTAGCATCCCTAGGACTGGCTGCTAATGTCTTTTCTTCCTCGAGTGAAATTTTGCTGTTAAATAAATATCACTGAAAATGAACTGTAAACCTGAATCAGTTTTTTTTTATTTTTATTTTATAAAATTTTTATTTTATTTATTTATTTCGATTCAACACTACGGTAGAGAGTACATTTAAAGTAAGTAGGTTAGATTATGATTAATCACAATTATAAGAGTTGTCATGTTAACAATTTAATAAGTCCATAATGAAAACAATACATTTTGTATTGGAGGAAACCGAAATTAGGGGATTCTTCTGACCAACTAAACAATCAATATTTAGAACCACCATCCAACTTTATTTAGTGAGAGGTGTTTTGTATTTTTCTTAACAAGTTTTGCAAATATACATGCTACGAGATGTATGCATAGGTCTAGAAAAAACCACACTTGATTTCTAAAGGGAAAAATTTAACTTGCCGAACTTATGCTGTATAAGATAGCGGAAAATGTTCAGCTCAAAATAAGAGATTTCGCTACTCGTCGCAAGGGGCAGTACCATCACAAAAGAGAATTTTTTTGTTATATAATTACCAGCGGAATATTTTTCACTAAATAAAACATCCCAGTGGAATAAAATAGTAAACGTAATCCTTAAAATGACAAATTGATTGATCTCCGAAGTAAAGGAACTCGGTAAATGAAATATTGAAATTTAGCAATATTTCGTCTTCCTATTTCTCAAACAATGGCGATGAAATTTGGATAGTAGAATTGATCTGGGATTTTAAAGTAAGTTTTGGACAAAATTCTAGTATCTGTTCTTGCTGGACTAAACTTGGCCATTTCACAACCAATCCTTTTGAAAATTTAAAAATGTTTATTAATTTATTTTCAGGTTTTGGCCAATATCTCAGAAACTTCCATTAGTAACCCATACTTTTGGAACCCATACTACAAGGAAAATTTGGTGAAAATTTATGGATTAGAGTTTTCACTATAATTTTTTGATTTTCTGCAGTCATATAAGTTATTTTTAGATTCGGTTACTAGTGGAAGATTTTGAGATATTGACCAAAAACTGAAAACAACTTATATGGCCCCAGAAAATCAAAAAATTATAGTGAAAACTCTAATCCATAAATTTTCATCAAATTTTTCTTGTAGTCTCAGTATGACCTAAACTACTAGAAAAACATCCAAAAGTATGGGTTACTAATGGACGTTTCTGAGATATTGGCCAAAAGCTGAAAATAAATTAATAAACATTTTTAAATTTTCAAAAGGATTGGTTGTGAAATGGCCAAGTTTAGTCCAGCATAAACAGATCCTAGCATTTTGTCCAAAACTTACTTTAAAATCCTCATTCCTTTTGTCCAAAACTTACTTTAAAATCCTCATCTGCAACTGTGTTGCATAAATAGAAAAAATTATTCCTGCTTAAATTTCAGAAAAACAATAACGTCAATCATTGCAAAAATTGAAAAAGCTCCCATGGAAGCTGCCACTTCCGATGAACTGATTTCGGCCAAAATTCACAGGAACTCCAAATTTATAGTAAAATTTTAAGTATGAAGTTTCATCCTGATGAATCAAACTTTCTGGGCGGAACAGAGCCGAATTCTTCTTGAAAATATGTTTTTTTTTTGCCAAAAATCGGCATTTCCGCTTAAATTTTAGCAAACTGATTTAGACCGGTATTGTTGCAAAATTAATTTATAATCTTGTAGTTCATAGTTGTGTTTTGTAGATACTTTTATCGGAAGAGTTGTGAAAACGAAAAAGCTACTGTGAAAGCCGTCACTTCTGGTGGAATAATTTCGGCCTAGATGAGTTTTAGATCAGTCAATCCGTCTGGGTTGGGGGGAAACTGGGTATAATATTCAAAAGTTGTATAACTCAAAATCGCATTAAAGTGCTTTGTTCTAAGATATTTCTAAGAGGTTCAAACGGCTGGAATGAGTATTTTGAATTTTCATTTAGTTAGACCAAATCCAAGTAAAAGTTGTGCAGCTCAAAATCGCATTAAAATGCTTTGTCCAAAGATATTTCTAATAGGTTACTACGGCTGGGATGGGTATTTTCACTTTGTACTTAATCCAATGCAATTGTAAAGCATGCGTTTTTCGGAAAATCTGGGGAAACGACAGTAACCCGAGGTTGTACATCAAACTTGATGAAAGTGATAATGCTGATGCTTGAGGTGGTGAGGTGACTGCGAAAATCAAACATAGACCGCCATGCATGAATTATGGCGGTAAGTATGATTTACAGAAACATGAAAAACTCGCGAGTACGGCGATGCGCTCTGATGACGACGAAGAGCAATGGTGGCCGCTATGTTTTGACGGAATGGACAGACATAACTGGAACGAATGTTGGTCAGATCAGTATGGGATCGGAAGAAATATTTATGCAAAAGTAGTAAACATCGGAAAGGGACCCCACACAATCATCACGAAAGATTCACGTGGTTTTTGAATATAGGACAGTACCGCTAGTTGAAAAACATATATGCCAAGGTTTTTGGAGGAACTAGCAAAAAACAGTGACAAACAAAAGGCGTTAGGAGAACGATCGGCATTAAAAACGATACACAAATGTTTAGAAATTAAAATTCGTGAGGGTTAGACGTCGGTGGCAAGGATTACGGATGGAAATTCTGGTAAAAAAATGATGTCGGCAATAGAGGCGTTGGCTGTTTACAAGGATGACAGTATGGATGAAGAGATATGTGAGTATGTGGTACCGAGCGTGGAGATGCGTTTTGTGCCAGCGGTGGCGCAATGGATTGCAAACGAGAATGAGGCTGAGAAAGAATGGTCTGTGGATAGTGTGCGCGGGGTTGTATGTCGTCGAGAAGTGATGCCAGGGGAGAGGTTGAATTGGTTGGGGCTGTATGGACTGAACTGCCTGAAACTACCACCCCAGTTTGGTTTCTGTTCGACACGAACAGACTTAGGTGAAAGGTAATGTTACGATCTCGCGTATTGGTTTGATGAGCAATAAATCCCGCGAGGGCGAGACATTTTATTTAGAAAAAATTGCTCGTATGAGGTTTAGAAAACTATTAAAATTTTTTGTGAGAATAGTCATCTCGGTTTAAGTAGTAGCATTCCAGGTAATTTTATAACAATGGTATTCTCTGGATTATAGCCGAATTAGCCTGAAACAGAACAGAAAGTTCGCGAAATATCTCGAATATTCAGCGAATTTTACAAATGGGTGCACTGAACACGAGGACTGAGTCATTTAGGAGATTCAGTACGCGATAGAATAAAAGCGAAAGTATGTAGCGGGAAAATAATAAGTGGTATAATTAAAAAAACATTAATATCTCCGAAAACGTTGACATCTGCATGAATTAGCTTTCTCGGTACAAAAGTATGAATATTTTGCCCAAAATCATTACGGGCGATGAAAAGTGGATTTTGTACGATAATCCTAAATGAAGAAAACCATGGGTTGATCCAGACCAGCCATCAACATCAGTTGCAAAAATGAAGATTCATGCCAAGAAAGTGTTATTGTGTGTCTGGTGGGATTGGAAAGAAGTCATTTTCTACGAGCTTCTGGATCCTGGTTAAACTGTTACAGCTGAACGTTATCAAATCCAATTGATCAATTTAAGTGATGCTCTGGAGGAAAAAATACCATTTACTGGCCAAGGAAGAAGGAAGGTGATATTGCGGCATGACAACACTCGTCCACATATAGTAAAATCAACCCAGGAGCTCATATTCTTCTTAGGCTGGGAAGTTTTACAGCATGCGGCTCATTCTCCAGACTTGGTTCCCTTTGATTACCACTTATTCAGATCAATGTCCTCATATTTGAAAGAGGGTGCACGAAAGTTGAAGATGTGCAAAAATGGCTTGACTATTTTGCTCCAAAACCACTAAGTTTCTATCGCGAAGATATTCATCGGCTACCTGTCAAATGGCAAAATACCATAGTTAATATTTCAATAAAGTTTGACAAAAAAAGCAGAGTTTCTACTTGCACATCTAATAAATAAATAAAAAAACAATTTTACCTACCTACCTCTTAGTAGGCAATGCTACTGGATAGTAAGCCGGTTTAGGATGTGGATGATGTACCACCACTGAGCTGATTCTGCATTTTACCAAAGACAGACTTCACTCCAGCATAGACAAAAAAGATATTCAAAATAATTGTGGGTAAACTTATATGTGTTACAATGAATGTAATAATACGTGATGTAAGTATTCTATAAGTTCACAATTTTAACAAATTTTTAACTATTTTCGCAATATTCAATTTTTAATTAAATTTGTTTTAAATGTCATACACCAAATACGTAGATTGGAAACTGCGACTAGTATGCCGATAAAACAAATTATTAGTCGACATTTCAAATTTCCGAATACTTTGATCGAAAGTTTCTAATTTTTTTTAGAAAAGACAAATAATGATGTTGGACGATAAGCCAACAGTATTTCGCTGTTATTTATAGGCTACTAAGTAGACCAATAAATAACTAGGCGGATCAATGTAGAATTTCGATCGAATGCGAAGATAAATTTGTTCATATTGTTTTGATTTATATTATATAATGCAATGTAGGAGAGATGGGATTAAAGATATCATAGTTCCACATTAATTTCCCAAAGTTTCAATGGATGTGGTCTACTGAGCCAGGTATCACTCAAACTATTAGGGAATGTTAATTCCTACTGAGTCCTTCCAACTTTGACGATCCTACCCATTTACAGATCCATGTTTCAAAGCACCAACCTGACGGGCACCCCTAACACTAAAGCAGCTATTAGGCTAACTAATCGCCAAAACATATATTCGTGCAATGCCTAAAAAAAATTTTTAGCGCGATTTTACCGGCTTACTGGAGGAATGAGTAAATTGCATCGTAGACACAGAGGTGCAATCGAGCTAGACGATACTCCCAAAAATTATTAAGAATACTTTCAGTAATTTTTCAAACTTGCTGATAGAAAAATGAGTGATTTTGAGCCTAACGTGAATTATTTTATATATTTGGAAGGTTGCACTCAGACATCCCTGGTGTGTGTTTTTATTGTTTTTTGAAAATATATATAAAATAATGCTCTTCCATAAAAATGTGTGTTGTGAAATGAAGTGTTAAATTAATAATAAATTTTTTCTATGAAATCAAATTGCTGCCAACACAAAATAAAAATGCTAAATAAATTAAACGTCGAAATTCAACCATAGATGGCAGAACGATTGACAAAAAGGAACATCTACCGTGTTGTCGGTAAGATAGGTTGATTCTTTATCGACCACGAATCAGCTGTCATATTCTAATGACAGACGGTAATTTTGGTAACAATTTGATTTTAATTTATAACTACCTTTCTTTCAGAAATTAATGAATGTGTTTTAGCAATCAACAAAATTGGGTATAAAATCTATACAATACGCTATTACAAGATAAGTATAAATAATATTATATACATCATTAAATCTAAGTTACATTTTTATATTTTTCAGCTCGTACACCCCTCGTCTCCGACATAGTCCCACCTGTAAGGAGTTTACTACTTACACTCATGTATCGGTAATCTAATTATTTTGGATATTGACCGTTTATATATTGCATTATGCGTACGGACAGTTACGACGCGAACTAGTTGATCGTTGCCTGGATGAATGTCTTCGATGATACCGAGAGGCCAGTGACTAGGAGGTAAACTGGTATCCTTTAACAGAACCAATTCGCCGACTTGGATGTTCTCAGTTGCAGCTAACCATTTTTGTCGTTGTTGCATGGTGTTTAGATATTCGATGTGAAACCTTTGCCAAAACCGTTCGACTCTGCGCTGTATTTCGATCCATTGTTGACCGAGATCGCTAACCTTGTCGTGTTCCACTTGTGGAAATTGCGTAAGAGGTGCTCCTATTAAAAAGTGACCAGGTGTTAATGGAAAATACGTATGATCATCATTGTAGATCTGGCACAACGGGCGGGAATTTAAGATCGCCTCAATTTCACATAGCAGCGTAGATGTTTCTTCGGCAGTAAGATTCATTCGACCAGTTGCTTTAGTTAAATGTTTTTTCGTCATTTTAACCACCGCTTCATACAATCCGCCGTGATTTGGTGCTAATGGAGGATTGAAATGGAACGTCGTACGATTATTTGCCCAATATTCCATTGTTTTCTCAATAAAGGTTGGATTCATCATTGTCTTTTTTATTTCATCGTAGTATCGGATAGCTTCCTTTTTCATGCTGCGTAACTTCCGATCCCCACCAACAAAATTCGTCCCATTGTCGCAATAAATGTTCGTTGGTATTCCTCGTCTGGCAGTGAAGCGTTTTAAAGCTCCAATAAATGCGTCTGCTGTATAATTTGACACAAGCTCAAGGTGGACAGCCTTGGTGCAATAACAAACAAAAATCGCAATGTACGCCTTGATTAACCTTGCACCTCGGCCTCTCTTTGTGGATACCATAATAGGTCCTGCATAATCAATTCCCACGTTACTAAATGGTCGCGCCTGCGAAACTCGAACTGGTGGTAATGCTGCCATCTTTTGCTGAATGATGGTTTTGCAATATCTTCTACAAATAGAACAAGAATTAATTATCTTTTTAACAGTATTTCTACAGTTCACGATCCAATATCGTTGCCGTAGTAAGAATGAGGTAAGAGACGGACCGGGATGATGATTTGAGATGTGCACTGAAGTTATTATACTTTTGCTCAGAATATGTGCATTGGGTAAGATTATCGGATGTTGTTCGTTGAAAGATAGTTCCGAATTTTGTAATCTGCCCCCGACTCGCAGAATACCCTCTGTGTCAACAAATGGCGATAGCTTTGCTAGGTTATTCGATTTAGATATGGTTTTTGAATTGTTTAATAGCTTCAATTCATCAAAGTAGTTTGACTGTTGCACATATTTAATAATGAACCTTTCAGATTCATCTAGTTCTTCCGCAGCAATTGATTTATGATTAGAAATTTGTTTTAGCTTAGCCCTCTTTATGAATCGTAGTACGTACGCTACTATTCGTAGTAGTTTCGAATAATTATTGGTCTTTGTAAACAGCTTATCGAATAGATGTTGCTCGCTTGTGGCCGATATATTTAACGTTTTAACTACCTTCACCTCGTGTGCTGGAACTGCGAAATTATCCACAATATCATGATTAGGCCACATTTTACGATCTAGAGAAAGCCATTCAGGACCGTTCCACCATATATTTTCTAGGAGTAAACGTGATGGTCTTACCCCTCTCGATGCTAGATCAGCTGGATTACATTTAGTAGATACGTAATTCCAGTGATTTCGTGGTAGTTTGTCTAATATGGCAGCTGTCCGGTTTCGAATAAATTGTTTCCAATTAGAGGGATGACTACTAAGCCAGGAAAGCACGACCATTGAATCCGTCCAAGCGAATAAACGACCCGTTGGAACGGAAAATTCATCTGCCACTTTGATTAATAATTCACTGAGTAATTGAGCTGCGCATAACTCGAGCCTTGGGATGGTTATTGGCTTTAGCGGGGCCACTCTAGATTTAGCTGTCACCAATGATACCTTAAATGTTTGATCAGGCCTTCGGATTCTACAATAAACCACAGCAGCGTATGCAATTTGACTGGCATCTGAAAATCCGTGATACTCGACTAGTTCTTCATTTTCAATGTGATTTATAAATCGCGGAATTCTAATTTGTTCGAATAACGTTAATTCCTTTCGTATGTTCCGCCATTGACTGTCCAGATCGTTCGGAAGTTCATCATCCCATGACAATTTTCTTAACCACAGCTGCTGAAAGATGGTTTTACATGTGATGATTGACGGCGAAATCCATCCTAGAGGATCAAAAATCCTACTAGATTCCGATAACATTATTCTTTTTGTTTGCGTTCTTTCTACCATTGGTTCTACTTTAAAGGTGAACGCGTCTGCGTTTGGAATCCATTGAAGGCCCAGAATTTTGATGATGTCACTATCCGTCGGTAATTGCATGGCCTCCGGCGCTGTAGTTTCAGCTCCCTCCACTATATTGGACGTCCATTTGTGGAGTTTGAACCCAGCTTTGGCCAATGTTGCACTTAGACCAAGTTTTAGGTTGACCAACTGTTCCTTAGAGTTAGCCCCAGTTAGCAGGTCGTCCACGTAGAAGTTGTTTAAAAGGATTTCCTTTATTATTGGATTTCCTTCTTCAAGAGCCAGTTGTTTCAAGCACCTTGTCGCCAAAAATGGAGCACATGCAGTACCATAAGTTACTGTAAGCAACTGATAACTTTGAAGTTTTTTACTATGATTGTGTCTCCAAAGGATTTTTTGATAGTTTATGTCATCCTCGTCCAACCAAATTTGACGATACATTTTTTGTATATCGGCAGTTATGACATACTTGTGCTTTCGAAAATGTAGGAGTATACTCCACAAAGTTGGTTGAATTGTGGGTCCCACCATTAATAGATTGTTTAACGATGTACCATTGCTGGTGCGACAAGAAGCATCAAAAACAACTCGCAGCTTAGTTGTTACACTGTCTTCTCGTATGACGGCGTGATGTGGCAGAAAATAGTTCTTTCCCGGTATGTCATCTTCAGTGGTTAGTGTTTTCCTCATGTGCCCAAGTGCTTCATATTCCGTGATAAAACTTGCATACTCGTTGTTAAGGGCTGGCTTTCTGCTAAGCTTGCGTTCTAGGTGTTCCAGCCGTTTTAACGCCGTATAGTACGAATTTCCCAATTGAACCTCTTTGGTTTTGAATGGCAACTTCACGACGAATCGGCCATCGGGTGCTCTCTTGACTGTCTCCTTGAAGTGGACCTCAGCTGGATGATCTTCAGCGTCTCCTGGATATAGTAATGGGCTTTCTTCTGTTTGCCAGAACTGAGCAAGTGTTTCTTCTATATTGAGATCCAATTGTAAATTAAGAGTTATCGGCTCGATAGCATTAGATATTTTATTACAACCAGCTATTACATATCCAAAGATAGTATTTTGGGCAACAAAGTTATTTGAGATATGTTGTTCTCTTCTCAATATTGCAAAGAACACGTCTGCGCCGAGTAGTAATTTAATCTTAGCTGTGCTATAAAATTCTGGATCCGCCAATTTGAGTTGAAAAATTCCTTTCTCTTCTTGTATTGTTGACCTTGGTGGATTGCTTACCAATGACATACGATCTAAAAGTAAGGCATTTGCTTTGATAGATTCCCTTTCATGATCCCTGGGATAAATATCAAGCTCCATCATTCCTCGGGTAACCAAACCTCTTGTAGCGAGGCCACTGACTGTTATTCGTGTTTTTTGTACGTGTAATTGAAGTTTATTTGCCAATTTGCCGTCAATAAATGACGCCTGCGAACCGGAATCAAGCATAGCCTTGCAGAGATGGAAGTTTCCAAGAGCATCTTTAACCCTTACTAAAGCTGTAGGTAATATCGCGGCTGAATAGGTATTTGCTTCTACATGCGCATTGAATATTTCAGTTGAGTTTGTCACCGGTGTTACATCCTCTTTCGTATCAGTTTGAATCGATGCTCGTGGAGCGTGTAATAGTGAATTATGCCGACCTTTGCAAAGTGTGCATCTATATTTAGACCTACAGTCTCGATACGAATGTGCAGACTTCATACAAATAAAGCACAATTGCTTGCTTAACACAAATTCTCTTTTGGCTTCCAACGGGAGTTTGATAAAGGCTTCACAACTGAAGAGGTAGTGTTCATTATTGCATTTAGGACAGCTTACCTTGTTGCTTCGTGTTGTATCTTGGTTTCTCACATTTACGAAAGATACTGGAGAATGAGTTTTCACGTTTAAAGCTGCCATATGGAGTTTTGGCTGA
Source organism: Nephrotoma guestfalica (assembly GCA_963691935.1). Lineage (NCBI taxonomy): Eukaryota > Metazoa > Arthropoda > Insecta > Diptera > Tipulidae > Nephrotoma > Nephrotoma guestfalica. Next base: position 295,744,107 of record OY829914.1, on the reverse strand, counting down.
TTGCGTTTTGGTTGATGCGGTTCAGCTCTTTCTAATGCGTTGGTTCGCTTTACCAAGAATTTCAATAAAGTTTCGATTTTTGGAAAACCTTCTTCGTTTTCTAATGCCCAAGCCTTTCTGGTTTCAACATCACATTTTTGAAGTAATAAGTAGTTCAACCAAACATCTCGTTCTTCTGCTTCTTTTCCCAATGCCTTCAACCCCCTCAACACTTCATCCGTTTTATCTGCAAGATGCCTCACTGATCTAGGACATCCATTTGATTGTGGTTGCTCTAAAAACTGCTTTATTAATGAACCGCATATTTGATCCTTGACATCATATCGTTGTACAATTTTGTTCCAAGCTTCGTCGTAATTCGCCTCAGTGACCGTCATGTGTCGGATAAGGTTAAATGCTTCACCTTGTAATACGCCTTTAAGATATTTGAACTTGTGTATCTTAGATAAATGGGATTTATGTATGGTAACTTCGAATAAATCCTTAAACGTTGGGAATTCTGCATAATTGCCAGAAAACGATGGAATTTGCACAGCTTGTAATTTTACCTCATCTTTCTGTATGAATGACGTCTCATGAATGCTTTGTACTAGCTCCCTTTGTTGGTCAGTTAGACGATTAAGGGATCCATTCATGTGCTCGTTAACTTCCTTATCGGTTTGGTTTTTCAGTGCTGTTCTCAATTTCGATTTCAAAGCAAAATATCGCTTCTCAAACTCCGCCACTTCACTGTTTAGTTCCGACTTTTCCACTTGAACTATTTCTTCATCTAAATTGTTTAATTTAGAGTACACCTTTTCGAGCTGCTCTAACTGGATAGATATATCGATTGCGGTAGTTGTCTCGGTCATCTGTGACATGTTCTTCTCGAGGCGAGTTAAGGCCGCCTTTGCAAAACCACGTTTTCGTCTTAGTTCATCCACCATAGTTGGTATTTTGCTCTTGGATCACCGCTAGTTTTTATTTCACTTCACAATTTCCAGCAGTTTCTGGTTACAATATTTTAAGATGGCGGCGGACAAGCTGTTTTGTTTTTCCTTGGGCGTGGTTTTTCCTTGTTGGTGATGAATATTCGTTGTATAAATTTCCCGATAAATGCACCGTATTACCGTTGTAGATCTGGATTGAATTATCGCTCGTACGAATTTCAGATCTCAGCTATCCAGATCCGGCTCGAAGGACCAATTTTATGTGTGTTTTTATTGTTTTTTGAAAATATATATAAAATAATGCTCTTCCATAAAAATGTGTGTTGTGAAATGAAGTGTTAAATTAATAATAAATTTTTTCTATGAAATCAAATTGCTGCCAACACAAAATAAAAATGCTAAATAAATTAAACGTCGAAATTCAACCATAGATGGCAGAACGATTGACAAAAAGGAACATCTACCGTGTTGTCGGTAAGATAGGTTGATTCTTTATCGACCACGAATCAGCTGTCATATTCTAATGACAGACGGTAATTTTGGTAACAATTTGATTTTAATTTATAACTACCTTTCTTTCAGAAATTAATGAATGTGTTTTAGCAATCAACAAAATTGGGTATAAAATCTATACAATACGCTATTACAAGATAAGTATAAATAATATTATATACATCATTAAATCTAAGTTACATTTTTATATTTTTCAGCTCGTACACCCCTCGTCTCCGACACCTGGCATCCATTGGCTTCGATTCTAACACAGTTATTAGCAAAAAGAACGGTTATTGTTATTTGAGAGTGTCTTATATGATACACTAGTATTTGCTTTCACTGCAGACTCCTGTTCTCTAATATTGAGGATGGATTATATAATATTGAGGACGGATTTTTAACACCCCGAACTACCATTAGCTTTCCAGTACAGCTCCTGTTCTGGGTGGAGTCTTGCATAAAAAACCGTTGATGTCAAGTAACGTTCACTTCATCCATATCCGCTCATTTTATTGAGTACTCTAGGGTACACATTTGGGACTAATGTTATTCGTTTTATCCGTAAATGATATAGATTGTTCCTTCAACACGAATGTTATTGGAAGAGCATCGTCTATTCATGTTAACGACATATTTTATGCGTTACGAAACTGATTCGAATGACGAATATGATGTAGCGATATAATATTAAATTAAAAATATTGTAAAGACGAGACATATTTACTAAGACACCTGTTTAATAAAATGGAGTAAGGATAAATTAATCGACTATTCACCTGCAGACTGTAAGACGGTAATTATAACCTAACATTTACGGTAATTATAACGAAACTATATTTCAAATACTTTAAAGTGCAACAACAGTTTTCTCACAGTCGGAAAATTCAAACCTCTGTAATTACGTACTCGTGTAAATTTATAGCGCTACAAATCGAAAATCTATAATTTTCATTCAACAGCCAAAGTATTAATTACGGTAATTATAATAATCATAAGTCAAAAAGGAATGAAAATACTAACAATTATAGCATTCCAGGAAGTACATTTTCTTCAATGAAACATTTTTATTGGATCTTACATGCATTTTCATTATGTTTAGTTGTTGATTGTTGTTTGTTGATATTTTAGACGTGTAATCTGATCTAGGTCATGTTATTATTGAAGAGGACGATAGGGCGTTGTAATATGAAACAATTTCTTTTTGTATCACAAAATTATTTGAGAAGAAAGTTGTAGGCGCGAACGACAATAATTTCGTTAGATTTGATAATCTTGTTTTGATACACAAAAGATAACAATTGATGTAGTAATAATAAAATTACCATGGATATTGTTGTTTCTCTGCTTATTGTTTGTTTGCCATTATATAGACAACGAAAACGAGTATAACAATAACAGCCAGGATTAAGGAAATAATCTTTCAGATTAATTCTTCGAATTAGGAAAAGAAAATCGGAGATGTTTTATTCTAAATCCATAAATTATGCTAATTGGCTTTGATTATTTTATTCTCTTTTTCGTTTTCTGAGATTAAATCAAATTGAATTTATCAAATTTACAATGAAATTGTAACAACTTGGTACATAAGAAATTAAATGGTGATTTATTGATGCTCTTATACTCGTATTTGATGTTTTTGGAACTGAACTGGGTAAATATTTGATTGTACGAGTATATCATATAAATTGTATATAAAACATTGTTTGCATTTCGAAAATTACTAATATGAACGGTTATAGGATTTGTATGATGGTTTTGGGATTCAAATATTATCGATAGACTAGTTTCGTGAACTTAATTTCGGGATCATGATTTCCTAAAGAGAACACAAGACAAACTACAATTTCTTTTGTCTTCTTATTTCAGTTTTAAAATAGTAACGGAGTAGGTATTCACAAAAATACCAAATATGACATTTAATTAGTTTTCTAATTGTCAGAGATGACTTTTATAGTGGCAGAACAGAACAAACTACTTCCCGCCAATTCATCATATCCAATGAAAATGGAAAACTAGATGTTTTGGTATAATATCAGTGTCCGGAATCTCCGTTTTTGATTTGTTCCGTGTTGTTAACACTAAAATGTCTCGGAATGCGAAAACATAACTCATTCCGAAATTATGTTTAAACAAAGTTTTAAATCAGGGTTATGCCATAGACATACTACTGGTTTCATAAATATAGTTTCGAGATCATGAAATGAGAACTCAAGATACAGTACAATTTCTTTTATCCTCTCGTTTGGTTTTAAATAGTAATGGAGTAGGCATTGACAAAAATGTCAAGATTGACATTTAATTGACTTTTAAATTGCCTGAAATGGCTTTTATATTGACAGAACAGAAAAAAATTTGTTCCCGCCAACGAAATATCTCAATGACAAATAGAAAACTCGAAGGAAACTAGATGTGCTTGGTAAACTATTAGTGTCCGGAACCTCCATTTTGATGTATTCGGCGTTGGAAGCACAAAAATGCCTCGGGATGAGAAAAAATATCTCATTCCGAAACTACGTATAAACCTAGTTGTAAATCATGGTTAGGAATGACACATACAACGAAATCATGGTTAACTCGAAAATCTAGTTATGAAAGTAGGAATTGATTTTGTGATGCTTTATCACATTTGGTGATCAAAAGTGTGATAAAAAGACAGTTTTGTAGATTAATTTATTCCGGGTGATAGCCAGATATTAGTTTTACATCGAGGTGAGTTTACCAATATGCTGGAAGTTTGAAAATCAAAAAATTCGGTCACCCCATCAGCTGCAGTGACAAACTTGAAAAATTTACCTTTTTTTGTAGTTTGGTCTCTGCAGTCTAATGAGACGACCGAATGTTTTAATTTAAAGGATTCTATCTTTCGCTTGTTTAAAACCAAACGTCCAATGTTTTGGTAACTCACCTCGATGTAAAACTAATATCTGGTTATCACCCAGAATAACCCAAAATTTCATACAGAAATCGAATGTGTGCGTGAAATACCAAAAAATACAAGGTTACAAAGGAATTAACAAATGCGTAGCTGCTATATAATAATTCGCTAAGGCATTGTGATCATAATTGGTAAGTAAGAGTTACCTCACCTCAATATTTTTTATTTTTTACAATTTTTTTTGGCTTTGATCGGTTTTTTCTGTTAAAAATATTGAATTGAGTAGTAAATTTTCCCAGAAAAATGAATAAAAAATATATAAAAAGATTTATTAGCATTTGTCCCAGCATTTTATTAGCAAATGCTGTTCTTATGCCATTAAAGGAATCGGTTATCTTGTCCAGCTTCTTGATAATTTCCTTATGGTTTTATACCTAGCTTTTCTTTCATTCGCTTCTAACAGATGGTCCAGATTTGTTTGACGGACGGTTCGCCGTTCCGACGGTCTGTTTATGCGGGGTTGTTACCTATGGGGACCCGAAAACCATCCATTCGATTGTGTCAGACAAATAATTCTGAAAACCCAGCCGGGTTTTCTCAAAAATTCACATCTAATTTATCGAAGAATCTAAAGGTAAAAAGCTGCTCGGATAGTAGAAAAACTGTCATTTGTCTTGCGTAATCGAAATAATAACAGCAAACTGAATAGATGGAACCCTTTCATCATCAGATAGTGAAACAATACACAGCACGGAAGTAGACAGAACTCAGCTTATTAAACACTGCGAATCGCCAATAAACATTTTTAAAACTCAAATAATATTCACGTAAGGCGATGATATGTTTGACGTACATGACGACCTCACAGTAACTACCATCGACTTAAACTAGGATATATTAAGGAAAGTTTTGAAAAAAAAATTACAGTCGACCTGCTAAATGGTAATAAAAATCCCAGAACAATATATGCAAATATTTCAGGAAGTCTACCTAACAAAACTTCACTAACTACAAGATACGATTAATAGAAGAGAATAAATAAAATCGGCACCCAAACAAGCCATAACTACAGAAAACGCCAATACCGACCCACCCATCGAAAATGCTACACGCATCGATATAAGGAACATAAAAGGCGAATTATCAAATGCGTGGTTAGTTTGTCCAAATTTGCGAAATTTTTCGGAAACTTAGCCGATAAACACAATTTCAGAATAAATTGCCGAAATCATACAAAGTATTTACCGCCAAAAAACAATTCTAAAGCAATAATAAACCAAACTTCAGAAAGGAAACATTAGCAAAAGGCAATAAAGCTACAGTGGCTACCAACTGCAACCAACAACAAAAACATAACAAAGTAAAGCTAATTTCTTTCCAGCAAGTGTCTTTGGGCTACGGTAAAGTCCTTCAATATCTACCACTACGACACCCCAATAATTTTTATAAGAAAACTTAATGATCAGTGGGAATTTCAAGAAAATCTATCACATTCATCTTAACTGTTACGAAGATATTATGTCCAGAATACAATCGAAGTAAAAGACATCAGCAGCATGTTTAAACCACAGTTAGCATATCAGATTAACGAAATCAACAAACTACTTGGAAAACTTAAGAATCACAGAAAAAAGATCAAACGTTCAATCAATTGGGGTGGGTCAGCGTGGAAATGGATTGCTCGTTCAAAACTAAATGGGATACTTTATTCAACAGTCAGAACAGGATAATAGAAAACAACAACGTGAAATATAACGTAATTACAGGCATCGTACGATTAAGCAAATCGTCAAAGAACACAACGAAAGCCCGCTATACCTATAGATGGAAACACAAAATGAAATAGTCCAGCAAGCACTGTTTAACCACCTTCACTTACTTATACTTAGTAATAGTAAGAGAAGCACAACTGGCCAAGGGAGGTGTAATTAACTCAAATTTACTTGATAGAGAAGAAATCAGTCGATTAGTGAGTGAAATAGACACCCTACCATACTATAATGAGATAAAAGCCATAGAATACGCCGAACCGGCATTGCTAATGAGGAACATGATAATCCTAGCAATAAATAATATGCACAGAAAGAAATCGTGATTTTTGAATTAAAAAAATCGGTTTTTAAATTAAAAAATAGCCAAATTCAAATAAATTACGCGTTAAAATAAAAGAAATCTCTTTTAGATTAAAAAAAAATTGGTTTTTCGATTTTTGAAAAAGATTTTTGAATAATTTTTTTATATAAAGTGGTTAAGTTTTTGAAAAAATTGTCAAATTCAACAAAAAAGTTTTGATTTCAAACGGACAATGTTTTATTTTCATTTTAAAAACGAAATGATTAAATTGAATGATATTATTTTTAGTTTATATAACTTAATTACAATTGAATTAAAAGCAATATTTTTATTTTGGTATTTTTTATTATTATTAATTAAATTTGTACTATATATATATATATATATATATATATATATATATATATATATATATATATATATATATATATGTATATATATATATATATATATATATATATATATATATATATATATATATATATATATATATATATATATATATATATATATATAATGCTTTCAAGAAAATATTATTTTCATACTTGCATAATTCGCTACAGCTAGTTTCATAGTATCATTGCTAAAGTTCTGAAAAAGAGATCATCTGAGATTCCCATATTTTAAAAACATCACATTTGGTAGAAATATTCTCTATACAAATACTCATGAAAATATAAAATTTTTTCGTTCGATTCAAAAACAAACAATTGCAATGAAAAAAGATTATTTTTAAATCTAAATAATTTTTTTTTAAATATTAAAAAATAAATTTTTACTATCAAATGTTTGTTGCACAAGTAACAAATATCTATTTTAAATAAAAAATAATTTTTTAAATTAACTTTTTCTCTTTTAATGTAAAACAAAAAAAATTTATTCATAAAATTATTTTTTTAAATGTGGGAGAAGCACGTTTCGCATCTTCTGGAAAATGCCATAATACGTTACATCAAAGTAAGGTACCGTCCGGGTCAAAGTGATAAACTCAAAATAATCATAAAATTAAGTTTAAAAAATAATAAAGTGATCAAACATAAAGTTTTAACGTGTTTTAATTGTATCTGTAGTGGTCGAAATAAACTGCAATAGTTTCAAACTTCCGATAATTATAATTTTGAACGGTAAAGTATAAACTATGTATTAACAGTTTTAAGTGCTTTAATTTTTGGATGTTTCATTGGTATTTAGTTAATTTTAATTGTTTATCATAATTAATAATAAATACACATAGACATAACTCATCTTTCATGACATCATTATATTTGCACTTAAGCAAAGTATATTACTATTTAACAAATATCCACATACATAAGAGGTATACGTTCTAGACGAAAAGGAAACTCGTTAAAGTATTACCCGTTATTTTTCAATGACCCAGGCATTGGCAAAATAACAGTTATATTTACAACAAGTAGAATATGTCATTACTTTTACTAAATTTTTTCATATAAAACAGCTACACTAATTTTAAATTCTTTTAAATTGCGCAAATGTCGATCGGTGGAATGAATCAGTTCAGTACGATCATCAATTTGGATGAGTTGGAGGGCAACTATATATGTGTGCCGCAGCCGGATAATTTAATAACTGTTGTAAATAACGTAAGTATAAAATAGATGTAAACCTCAATGCAGAAATCATATGATTATTAGAAATTTGTTTAACATTATATAGGATAACCTACAAGAGATGAACAATAGCATGGATAAAAGCCAAAAACAGCCGACAGAAGAGAATAGTGAATTTAATTATGCGCATCTAGTAAATAATACGTTAATCGAAGAAAACCTAAGTAATTACGATGCCGAACTGAAAGATGCTTTAGAGGAAATGGATTTTATTGAAGTGGAGCCATATTTAATTGGTAAACCATTTATTTAATATTTACAGTGTAATGTGTAATAAATGATTCATGCTTTAATTTTTTGTTAAGGTAAACAAATTAATCGAGAGCGCCTTAGACTACTAGATAGAGACGATTTAAAAGAATTGATCCCCAACCATGCGTTCGGCGTAAGAGTTGAATTTCGTGAAAAACTTCGAAAATGGAGAAAAAATATTTTTGGTGATGATACGGTTACAAATCGTTCGGCGATTGAATCATGGTTGGAAAAACATACCCACAACAATTCCATAACCAGTGTAATATCGACGGTTGTTCCTGATACAGCTGGATCTCAAAATTGCCAAGATTGTTCGCCAATTGTAATTGTTTCAATTAATATTAAATTTTCCGTGATTTAATTAATGATTTTCAATACAGGATATCCGGAACATTTTGAATAAGAAAGGAGAAGAAATTTTATTTTACTATAATGATAATGGTGTTTTGACCGACAAACACCGAACCAAGCTGGTGAAAATAATAATGGAAACCATTCATTTCAGCAAAAAAGATTTAAAATCACACGATCTTCAGAATATTGCGGAACAAATAGTCGCACTATTTCCAATGGAGAAAATTGTGAGTAAATATGAGTAATTTTCTTTAATAATAAATATTTATAATCTAATGTCGAATTCTTTCCAAACAAAATTTTGCTCGTAGATCAAAAAAATAACTGCCAATGTAATAAATTTACATGAAGTTTGTTCCAAATTTATCGCAATGGCATTGAATTTTTTGATCTACGAGCAAATTTTGTTTGGAAAGAATTCGACATTGGTAAGCTTCCAATTACTTTTTTAAAACCGGTTGCATGCAGTTTTCCGAAATAACCTACTTCCCCAAGGGAGGTCCTTTGTCGAGTTATGATTTTTTCAATTAGTAAAATAGAGTAATTTTAGCCTTTTTTCGGCTAGGCTTTCACTTTACCATAGAGGTTGATTAGTATTTAATGAAATCGGTATCAAAGTCTGCTCTGTAGCCATTTTTAGTTGAAATATTGCATATACCGCTGAATTTGTTGGTTTCAACCAAAATACTTCTATCAGGGCTCATTTTTTCACCTTATATAGCTCCAACCCCATTTAATTGACTAAAAGTTTTTAAATTTATACATGCGTTTAAATACAATCAATTTTGCCTCATTATTCCAAACTGTATGTAATGATGGGGGACGGTTTCTTGAATTCTCCTCAAAGCACCCCGAAGTATTTTTTCGAATATAGAAATCCTAGTAGAGTTACAGTTTAATTACATGTTGATTTATTAAGTGTTTCGGTTACTGTTGGTCAAATTAAAAAACATAAATCTGAATTAACTAGAGGTTCATTTTAAATCTACGAGTAAATAGATGATTACTTATTTAAAACAAACCTAACTCAATTAAGATCTCGATGTCCAGAAAAGTGTTTTCGGAGGTGATTTAGGGTGAAAACAAGGCACTGTCGCTCAACATTAGGTGAAGTTTGGAGTACGGAGACACAAGTTACGGAGGATATGAAGTTTCTTGAAAATTGGGTTTATCCAAACTCATGTAAGTTTAGTAGTTTTTTACCAAATTAAATAGGCTAGCAAAATTTGGAAACTTCATGAAGAGGTGAGAAAACGAGCCTGGGTAGAAGTGTTTTGGTTCAAACGAACAAATCTAGTGGCAATCTTAAAATTGGTGTTGGAGTCGTATTTAGCTAATATTGAATAGTTTACCCTTGACAGACTGCAGTATATTAAATTCGATTTAGCTAAAACTCGTTTTCAATTACACGAGTTTAACTTATGGTTTTCATAATATGTATTTGCAAACTAATACACTTCCATTGCATGGTTTTAGTCACTAAAAATGATAGTAATTCTAACTACGTTTAATTTCGAAAATTCACTAAATCGGATTTATTAAGCCGTCTGTCTAGGACCGTAGGTTGTTTTCCGATTTCAAATGGAAGAACAATTTGAAAAAAAAACAAATAATTCTAGAAGTGGTGTTGGGGCGATCAAACTTTTTTTGGAAACTGCACTTTTATTGATTAAACCCGATACAGCTTGATCGTTTAAAAAAAATGTTAAATGAAATATATGGATGAGTCTTATACTAATATCAGTATTTAAATAAATGTGTATATGTATATAAACCCAAAAGTCCAGATACATCCTCAGTATCTGTTTTATATGGTAGATGTTTGTAGAATTGTGTGTCCTTGAATGTACATATTACATAACATGTCATTTCAAATACTTTTAGTCTACATATTATTGTTCCGGCAAATTACCTCAAAATTGTCAGGATGGCAATGAAAAAAAACGGAAACGACAATCTGGCAAAATTTATTATGCTTATGTTAATAGTAAACATTACAATAAAAGTACAAATCAACCGCCTTTCGCACCAGACCAACAAATTGAAGCAGATTCTCCCGATCGCAATACGGATGGTGATTCGGATCTTAAGTCATGGCTTTATTACAATGGATGCAATAAGCCAATTAACGAGGTTTTGGTCCAGTGGAATGCTTGCTATAATTTGAGGAAGGATGATATAAAACGTTTAAATAATGAGGAACTATTTAATCAATGGCCGCTTTATAAAAGTCAAATTGCACCACAACTAGTAAGATATTACAATATTTTGTTTAAATAAAATTAAAAACGAATGTGTGTATTGTATGTAGTTTTGCTAATGAGTTTATCACAATTTTTTCAGATAGATGCTGACTTTGAAAACTGCTATCCTGGAAAGTCAAACTGCTTGTATCAAAAATGGGAGACTTTTAGGAAAGATATTCTTAAGATTTTCAAAACCAAAATTAAAGATTTACCAACATTACTTTTACTTAATCAAATCGAAGCATCCAAAAATGAAAGTGCGTATATTTATGTACTATTTTGAATAAAAAATGAACCATTCGTTTTCTTTTTTCAGATTTCATCAACTTAAACATATTTAAGATCTTAGCTCACATACTTCCACCAGTTGCAAGGTACGAGGTTTGTAAAAATAACAAAAAGAAGAAAACCGGGAAAATTACGATCAAAGAAGCAGAGGATTCGCTCGTAGTCCACATCAATTCGTTATCTACGTTTCAAGAAGAAATTAAGTCCAGACAAAGTTGTGCGTGGGAGAATAAAACCAACGTTCAGCCAATGATAATTTTTATTGGTGATATAAATAGCGTTGAACCCCAAATATATTTATATATTGACAATTTTAAATACTCCTTTAACAATTTTATAAGTTGCTTGTCGGCGTGCTTTAAAACATTTCAGAGTTTGAACTTAAAATATCCATTAGCCAGCTTTCCAGTTTGGCTTTTTATTCAGAAGTACTTTTTCAACATTGATACAAAGTACGATGAAGTAATTTCAAGTGTGTCATGTTTATTATCTTCTTTTAGTAACTAAAAATTTTCAAATAAATTTAAATATTGAATTAACATGGTTTTCTGTTTTAAATGTAACGAAAATATAATTTTATTTTCAAATTTTATAAAACATTTAAAATTTATACATGGGCTAACAGGATCTGATACTTACCAATGCGCTGAAACTGATTGTAAGATGAAATTTGGCAATTTAAAGAACTTTAGAAAACATTCATTAAATTTCCATTGCGATAATGAAAGCAAATCGGTATTTGAAGCAGAACCAAATTTGGAAGAAAATGAAAATATAAGTTTAACTACTGAAAATTCCCTTAATATTGCATTGCTTAAGCAAAATGGAAATCCTAGTTTGGTTGCTGACACTACGACTTTAACTCAAGATCCAAATTGTTTTATTGACAATCTTAAACATCAATCTATATTATTAATCGTTAATTTATATTCGAAAAGCAATATTTCTCGAAAAGATGCAAATGGTATACAAGAAGCTATTAAAAACTTTATTGAATCTTTATTAACTACCATAAAACAAGTTATTGTTCCACACTTACCAGTGAGTATTGGAATCAAAATTGAGGCCTTAATTGCTCCTTTTCATCATTTGTTCGATGACATTAAAACGGAATATCGTCTAATGAAAAAATTAAAAGAAGACGAATTGTTAGAAAGTCCAATTGCATTTTCTTTTTATAACGAATTGGTCGAAGTTTTAAAGGTGGGTGAATCCGTCTTAGAAGGAAAGAATATAACAGGCTATTTTATGCCTCTCAAATTTCAAATGAAAAGTTTTTTTGAAAAAAATGATTTGTTGCAAAAAACCATAGAAAATACAAATGATTTAAAATCGAAAAATGGTTACTACAATTTTGTCAATGGTGAAACATATAAATTAAAAACATCTTATTTAGGCGAAGATAAAATTATTATTCCATATAATATTTTTTTGGATGATTTCGAAATCAATAATCCGCTTGGCAGTAATTCATCTGAATATTCTGTGTGCGGTATCTACTATTCCTTCCCAACCATACCTCAATTTTTACAATCCAAGTTAGAAAACATTTTCGTTGCTAGTTTTATCAAAAGTAAAGATATGAAATCGGTAGGTCGTGATTCGGCATTGTACGAACTTATAAGTCAAATAAAATCATTAGAACAAACTGGAATTTACATAAAATGTAATAATGAAAACGTACTCGTCTACTTTATTCTCGGTGTAATATTAGGAGATAATTTAGGATTAAATGAAAACCTTGGATTTTCAACAGCTTTTAATTCAGATGGGTTTTGCCGTGCATGTAAACGAAATAAAATGGAAACCAAATCGGACTCCTGTGAAATTGCTGATGCAATGAGATCCAAATTAGAATATGACCAAAGTTTTATAGATAAAAACCTAACAGTCGGTGTTAAACAAAAATGCATATTTAATGAAATCCCTTCATTTCATGTTATCAATAATTTTGTTTTTGATATTATGCATGATCTATTTGAGGGAGTCTGCATATATGATATTTGTCAAGTTATACTATTTTACATTAAAACTAAAGTATTTAGTCTGGAAACCCTAAATTATCGTAAAAGATGTTTCAATTATGATGCAACAGAAACTGGAAATTTATCAGTACAAATAACGTTAAATAGATTGAAAACTAATAATTTAAAAATGTCTGCAAGAGAAACCATGAATTTTATCCATTTTTTCCCTCTTTTGGTTGGTGACTTGGTACCAAGAAATTGCCAAGTATGGGTATTCTTTACTTATTTATTACAAATTATAGATATATGCCTTCTCCCTGTGATAACCGTAGTTGAAATAAGAAAATTAGAATATAATATTAAAATGCATAACCAACTGTATATTGAACTTTTTAATGAACCACTTAAACCGAAACATCATTTCTTAGTTCACTATCCTACTGCGATAAAGAAATGCGGACCCTTAAAGTATCAAAGTTGTTTTCGTTTTGAATCAAAACATAAAGAGTACAAGATTTATGCCGCAACGATAACTTCTCGAAAAAATATTTCATTAACACTTGCAACTAAAAGTTCTCTTAAATTTGCCAATTCATTATTACAAAATTTTAACTTCACAGAAAATACAATCATTTCAGCACATTCTATCATTTATAGAAATACCAAGTATCAGAAAAATTTATATTTGACAAAATTAAACGATCCAATATTGCTGTACAGAATAATTTCGTTTAAAAATCTTGATAAAGAAATTATCGTTATCTGTAATGAAATACAAATAGTAGAATATGATTCTCATTATAATGCATACGAAGTGGGAAATAATAAAAATATTGTTGTTGAACATCCAATTCACTACTTTTCAAGTCCGCCATTGGATGTTTGTAAAGTAGCGAATGGGAAGTATTACTTAAGAAATAAAATTATAAATTTAGACTAGTAAGTAACATGTGATGAAATTTTTAGAAATGCAAATTATATTAATTTTATAGTTTTATTGAACAATTTAATAAAACCGTTATTTTTAATAAATTTGATTTGAATAAAAAATAATAAATAATGACTTTCATTCCAACAAGTTTCTTTCTTTAAATCAAAAACCCTAAGTTTTTGAATTAAATTATTTGGATTTTATTTCAAATACGTGTGTTGTTGGTTTAAAAAATATTTGACATTTGCTTTAAAATTCAAAACCTTTGGAGTAAATATCAAAGCTTTTAAACCAAAAATTTACTTTTTAGTTCAAATGTCACTTTCTTTTTAAATCAAATTTATTTCAACATTTGAATTAAAAGTATTACTTTTACTTAAAAAATTTCAGGTTTTTTAAAAAAATAATAATTTTAATTTCAAATGTCATTTATTTAAAATAAAAGATTCACATTTTTAATATAAAAAATTGAGATTTTTAATTTAAAAACCTACTAATTTTAGAAATAAAAAAATTTCGTTTGATTTGAAAATGAAAATTTTTGGTTTGAATACGCAATTTTTGAATTAAAAAGCTAATTGTTAATTTTTAAATGATTTTTAAAACAAAAGTAATATGTTTTTCAAATTAAATAAAAATTCTTTTGGCGAAAAATCATGTCGCATTTCATTTGATTTTACGGAGATTTTATTTAAATCTAATGTGCTTTTTTCTTTCTGTGTGCAGTCCTTAAAGAGCGAGATAGTAGTATATGCTGGGAAATTGCTACGAGACATAAAAGTCAATGGAAAAACTAATAACTGATGCTGAAGAGAATAAACAAAATATTTTTCTAAACTACCTTGAACATTTTATTTGTATTCCTTGCAAGTGTAGTTCCTCTTTAGCTAAACCTGGTCCTTAATTTTCGAAATTAAGATAAGTATATACAATAACATTGCCACCAAGCTCCACATTTCCTGTCAACGCGAACCCCCGCCCCTGTTGCTTAAATAGTGGAAATAATACGTGTTTTGTAAAAGAGGGTGTTCCATTATCGCGATATTGCGGATTCACAAAAAGCGCGTTTCAAATTTTTTAGCTCATTGACTAAGCTGTCGACTAAACCGATTTGGAAATTTTCTTTAGACGTAGATATTTTCATGCCGCTTAAGCCGGCTACTATGGGAGGCCCTATTATGAGGACGTAATTTATTTGTTATTCTTCATCTAACGCCTGTAGGCGGATTCAAAAGTCCCGAGCGAAGTGAAACTCGATTTGTTTCACAACTTCAGCGCCAACTTTCTTTGTATCGTGTTGAATCATCAAGCAGCATTGCTTAGAGTTGATACTCGGGTCTTTTTAACAAATTTGAGTTTATCCAATTGTACAAAAATCGCGATCACAGCCTCATAAAATTTGACACATAAGTAGGCTTGAGGTGGCACAAAGGATAGATAATCTTATATGATAAAACAAATGGAGGGAAGATTTTACATGTAATCATTCATTGTCTGATCTAACCTCACATTGTATCTTGAGAGAATCGGCGACTTTGCTCATCGTCACAAAATAAGCTATGGGTGGCTGTCTCTTTGTGGTAGTGCAGATTTGATAATATACAGGGTGTCCCAGAATTGGAAGATTAAACAAAGCAGTGTGATAAGGGAGCTCATTTCTAACAAAAACAGCCAAGTAAAGTTTTTTCGAATTGTTGATGGTGCAAAAGTTACTCCACTTTTAGTGTTTTTTAGTGAAATCACATCAAAAAATGAATTTAAAAAAAAACCAAGCGTTCTTTTGTCTAACTTTCTTTTCTAATAAGATCAAAAAGAGCGTGCCTTTCCAATAACATCATTTTTGTAAGCTATATTATCTTCCGCCAAATAAAAACAATGGGTTTGTAAAGTCTTTTTGTTTCTCAAAAATTGTTGTTGATGCTTAAGTGACGCCAGCGAGAAAATAATGTACTACATAAAGTTGATCCATTATCAGAAAAATATGCGACACTAATGCAGATTTTAAAACGGTATCACACACCGGACTATTCACAACAGAATGTTTTTTATTAATTTTTTCACAAAGTAAGTCGTATTTATTAAAAAATGCACTTAACAAAATTTCGATTTGTAAAAGCGATGCTAGAAATAAAACAAAGTGATGAACACAATGGATACTAAAGTCAAATCTAGTAGCCCGAATTAAACAAAATTTGTGATGTAAAAAGAAAAACATTTTGTAATTCGTGTTAGTAGTTTTATACATACATACTCGAACGTTTATAATTAAAATGCCAATAAGCCATATGGCTTATTCCACCGCGAATATGCTGAAATGCATTTCATTTATGGTTTATGTAATGGCTACGCCCGAGCAGCGGCAAGGGAATACCAAAGACGATATCCAAATGGGGAACGCTTTCCCGATTACAGAGTATTTCAAAACGTACCTCAAATGTACAGTGAAGGCGAAGTCCCTGGTCGTCCGAGAAGATATGAAACGTCCAGTCAACTTGATATAGACGAAGATAGAGTAATTGGAATGGTGACAGACGACTCATCTATAAGTTTTCGTTGTTTATCAAGACGTTCGGGAGTCCCACGGTCCACGTTGCACCCTTACCATATGGAACGTGTACAAGACCTTTACCTGCTGACCATGAACAAAGGGTGCAATTTGGTCAAGAAATGTTGCGTCGAACATTTTATGGAGTGACGAAACATGCTTCGATTCAATATCCATAATTAGCACTATTGGGCCCGCGTAAATCCAAAAAATGTCCGTGATTGGCTTATTTGGACTTATCTAAGTTTTCTACAAAATGATTTGGATGAATTACTTGATGACGTTTCTCTACAAACACGTTTGTCTCACTATACACAAAATACACAAAATACACAAGTAGTGAGACAACACCTGAACGTAAATTATCCAAGTCGCTGGATTGGATGGGGAGTGTGAGCCTAAATCCTCTAGGCTTTTTTCTGTGGGGTCCAGACCAATCAGGAGATGCGTCAATGTATAATCGATGCGTCGAATATTATTAAAAGTAACGAACGTGCGTTTCGATGGATTAAGCAAAATTGTATACGGTGATGCCGATTATGTATTTTGGCCAATGGTGGACACTTCGATCACTTATTATAATATTTAAAACTAATAAAAAACATTATTTTATTCATTTTGTTTTATTTCTTCTTCTTCTTTATTTTAGAAATCGAAATTTTGTTACGTGCATTTTTACGGTTTGTGATACCGTTTTAAAATCTGCATTAGTGTCGCATATTTTCCTGATAGTGGGTCACTTTCTGTAGTACATTATTTTCGCGTTGGCGTCATTAAATCATGAACAACATTTTTTTGAGAAAGAAAGAGACTTTACAAAACCATTGTTTTTATTTGACAGAAGATAATATAGCTTACAAAAATGATGTTATTAGAAAGGCACACTCTTCCAGATTTTATTAAAAAAGAAATTTAGACAAAAGAACTCTTGGTTTTTTTTTAAATTAATTTTTTGGTAGGTGCGCATGCAATTTCACTAAAAAACACTAAAAGTGGAATAACTTTTGCACCATCAACAATTCGAAAAAATTTTACTTGGCTGTTTTTGTTGGAAATGAGCTCCCCTATCACCCTGCTTCGTTTAATCGTCCAATTCTGGGACACCCTGTATATGGAACGTAATTATTCCACTACAAAAAATAATTTACAGTTACATTCTTTCTCAAATGTAAATAATTCTCTTTCGGTAGTAAAAAAATACCCAATTCTGCTTGTACAATACACCTTGTGAAGCAAAATGTGGGCTTTTTTATGTGAATACAGTGCTGAGAAAAAAAATTGGGCAATCATATTTTATTGCAAATTGGAGTATTTTTTGCTAAAATTACATTGCCTGTAATTTTTTTACGCATATTTTGTAAGATTAAGTTATTCTGTAAGTGAGCCTAGTCAAATAAAGAATAAAGTGCAATTTTGGTTAAAAAAATGGGAGAGACAGAAAGAAAGAAAGGCTCTGGAAGGCCCACAAAGACAACGCCAATGGAAGATCGTTTCATAATATTACAATGTCGTCGGAACCGTTTCTAAACTTCATCGGACATAAGACGGGATGTTGAGCGAGCATCGGGAAAACAAATTTCGGCCAGCTTAGTGAGAAAAAGACTTGTTACAGCTGGATTGAGAGCACTTAAACCAGTCCAGAAGCCTGAGTTCACATTACTAGTGAAAAAACGATTGCTATGGGCCCAGGAGCATGTTTCTTGACTCCAGACTCCAGAAATGTGGAATGATGTGATTTTCTCCGATGAATTAAAATTCAAGCTGCATGTTGGAGATGGAAGAATTTTCGTAAGAAGAAAACCGGGCGAAAGGATTAGCAACGAATGTCTTTTATGACTTCCACCGAAAAATTAAGGAATTATGGTCTGGGGATGCTTTTCTGGAAATGAAACCGGTCGATTGTGCTTCCTTAGTTCCAGCATTACAGCAGCTGTTTATCTGCAGGTCCTACACAACGAATTTGAGCTTCTGTGTTAAAGCTTTTTGGCGAGACTTGCAAATTTATTTTTCAACAGGACAACGCTCCATGCCATACGGAGGCGGTCGAACAAAATATTAATATTAAAGATAAAACTTCTATAAATCAATAAAAAACAAAAAAGAAATTAAAAAATAGGCGTTTAATATATTCCATTGATTCCAATCAACGTATTTTGAATATTTTCAATTTTTAACCGACAGTTATAGATTGTGTTATAAAATAGTAAATTGGTTTATAGATTGTGTTATAAAATAGTAAAAATAAATAAAAAAAACGATTGATTTTAATTTTTATTGTTAATAATGTGTAGGTCCCCCATTCTTGAGCACAACTTCAACTACTCTATCTGATAAGGAATTAAACAGGCTCTGTACATAATTTAATGGTATTTGCTCGAAAGCATCTTCTTGAAATTGCCTTCCTTCTGCATAAATTTTGCGCCATAACCATCCCCACAAATTCTCGATTTTGTTGAGATCGGGAGATAGAGCTGGCCAGTCCAGAACTTCCACGTTATTGTGTGCAAACCATTGTTTAACACGTCCTGCTGTATGAATGGGTGCGTTATCTTGTTGAAAAATCCATCGTTGGCCATTGAACATTTCTTGGAAATTAATTTTCTGTATTTCTAATAGTTCAATGTAATTCGCTGAGGTCTGCCGACCTTCCAAAACAACCAAATCGATGGCGCAATAAAATGAAATTGCAGCCCATACCATGACGGTACCAACAGCGGTACGATCATGGAAGTAATACTGAAACCCATCAGGTTCATCCAAATTAAATTTATTTTCATCAGAAAATATCACCTGATGCCATTCTTCCTTCCAATTAAAATATGTCCGACAGTACTCTAATCTAGCATCTTTATGACGCTGAAGTAAATGTGGTTTTTTCATAAGTTTTTTCCGTTTAAGATGCAGACAATGTTTAATTGCTCTACGTACTGTCCAGATACTGGCTGAAGTTCCAACTTTATCTATTATTTTGCGAGCGATGGCACGCGCTCGTTCTGTTGTTGCTCTTGATGTGCGCCCTTTACGGTTTTCCCATAATTTTCTTGATTATTTAGATAATTATTGATTGTCACAAGATTTCCACCAATTTTAATCGCTATTTGTCGATTAGAATAATTTTCTTTTGGTCAAATGCAACAATTTTACCAATTTCTTCTTTTGTCAACGTTTTACCTCGACCCATTGTTATAAAACTGGAAATTTTTTATTAATAATGACGGGAAATAAATCGCAGCAATAGAAAAAAACAATTGAAATAATTTTCAAGCATTTCAGTCTTTCAAAGTTTAAAACCAATTACTGGTTATAATCAAGTGCTCATGTTTAAATATTCGCAAAATATAAAATTTTAATTGTCCGTGTTCCTATGTTTTATTTTAACTTCCCTCTCATCAGCTAGTACACAACAAGAGCAAAGACATAAACAATTTATAGCAAAAAAACAACCACATGAAGAATTAGGGCAAAATTTAAAGTGGTTATAATCAAATGCTCGGGAGTGTATATAAACAGGGTATGTATACAGCTAAACACCGTATAATAACTAATTAAGTACCTACGTAGAATAATATTTTAAAACATACCAAATAAAATTCGTTATGGTATTACTAATCCTATAACCTGGGGTATAATATATCATTAACATATATATATGTGCTCACGATTCGGTGGTGTTAAGCCATATTGGAAACGTAAGAATCTGGATTCAAACCTAAGTGCAGTAAATGGCAAGCCATTTTTATTTTATTATTTTATATTTGGAAAATAAACTTCATTAAATTAAAACTCAAGAAAGATAATAATAATAATAATAATTTTCAAATTAATTCGTTAATCTTAACCTAATATTTACCAAATTTTAGATTTCATTTTTAAAGTAAGCAAATTATTTTAAATAGTATTTTTGAATTTAATTTGGTGATTTAAAGTTATTACCGTAATGAGATAATAATCCTGTCGTTATTTTGCAATAATTTGCTTATTAAATATTTAACAAAACTAACATTGTTGGATATATTTTCTCTTCAATTTCAAAGATAAACATTTTTCTTGTGTCCAAGTTTTGATCAGAAATTAAAATTTTTTTGTTTTACTTTTCTCTCGTGATTCGTTTTTCGATTTTTTTTTATTTTGTTAGCTCGGTCAAACTGTGCAATGATCTCTTTCTTGTTGCTTTCTGTGAGTGAAGTGTAAGTTAAGTATGAGAAATTAATTGAACAAGCATGATGAGGATGGACTAGGGTAAGTACTCAGTCAGGTATACGTAGGTAGTTGACATCATTCGTGATACCACGAAGAGTCACTATGTGAGCCCAACTTTCTATAGCGTTCGTGTGTTTTGGAGAAGCAATCGAGTACATTTTGTATGCTATTTGATACTTTGGTTGTTATTGTTGTTTTAATTTTTGTCTTTTTTTATTTCTGGCCGCGTAAATTCTCCAGGTTAGACTAATCGCTACAACGTCATACATGTATTTAAAATGAAACAATAAGCCAATTGCTTTCAAAAGTTTTGTAATTTTAGCAAAAAAATACTCCAATTTGCAATAAAATATGTTTGCCCGATTCTTTTTCCCAGCACTATATGTATTATTAAGAAATTAAGGAAATACTTTGTCCTTTTGCAATTTTGCTTAATATTTCTTGTTCCAGGCCAAAATGATAAACTCATAATGACAAGACAATAATAAAAAGCAATATTCTTGATTAATTATATACATTGTGTGTATTATTAATTATTATGTATAAATTATTATATGCTGCCATTACTGTTATTATTAGGATTTTCTGCCGAGTCACAGTTGAATGAAATTAAAAGTTTTCCATTAATAATCTAACCGTATATCCACAATAATGCTAAAAATAGATCCAAGATAATACAACCCAGATAGTAAAATATTTTTTTATTTGTAATATCGTAACGAATCATTAATAAATTCCAAAGTTGATTGAAAGCCAAAATTATATTTCACCTCTAAAAATTCTAAGCTTATCGATATAATGATTGATCTTTATGCCGTAACTAACTGTGTTGTATAAGAATGTAAACTCAAGTTACATATACCTAGATCTCTATATACCTTTCTACATATATTATGTATTTTGTAAAACATTAACATAAACTGAATATCTCAAATTTCTATTATAACGAAAATAATTGAATAGAAATATATTCATAACAATATTTTTTATTATAGAAATCAATTTCAAATTGATAATATCCATTAATGTATCCATTCCCCGGACAAAAATATATCGAATTTCTTTACAAGACGAATTCGTATACAGCAGTAAATCCCCTCATTAGAAGACAATCATACTGATATTATATACGTATGAACCACTCGGAATAATTGTCAAAAAATATGATTTTGTCGTCATTTATAGGCTGGCAGGATAAAAAAATTGTTGTTTGTATTGGTGATTGATAACAACACAATAATATATACAGCCGGATAGAATCTCGTGTATATTTTAGTGCTCCGAGGGAAATGATAAACGGACAAAAGTCAAGAAAATTTTTTTTTTCGGTATCCTTTTTGGCTCCTTTTTGTGTATCACATCACACTTGATGATTGATTCGATAATCATTTGATTGGTTTTGTGATTGGAATGATTTTATTTTCATGTTGGCATTTCCCGATTGTGTTTTCATTTTCCATTACGTGCTTACGCCAACAAGCTGTAATATAATTACTAAAACGTTAGTGTATGCGGTACAACCTACGCCTGGTGATCATATATAGAGAGACTACAACCGTAATAAATTTATGTTATGCGTTTTTAATGATTTTCCCGGTTCAAATAAAAATAATAATAAAATTCTTGTTACCGAATTTTTATAAATTCAGGCATCATTAATTTTAATTGCCTTTGGTACCTCGCCTGTACATAGTGGCAATACAATTTTTTTTCATTATTTTATAAGCGGCACCCGAACGAATCATCCACCTACAGTACACACTATACGGTACTGGTGTATATCTCTTGCAATAAATATACTTCCATTGTGATTTTTAACTTTTATCTTAAGCTTCACAACAATAAAAGCATAAAACAAGCGTTTATATATAAAAAGCGCTCGCTTATGAGAATAAAATGCTATCGATTTTTGGATACTTTGCGTTTCGAAAAAAAACGAACGAAAATTCCGGAGGATAATGTTACATGGTACACCAAACACAATAAAAAAATGCTTTTCTAAAACATAATTTGATCTCGAGTAATTGATAAAATTACAAAATGGATTTTCAAGTGAATGTGTTGTTGATTCGTCTGGGAGCTTTATATAAGATACCGTTTTTGTTTACAATTGAAAGCAGAGTTTTATTGTGTTTATGGAGTGAATGGAAACATTACAATACGCTACTGAAATTTTTGTAAAGTTTAAAGAGCTTTTAATGTTTGCAGAGTCAAATATTATACTTTGGGTTATTGAGTCTTTTTATTGTTCCATAGTATTCCACAATAATAAAAATGAGGTAGTTAAAGCTTAAAACAATATCCTAAAGTATAAAACGTCATTTAACAATAACGGATTGTACATTTGAAGAATTAATACCGATCCGCATAAAACCATTTCATTTTTAAGTGTACTTTTGACTCGTTTTGATATACGGTAGAGTGAAAACTATAAGAACAATTCAATTTTGACCGAAAAAAAGCTTACGGAAAAATAAAACTTTAATAACTTTGTTTAGTTGAACATTTTTAAAAAGCAAGACGATAAAAATAAAACTTGGGTATAAAAATGTTTAAAGTGCTTTTAGGTCATGGACAAAAGGAAGATGAGAACACATACATATAGATACTCGTAAAGAGCATATAAGAAGTAAACTAAACTTTTAAGTTGATTTATGTTGTGCTTTCATATCGAACCGTTCATCGTTAAACATGCAATAAATTGGGGGCTGGCTGCCATATTCCTTGTGCTAAAACAAAAAGTTTACTTTGACGTACAAGCATCATATATACGTACTTAAGTACAAACTTTATATGCGATATTTTCATAAATATATAATGAAAAATCCAACAAATCGGCAACCGTATTGTTATTATGTTTGGGAGCTTTTTTATTGGAAAAATGACAAAGCAAATTCACAAGAGAACAATAACATCCAAAGTCCCATAAAAAAGGAATTAAAATCATATTATTTTTTGAATGAAAATGACCAAGCACGCGCACTCAGATGCTGTTGACCGCGTAAAATATATAATCGAATTTGATAAGTGCAAAGCATGCAAACAGCATAATTGGATTGTACAAATTCACAATAAAACAATCAAATCTGTCGTACATAGTTGTTTGATAAAGAATCACAAATTTCATTTACAGTTTTTTCTGGGAATACGAACAATGGAAATTACATAGAGATTTTATTGTTCTTTACATATAATTGGCAGTAAATTTAATAATGTTGAGTTGCAATTGCAGCACTATATACTTGTATACTAAAATAGTTTTATAAAAGATAATTTGGTATTTAGGGTAATAAAACGTTTACGCTCAGTGTTGTGCAGTTTAAAACTAGATTCCCGAGGCTGCACCAAATTCAAAGTGAAAACTATCAGTGATAAAGCTATACCAACTGAGATACCTTGGTCCAATTTCTGAATAATATCCGAAAAGGGAGTACAAGGTCCATATATGATTTATTTATTTATTACGGACGTAGTCCAATTACATAA
This sequence comes from Nephrotoma guestfalica, assembly GCA_963691935.1. Taxonomy (NCBI): domain Eukaryota; kingdom Metazoa; phylum Arthropoda; class Insecta; order Diptera; family Tipulidae; genus Nephrotoma; species Nephrotoma guestfalica. Next base: position 295,719,832 of record OY829914.1, on the reverse strand, counting down.
AAATTGAAAAATTTTGTGAACTACGCATCGCATTGTGAGCACGAGCGCTCATTTGTAATTTAACGCATAGTTCAAATTTCTCCAAATACTCGTATAGTCTTCTTTGTAAAAATGATGACTTTTGAAAATTGTGTTCTTTCGGAAAACAGAGATGCTTCTTGGTAATTCTTAATCATTATTCATTGCTAAATTATTACTCCAGCTCGCGCCAAAATTAAGGCTTTTCCATGTCCATTTATTGTCCAAAAATATAATTATTGAAAAATAATTTGAAAAATAATATGAAACATATTTTTCGAAAAAAACAAGAAAATTACAAACACGTCTGTTCGACGTAAAAGTCAAACGCCATCAAATCAGGTTTGTACGATTCTTATTTAAAATTAAATGTGAATCGAATACTCTCGTTTTCAGATTATTAAAATTGTGAGACATCTATATGTCCTACCAATGCCTTCCAATAAACTAGTATGTTCTTTAACCCAGGCACCTCAGTTGAAACGCAGCGGAAGAAGCCGTTGCATAAAAATCGGGGGCAACAAAATATGGTCTTTACAACGGAATTATCGGGATGACCCAGCGTCAGTAATAACGAAAGATAAAACCAGTGATTTGTAAATAAACATCAGTACTTTAAAAGCCAAATCCAGATGAGAAGAATTTAATCTGCAAAAAACCAGAATTCAACATGTTATCATTAAATAGTATTCCCTTTGGACGGGTGTAAGATTGGCAACATTGAAATCTCTAACTATACCGAAACGTTACGTTATACATATGACGGAAGCAAATCAATACCATTAATGAATACTTGGTAAGTTTTATCTGAACTTCTAGGATGCAACATTATCATGGTTTACCAATAGAGCAAAATGCGAAATTTGATCAGCAAAACCTGAAACTCGATCAAATTAAGCAAGCTCATGATTGATGCTCATGGCTTGCTTAATTTGATCGTTGATGCAAGAGCGTGAAAGACAGATGAAGAATCTTGAAGAAAATGTTAACAGTCGACTTTAGAAGCTTGAAAATGAGATTAGATAAGTGGAGGTATACGCGTAGTAGTCATCTCTCACAAACTATTCGCGAGGGCCAGCTAAATAAAACGTTTTTAATAGAACCAGTTGCCGGAACCTTAAGAGGAATGTGAAAACCTCCACCATTCGATTGAAAATTTTACAGAGCATCTATGAGCGGAAAGGAATAACAAGCGACAACTACGCGGACAGAGTCCAGAAGGCAAGAACTAGAAAGAGATGTTATGAAATTGAATGAACTAACAGTGACAACTAAATAAAAATTCATTTGATAATCATTTCAATGAATTGGAATTACAGCAAGAGATCGATGGTCAATGTGATATGCCACACGACTATAGCGTGCCATACGACATTGGATGTGTCTGTTCGGGACGAACATATTTAAGGTCGGAGTAATGCTACTAATTCTACTCTACACAGATATAACGCTCGGTGGTCAAGTAGTTTGTGTATCGACCACTAAAAGTTACTAGGTTGTTGGTTCGAGGCAAACCCGAGGCAATAATTTGATTGAATAATTATTATTCTAATTATGCGACAAAGTTATAGGTTCAAGTATTCTTCCAACACTGATTGGAGATTCGAGCTTAAAATGACACTCCATGTGGAGGGGAATATGGAAAAAACGAAAGCTGTACTGGTACCAAATTTTTGTTGAAATAATCTTTCGCTGTTGACCGACTTCAGCCAAAAATCTTAGGGATCTCACAATTTATGTGAAAAGCTTAAATTCAAAATTTTATCCCGATCAGTAAATTCGTTCGTCCGTCCAGGCTGTAGACAAGCTACAGATTTTTAGTCTGCACGATACAACACACGTAGGCACGCACATCCATAGATTTTTTTGACACCAATTTTATTGTTTTCGGTGATATAGCGAATGGTAAATATGTAAACATCTCGAGGTCAAAATTATTCATGATTGACTATACTTTATATTAATACGTAAAAATGCAGCTGTAACGTGGAAACGAACGTTTCACGGAAATAAAACCAATAGCACCAAACTGAATAAAATGGTCCAGCCTAGTAGACGTCTTATACTTCTAAATTGGAGATAAATTATAAAAAATATCAGATGGTGAAGTCAGATAATGACAGGTGTTTGTACTATATTCTCTATTCAAGATACCTTCCTCGGAAAACATTATAAATAATCGGCGATTTTTAAGCGTTTGGTTTATAATTTTCAAAAATAAAAATACGATGTTTAGCAATTACTTTTTAAAGATAATTTCATGTAAATGTTAGCTACGGCTACGTTTTAAGTAGTCCATGCGAGATGTCTATTTTTTCACCACTTCGAGCGTTATCGGCTCGTATCTCGCTAATGACACGTTTGTCTTCCAATTCTGCAATTGTTGTTGATTTATTGTCATATACGAGAGATTTCACGAATCCCCATAAAAAATAGTCAAGAGGCGTCAAATTGCAGAAAACATATTTCGGTAAAAAAACAGATTTTGTAAGGTCCATTCACCAAAAACTTTGACGCTGTTACAAGTTGTTCGGCTTCAGTTGTTCTACGAGCTGTATTTTATACGCCTTCAGAACAAGATTCTTGCGTAGAACCTTCCGCGTAGTCGAATAACACAATCCCAATTGCTGTGTCCTGCGAAGGATGGACATTTTATCGTCTTCATCAACACTAGCTGTTATAGCGCCAATATTTTCCTCTACGCATATGATTTGGAGGATTGATGTCCAATAACGTGAAATTCGTGCGAAATTTTGTCACAATGGCTTATGACGACCACAAAATGCACGAAGTGCGTGAAACAATTTTTCACTGAACACGAATTTTGATAATAAAATTCAATAATTTGTAAACGTTGTTCGGGTGTGAAAGTTTTTCCATGATGAAATGGCAATGCTAAGTGAGAACAATTGACTTTGACTTAGAAGTTATTTACTAGTGACTCTCAATGAATCAGAAGTATGTCCTTACTCCTTATATGTGTTTAAGTACAATTCGCGGTTAATTTTAGCAAATCCCTGTACGCGAGACGGAGAGTGACAACCATCGTTGTGTCGTATTGCCTACACCGCGTAAAAAACTATTATACCAGCAGTCAGCAAAATTCTATGGTTTCTTTGTTGATGGAACTATATCGCGTCCATGGAGCTTCATTTCTACCTAACATTTGAAAGATGGAATCCCAGTTTTATATCACAATGACGTAGTCTTATGTATATAATATGTGTTGCTATGATAGGGAATGATAAGAAAACATGGATATTTCTTTCATATATTTTAGCTGTGCTAATACAATTTTAAAATATTCGAAACATCCAAAAACCTATGTTAAAATGTAGGGATGTAATTGGCCAACATTCGAAAAGCGAAATTATTAATTTCTAAAGCGAAAAATTTAACGTACTGGCTTTGTGATAAAAACCATTATTCCTGCTTAAATTTCAGAAAACCAACAAGGTCAACAATAGTTAAAAAATGGCTTTTGGCACACAGATGTCTACCGCCTATAGAGGCCGAATTTTGGCGAAATAAAATTTAAAATATGATGTGAACTAATTTTGTTTAAAATTTAATTTACAATCTTTTTATTTTAATCGGATTTTCGTAAATGCTCTATACTTTTCAAATTATTAGCAAAAAACGAAAAAGCTCCTATTGAAGCTGTCACTTCCGGTGGACCAATGTCGGCCAGAAATCTCTGGCATGTGCCAATTTATGAAAAATTCATATGTATGAAATTGCACCCCGATCAGGCAAAATGACTGGGGTGTAGAGAGAACACAGATATTTAGTCTGCAAGCACGCACACAAACAGGCACACACACAGATTTTTTGAATAGTACCTTCTTGGCCGGTGATATAGCAAAAATTTCGAGGTTAAAATTTTTCATGATTACTACACGTTATTTAACTATGTAAAAGAAAGTAAAAGTAGAACTTTAAGGACAGTTAAATTTTTAAACCAAATACAGAACTGTCCAAATAAATTACTTTGAGTCATGGTACTTCAATGAATAAAATCATCACCACGCAATAAAATGTTAAAGCACAAATTCATGGATGGATTAATAACAGGTATCTCACAGCACAGTTTTTATTCCGGTTGAATCACTCAAACACACAGAACCCATTCGTGTGACGCCGTATATGTATGCCATCATTTTGTTTAAAAAATGGATGTTGAACTTGCGTAATGAAGACAGCATTCCACGGAAAATGTCTTTCATTGCGGAGAATTTAGCCTCGTACGACGTTATGATTATCGATGTAGGCGATACGTAAAGATATTTCATTTGGTCACGTTAAACTACAGCAAGCGGAACTCGATTCGAACTAAAATTGAAACTTTCAATTTTTTAATGTATAGTGCTTAATGTCGAAACATTTTTGGAAGATACTGCAATTTTCTAGATTCCTTGACTGTACTCGAAGTGGATTACATCGACGATTGTGTAGTATCAATACTGCAATTAGTATATCAAGAAATGTTACAGAATCGTTTCTGAAAGACCTGTGATTAATGTTGATGGAGCTACCGGTGTACGCTTATTTATACCGATATGCAACCTGCGCGAGCTTCTAATTGTATGGCGTACGCTAATTTACCGAGCGATACACGAGAAATAATTAGTGAATCAAAGTGAATATATTTATCCAAACAATTAATAATTATATAATTCATGTTATTGACCCTAGATTTGTAAATCTATCTTTATGCAAAGTGCCGTTCCAGACAGTAGACAGCGAGAATTACACGTTACGCACAACACTGGCTGACAACTCGAGACATTCCGTACAATATCTTGACGAATGGTAAGCCTGTGCTTTGTATATGCCTTGAAATGGATAATTATTAAAGGACCATGTGTATTTTAATAGCACAACTAAATAACAGAAGATAATATTTTACTCTGCGGCTTAAATTTCGTTGGAACAAGTTAGGATAAACTTCAGATTCGTTGCCATCGTTCAACTATTCTAATGAAATGTATTTGAAAGAATTTATATATATTGCGAATATCAAATCGTTTTAAATCACTTTAGTGTTTGTTATTAGAGAAGAAATTTGTGAAGCACAGTTGATGTTATTTTGGCAAAGATTTTTTCTTAAATCACTTTTGTGGTTCTGTTGTACGGTTGCCTCAAATATAAGTCTTCGTAATTTATAGCCAGTTAAATAAAAGGAATAAAATTATGCATTCCTCGTTGAACATGATAATGAATATTATATCCTATTATACTTAACAATATTCTGCTTATTAATAAATAATGTAGCAATTTGACAGCCCGTTATGGAATGTTTAATTTAAATTGTCTATTAATTAACTCTCTTTGTTATAATATGGAGCATTAAACAATTCTGCAATAAAAAATTTAATATTGTAAGGCAAAATGAGTTTTATGTGCATAAGATAACTATAAAAATGTCTACATTAATTAAACAGCAAAGAAAATGGTTCGTTTCATCAACCAATAAGACGAAAAAATATGTTGCACCATATGGGAAAATAATGCATAAATTTTCGAATATAAAAATAGAAAATATTTTGTAGCATTATGTTGTGCACAAGCTACACAAACTAGTATACAACATGCCTTCAAGACATTTCATTTTCATTTAGCACAAACATAAAATTTAACTGTCTTAAATGTATATAGTATGCTGTTGCCTTTTTCATAAACACATAACATTTATGTACATATGTATATAGTTGAACAAGATACGGAAATTTGTTGTCAAAAATCTAAGCATAAAAGAAAAATTATTATGTTGCCTATTTTTGTATTTAAAGGGAAATTATTTTTATTATGTGTACCGGGGGGATATCCGGAAATTATCACAAATTGTGAATATATTTTTGTTATACATAAATATTTACTCACCCTAACTTGGTCCTGTTCACCAGCATATTCAATACTCTGAAATATAGTCCATGTATACCGTCGCCTAATTTCCATACGTGCTAAGTAACGTCGATACCATCGCTGTATTAATATCGCTGCTTTCATAGCTGAAAATAGAGGACGAACACAACAAATATTAGATTTTGGCATAGTATTATTATATAGAAATGGTTTGGGCGGGGGGAAGTAGGCGGGCTGTTAAATTAAATTATATTTTGCTATTATACACGAGTAAGAAAGTTTACTCACTTAATAAGCTTAATTTACTTTTTAATGTTTTAAATTCAATTAAATTACCGAAAAAGCTCTATATATCTGTATACAGCATTTGCGTGAGTGTGATGAGAAAGATTTGAGCTTTTCATGTTACTTTATTAAATTTGTGTTTTTCGTACTTCTTAACTTTTATTCGTGGTTAAATTTTGTGTGTGTGTGTGCTGGTTTTTAAGAAATGAAACCAAAAGACACCCACACAATAAAAAATTTATTTAGGAGTGTCATTTATTACTAATGTAATTGTTATATTTGACTATTTTATTTTATGAAGCTTTAAAAGCACAAAAATAATGTAAGTAGATCAAATTTTAGGCTTAATGCCGTTTTCAGTGTTTCCTAAATTTGATTGCTTTCCAAAAACCGTAAATCGATTTTTCGTGTGCAAGTTCAACACTCCGCCAAATATACGTAACTATTCAAGATAAGAATCAATTTACTAATTTTGAAATTTTGATTTAAAAACAAATTTTTATATTGTTAATGCTACAGCTTTATTTTATGATAAAGCTCTCTACAATCCACTTTAATTTTCCTTTATCGACGAGTCAAAAGAACCATTTAAAATCTCAAAGTTAAGCTACGCTCTTTTCTACTGTACAATGTACGTATATTTAAGAATATTTTAAGCTGTTTTTTAATTCAAACGAAAAGCTTTCAAAAAATGTTCAAAAGCACAAGAAATGTTTTTTCCAGATAATTCACCTCCTCCAATGCAATTCAATGTCTGTGTATTATTAAAATACGTTTCTTCAACCAATTTTCATTTCTCATCATTTGCTAATCATTTTTGAAAGATTTATCATGATTGAGGAAAAAATGGACTTTTTTATGTGTGTGAAACGAGACGTATGTATACCAAACATAAAAATTATGAAACGAAATATTGTTTGGGGTAAAGTGGTTGAATGATTTCTATATTATTGAAATTTAAATTCTTACTTATAATCCGTTAAATAGAAAAGAACTGGGAATACAATAAGACGATTTATTCAATTTGATGAGACAGGACAGGTATTCTTACGAGGTTGTATAGAAAACCACATTGATATGATTTTTCGTGCATAAGTAATCTCTGATCAATGGATTTGTGCACTGCCAGATAGATACAGAGATACAATCGAATGTATTCTAGAAAGAAATCCTACTGATTAAGGTCTTTAGTAACCATCCTGTAATACGAGATTGACACTTAAAGTTAAAATAAAAATAGATAAAAAGAGAATGAGAGTTAAATTTATCGATCGATGTATAATGAATGGGAATACATGGTCTTAATTATGAAATGGAGTTAGTGGTAATTAAGTGTTTAGGAATTGAAAGTATTCATTGGACAACTGCGAGAAACGAATCCGAAAACGGAAGAACACGGTAGAGCAAAAATATTGTTGTAGCAAAAAGCAATAAAAAGTTACCCATAATCATTTCTCTTAATATTGATCATTTTTTAAAATCTTCTAGTTAAACATTTGGTCCCATTTTCTAGAATTTCAACATTTTCAAGAGCACTAGCATTATTGCGATCTAATTTATTTAGCGTAATATTTTGTGCATCCTTTTTGTATTTTGATAAAATCTGATAACCAAAAGCTGTTTAATTTGACCAATATACGATTTATTGCATTGACGAGTTTCCCAATAACTACAATTATAAATCTTCATTTTCTTAAACAATAACCTATTTGTTCATATAACGTTTTAATATAAGGAATAATCACAAAATTAATTTGGCAAAAAATGAAAAAGCCTAATATTGGCGAAATAAGATTAGCCTTACTCGGTTACGCACAGGTGGCAAAATAAAGGATCATTGGGGAAGCATACTCTTTGCTTTGTAAGTTCGATTCAAACGAAATAGTATTGGAAAATTATAAATTCACACCAACACAAATAAACTCAAACTGCCAAACTTTTAAAAAAACTAGTTCAGTTAAGGAAAAACTTATGGATAAAGGCGTTTAATATTTATGAAGTTCATACGAACAATGAAGAATATGAAATTGAAATTCAAAATTCGAAGGATCCCTCAACGCGATTCGATAAAAATTTCATAAGTTCAGTTTTCATTTTTCAATGAATTCAAATTTCAAATTTCAAATTTCAAATTTCAAATTTCAAATTTCAAATTTCAAATTTCAAATTTCAAATTTCAAATTTCAATTTTCAATTTTCAATTTTCAATTTTCAATTTTCAATTTTCAATTTTCAATTATCAATTATCAATTTTCAATTTTCAATTTTCAATTTTCAATTTACAATTTTCAATTTTCAATTTTCAATTTTCAATTTTCAATTTTCAAATTTCAATTTTCAATTTTCAATTTTCAATTCTCAATTTTCAATTTTCAATATTAATTTCAATTTCAATTTCAATTTAAATTTTCAATTTTCAATTTTCAATTTTCAATTTTCAATTTTCAATTTTCAATTTTCAATTTTCAATTTTCAATTTTCAATTTTCAATTTTCAATTTTCAATTTTCAATTTTCAATTTTCAATTTTCAATTTTCAATTTTCAATTTTCAATTTTCAATTTTCAATTTTCAATTTTCAATTTTCAATTTTCAATTATCAATTATCAATTATCAATTTTCAATTTTTAATTTTCAATTTTCAATTTTCAATTTTCAATTTTCAATTTTCAATTTTCAATTTTCAATTTTCAATTTTCAATTTTCAATTTTCAATTTTCAATTTTCAATTTTCAATTTTCAATTTTCAATTTTCAGTTTTCAATTTTCAATTTTCAATTTTCAAGTACAATTTTCAATTTTCAATTTTCAATTTTCAATTTTCAATTTTCAATTTTCAATTTTCAATTTTCAATTTTCAATTTTCAATTTTCAATTTTCAATTTTCAATTATCAATTATCAATTATCAATTTTCAATTTTTAATTTTCAATTTTCAATTTTCAATTTTCAATTTTCAATTTTCAATTTTCAATTTTCAATTTTCAATTTTCAATTTTCAATTTTCAATTTTCAATTTTCAATTTTATTTTCAATTTTCAGTTTTCAATTTTCAATTTTCAATTTTCAAGTACAATTTTCAATTTTCAATTTTCAATTTTCAATTTTCAATTTTCAATTTTCAATTTTCAATTTTCAATTTTCAATTTTCAATTTTCAATTTTCAATTTACAATTTTCAATTTTCAATTTTAAATTTTCAATTTTCAATTTTTAATTTTCAATGTTCAATTTTCAAGTTTAAATTTTCAATTTTCAGTTTTTCATTTTCAATTTTCATTCAATTTTCAATTTTCAGTATTCAATTTTCAATTTTCAATATTAATTTAAATTTAAATTTAAACTTCAATTTCAATTTTTGTTTTAAATTTTTTGTTTTATTGTTCTTATTTGTTTTACAGTATTACTGAAGTTTATAAATTAATAATTTTAAAAAGAAAAGAAAAAATTCAATTTCAGCAGTAAAATTTGGTGTGAGACCTCCTCAACATGCGATGTCTTGATGGCTTATCACATCCATGCATTAGTCGACGCAAAAACTTATTTCTTCCAGATATTCTGGCTAAGAATGAATACTGTACAAGCAATTGGGTAAAATCTTGAATGTTGGGTTGCGGACAATGCGAGTCAACGTTAGTCAATGAGCTCACGAGTACTTAGGTTCCAATCGCATTCGGACATTTCCATAAGCCGCATTACCACCTCGATGTAACACATCAAATTAGAATTCAGAACTTTCAACAATTATGTTGGATATTCGAAAATCAGCTAAGGAGAATCTCAAATGCATATGCGTGCCTTAGTTTATACGTACACAAGACATCCGATAGAATAGGCAATGGACATTCCCGAATATCTGGAAAACGTGTGGTATTCGTGCATGTGAATCGAGTCGGAGGTTCTCCAGGTACACCCTATTCTGGACTATATTCAAAGACCTGCAAAAATCGACAGGATTAACCTCTCTAAGCATATGCAATACTTGCATAAATCCACTCGAAAATTATGATGTTCACAAAAAGTAACATTCAACCTTAAACGCTGCGGCTTTTAATCCAGAAGGGGAGTGATGTTGTGGCCAAATATTAAATATACTTTACTCTTCGTGGCATTCCTCGTAGCTAAAATATTTACATACCTGGCCGGTAATTTCTCGAATCTCCATCCGAACATGAGGAGTGCAAGAGCCACAATCACATAACATAATGCAATATTATTAGTAGTTAGTAACAATCATCCATCCTTAAAATTGTTAACCCAAATTAAGTAAGAAGTGTATAAATAAATAGTGCCTATTCACAATTAATAACCAACCGCTGTAAAATCAATAAACAAAATTTGGTTGAAAAATAGACTAAACTCACTAGTTTTCTTTTACAGTTTTGTAAAGGGGAAGAACTAAGGTTATCAGGATTTCAGGATCCAATATAATCTTATAATCTCTTTCACCAATATAACATCAAATTCAGTATTGAAATAAGTCAATCACAAAGTCATGCGATGCAGCAAAAAATATTATTGTTCTAGACATACTAAGACATACTCGTACATATCTAATAAATACGTTACGTTCTAATCTCGGTTCGATCTATCTGTAACAAATAATAACAACAACAAACTGATGTCATTCATCTCAATGAATAAATAAAATTTTGAATTTTAAGCATAACAAAAAATATAAAGTTTTATAATTTAATCTTAGATTTAAAACATCTTCATTTTTATCTTAGGACTAGGTACATATCTCAGTGTATATGTACGCTCCAGAAAAATAAAATTATTCCAATCGTATAATATTTCTCTCTTATATCCTTAAATACGATATGTACGAGTATTGAAATATTTTCTGATGATTGGAATTTTTTTTATTTGTTATCGAACGACATTGACAGTAGCACACGAGATATTTATTTATATGTCAAAATGAATTTGTTCTGCCTCGTTTTCGATTTTTTATATTTATTTTTGCTGATTTGGGGAATTTTTGGGTTTAATTTTAATGTTCATGCCTGGAAAGAGGAACATCTATTATTTATGTGGTATGTCTATGTACACAGCCTGTATGTGCGATATATGTATATTTAGTTCAGAATTTTCGAATATTGGAAGTTTATTAATGTTTGTTATCGACAATTTTAATTAAGGAACAAAATGAAGGTACATATACATGTTAAATATCAAATAAAATTGTTTTCCTAATTATGGGTATTTGGGTTGGGAGATATAAAAATTTCAACAAGGTGCAACTTAACTCGATTACCGGAATTAGTGAGGGTGCCACCGAAAATATATTTAAGTAAGGGTACCACTGGAGAACCGTTTTTAACTAATTTACTTATTTTAAGTGAAGCAAACTAAGTTTGATCATAATTTGTTATAAATTTTAACAAGAAGTACGAAAGAGGGAGTTTTCTCGAAATTGATGTCGTAAACCAAAAGTTTAATCTCGGAAATTGGGATTTTGTCATGATCCGGGATTTTGGCTGTTAGGATTTCGAGGATAACTTCGTGAACATAATCCGGAAGTCATTCTGGATGACACCATATTTGATCATTTTCGTTAGGAACAAAATCAAATCAAAAAGGCTTAATTCCCTTCAAAGTGGTAGAGCTTTCAAGCGCTAAGCTGAATGCCAAGCAATTGCCTTCCGCGAAGACGGGAAGTTCTTTGAAATCATTAATTACTAGTTCTAGCCATTATTTGCAATAAATATCGGACAGGAGCCTCTTTAAAATTATTTCGTCCCGCAGGTTTCCCATTTTGATTTTGTAGTTTCTGCTGGAATCTATGATGATATACTTGCTTAAGGTAATATAAAACAGATTAACAGATTAATATTAAAACAGAACTTGCATCACAATAAATCAGCAGGGTTTCTTCTATTTTGTACTCTATTAGGCTAATAGTCCTGATAATATTATTCTTGCTTTGTTAAGGTAAAGTTATTTTATACCAAAGGATCATTTATTCCATCTGTTGCAGAGTTGTGTCTGTTGTGCTCTGGGTTCCTGGAGCCAAAGCGAAGTCGTTTTTATAGCCAAACCCCATCAGTTTGACTATGTCGATATGAAAAGACCGAAAGTTTCCAGTAGAAAAAATGTGTTTCACTATTCACCAATAAAGACAGCCTTCTCAAGAAAAGAAATTGTTTCTGCTAATTTTTTAGAAACCAGTAGAAAAACCAAAGATTTTATGAAACGCAGAGATTTATGAAACACATCATAATCTGTCTCCAACAGCAATATAAGAATCAAATCCTGCGTTGGTATCACTCTACAATTTTTTAAAAAAAATTCTAAAAAAAAGTGTTAGAAAATCCCATATAACTATCCTTGGTTTATTTTCAGCTTGGGCCTATTCGTGATCAGTATTCCAAGCCGAAATTACTGCTATAATTTTTATGCACTGGAGACATTGAAACGTAACGTCACAGAAACTAACATTACTTTGTGCACTGATTGGAAGATCCTGCTTAATTCGTTGGTTAACCCTTTAATTAGTTCGACTTGTTAAGGAATGCAACCATTTCATCAATCTTCTCTGTAGATTTAAAAGTGTCACGCTTTTGTGGATACTACCTCACTGTAACATTATGAGATCACTGATCTTCTAGCTAAAGCTGGTTCATAGTTAAAACGAATCAGTTATGAACCGGCTGTTTAATTATCATTTAATAGTGGTAGGGCAGAAATCAAAATTTACTTTTGGTTTTGGTGAGGCAAAGGTAGTTTTCTACTCCTACCTGTCGCGTAGAGCGATAATCATCCGGAAATATTTAACTTAAATAAAAGAAGTAACGACCAAAGGTACCAATGGTAACAATTTAAAACAGTTCATTGCGCAGATGAATGAGCAACCCTGCATTAGTAGCGCAATACCCCAATCCCAGATATTTTATCGTGATATTTGGTTGTGCATACACTGATTTCATTGTATTCATTTAGTAAGCCTTAAATGAAGTTATTTTTAAAACTCATAATAGTTAATGCTCGTTTAACAATTTATGGAAATCGAAAAAATAATATAATATACAAAAGGCCACAAAACGTGATATTTCCAAACTACTTCAGTTAATACAATGTAAGCGTAGGCCCATTATACAACATGTAAGTTGGAAAGTATAAGGAAAGATACACCTCATTCAAACTATTGGCATTCCCAACTATACAGAGCATACCTTTATACAATCTCCAGCGGACTATACCTAGCAGCAACACTCCATCGTGATCAATACTGTGTTGTGGCAACGAGTAAATTTTTTGATTCAGCCAAGGTCGATATATATTCTAGGTAGTGAAACGTAATAATGGGAAGACTATAAGGATTAATTAGGGACCGTAGTTTTGGAAGAAGGTATGCTGAGTTGATGGACACACTCATATTCCACCACTGCTATCGGTCCTATCGCTTCTAATACGTGTCATAATACTACACCGTTTAATATACCATACATATGTACATATGTAGTGCCTAAATTAATATCGCACTATCAAATACTGCTAAAAGTTTGATGTACACAAAAAATACTAGTAAATTTTTTATTGTTTTATAAACATAAATACATTTTAATGTACATTAAACTTAATTAAACACGTAACGTGTCTCATGCAAGAAGCAATTTTTATAGTGTTTAAGAATAATTAATTTAGTTTATTAGAGTTGACATCGTTAAATGTTTATACCTATATGTGGGATACCTCCGCTGGGCAATATCATTTATGCTAGCTGTAACATTGTTGTAAACTAAATTGTATAAAAATATCATATATTTACTGACAACTTATTAAACCGCAATTGCGAATGAATTCACAAATCTGCACTTTAAAAAACAAGGTTTAAAAGCACTTTAAATTATTAAAAAGTAAATAAAATCCTCTTTAATTTATTTTTTGAGTAGAAATCACTTTTCTACCGTGCACTGAATTCTGTATTTGACAGAATCGATAATATTCAAATCAGAGTATTATTGTCAAATTTGATAAGTATACGATTAAGATGTACACGGGTAAACGGGGTGGAAATGCAAAGAATCAGTGGGTGGTTTATTTTTCCTTATGACAGTTTGTTGTACCTAGCATATATCGAGGCATCATCGTGGGAAAATGAGATTAATCAATATTACAAGCCCTTTAAACGTGCTATTGAGTGATACGTCTTGTTAACAACCATTAGAATTAATAAGAAAATATCGCGTATCATTTTCATATTTCCATTATGAAATCAAAATTACATAAATAACAAACCCTGTGATCGACCCTATAGTATACAGTGATATTTCAATAACTTTTACTGGAAAATAATACGTTCCCAACACTCGACGAGGTTTTGTATTGTTAGTATCTAATATAAAAAATATGAGCCCAATGAATAATTCCAATTTCTTAGAGCTAGTTCTTGTACTAAAACGTTCCTGTTATTTTACCTATCCAATGATACATTGTCTATCTTCCTTTGTTAGAAGCACCACTCTGATGTTCTAAATTACGACAAAAACAGATAAATTCCAAGAAACTATTAAGCTTGAAACAGCGAATATATAAAACCTTCAGTTGTACGCTGTTTGGAGAATTTCGGATCATCCACAAATTATACAATTTAAATACAATTATACTGCATTGTTTACGCATACGACTCAAGAAAATATGCTTTTGACTCCAAAGAATTAGACGATCATCACTGATCCGTGATCGTAAAAATCAAACAAAACCATTCTGATTTGCTTAAAATTTGATATGAAATAATATGAGATTCCACATGTTCACGATGTTTGTCCGCGTAGGTATAAAACAGAATTATTCTAAGAATAAACAAATTTTAGGAAACTCAAACCATTTTTACTGTTTTGTCACCACGTTGTCTAAGGACATGAATTTTTGATTATGAGCCAATTTAAGAATAATGAAAGTTCGATAAATTTTTGCGACTTTTTTAAGACATTTTCAATGTTATCCAGTTATATATTCTTTAGCAAAGGAATAATTTATTATCGGCGCCAGAGCGGTGTATTAGTGAACTAAGATGATGGTAAACAATTGTTGTTTGATCCAAAACCTTTCAATCGATATGAAATATGATTATATCGAAATGAATAAAATCGTATATCTCTCCATTACTATAGCGGTAGTTTTGAGTACTTAGAAGATTAACTAAAACTTACGGCATTATCCAAGACCTTTTCAACGGTATACAATAATATATTCAAATAATAAACAAAAAATTAACTACCAGCACCAAATCGGTGGATTTATGAATTAAAGTTACATCGAAGTTAGGGCATTTGAAACAGCATACTATAACACGAGTATATGGGGAAAATGTAAAGTAGTATCGTGCTTTTAGGTAATTTTGTAGAAGGTTTTCTATGCCAGATACCCAACCCCGTTGAAATACAGGACTCAAAAGCTTTTCAATTCACCGAACAATCGCATACGCCGTTCTTGAGAAATCATCAGAGCAGCATCCAGACATACTCGGGTAGTATATCGTTTGAAGGATCTTGAATTATATAACAATTTAGATAAAACTAAAGTTCATAAATTCACCGTTTTGGCGCTTAAAGCAATAACTAAAAATTGCTTTAAGCATATTATAGAAAATATATGTATTTCGTTGAAAAGGTCTTGAAATTCTTCCGTACATTTTCCTGAAATATTTTAGTACTCAAAACTACCGTTGTGGCGCAAGAAACAGTTATAAATTTTATTATTCCCATATAATCATGTAACATATTGTTGAAAAGGTCATGGAAAAAGTAACAATTTTGTAATAACCACGTTAGTTCACAAACCCATCGTTTTGATTCAAATACATGTTGTATATCGTTGAAAAGGTCTTGAGGAATGCCGTCTATTTTTATGAAGTCCTGCTTTAACATATTCAAAACTACAGTGTAGCACAGCATTTAACATTTTTCTCATTCCTATTTAGTCATGTATACTGTCATATGAAAGGTTTTGGAAAAAAGCAACAATTTTGTTATTCGCCTTTTAGTTGATAAATCCACCGCTTTTTCATTAGTAGCTATTTATTGATTTATTATAGAAGGTTTGGCATGTCAATGAAAAGTCTCTAAAAATATCTCAAATTTAGCTGTGTGATATTATTATTCCAAGCGCTGATTGCAGATACATTTTCTCATTCTGACGACATCGTGTGGCATATCGTTTTTAAGATTTGTCGCAAATTTAGCGTTTTCGTGCTGGTGTCAAATTATTAGTTTGGTATAGAATATATACACGTATCTCATATCATCGTAAAGGTCCTAGAGAATGTCACAAAATAAGTTGAAGGCCGTTATACTAAACATATCGTTGTGGCGTTAGGAGCAGTTACAGTTAGCCCATTCCAATAAAATCGTGTAACAAATAAATCATTCATGGTGGAAAGGTCTTGGAAAAGCTACAATTTTATTAGCAGTACTTAGTTCACGAATTCATCGATTTGGCGCTGGTGACAAATTAATTATTTTGTATGGAATATAAAATGAAATTTTTAAAAGCAAATTTTTACAAAATCAATGAAGAATCAGAAAAGTTTTCTGAGTCGTTTTGTGAAGCAGTTTTAATGGGGATTTTCGATTTTCATTTTACGTGAATTTTCCGGATTGGTAAAACAGTAATTATATTCCTATAGAAAAGTTTTTCTTCATACACATATATTTCTCACCACATTTTAAGCCAATCAGAAGTGTTTTAGTTTTTCGATTCATTGTGCATCATGCAAAACTTTTAATACTGGTCTAATTTTCAAAATCAATGATGATCGGTATATTAAGAACATGTTTTCCTGAGTCAAGTTATTTAAAAATTTTTTTTAGCAATAATACCATAAACTCAAACTTTTTAATTGAATATATAGCATGCGGGTACATTTAGCAAAAAGGCCAAAAAATAATTGATTGATTGCACGCCTGGTCTATTCTTGCAATCTTCTTACACAAAACAATGGCGAAGGATATGAAAGGTGTTTTTTTGGTTAACACTACTCGGTTTGAGACATCTGGCGATTGCTCAAACTTACAGAACAGTTTAGTGCTCGATGACAATGCAGTATTCAATCATTCGTAACACACTGTGAGCAGGATTTGACGCCATTTTTACTTTTCCATTTAGTAAGTACTGTCAGGTTCGTTGCTTTCCAGTGTATATGTAGGGATTGGCATCTTTCGGTTTTAACTAATTAGGCTACATTAATGCACCTAGAGCATCAGGCATTACTGATTGATACGTCATTAAATTTGTGGTAACAGTTTTTTTCTCTACCGTAGATGGCAGTAATGTTCGTAAAAAGTCCATGAGATTTAAAGGTTTAACGAAATTAATAATTCAATGGCCAGTAATCCACCGCGATTGCGTTTCACGAAAAAAATACTGCCATCTATAGACAAAAATCGGTGTCATCGACATAAAATGAGGTCATATAGCAAAACTGTTAAAGCAACACTGACAAATTCCTGTCACAAATAACCATGAAGATCAAAAATTTCTTGTGTTATAAAGTTTATTACAGGTTGAAACTTCGTTTGAAGAACCAGACTCGGAAAATTTTGTGAGAATGAGAACTGACTGTTAGGAAAACGTGCCAAAGTAATAGTGTTTTCTTGGTTTCCATGGTTATTGAGATATGATTTCACATTACCATAGTAATCCTTTTAATTTCAGAATTTTTAGAGGTAATGTTCGAATAAACAAAATGTGCTATGTAATCTGACGTAAATGATTTATTTATTGGCACCGGATTTAGAGTTTACTAAGTTGAGTCGAGTTTGTTTATAATTTTTTGACGGTCTTTCTGAGTTTAAATGTTCTCATTCATCAAGTGGGAATAGCGATGGTTGACTTTTTACCAATACCGTTATTTAAACTAATAAAATCCATATGAGTAATTTATCAGCTAATCGGAATTTAGCTGCTGGCGTTTAATCAAACAATCAATTTTTTCTGTTCTGCTAAATGTTCTGGCATGCTGTATATCCAATTAAAAAGTTTGAATTTATGTTATTATTGTTGAAATAATTTTTTTTAATAACTTACTGATTAATATTTTAAAAATAAAAATTTAATTAGGTTTTGTAACGTTTATCGCTTAAGTATTAAAAAACTTTGAGTACTACAATAAAAACAGCACACACAACAGTATTAAATAAGCACAAAAATTAAAATGTTAAATATTTATTAACACTAAAAAATTAATAATTTAATTTTACCAGTGGCAATATAATTTTTTATGAATATAGATAAGGACTGAGTGGTCGACCCACAACACATAAAATTTTGTAATGTTGCGGTAGATGCTACTGTTTACTGGGTCAACTAAATATTTCCGGTCACGTTTTCGTCATTTGTGCTTGTAGATTTATTTATGGTGTATTTTAATTTATTATTGCATATTTATCAAAATTAATAACCTCAATAAAAATTATTATTGTTATTGTTAGATTACACCAGCCTTGTATTAATATGTCAATCTCACACCATCTAAATGAAATTATTTTATTTTTCATTTCCAGTTTACTAAACAAAGCTTTAAAAGCTCTTAAAGTGATTTACAAAAAATATTGAATGCTATTTATATATAAAATTGTTCTATATGAACTCATATGCTGTGTATTTGACAGAATCGATAATATTCAGATAAGTATTGATGTAGAATTGAATAGAGATGTGTGGTTGAACCGAATTTCCTTATTATACGGTTTAAAGCAGAGGATGATGTAAAAGAAGCTAACAGAAGGCAAATATATAGTTCAAAACATTTAATAATAATTAAATATATTGATCTGGTGGTAAAAATAAATAAAATTAAATTACGCCACCCTGTATTCATATCCTGATTATATATTCGAAATTTGAATTTGGTACTGCTGAATAGATGCTTTCTTTTCTACACATTGTATATTCATTTTCTATTATATTGTATATGGTAAACCTTAGCTAAGTGTTAAATTTGAATTTATAATTTATTGATTAGAATGTTGAAAAGAAGGTTTTGTTTCACAAACGTGTTGTTTATATACGGGAGGACGTGCTGTACTTGAATGAATAATAAAATCTGGATCAATAGAATTAGGGTGTAAAATTCGTTTTCTCTGAAATTCGAATTATGTTTTCACTCAAGTGGATCATATAAACTTGAACACTATAATTCAAAAATTTGTTGATTTTGCTTATATTTAAAACCTAATATTATTTTACGTCAATAACCTCCTGTGCGCCGATTTTTAGACTTAGCGCTTTATTTTTGTACATCTGAATATTTCGGTAATTAAAGTTTTGATTATTCAAACTTGTGATTTCTACAAAGGTAATTAATGTAATTAAGAAGTAATTTTGCTTTTTTCACCAATTTTGTAACCTCGGTATTTTATGATTGTTTAGGGAAAAAGATGTGCCTTATAAACCATATTCCCTTAAGGGTGGTTTTTTCTAATTTTCTTCTCCAATTACGGATTGGTGACTTGTATGAGTGATATTGATCTTCGATAAGATTTTCATCATTATTCAGATTTTGGTTCGGTATTCAAGACAAAGTACGAGTATTATATATCAAGTACCATCATCAGAATTTGCAAATTATACGATATTTTATTATCCGGCTCTAATCTAACCTATAATAATTCGAGGAGAAATCTTAATTGTGTGTTTGTATGTATGTGGTGCAAAATTCGCCAAATCGTGTTGTTAAAGTTACAAAGTGTCAAGTTTTTGAAAAAAATTATGAATATGGTTCTGTGTACACAGGGTGAGTTTTTTTAATAAACGCCAGGCTTTTATTTTGAAAACGGTGCAGATAGGAGAAAATTATTTATAATGAAAAATGTCGAAGTGTTCAAAGCGAGGTGTCACAGTGTGATTCAACAAATTCACCAATTTTTCTGTAAACATCATTAACACTCAATGGGCGCTTTCAGGTCCGCTAACTGTTGTTGGCATCATAATTAGTAAAATCAGTTTAATTTGAAAATTTCATACAAATAAAAATATTCGTAACGTTGGCTGTGATTTTACTCAATATGTTGTCTGGAAAGCAGCCATGATGAGAATATTTAGAGTAAGAGTGAAACTAAGAGTTGCCAACTGTTTGCGTTTGTATAATACCCAAAAATGTTAAATTAATTATTTATGAAACCAATATGGAGACTGTAGCGATTAGAGAACTGCATTTCATCTATATTATGATACTGATCCAACATCAACATGTTACCTTCTGCAATGCGAGAATTACCCAGAATTGGATAATTTTCGCAAATAATTGAAAAACGCATTTTGGGATAATGATTAGATGGATGTCTTAATTATCGTTCAGTCAGTGGGTTTCGGCTAATCGAAGCAAATTAGTGATATATTCAAAACCGTTAGAAAAATTTCTTCTTCTTTTCAAGAAAATTAGTTTAGGGTGTGGGGCGTAGGTCCTTTTTATCCGGATTTTAATCAAAGTTGCGATGTTAAAAAGTTGATAATGCCAGGAATGATTTGCTATGAGTCTTAACTTTTATCTTTTGGCTCTAAAGATTTTGGTGAAAAGAGATAAGACGGGTCTTCAAGTGCAAGAAAGAGATTCCGATGGGTCTTAATTCATAGGAGTTCGTGATCGGGCTTGAATTTATTTTGCCTTCAACGATAAAAATTGTAAGGACGATTTTCGAGTACAGAAATCGATTCTGATGGGGTCTTGTTCACTGGGGTTCTTAGTGGGGTTTGGGACCTTCTAAGATTTTTTCCCCTGAACTATTTTGATAATATTTGAGGGACCGGGTTTATGTTTACAAAGGTTCTGATTTCCATAAAATTAATTTAGGAGTCCTCCTGATGGACCATCATGTTGCACCATATTGGTAGGTGTTGCATCATGTTGCCTGCCATGCCCGGAGTTGTGTTCTATCATATTGCGAAATGTTGCACCATGTTGCACCACTATGGTGTGCTAGTTACAGTGGCATAATTACCATGTTTTTTTATTAGTGCCCGATAGGTTGCATCTTTAGTTTATTTAACTCTAAACTAATATTTTTCATTCAACTTTTTAGTTAAAAGTCGATAAAAAAATAATTTGCTTTGTACAACCCTTAAACCATCACAAACTTAATCTAACAATACAAATTGAAAACGCAGCAAGATGAAGTCTTATTTATAACGTCGTGTCAAAATAAATGTCAATAAGTATATTTCAGGTCGTTAAAAGTTTGTTTTATGGATGAATTTATTTATAATTTGAATGGTACAGCGACTATACGGGTAGTGGCAGAATTCGGATAGATAACTTCCCATTCAGCACTCAATAGCCCGCACAGGATAGCGAATAAAAGCAACAGCAATTGTAGGATTGCGTTAATCGCGTCCTTTTGAAAATATGGTTTGTAATGAGTAACAGTATTGATTTGCAACGTTCGCTATCTAATTAACGTTTTGATTTCTGGACCCATACTTTACATGTTTTCGGCTCTCACGATTTTTATAAAAATTACTGAGGGGTATTTTCGAGTACCAGACACCGACCGGGAGAAAAATTTATTTAAAGGGTCATGCTGGAACCATATTTAAAATTATTATTGGCTCGAACGTACAGTTTACATTTAACAGTCGTGGAGAGTGCGATAACAGTTTATTATGGAGCATCTAACGTCGCAACAACGTGTTGAAATTAATAAAACATTTTATTTAAACAAATTTTAAATTGTGAATACGCGCAGAAAATTACGTGACTTTTTTCGGCCAATCATTTGCCGGTTAAGTCAACCATTCAGCGTGTAATGAATAATTTTTAAAGTTTGCATAAACTGGGATATAAGGTAAAAACTGTGCGACAATTAAACCGACGTACATTGGAAAAGATTGATACAGTGAGACAAAGTGTCGCTGATTGTTCAGGTAGCTCAGATCGACGCCGTGCACACGAATTGGGAATGTCATCATGTTTGTTAAAAATTCTCAAAGAAAATTTCTATTTTTACCCATATAAAATTCAATTGACATAAATGCTGCATAAAAATGATCATTAGCAGAGGCTAGATTGGAGTGCTTCAGTTTTACAGCTCGGTATAGACGACCACCATTATTGCAAAAAATCATTATGAGTGACGAAGCACATTTTGACTTTGCTGGCTTTTAACAAAATAGCTGCTATCGGGGTACTGAAAACCCAAAATTGATACACCAAAGACCACTACATCCTCGTAGAGTAATTTCTTCCTATGGGAGAAAGAAAAGTGTAAACGAATAAAACAGCCACAACCCCGATGCTTAATAACACCATAAGACAAGAAATTTCTGAAATAACATCAGAAGTCTGCGAAAATGTTATGAAAAATGTGATTAAGTGAGCTCTCCGTTGCGCCACGGCCGGATGCAGCCACTAGACCGACACTATATTCTATACAAAATTTTAAAGATATCTAATTAATCAATAAAATATAGAATATAAAATATAAAATTGTATTTAATTTAAAAGTTATTGAAAAAAACATCGACCTGGAACATAATACTGTGGGCAAAAAATAGTAAGACTTTGTTCATAATTTTAAAATTCTTTATTTATTTCTCCGAATCTATTTCGTCCCCCCGGCCTCAATACACTTGTGCCAACGTTTTTTCCAATCCTCGAAACAGTTGTTAAAGTTAATTTCCGGAATAGCCTCCAATGCGCGTAGCGATTCACGTTTAAGGTCTTTAATTAACTCAAAACGGCTTCCCCGGAGCGGTCGTTAGAGTTTGCTGAACAGCCAGAAGTCACACGAAGCTAAATTAGGTGAATACGGTGGTTGCGGAACGATATGGGTAGAATTTTTGGCGAAAAAATCACGTAAAACCAATGCAGTATAAGAAGGTACATTATCGTGGTGTAAAAACCAAGAGTTGTTGACCCATAATTCCGGCCTCTTTTTCCGAATAGCTTCGTGCAAACGACGCATAACACTCAAATAGTATTCCTTGTTGACAGTTTGGCCGATCGGAAGGAATTTGAAGTGCACCACACCTCGATAATCGAAGAAAACTGTCAACATCACCTTGATTTTTGACATGTATTTTCGTTTCATGACATTCTGGACGTCAACGCGATGCTGTTTTTCCAAAAAAGTGAGTGATTTTGGAACCAATCGTGCTTTCACTTGTCTTAGGCCCAAATGATCTTTCAAAATGGATTTCACTAATTCTTCCGATATTTCAACGATGCCAGTAAGGTCTCTGACTGTTAATCGTCGATTCTCGAGCACCAATTGCTTGATTTTATTAACGTGTTGATCATCAGTTGATGTTGATGGCCGTCCTAGACGTGGTTCGTCGTCAACACGTTCTCGACCCTCTTTGAACAATTTGTACCAATCAAAAACACTTGCTCGCGTCATACAATTATCACCGAAGGCCTTTCGCAACATTCTGAACGTTTTGGCACCACAAAATTGATTCCGCACACAAAATTTAATGGAACTTCTTTGTTGAATAATTTCACTCATTGTAAAAATCGCCGAATGCACTTTTTGTACTTCAGAAAGACAAGCGTATACTAAACACTAACGATTATTTTGATGTGACATTTGGCACAGATGTCACTGACTGTCAGTCAACATAGAAAAAAAAATATTTCGATGAATGCTGTTCCGCGCGAAATTTAAATTTCGTATAAGGTAGTATAAGGTACCTGTATAACGGTAGTGTTGAGTACTAAGCTGCTTTACCTAAATTTGTATCGTTTTTCAAGAGTTTTTCAATAATAGGACGCATTTATATATTCTGTAATAGAGTATTAGCTATCTGCACCAAAACGATGGATTCATCAACTAAAGGACTGATAACAAAATTTCGTTTCCTTTTCCTTTTCTACTATATTGGAACGATAAAAATAAAACTGCTCTGCTTAAATGGTAGATTTGTGAACTAAAGTGCTGAATACAAAATTGTTGCTTTTTCATGATTATGATAATTGTTTCCAACACAACAATGGTAGTTTTGAGCACTAAGGTGATTCGTTAGTTTTGAGCACTAAGGTGAATGTTTAGAACGTGGTATCGTCAATTATGGTCTGATCCCAAACCAAGTAACGGTATACTCACTACCCGAGTATATGAAGCTTTTCAATCTGAATTGAAAATAAAAGAAGATTGGCGACAAAAAAATCGAATGGCATAAGTCGTTCTTCAGGCATAATCGGTACATACATTCAGACATAAAGAAGGATGAAAAAGTTTTTATTTTATTTTTTGGGACAGGGACCTTTAAAATGGAGAAAAATGGTTTAGGACCAGGGTCTCTACCTAAAAGAGGTCGGGTACTTTTTCTCGTTTATTATATATATATATATATATATATATATATATATATATATATATATATATATATATATATATATATATATATATATATATATATATCATATATATATCATCAAGATTGTCGTAAATTTTGCACGAGCGCCTTAGTACTCAAAACTACCATTAAGGTGCTGAAGGACGTTTCCATTTTTCCCATTTTAATAAAGTCATGTGATATATCGTTGAAAATATCTAGGAAGTAGAAAAATTTTTGGTATTATTCCTTTAGTTGTTTGGAATGTTTTCGGACCAAGCAAGAATTTCACATACTAAGGACAAATTTTATCTTCGATGATGATCTTCGAACTGGTATTAACCACCTTTTTGAATATTCTAAATTATATCTCTGGGTATAGAGCCTCCTTACTACATCGTAATAACAAATTTTAACTAGGACTATGATCAATTGGTAAAATATTGAAATGCCGTTCTTTTCAGTTTTACCTCAACTTTAAGTTGAACATTTCTGAAGGAAGTGAAGGGTGGTTATTCGCAATACCTCCAACCTCACCCTTTGTATTAAATTTAAATGTACACTAATATTATCTACGATGGCACGCTGGAGATATATTTTTGAGCCTAGAATTATCTTGAACGGTGGGTGGGCACGTCGTTTTATAAAAATGACAGTAGAACCGACAGTAGAAAGTGGCACAACATTATACAATTAATTAATTAAAAATAATTAGGTTAGGCGAATAAACGATTTAATAAATTCTAAAAACAAAATTATTTTACTTACCTACAATGCGTAATTAAAACACAAATTAAATTCGAATTTCGTTAGAAACTAATTTTTAATCAACTGGGGATTTTCGTTTATATTCAAAAATTACAAAATTTCTGAAGGCACTTGGGGATTTAGATTCGAATTACAAATACTTTTTCGTACGTACATCTGTTCAGTTTAAAATTCCAAACAAAACTGCGTGTTTCATCAATATTCTACTGGTTAACAAAATTAATTAAACTAATATTTGATTACAAGCCCCATGCTTTATCTAATTACATATACTATATCAATATTTTGATAGGAAAATTAAACTATTATTTATACAGGGCTACAATGGATAATGGATTCAAAATTTGAACTCAAACAGTAAATTTTAATTTTCAGTTTAGTGGGTGTAAAAATTGTACAACACAGTTGTATGAAAATAGCTAGATATAAACTAAGCTGTTTCGTAATTTAATTTACAAGGAATAATTATAACAAAATATTAATCTTATGCAGATTATAATATTTAAGCCGTGGATCTGTTTGATGCAACCACGTATGAATACGTTACGGTAAGTAATTTTTTTAAATAATTTATTACACTAATCTACAGCAATAATTACAATTATTATTAATTGTTTTCCTTTTTAATGATTTATCATTTTAATGTTTGTCATAATTGTGTGCCACACTGTATAGCGGAACTGCTTTAACGAAAAATAAAAATTTTATTTTTCTATTCAAGCCATTCATTTTCGCCTTTTCGTGTGCCTATTGTACATTGTACATGGATGTTGAGCACAAAGTAAAATATTTATTTAGGGCATCTATAGCGGCGTGCACGATTTTCCTTCAAATTTAGAATTTACGTTTTTCATTATGACCTAAATTTATTTTCGGAGATACACAATCTATTTATGGACAACAAATAAAATTCTTCGTATGCCCCTTTTGAACCCGAATATAGGCAACCAATGATAAATCATGTCCGTTTCACAACAACAACTGGGACCGAACAGGTTAAAAAATAAATAAACCTATTAAAAAAATGTAAACAAAAACAAAATTCTCCATTGTTTTTTAAATGTCGACACACGAGAAACGAAAACAAACAAATTTTCCTCCAAATCAAAAAAACTACAAAAGAAAATTCGGAAAAACTAAAAAAAATCGATCAACAACAACAAAACCCAATCGCAGTTTACAGAGCAAATCGATATTTAATCACAAATGTTTTTGGTGTGAACAACAACCTAAACGATTTTCCTTGGTGTGTAGGTCTAGGCATACCGAATAAAAAATCAATTAAATGTAATTTATTGCGGTTATTTTATGTGCACGAGTAAAACGTATTTCGAATTGGTTAAAAATCCGTTTGTGATTGCATTTATATAAATAACTATAAAAATTTTCCGAGAGCGGTATGTTGTTGTTGTTGTCATTATAGATTTTTATTGATAAATCTGGTTCTTGGCGGTTTTTCTGGTGACGACGTTGGTTTATAATATTATTTCCGATGCGCGCATCGAATTCTTAAAACCTTTTGAACAACCTTTGTATTTTTTTATTTTTATGAGCAAGCAAAGTAATATAAATGTTTACACTAAACATAACAATTAAATAATAAAAAAGAAAAATCGAAATATGGAATAGCAATCAAATTAGTAATAAAATTAAATTAAATCGCGCGGTTTTGTCGGTATATAAAAAAACTTTATGTGCACCTTGTAATTTTAATTTTGTTACAAAGTAGATAAAATTACTTAGACAATTTGGTTCCATTACGATATCTATGCCAATTCAGTATGCAACGTTTGCAAACGTATTTTAAGACAAAATGCTGCCAATGTCATTGAACGCGCCAGGAGTCGTTTAAATTCTTCGCTCTCGATACACGAGAGAGATGCTGATTCCATACTTCACATGTTTCAAAATGAATCATTGGCATCTTGACAAAATTTCGCGCATTATGATTTTCATTTTGAGATTTGTTCGTTTTTATAATTTAATAATTTAGATTATCTCGATTTATTTTAGAAACAAATAATGGGTGACGAAAGATAATTTTTATTTAGCGGCGACTCGATGTTAGTGACCTAAAATGAATGTAATAAAATTTAAAACTGAATTACTTGTTTGGTGAATTTTTGTCGTGCCAAAATATTGTATGTAGGTATTTAATATATTATT
The DNA here is from genome assembly GCA_963691935.1 of Nephrotoma guestfalica. Taxonomy (NCBI): domain Eukaryota; kingdom Metazoa; phylum Arthropoda; class Insecta; order Diptera; family Tipulidae; genus Nephrotoma; species Nephrotoma guestfalica. Next base: position 295,692,454 of record OY829914.1, on the reverse strand, counting down.
TTTACTAAAACAACAAGCTTAGCCCATGAGCTTAGCTTACAGAGTAGCCCCAGAAGTGCCCGCTTAACGTATAAAGATGGCAGTTGCTGTTTGAAAAAATTTTCTCAGTCCAACCAATATCAAAGCCGAGATAGATGCTACCCTTGGGCAGTCTGTTCATTCGTTTACAGCAATAAAATATTGAATGTCAGAGTTATAACGAGACCGTACGGGCTGTTAAGATGAACATAATGATGAAAAATGCCAGCGCGAGCTGGCAACCCACCTTACCTCGTTTGCTCACAATGGAACAAAACAGCGTCGTGAAGATATTTCAACCGAGTATTCTACGATGTTTCACAGTAGTTAAAAAGAGTTTTTCCGCCGATTCTTAACCATGGATGAAGGATAGGTTAAGTAATGACATCTGAGACGAAGGAACACTAAAACTATGATTGAAATCAGATAATCGGCCCCAAACAAGGCAATAACAGTCTCATCTGTTTATTGTCACGCGCATGAGATAATTTTCATTGATTATCTTCAAAAATAGAAAACAATAGATGGCGAGTATTATGTGAACGTGTTGCAGCGTTTGAGTGATGTAATCGAGAAAAAGCGACCCCACGTCGAAAAAGAAAGTGCTAATTTATCAGCATCAGTTGAGCCGTTTATTACGAAGGCCAACGTTTCTTTATTCGCCGGATTTATCTCCCTAAAATGGTTTAGTAATAAAAAATTTGCCAACAATGAAGGGGTGCAGTTTGCAGTTGTTGGCTACATTGTGAATCGTCGTTCTTACTATAAACAGGGTATCGATTGAACATCCCTGGGAAAAGTATATCGAGCGAAAAGTTTAAAACTATGTCGAGAAATAAAGATATTTTTTACTAAATTTTTAATGTTTTATTTGTCAGATCGGGTACTTCTGAGACTCCTTCCTACATTTATGTATGATACAATGAAAAGTTTACCTGCGTACGGATTTTGTTCTTAAACCGATACCGTTTACCAATTGTTGAACGGTAATCTAATCGCTCTCCGTATTTTTTAAAATGATAAACCTTGAATCAAATTATGGTGAAACCTTCATAATATTATTAAAAGATTGCATTGGCCTAAGTGAGATTCACTCAAAAAATCAGAATAAGCCGATGAGCGTATTGCTAAAAAATCGTTCTGCTCAAGTTCATACTGAAACGGAACACATGCCGTATGATGAGCCAAACCCGTATAGGAGTTACTTCTAAATGATTGGATTTTCCTGCAATCAATAAGATCTCTTGATATCGACTCAAAAATCAAGAGAAGTACGCGTTCTGCTAAAAAGCGTAGTGAGCAAATTTTTATTGAAACGTTACATACGACGTATGATACTTTGAGAGAACACTGAAATTGAAAATAATTTAAAAATATAGCGCCTGGCATTAAACTTATTTTCAAAATTTAGGACTAGATAGAACAATTCGGACCATTACAAATTGAAAATTGTTTTTCATTCTTTCTTGTTTTGAGAATAATATCGCGGTGAGGTTACCAAAACGTTTGGAAGTTTAGTTTCGAACTAACGAAACTTTGAATTCCCTATATTACAAAAAATCGGCTCTTTTTGCCATCACCAAGGATAATCCAAAATTTCGTATAGGTACCGCTTGTGTGCGTTAAATGCAATGAAATTCGAGTTTACGACGGGGGTTGACAACGAAGGGCAATTATACTTTGAATATAAGTTTAAAGTATTTTAAAGACACTACAGAATTTCTTAAATTATGTTTCATTAGTTCGAAACCGATCTTTCATGCGGCTTGGTAAGCGTAGCCCAAAATTTCGGTTCGAGAATCGTTCAATTAAACCGTTTAACCGTAACGGAACCGTATCATTTAAAAAAACATTTCAATAACTACGCCTTGTAGTCTAAAATTAATATTTCAATCATCAGGCAGTCTAATCATCATCAATCCTTTATTAAATAGTAGAATTAGCGAATATTCAGGTAGTTTTTTGTCCCAAACTAATTTTTGAAGTTCATAATTTCACTCAAAAATTGATGAATTATGCTAACGCGGGAATAGTTATTCTGCTTAAATCGAACATATTTCTTCAGTGAGGATAGACCCATACTAGTTACCTGAATATCGTTATATTTTGATGATATTTCTGTGATATGAAGCCGATGAGAGTTTTATTATAAGCCTAAGTTATGTTATAAGCCTAAATCAAATTCACTCAAAAATAGAAAGGAGTTCGTAGCCTGTTTTCGTGTCTTGACACAATTCCACATGGTATGCCATTATAAAATCCAATTCCCAGCCAGTGTTGAAGAAATACTTGATGCGGTAACAACAATGCATATTAAGAATAATGAACGCCCAAGAAAATGACGGTCTCGGGTTTGACTAGAACCAACAAAATTTGGGTTGATGATACTTGGTGATATAATACTACTCTACCCATAAACCTGTTACTCCCGAATATACACATCCCAGGTTATATTGCTGCAGTTTATCTATCACTCTGTAGGTAAATTCTGGCTTACCTATAAGAAAAAGGAATATGGAAAGATCTTTCGTAGTATTTTTGTCGTAATTTTTTTTTTCCTGGCATACGTAAGCAGTTGGTGTAAATTTTTTCATAAACAAAATTAAATTAGGAATATTATTCCTATCCAATTTCGATACGGGAAAAAATATTTCCTAAATTATAAAAATTTAGATCAAACATGATGTCTCAGTAGGCTAAACAATGATATTTTTGACAAAAATGCTATGTAAATATTTTTCCTATTTCTTTTTCCTATAGGAAAGCCAGAATCGACCTACTGGACAACTTTCCGTGATTCTCCGATTCGGAGTGTATTCTTGTATTCGAAACACATTATCGCCTATCCTCTTAACAATTTAGTATCGGTCTTTCCAATCTCGTTGTGCATTTTGAGTTCTGCTTTCTCGCTTCCCAGAGTTGTACAACCTACTAGATCAGATCTAGTATCATCTTCAATGGCGCCGATCTTCAAGCCACGATTAAAGCACGTTTTAGTTGCCTTCGGTTAGTAGACTAAGGGTCTGGAAATTGCTGTGATATATAGGTGTTTATTGTAACCATGGCTGTTTTCTACTAAATCTATCTTCTGACACTAAATGTTACGAATTTCGGGCATTCGATACGAATTCGCACTGCATTTTGCAAATAAAATACTCCACGTTTAAGTTAAAAAATTTATTTACACCAACATCTATGCTTCTTCAACAATTTACTATTTCAGTTTCACTTTTCACATTGTTCACTTTTTACGTCTTATACTTCCACTTTTCACAGTTAAATTACAACTGTTTCTGTATAGTAACTTGCTTGCGCTTAGATACTTTTCCATCGCTGTTCGAGATTATTCCATTTATTGTATCAGGCGATGTATGCGTATTGTTATTGTAACTCACTTGCACGTGATTGTATTCGCAAGCATTCTACGTAATCATTTCTCCTGTCTTAATGATTAACGTCGTTGGTTAATTCAAGTATTTTCCGCGATGACTATCGCTGGTATTTACAATTGCCTTCGTTAAGGCATCAATAATGATCACTCAATAAAATTAATGTCTCTGGTGGGGCCCGAACCAGGGCCTTTGGATTGATAACACTTGGCGATGTACACCTTAAGTTTAAGTATTCGACCACCAAATAACACCAAATGTTATGTCTCTCAAGAGTAGAATTCGTAACAGTATGTATTACCAGTGAAGACAAAGTAGGGACAATTGTATAGGTATTAATGTTTCATATAGAATTACATAAAATGATAAGGCATTACCGTTAGTGGATATCTGTAGTTGAAAGTATAGGACCTGGGAATCGAAAATTTGTAAGGCCTTAGCCCTCGTCATCACAAAGAAATTAGCGTAATTCCGCGTAAAAACTGAAGAGTCATACCCTAGTGAGTTTGTCCCTATTGTTGCTCAGGACTTTCTAGTGAGTAATTAATCGGAATTTCTAAACGATTAAATTTACTCATCTCGTTTAAATAACAAATTCTTTGCATTTTCTCATTCATTTTCAAACTAAGTTTATTGCCATTCAAATTAAAATGGAATTATGTCAAAAATATGTATTGCCAACTCTGTCTCGATATTGAATCTTACTTAAAACATTTATGGTAATGGATACATTTTTAAAATTAAAACTAAGTGGATTATCCAAAAAAAATTTGCCGGGCGTTGAATCGAAATCGGACGAATTGGATTAATATGACTTGAAACTGAACAGGTCTCGCTTTTATTAATAGTGTAGTGAAAAGATTTCCTTATAAATGCTGATTCCCATCGAGACCTGAAAGCATTAGAATGGTTAGTTTCAATACGATGCCCCAGGATGAATTAGATGAGGTCTTCTAAGAGTTTCATATTATATTCGCCTGCTCTAAAATTTTACTATAGGGCAGCTAGATATTAGGGAGGTGGCAGGCGTAAAACTTTTCTAGCATTTCTCGAAACGTACCACAGTTTGTCCTGTTACAATTTCAGAAGCTGCAATCCTTCTGACCATATGAAAGTTAAAGTCAACTTCAAAATTTACCACTCGAACCTCCCGCCCATTTTGGTAAGGAATGTGGGTTCTTGCCAAACAAATTCTGTAAAGTAAAAGATTAACTTATATTACAACAAAAAAGAGCCCACCCGTTTTGTGGTTGAGTAGTCCGGTACACTATTTACTGTCGGCCAATCGATTTTAGAACAATTCTTTCGAAAAACATCTAAGTTTCAGCTTGTGAAAACAACTTGTCGTGGACCACAGAGATGTGTTTATTGCCTAATTACGTTTAGATTAAACAATAATATTTTGTCTACGGGTCTTAAAATAATCTCTGATCGTCAAATTTAGGAAAATTCTATTTATTTTCTTGGTAATTGTAATCACTAAATAAAAATACTCGAGCACGTTTATTAAATAAATAAAAATATAAAAAATAATGAAGTGTTAGCATAAATAATTATTTGTGAATTGTTTACGTCGAGCATATGCGAATTTGTAGGAATTTCAACTATGTTTCAACTTTTTTTTTATCAGAAACGCGATTTTCATTTACATTTTCTATCTGATATACACTGCCTGTCAAAAAAAATCGACCACTTCAATTTATTCGTAAATATCCATTTCTAATGCAATTACGCCTTCTCTAAAGGCACTGCCTTATGGAAAATGGTGGATAAGTTCTAAACCAACCGATTGGTTTTGAAGCACAATATCACCATTCAGTATGCGATCGCCGGATGCACGTACAAGAGTATGGCGAGGAGCACAAATCATTGTGTGTGGTGATAATCCCAAGGGTATCATTTCATGTCCGTCACAAATGTAAAGACCGTAATTTCTAAAGAATGTGTCCTTGTGTTCTGCCTGATGCCAACATTTACAAAAAATGTAAATAGCTTGTATTTGTTGACGTGCAGTGTAGTTAGCGAGAAGAATGAATCGTTTGGTTAAATAACATGTCGGTTGGCAAATTTTATTGAGAAATAAATTAAACGTTTGTTAAATTTTGGTTGCCAAAATTCTTTAGATGAAGCTGTAACGTCCACACTATCGACCATCCACACTATACGTATATATTATACGTATTATTACACATTGGTATAATTAGTGTACATTACATTGTTATCCTAACTATTACCACACGAAAATAACGAGATATGGTCTAGGTTGATACACCAATCCTACTTGGTGCATTAATCCTACCTCCATCCAAGAACATTTTTTAATTAATACTTGAGTACCTCAAAATAAGGTTTAGCGTAGTTAATATTCGCGAATTAAATAATTACATGAACAAATTTCCAAGTGGCAAATTGCCAATAAACAAGTTGTTCCAACAAAAATAATTTTTAATATTCTGATCATTTCTAATCTACTTAAATGGCAAAATTTGTGTACTACTTTAAGTAGTAGTTGTTTAATTTCTGGGAAGATGTGTTAATGGTCGTTTAAGAATTTTGTTCAGTCTTAATTCAAATACAAAGATTCGTATCAAAATTGTTGTCCTGATTAGAAAGCTCCATTTATGGCTGGGTGAGTAATCTAACAAACGGTTTCAGGTACGATCGAAACCGCAGTTCAAATCTCTGGGAACACGCGCTAATAACCATTTTTACATCCTTTTCAGGTGCTATCGGAACCTGTGTCCAAATCTCTTCGAAGATGTGTTAATGACCGTTGATCGTTTTCGATAAATACAAAAACTCGTATCAAAGATGCTTTCTTGCGGTTAGAAAGCTTTATTTTGGCTGTTTGCAACGAGCAATTTAACAACCTATTTCAAGTACTATCGGAACCTGAGTTCAAATTTTAGTGAAAGTGTGTTAATGACCATTTAAGATTTTGGCGCAATCTCAATACAAAAACAAATATTCGTATCAGATTTGCTGTCCTGGTTAACAACCTCTTTCATGTCCTATTGGAATCTTACTCCAAATCTGTGGAGTCTTGTATTAAACAACCGTTTAAAAATGTTCACATCTACTCCTATTTCAGGTGCTATCGAAACTTTAGTCCAAATCTCTGAGAAGCTGTGATAAAAGCCGTTCACCATTTTCACTAAGCTCATAATTTAAATACAAAAGTTTGTATCAAAGTTGCTGTCGTTGTTAGGCAGTCCAATTTTGGCTGGTCGGATACGCAATTTAACCACCTATTTCAAGTGCTTCGAAACCTGAGTCCAAATCTCCGGAAAGAAAAATTATTGACTCTTTAATATTTTCACTCAAACTGGTAAAATAGTTTTTCAAAAATGTACTTCAAACTTAGTTTTTATTTATGAGAGTTTGATATGTTTGAATTTGTTATTTTTAAACTATTGTAAGTATTTAGTAAAGCAATATTATTTAAGAAACTATACTTGTATCTAAAGTAGTTCTTAATTTTAGCGAGATTCTTATAAGAAACTAATTCATGATTTGAGTACAGAAACCAATTTAAATAATTTCGTGTATTGAAATGATTTAGCATGAAAACCTTAATCTTTCGTCCGCCAGATACTGCCATTAATCAACATTGTGACATTTCTATCACTTACTCTCCAGTTTTTCCGAAAATTTATTATATAAACAATGTCTTAAGCGAAACATGAATGACAAGTCGTCGATATATCTCATATTATATCAGTTGATGGCGTAAGTAAACAATCGAGGGATATGAAAAAATTTAGATTTGTTGCAACGCCAACGCAATTAAGATTTTTAATTTTTTAATGTGGTGTTAAGATTTTGTTTTGGCAAATTGGTCAGTATACATTTTGTAATTACTTTATTAGGAATACTTTAACAAAACAGATTTTCTAATTTTTTTATTCAACAAAAATGCAAACTGCAGCCATTTAGAAACCGACACATTTGATAAATAAATTTGGAAATACGATTCATCTCAGAGATGTCACATAAGCTTCGTCTACGATTTTTAATATACGATTCACTTTAGCCATAAATTCACTTTAGCCATTCACTTTAGCTGATAAATTTCTATATACACGTCATTCTTGACACTCAACCTGTATTTCAATTTTAGTACCGTTTATGTAAAATTTTAAACATTATTTGCATGTGTTTCATTTTGGATTATCAGAACGGTGCGGTATTTTGTCTAACAGCCCATGAAAATCAAGCTTTATAAGAGTCATAAGTATTTACATAGCTACACAAATACCACCATTTATCATACAAAATAATAATTTCGTTTGATATTTAAATGTTATAAAAAAGCAAACAAAATAATAAAAGGAATTTGTAGAAATTTGAATTAAATTAAGGAGTTCAAGTGATGTGACTATAAATTGCTTTTACAAATTATAAATAAATTTTCCTAATTTTTGTGTGCGCTGCTTTATATGCGAATGAAGAATTATACAAAGTTTTACAATTTTGTGGTTTGTTTGATCGTTGATTCGATAATTTATTGATTTTATTTTAATTTTTTATTTGTTTAAGGTTTCTTTTAATCATTGGCTAAATAAAATATTTTTATTTATATATCGAATACCTTTAAACAAATACAGTAGATTTAATATAAAAAATGGAGGGGTGAAGATGTTGTGTTCAATACATGACTTTTTTTAGCATGAATGTATACATAGTTCACGAGTAGACCGTTCATGATTTCTAAAGCGAAAAATTTAACTTACCGGGTTTTTGGTAAAACTGTCTTGTATATAATTAAGACATTACTCTGCTTAAATTTAAAAATTTCGATTAATCTTTTAATTCTTTGTTTCAATATTTTACTACGTAAAAGAAAGTAAAATTATTTGATTCATTATGCAATATTTTTAATTCCGGACGCTACATTTTTTCAGTAAATATTTGCGTTAGGCACTAGCGGAACAAGTTTTTATTTAATAAAAGTAACCACATGATCAAAACAAATGAAATAACAAAATTGCCGACTACCGGATATTGAAATATCTTCATCTTTATTTAAATAAAAATCAATAATCAATCTAAGCGGTCGACTCAAATATCCAGTATTTCCTCTACAAGCTCTGCACCAAGTTTGCAATATACTCCTGAAGTATCATTTCGCATTCATCCTACTGTAGAACTGATTGCAGATGATCTAAGGTTTCTGGAACGACTTCCCTTGACCTTAAACGAAGTCTTAGTATATCCCACACGTGCTCGATGGGATTACGGTTAAGGCTACGAGCAGGCCAAACAATTCGATCAATTACCACCTCATTCAAATAATTATTGACAACGTTTGCAATGTGGGGTCTAGCGTTGTCATACATTAATAATTCAAGTATTCTAAATTTTTTGACGAGCAGTGTAATTTAATTTGCCGGACTGAGATTTTTCTGAAATTATGTGCTCGACCGCCTAATTTGCGATTACCACTTATATTGAAATATATGTCGAATACGTTATAGATATAGAGATGATTTAACAGTAAAAGTTTGTAAATTAAAAATAAAGGCCATGACTGACATTTCTTGGTTTTCAAATGCAAAAGGCAGAGAACATGCTTCTGAGATGTTATTAATGGTTTAATTGTCTCAGAGTGGGTTCCGTCCCAACAACATATACCATAACGTGTAATCTTGATTCAATAAGGGAGGGGGGGGGGGCGTAGCAGAGAGGTTTGCTTGGGTAGAACCAATTTGGATGATACTTGGGAGCAAAATACAAGTAATTGTAAAAAATGGAAGAATAACGAAATAATTTCTTCGGCAAGCCAGTATGCCTCATCCAGCAGCATCGTGCACTTTTCAGCAGTTCTGGGACTGCGCAAGAATTCTTTGGACCAATCATTCATTAATTCGATGCTTGTAGCTGTTAGAATATCGCTATGTTATTATTTTATATGTAAAATTGATTATGTGTCAATCAAGATCCTGACGAATTATATATTAACAATTGTTAAGTAGTTTAGACAGTCGTAATCAAATGCCGTATCATCTGCGTATTTTACACATTTTCCTTGTAAATTTAGTTTGAATACTGAGTTAATATATATTACGAAAAGAATTGGGACTAGCACAGATCCAGAGTTGTACAACCTACTAGATCAGATCTAGTATCATCTTCAATGGCGCCGATCTTCAAGCCACGATTAAAGCACGTTTTAGTTGCCTTCGGTTAGTAGACTAAGGGTCTGGAAATTGCTGTGATATATAGGTGTTTATTGTAACCATGGCTGTTTTCTACTAAATCTATCTTCTGACACTAAATGTTACGAATTTCGGGCATTCGATACGAATTCGCACTGCATTTTGCAAATAAAATACTCCACGTTTAAGTTAAAAAATTTATTTACACCAACATCTATGCTTCTTCAACAATTTACTATTTCAGTTTCACTTTTCACATTGTTCACTTTTTACGTCTTATACTTCCACTTTTCACAGTTAAATTACAACTGTTTCTGTATAGTAACTTGCTTGCGCTTAGATACTTTTCCATCGCTGTTCGAGATTATTCCATTTATTGTATCAGGCGATGTATGCGTATTGTTATTGTAACTCACTTGCACGTGATTGTATTCGCAAGCATTCTACGTAATCATTTCTCCTGTCTTAATGATTAACATCGTTGGTTAATTCAAGTATTTTCCGCGATGACTATCGCTGGTATTTACAATTGCCTTCGTTAAGGCATCAATAATGATCACTCAATAAAATTAATGTCTCTGGTGGGGCCCGAACCAGGGCCTTTGGATTGATAACACTTGGCGATGTACACCTTAAGTTTAAGTATTCGACCACCAAATAACACCAAATGTTATGTCTCTCAAGAGTAGAATTCGTAACAGTATGTATTACCAGTGAAGACAAAGTAGGGACAATTGTATAGGTATTAATGTTTCATATAGAATTACATAAAATGATAAGGCATTACCGTTAGTGGATATCTGTAGTTGAAAGTATAGGACCTGGGAATCGAAAATTTGTAAGGCCTTAGCCCTCGTCATCACAAAGAAATTAGCGTAATTCCGCGTAAAAACTGAAGAGTCATACCCTAGTGAGTTTGTCCCTATTGTTGCTCAGGACTTTCTAGTGAGTAATTAATCGGAATTTCTAAACGATTAAATTTACTCATCTCGTTTAAATAACAAATTCTTTGCATTTTCTCATTCATTTTCAAACTAAGTTTATTGCCATTCAAATTAAAATGGAATTATGTCAAAAATATGTATTGCCAACTCTGTCTCGATATTGAATCTTACTTAAAACATTTATGGTAATGGATACATTTTTAAAATTAAAACTAAGTGGATTATCCAAAAAAAATTTGCCGGGCGTTGAATCGAAATCGGACGAATTGGATTAATATGACTTGAAACTGAACAGGTCTCGCTTTTATTAATAGTGTAGTGAAAAGATTTCCTTATAAATGCTGATTCCCATCGAGACCTGAAAGCATAAGAACGGTTAGTTTCAATACGATGTCCCAAGGATAAATTAGATTAGGTCTTCTAAGAGCTCCATATTATATTTGCCTGCTCTGAAATTTTACTATAGGACTACTAGATATTATGGAGGTGGCAGGCGTAAAACTTATCTAGCATTTCTAGTAACGTACCACAGTTTGTCCTGTTACGATTTCAGAAGCTGCAATCCTTCTAACCATATGAAAGTTAAAGTCAACTTCAAAATTTACGACTCGAACCTCCCGCCCATTTTGGTAAGGAATGTGGGTTCTTGCTAAACAAATTCTGTAAAGTAAAAGATTAATTTATATTAGAACAAAAAAGAGCCCACCCGTTTTGGGGTTGAGTAGTCTGGTAAACTTATTACTGTCGGTCAATCGATTTTAGAACAATTCTTTCGAAAAACATCTAAGTTTCAGCTTGTGAAAACAACTTGTCGTGGACCACAGAGATGTATTTTGCCTAATTACGTTTAGATTAAACAATAATATTTTGTCTACGGGTCTTAAAATAATCTCTGATCGTCAAATTTAGGAAAATTCTATTTATTTTCTTGGTAATTGTAATCACTAAATAAAAATACTCGAGCACGTTTATTAAATAAATAAAAATATAAAAAATAATGAAGTGTTAGCATAAATAATTATTTGTGAATTGTTTACGTCGAGCATATGCGAATTTGTAGGAATTTCAACTATGTTTCAACTTTTTTTTTATCAGAAACGCGATTTTCATTTACATTTTCTATCTGATATACACTGCCTGTCAAAAAAAATCGACCACTTCAATTTATTCGTAAATATCCATTTCTAATGCAATTACGCCTTCTCTAAAGGCACTGCCTTATGGAAAATGGTGGATAAGTTCTAAACCAACCGATTGGTTTTGAAGCACAATATCACCATTCAGTATGCGATCGCCGGATGCACGTACAAGAGTATGGCGAGGAGCACAAATCATTGTGTGTGGTGATAATCCCAAGGGTATCATTTCATGTCCGTCACAAATGTAAAGACCGTAATTTCTAAAGAATGTGTCCTTGTGTTCTGCCTGATGCCAACATTTACAAAAAATGTAAATAGCTTGTATTTGTTGACGTGCAGTGTAGTTAGCGAGAAGAATGAATCGTTTGGTTAAATAACATGTCGGTTGGCAAATTTTATTGAGAAATAAATTAAACGTTTGTTAAATTTTGGTTGCCAAAATTCTTTAGATGAAGCTGTAACGTCCACACTATCGACCATCCACACTATACGTATATATTATACGTATTATTACACATTGGTATAATTAGTGTACATTACATTGTTATCCTAACTATTACCACACGAAAATAACGAGATATGGTCTAGGTTGATACACCAATCCTACTTGGTGCATTAATCCTACCTCCATCCAAGAACATTTTTTAATTAATACTTGAGTACCTCAAAATAAGGTTTAGCGTAGTTAATATTCGCGAATTAAATAATTACATGAACAAATTTCCAAGTGGCAAATTGCCAATAAACAAGTTGTTCCAACAAAAATAATTTTTAATATTCTGATCATTTCTAATCTACTTAAATGGCAAAATTTGTGTACTACTTTAAGTAGTAGTTGTTTAATTTCTGGGAAGATGTGTTAATGGTCGTTTAAGAATTTTGTTCAGTCTTAATTCAAATACAAAGATTCGTATCAAAATTGTTGTCCTGATTAGAAAGCTCCATTTATGGCTGGGTGAGTAATCTAACAAACGGTTTCAGGTACGATCGAAACCGCAGTTCAAATCTCTGGGAACACGCGCTAATAACCATTTTTACATCCTTTTCAGGTGCTATCGGAACCTGTGTCCAAATCTCTTCGAAGATGTGTTAATGACCGTTGATCGTTTTCGATAAATACAAAAACTCGTATCAAAGATGCTTTCTTGCGGTTAGAAAGCTTTATTTTGGCTGTTTGCAACGAGCAATTTAACAACCTATTTCAAGTACTATCGGAACCTGAGTTCAAATTTTAGTGAAAGTGTGTTAATGACCATTTAAGATTTTGGCGCAATCTCAATACAAAAACAAATATTCGTATCAGATTTGCTGTCCTGGTTAACAACCTCTTTCATGTCCTATTGGAATCTTACTCCAAATCTGTGGAGTCTTGTATTAAACAACCGTTTAAAAATGTTCACATCTACTCCTATTTCAGGTGCTATCGAAACTTTAGTCCAAATCTCTGAGAAGCTGTGATAAAAGCCGTTCACCATTTTCACTAAGCTCATAATTTAAATACAAAAGTTTGTATCAAAGTTGCTGTCGTTGTTAGGCAGTCCAATTTTGGCTGGTCGGATACGCAATTTAACCACCTATTTCAAGTGCTTCGAAACCTGAGTCCAAATCTCCGGAAAGAAAAATTATTGACTCTTTAATATTTTCACTCAAACTGGTAAAATAGTTTTTCAAAAATGTACTTCAAACTTAGTTTTTATTTATGAGAGTTTGATATGTTTGAATTTGTTATTTTTAAACTATTGTAAGTATTTAGTAAAGCAATATTATTTAAGAAACTATACTTGTATCTAAAGTAGTTCTTAATTTTAGCGAGATTCTTATAAGAAACTAATTCATGATTTGAGTACAGAAACCAATTTAAATAATTTCGTGTATTAAAATGATTTAGCATGAAAACCTTAATCTTTCGTCCGCCAGATACTGCCATTAATCAACATTGTGACATTTCTATCACTTACTCTCCAGTTTTTCCGAAAATTTATTATATAAACAATGTCTTAAGCGAAACATGAATGACAAGTCGTCGATATATCTCATATTATATCAGTTGATGGCGTAAGTAAACAATCGAGGGATATGAAAAAATTTAGATTTGTTGCAACGCCAACGCAATTAAGATTTTTAATTTTTTAATGTGGTGTTAAGATTTTGTTTTGGCAAATTGGTCAGTATACATTTTGTAATTACTTTATTAGGAATACTTTAACAAAACAGATTTTCTAATTTTTTTATTCAACAAAAATGCAAACTGCAGCCATTTAGAAACCGACACATTTGATAAATAAATTTGGAAATACGATTCATCTCAGAGATGTCACATAAGCTTCGTCTACGATTTTTAATATACGATTCACTTTAGCCATAAATTCACTTTAGCCATTCACTTTAGCTGATAAATTTCTATATACACGTCATTCTTGACACTCAACCTGTATTTCAATTTTAGTACCGTTTATGTAAAATTTTAAACATTATTTGCATGTGTTTCATTTTGGATTATCAGAACGGTGCGGTATTTTGTCTAACAGCCCATGAAAATCAAGCTTTATAAGAGTCATAAGTATTTACATAGCTACACAAATACCACCATTTATCATACAAAATAATAATTTCGTTTGATATTTAAATGTTATAAAAAAGCAAACAAAATAATAAAAGGAATTTGTAGAAATTTGAATTAAATTAAGGAGTTCAAGTGATGTGACTATAAATTGCTTTTACAAATTATAAATAAATTTTCCTAATTTTTGTGTGCGCTGCTTTATATGCGAATGAAGAATTATACAAAGTTTTACAATTTTGTGGTTTGTTTGATCGTTGATTCGATAATTTATTGATTTTATTTTAATTTTTTATTTGTTTAAGGTTTCTTTTAATCATTGGCTAAATAAAATATTTTTATTTATATATCGAATACCTTTAAACAAATACAGTAGATTTAATATAAAAAATGGAGGGGTGAAGATGTTGTGTTCAATACATGACTTTTTTTAGCATGAATGTATACATAGTTCACGAGTAGACCGTTCATGATTTCTAAAGCGAAAAATTTAACTTACCGGGTTTTTGGTAAAACTGTCTTGTATATAATTAAGACATTACTCTGCTTAAATTTAAAAATTTCGATTAATCTTTTAATTCTTTGTTTCAATATTTTACTACGTAAAAGAAAGTAAAATTATTTGATTCATTATGCAATATTTTTAATTCCGGACGCTACATTTTTTCAGTAAATATTTGCGTTAGGCACTAGCGGAACAAGTTTTTATTTAATAAAAGTAACCACATGATCAAAACAAATGAAATAACAAAATTGCCGACTACCGGATATTGAAATATCTTCATCTTTATTTAAATAAAAATCAATAATCAATCTAAGCGGTCGACTCAAATATCCAGTATTTCCTCTACAAGCTCTGCACCAAGTTTGCAATATACTCCTGAAGTATCATTTCGCATTCATCCTACTGTAGAACTGATTGCAGATGATCTAAGGTTTCTGGAACGACTTCCCTTGACCTTAAACGAAGTCTTAGTATATCCCACACGTGCTCGATGGGATTACGGTTAAGGCTACGAGCAGGCCAAACAATTCGATCAATTACCACCTCATTCAAATAATTATTGACAACGTTTGCAATGTGGGGTCTAGCGTTGTCATACATTAATAATTCAAGTATTCTAAATTTTTTGACGAGCAGTGTAATTTAATTTGCCGGACTGAGATTTTTCTGAAATTATGTGCTCGACCGCCTAATTTGCGATTACCACTTATATTGAAATATATGTCGAATACGTTATAGATATAGAGATGATTTAACAGTAAAAGTTTGTAAATTAAAAATAAAGGCCATGACTGACATTTCTTGGTTTTCAAATGCAAAAGGCAGAGAACATGCTTCTGAGATGTTATTAATGGTTTAATTGTCTCAGAGTGGGTTCCGTCCCAACAACATATACCATAACGTGTAATCTTGATTCAATAAGGGAGGGGGGGGGGGCGTAGCAGAGAGGTTTGCTTGGGTAGAACCAATTTGGATGATACTTGGGAGCAAAATACAAGTAATTGTAAAAAATGGAAGAATAACGAAATAATTTCTTCGGCAAGCCAGTATGCCTCATCCAGCAGCATCGTGCACTTTTCAGCAGTTCTGGGACTGCGCAAGAATTCTTTGGACCAATCATTCATTAATTCGATGCTTGTAGCTGTTAGAATATCGCTATGTTATTATTTTATATGTAAAATTGATTATGTGTCAATCAAGATCCTGACGAATTATATATTAACAATTGTTAAGTAGTTTAGACAGTCGTAATCAAATGCCGTATCATCTGCGTATTTTACACATTTTCCTTGTAAATTTAGTTTGAATACTGAGTTAATATATATTACGAAAAGAATTGGGACTAGCACAGATCCTTGTGAGATACCGCCGCCAGTAGCACTGATTCGCTTAGGCTATAACCGGTTCGCATTTTCTGTAATCGATTTGTAATAAAAAAGCTAAACAAATTATAATTTGACCTTCTAAACCGAATTTTCCATAGTTTTTAAAGTAAAACCTGGTAATCAACGATATTAAATGTCTTACGTATAACAACAAATAGAGCCGCTACACTATTAGTTTTGTTGAGACCTTTTTTCAATTGATTCATGAGTGCAATTAAAGCACCTTCAGTGCCACGAGTACATCTAAAACCAAACAGTCAGAATAAGAAGAAATAACTATGGTTGCATTGTTTTGAGATAGTGCTACTCATTCCTTAATCTAACTTGATCAGTGGACCACTTATCTTCTAGGAGATAAGTATATTAAACACCTCACATTATATTCAAGACTTAATTGAGCTGGATTAATAAAATGTGTCATATTTAATACTACGTTACTGAAATATAAATTAAAATTGTTAACAATGTCACTTGGTGACGGTAAAGTATCGTTGGATTGATTTATTACTGCTGTATTTTAATTACAGGAAGCCTCCGTCTTAAGAATTGCATTTACTAGAGACCAATGTTTTTCACAATTGCCATGAGTAATATGAAATTTTGCTTGATAATATTCTACTTTGACCTCTTTAATTAGTTTCTATATATTATTCGCTAAACATAAATAGCGTGATTTATTCATAAGAATATTTCGATTGTCTTTGTAGCGGCTTGAAATTGAGCCCACCGGATTTTTGATAAAAATTTAATCTTCTTGTCAAAAATTGAAAAATCTCTTGCGGAAGCTGCCACTTCTGGCACACATTAATTCACAATCTTCTTATTTAAATCGTTTTTTCGAAAATGATTTATAATTTTTAAAATATATGCAAAAAAATGAAAAGCTTCTATGGAAGCTGTTACTTCCAGTGGGCCAATTTTGACCAAAAATCACAGTGATCTTTCTATTTATGAAATAAAAATAAGTATTAAGTTTCACCAGTATTAGTTTTCAGTCAATCCGTCTGAGCTGTAAAGAAGACACAGACATATAGTTAAAAATCTTGAATTAATTTAGAATCGTTTAGTTAAAAGCCGATTCTCTCATAACTGAGATACTTTTCAAAATATTTGCAAACAAAGAAAAAGCTTCTATGGAAGGTGCCACTTCCGGTGGATCGATTTTGGCAAAACATCACTGGCATCTCTAAACTTATGGAAAAGCTTAATTTAAAATTTCATTCCGATCAATCAATCCGTATGGGCTGTTTAGGGGTCAAATTTTTGTACGTACGTTTCAAAATATTTTGCAAACACCGAAGAAGCTCCTATAGAAGCTACCACTTTCGGTGGATCGATTCTGGCAAAATTTTGCTGGGATCTCCAAATTTCAGAAAAATGTTTATACATGAGGTTTCATCCAAATTAATCAATTCGTCTAGGCAGTCCAATGCTGCATTTTTGATGAACAGCAGTTTTTTAGCAAAAAACTTAATTTTTGCTTACATTTTTGAAAACATCTAGACAGAAATGGTTTCCAAATTTAATTTAGAAACTTTTATTTCATAATTGTTTTTCTCGTAACTGTCATACTTTTCAAAAAATTTACAAAATACGAAAAAGTTCCTACGTGGGCTTTCACTTCCGGTGGACTGATTTCGGCAAAATACCAATGGAATCTCCGAAATGACAAACGACAGACAAACCGTTTTATTCCGATCAGACAAAACACCTGCGCTGTAGAGGACACAGTAAATGTCTGCGGGGAACCACATCACCTTTTTTTAAATACTTTTTTACTTCAGCGGTGTAGCGAAAGGTAAATCGGCCAATAGTTTTGAGGTCGAAAATTAATTTTCTTGATTACTAAATTTTATTTTACTACGTAAAAGAAAGTAAAATTTCTTTTAAGTTAAACACAGTCGGTACAAATACTACCCATCAAAAACAACTACATATACCGACAATTTACTGTGATCTCTATACGATTGAAAGTAATAGTATTGCAATCACATCATAGATGGCCACATTATCGTTTAAATATTGCGATAAACAAAGCCTCAATTATTTAATACATAAACTACTAAGATGGCATGACAGTTGCTACTATTAAATAAAAAAGCGTTTTTATTTAATGGGGCACAATTACGATAAGAAATAGTTTGGTAACTAGCTAAAACATGATTTTGTTTAGATCAAATTCAGATTTTTATTATTGTGGTTACCGGAACGATAATACTGGTTACAACTGGATGTTGTTTTTATCAAAAAAAAATTTAAAACTCAACAAGTCGTTTTATTATACATTCTGTCAAAAAAGTACGGAAATTGGTTAATAAAACATAAAGTATTTATTATTGATTCAAATTTATAGTATCACCTTCAAAGTAGACCCTTCAGAAATAATACCCACTTATGCCAACGAATAATCCAATCATCAAAAAAAAAAATTCAAACGCATTTCCGGGAATCGACTTCAGTTCTTGCCGCGAATTCTCTTTTATGTCTTCTATCGAATGAAAACGGATGGCGGAAATTCGTTCACAATGATAGCCTTGTGAGATGGTGCGTTGTCGAGGTGCAAAATCCATGAGTTTTCTTTCGACAAACCTGGCATTTTTCGGCGAGTTTGCTCTTTCAAACGTCACATAATTCTCAAATAATATGCTTTATTTACCGTCTGACCTTCTGGCAAGAATTCCGAGTACACAACACTCCGATAATTAAACAAAACAGTCAACATTACCTTGACTTTTGATCGACTTTGATGTGGTTTTTTCGGTTTCGGCTCAGTTTAATGCGTTGTATGAATGTGGGGTCGAGATTGATATTTTGAAGAAAATTCAGATCTTTCGGAACTAGTTGAATTGCAACGCATTTCAGGCCCAAAACAATCGTGTAAAATATTACGAATTGATTCATGAGATCTTTGAAACCTAAATGAAAATTTTCCGTTACCATTTCCCTTATTTTATTGGTGTTAATTTCAGTTGTAAAGACGTTAATGACCGACTAGAGCGAGGCAAATCTTTCACCATATCTCGACCGCTTTTGAATGCTCTGTACCACTCATATGCACATGTTTTGGATAAAGTCGATTCACCGTCAGCTTTCCCTAACATTATCAGTGATTCGGCACACGAAATTCCATTTGCAATACAACATTTGAGACAAAGTTTTTGTTCGATAATTTTATTCATTATAAAAACGGAGCGCAGAACACACTTGAGATGAACTGACAAAATAGAGCACTGTAAACAGACTAAATTATGGATTGCCAAAGTGAGAGGACAGTTGTGCCAACTTAGCGTCAACGAATTTATATAATCTTTTTAAACGGGCTTTTCAAATGTTCATTTACCGTCACTTTTCGGATAGAATATATATTGAATTTTGGGCGAGTTTGGATCTGGCAGCCGAAACTCACCAACCGGCGTAGGCGGTTTTTCGTGTTTATTTGAGCGAGAAGAAATTAGTTAAACCACGGTTTAAGCTTTGTACGTTTTCTAGGTGTTCTAATTGAAAAATTAATTTTTCAGACATCTTGATCAAAATCATCAAAGGTGTTTAAAATATTAGAATTATCTAAAACTGAATTCCACGATCTAGTGAAAAGCAAAATTTTTAATTACCTTCGAATTAGCTGCCAGAAAGATGAACATTGCACAATGTTGAGTAATTCTTAAATCTCGAACAGATGAGCATATTCCAGCATTACTGCTGGAGACTCCAGAGTTACATTACATTCTAATTGGAAAATTAATTGAACTGAACACAGACCATGACAATCAATGATCGTGGAGTTTTGAAGAATATCAATATTAAGGTCACCTAAGATTAATCTGTTTGTGATTTCAATTGTATACAAAAACTGTGTAGCTGTTGAATTGGGAGATGTTTGCGAAAATTTGGTGGAAATCGGTGTATCGGAAGCGGCAGCTTCAATGAGAGCTCTTTCAATTTTTGGAATGATGTTGAAGTTTATAGGGTTAATGTTTTTTTGTTTATGCAAGACAGTTTTACCAAAAATCCGGTAAGTTTAATTTTACGCTTTTCTATGCTTTCGTGGTAAAATAATATCGAATGTTGGCCACTACAAATTCACCTCTTAATTCTTTTATGAAGTTAAACCGGTAAGGCTGGTTCGGATTTGATTGAAACCACTTCAAATATTGGCGGGATATTATTTTTGAAAAATAATTAAAATTGCTTTCTAACAAAGACTTCTTCAAGTTTTATCTCTATTCGGTTGTTTCGGTGACTAAAACTGTCTAAAATGATCCCGCCTCCGTATACTATTACGGAATTATTTTCATGATTAATTGGAAATGCTGTTATATTGTTGTTTATTAAAAAATGCCAGTTTTAGAAAACCCTGTGAAAACATTAACAACATACAGTAATAAAAATAACGATAGACATACATACTAAAACCATTATCGAATTGGCGCGCATAAAATCAAGATATTGCGATCTATAGAATCGAAGGAAATCTGCGGAATGCGTTAAAAATGTGGAAAATTCAATAAAAAAAATTATAAAGAATTTCAAATATAATAAAAATCAAATCAATTCAATTTTCCTATTTTGTGCTGTGCCTCGCTCGGCATAAGAAAATCATTAAAGTGATTGGAAAAGAAGGATGTACACGACTTTATAACGCAATGTACGAGTATTATTATTATTTGAAAAGCAATAATGAAAAAATAAAATTAATAAAATTAGAATCCATTTTGAAATAGCAAAACGCAAAATAAAAAATTGTTATTTGTTCAATATTTAAATTAAATTTAAAATAAATATTTTTATGAAGCAACATCGCATTATTACTTTATTACTAGAGATATGTGACATGAGAAAAACGCGATCCATTGAAATCAGCCTTAATGTCTATAATAAATATACGACATACGGTGCAATATTAAAATACAGGATAAAGGACTAGAACTGGGCGGAATAACGAGGTTCGATGCAGTGTAATATAGGGAGGTTAATATCTATCCATAAAATATTTATTTTCGTTTGGCACTTTTATGAGGTGCAATTAATCTGGTTTTCATATATCTGCATACATTTTAGCTTTAACGGTTGATTCAACATTTTTATTGCGAGAATTTGATTTACATATTTTATATATTTATGGCACGTATATGTAAATATATTACATATAGCAATACATATTTATTGGGATAGTGATTTCTCTTTGCCGCAGCCAATGAATTCTCATACAAATTTCATTCGTATACAAAAACTTACCCGTGGCGTAAAAACTGTTCATTGCGATTTCTACTTGATATCGCTAGAAAATGTGAACTCATAAAGAATGCCAAACGGATATAAAAACGTATGTTGTATTAACATATTGATGACAGCATGAACTAAATTTTACAATTATATACGTTGCTCTATAATTTATGCACAAGAAACAGTGAATCATGTTATGTAATCAAAAAATCTATTCCAGAACCAGTTGGAGAGAAGCTTTTTGTATAAAGATAAACCATACAGTAACAAGGCTTAAATTTGTTCACGCTCTGTTATATGTTTTTATGATACAAATTCAATTCCATGCCAAGTTTTCGTTTCTGCAATATTTTCTCCTCTGACTGGTATGAAATGCTGGTAAAATTTGTTGTGTTATGACAAAAACAATCATGGTAGTCAAAAATGTGTCGTGTAATAAAACAACAGATTCAATCATCTATATTTTATGTGTTCTGTGTACGAAGGTAAACACCTATTGAGATAAGGCCCTCACCTTTGAAAAATAGGAAAAATAATTAGTACAGACTACTAGATGGTTGGCAAATCCTCCACGGTTATAAAAAAATTGAGTTGGAGGAAAGAATTGAAAATAGTTTTAATGCTAATCCATGTAGTTCTGTCTTGTTGTAGGTTAGCGTTAAAACTTTTAATTGAAAGATAGATCGAAATTAAATCCGGAATTAAATTAAATAAAAACAGAATTTATCAACGCAATGGTTGAATTCTCATTAAATAATAAGTTGCAGTTGCGAATCTTCTTAGTTGTGGAATTTGTTCGACAGTATTAAATTCGTTGAATGTTGCCGATTTTCGTTATTTCGATGAAATAATTACAGTTATACCATACCATTAAAAAAATATTCAAAGGTTAGCATTTTTGTGGTAGTGATAGAATGATGGAGCTTTCTAACTGTTTGGCTACATAAAACAACATGATCTGGTAAATTCCAAACGTTCAGTTATCGGACTCCAATTTTCTTAAACGAAATTGTAGACACCTTAAAATACAGTTTTAAAATAGGATATGATTGTAGATCAAATGGTCTTTTAATAATTGATTTGTGATTATACGTACAACAGTTATAACAAAAATTTGTCATTTCAAAATGTAATTGAATTCGGCGCCATGAATGTGAAGCTGATCCGAAAAACAATCTCGTAAAATGACTTTTTAATTTTGGTGTGTTTCCTTGCAAATGTATATGCCATCCACCAGTGCAAATAATATATACAAATAAAGGGTGCGGCATCTTTTGGCTCGCTTTTGAAGAAGCAGCTATTTCGCCTCTCGTAACTTTAATAGCATCCGTCAAGTGACAGAAATTCAGAATTATATTCCCGGTGAACCAAATAAGTCGTTATATGCTTGATCAACGTTGTGAAATATTGAAAACTAACCCTAGATTTGGTCCAAATCTGTATACTGGAAGTGGGAGCTTTTTAAATTTTGCAATCAAGTTGAAACGTTTAGCATTTACAAAAACCGAACTCAAAGATTTAAATTATATTAATTAAGTTCCTTCCTTATACAAGACGCAGTTTTATCAAAAGCCCGGTAAGTTTAGGTTTTCGCTTTAGAAAGCAAGTGTGGTGTAGTTGAATTCTAAGTATACATTCATGGTAAAAGAAAGTCGGGTGTTGGCCATAGTTTTTTTAAAAATCTTTGTGTGTTTATGCCGTGCAGGCTAAATGTATGTAGCTTCTTGAACGAAATTAAGCTTTGTCTTTAAGCTTTTCTTTTAAATTTTGAAGATCTCAATGATTTTTGGCTGAAATTGGTCCCCTGGAAGTGACCTCCATATACTAGCTTTTTAGTTTTTTGCAAATATTTTGAAAATTATATCATTGACGAAAAACGATTATGAACTTAAAATTATAAATTAAATTTGCAACAATACCGGTCTGTATATTTTTTTTAAATTTAAGTGGAAATGACGTGTTTTGGCATAAAAACTGTTTTAAACAAAAATTTGGCCTTGTACACTTGATACTTAAGCTTTTTCCACAAATTTGGAGAACCCAGTGAATTTTGACTGAAGAAGTAACAGCATATAGGAGCTTTTTAAATTTTTGCAAATATTTTGAATTCAATTTAATTTTCCAAGATTATTTTGGGGTCTTTAGCGTTCGTTCAGTGCTTATTCTCGCACAGAACATGTGCGATTGGATCACACGTGTTCTGTGCGAGACCAAGCACTAAATTAATGAATTATTTATTAAAGAAATACAGAAAAAACCAACATGAATAAACTAGTCAACACTAAAGAATTTGTTATGTACTCAATTATTGTTAATCCTCTCATTGTTAATATCTTATGTAGTAAATCCAACATAGTCTAAATTAGTAATTTAATTAGCCGAAGCCATGCTCATTATTTGACCTGCCCAATAAAGCTGTGTCCGTTCTCTAACCTCATGAAAGAAAACACGCTTATTTGCAAAATCAACCGTGCTCCACCTTGTTCAGTATTCTTAGTTACCTTACAGCAAGACCCACCAATATTTTAAGGAACCTCTGCACTGCATAGAACATCTCAGAATCAAACCACCTGTCGCCCGTGTATTATCATTATCTGTAATTCTACGTGTTAAATTGTTTACCCGTGTATTTAAGTGTAAAAGAAATAAAAACTTAGGCGAATTTTAGAAACAAGGGGTTTCAAATATGTAGCTGTGCCACACAATTACCGCACTCTTCAAAATGTACACGTATATAAAGTTACCCCAGCAGTCTGTCCTAAAAAATATTTTTTATGTTAATCAGGTAACACTAACATATCAATAACCAATTTGATTTTCAGATGTGTATACATCCGAAAATCATGTAGCCCTAATCCGAGATTATCTTAGTTTTGTATTTGTCTCAGAATCTTACAATTTTTTTGATAGTTTAGTTATTTTATTCGTATTTAGGTAGATCGCCATTAGATGGTTTGGTTTCAATTTTTTCAATTATGTGATTGAAGACAAATCGAATTTAATAAACTAGATAATTTTCTTTCATAAATTTTGATTAATTTTCTGAGCCGGGCTAACTTCACACAAGAGCAAGTTATTGAAATGCTAATGTTGACTGATTTAAACTTTTTATTTTCTGGGATAGAATGCTGGAATAACTTTATATTCCTAAAATGTACAGAGTTTGCACTTCAAATTCACTTTTTTGCAAATCAAGTTCGCCCTTTTGCAAATAAAATTCAACCGATAGTAAAAAATGTTTTCAAAAGTTTATTTTTTTAATATAAGCTTTACAAGCATAAACAACTAGGATTTTATTGTTCGCAATTTCAAAATTAGCAAAATAATTGATATACTCGTAACTATATAGTGCACGTTTAACTAAAGGGTGGTTAAATTTTAAGGGCCGACGTTGAATGTGAACCACACCTAAACGTCAAGTTTTTTTCTGCATTTAGTTTGACATTTCTCAATTTCAGACTAACTCAATTTGAACCATGGAAAGATACAATGGTCAGAAAGGTGGCAAGAAATAGCAACAGTGGATGATCAATTTTCGAAGAAAATCATCTTCAGTGATGAGGCACATTTTCACCTTAGTGGATTCGTCAATAAGCAGAATTGCCGCATTTGGGCGAATCATAATCCAAGAGTGATTGTCGAAAAACCAATGCACCCACAAAGAGTGACTGTTTGGTGCGGTTTATGGGCTGGCGGCATCATTGGGCCGTATTTTTTCCAAAATGAGGCCGGTCAGGAAGTTACTATGAATGGTGCTCGCTATCGTGAGATGATAATAAACTTTTTATGGCCCGAATTGGAAGATATGGATGTGGACGATATGTGATTTCAACAGGACGGTGCCACTTGCCACTCAGCTAACGAAACGATGGCTCTTTTGCGCGACAAATTCAATGGCCGTGTTATCTCACGTGGTGGCGATGTCAATTGGCCGCCAAGATCATGTGATTTGACACCGTTGGACTTCTTTCTTTGGGGTTATTTGAAAGAAAAGGTGTACGTCAATAAGCCAGCAACAATTCAAGAGCTAAAAGATGAGATAATTCGGCACATTAACGGCATAGAACCTCAATTATGCCTAAGCATCATCGAAAATTTGGACCTTCGAGTGGAGGTGTGCCGCCGAGGTCGCGGCGGCCATTTGACTGATATTTTGTTTCATACATAAGAACCATACCATATTATCATAATAAAAAGAATTGACAATAATTTCCTAAATAATTTGTGTTTTATTCAAAATCAACATCGGCCCTTAAAATTTAACCACCCTTTATATGAAGGAAATATTTGGTAACACTAAGCTGCATATTTATTGGGTTCAATGGTTCTCCTACAGCAGCTGATGATAATTGCATACACATATGAACTATTCGTAATAATTATTAAAATTCGTCGGGTAACAGTTGCAACTGATTGTTCAATTACAACTCTCAATTGTAAAGCGTGTCCCAATAAGAAGTTCAGATTTAAAAATTTAATAAAACTAAAACGGCTTAATATATTTCCAAATTTATTTTTTTGTTTGAAAGTACAATATTCCTGGTGATTTATGGAAACTGCTTTCATTCAAATGAGAGCCGCGACTGGCCTTGGCGTAGTCCATTCGGTCTATTTCGGCAATGGTTGCTTCAATATTGGCTTTCAAATGCTCAATTGTTTGTGGATTTTCCGTATAACACACTCACGTCCTTCACGGCGCCCCACAAATAAAAATTCAAAGGTGTCAAATCACAGCTCCTTGTCGTCGGATTCACGTCACCATTTCGACTTCGGCTATCGAATTTTTCACGCAGTTTCGCTATTGTAACGTCCGATGTGTGGCTCGGCGCATCATCTTGCTGGAACCATAGGTCGTCCAAACCAATATATTCAAGATATGGCCATAAAAAAGATGTTAAGATGTGGCGGTAGTTCATTCCGTTGGCCGTAACGGTTGCACCGATCTCATCTTCGAAAAAATACGGCCCAATAAAGCCGCCACGCCACAAGCCGCACCAAACAGTAACACGCAATGTATGTATTGGCTTCTCCACATATCCTCGTAGATTTTCCGATTCCCAAATGCGACAATTTTGTTTGTTTACGAACCCACTGCAATGGAAATGCGTATCGTCCTAAAAGATGATTTTTTGAGCAAAATTCTCATCAATTTCGAGTTTGTCGCAGGCCCGCACAGCGAATCGATATCGAAGCGGATCATTTACGCGGAATTCATTGCATGGAAGATCGGCTGATATCCATTTCCGATTCACGATGACGGAGTGATGTTCTCGGCCGTTGACACACATTTTCGGCCACCACTGCAATATTTTCGGCTGAACGAACACGACGAGTACGGATACGCGTTGGATTGTCGACTAGGTAGCCCGTATCAAACCCTTTATGCACAAATTTCTTGATACCGTTGGGTGTGAGTCCCGTGTTTGACCAAATTTTGTACGACATTTTCTTGCAATTTCGAACCAATTGTTTTTGGTGTGGAGGTAAATATCCCACTTTTGTTGAAGCGTTAAGCGATTCATTTCGTCAACTAGAAATAAAATACTGAGTTTCTGTCAAAGAAAGAATGACATTAGTGTTGCCAGAGCCAACATAACCGATATGTCAAATCTGAACCGGTTATTGTGACACCCTATATAGGATACTCAGGATTGGTTAACATATTTCTTGCAAACCATTTTATTTTTGAAAAACCTTCTTCGATACGGTTCATCATTGGTGAATAAGGTGGAAGAAAAACTAACGTATAACAACCTTGGTTGTCTACCTAGATCACGAACCTGCTACGTCTTGTGGCATTATCTAAAATTAACCACGCATTCTCAATACGAGTATTAATTTCTTCCAATTTTTCAAATAGTTTTTGCAAAAGTTCACAGAAAATATTTGAATTTACATTGAAGTGCGCAATTATCTCTTTAAATACTATTCCCTGAATGCTTATTGCTGCAATTAAGGAAACATTACGTCATTTTTGAAGGCGCCTTTATTCTCTGGATTCTGGGGCATTTCGGGAACAGTGTAATGCATATATCTTCCTCTCCTCAGATACTCTCGGTGAATTCCGGCGAAAAACTTGTAATGGAGCAAATGTCAGTGTAATGCGTATGGTCAATACAACATCAGATCGGATTTTTTAATGTGCTCACGAATGTTCTTTAGTAATTCATCGATTTTCTTCAATTAATTACTCAATTTTGATTAATATATTTGCAGTTAATTTGAATTTTCTTTTGCCACCGCGATTTTTTCCTGAAAGCTCACCACTATTTTTGTGGTATTGATTTATAATAGATTTAGCTGAATTTTTATTTATTGGTGCGATTTCAGCCGGTTCACTGATACGCACGTATGAAGGTGTTCGATTAGGTTGAACTACAGGATCTGTTTTCAGATGATTCTAGCGATCTTATTTGTATTCTTCGACGCTTATTTCTCATACGCACAGGATTTACTGTGAGGATGATAAATATCTTCTAATCAATTAGCTTGTTTTATCTTGAAATTTTAAATAATTTTTAATTTAAAATAAAAATTTCATCGTAGAGCAAAACAAAACCGCCTACTAAAATTATCACAAAAGCATTTTCAACAAGTGGTAATTTTGTACTATCAGTTGAATTTGATTTGCAAAATGGTGAATTTGAATTACAAACTCTGTATATCAAGTTTAAATCAGCGATGGATGGGTAAATTTCTCAAAAATCAGTGTTTTTGAAAATTTTGTCAAAAATTCTTTATAAATGGTGATATTAGAAGTTCATATCTATAAGTTGGCAACACTGTTTAGTTTGACAACGATTTGACAGCTCATAATTGCTTTGTCATTAGTTTGATTTGCCATTTCATAATCCGACAATCGCACACGCCGCCAATTCGGCCAATGGGCTGAAGCACAAATTGATATTGATGTTGATTTTCCAAACAAAATTTTGTTCAGCGATTAACCTCACTTTTGGTTGAATGGGTACGTTAATAAACAGAATTGTCGGATTTGGAGTGAAGATAATCTACACGTCTTTGCCGAAACACCCATTACATCCAGAGAAAATCATTGTTTGGTGCACTTTATGGCCCGGCGGTTTCTTTGGTCTATATGTCTTCAAAAACGATGATGAGCGGAATGTTACAGTCAACGTTGAATGGTCAAGTGACATTTTTTCTAACTTTTTGTACTTCAATTGGCAGGCATATATCTTGCCTATAGCCTAAAATTGAACCTCCGAAATCATATTTAAGCATTAATGGCATAAAATTATCTATCCAATAAAGCTAGTTTCACTGATATTCAAAATGTTTTTCTTTGTTATATTTTAATTTAAAATTGTGAACCACTAAAAACACCCTTTAATTATTTATTCATTGGTTGGTTTTTTCTGAAAGACGGAAGCACGTTGGTATTTGGTATAATTTTGACATTGATACTAAATTTATTGGGTCATTCATAAAAATTGTTTACGTTTGTATAGGTGACTTTTCTCTTTTACTTTAAGACATAAAAGATTACAATTAGTTCTAAATAATTATTGGACACTTCCTTTTCAATTACTGGAATATTTTCCTCAAAGTATAAGGCAGTTGTCATTTCAACGTCAACTTTAAAAGCTGCTGAGTCACATATGGAGGAACTTCGTTAAAAGTTAGTTCGTGATTTCCAGACATAACGAAATTAAAATTTTGATTAATTTTTAATTATCTATACCTAAATTCAAAAAACCATGTTCTGAGAGATCACGATGTGATAGAATTTTAAATAACAAATATTTGTTAGTTTGATAAAAATTTGTCAATTTTGATTTAAAACTAAAATAATTAATAATCCACTTACTTCTTTCTACTTTTGTCATACTCATTCCTCGGCCCGCTTTTCGCCACTGCCGGCACCATCCTCGCGACACAAATAATTTTAATAAATTACCACTGTTCGGCGCTGAATCGCCACTACGTTCGATTTCTGACGATCTGCACGATGAGGAATCCTCAAAACTAGGACTACGACGTTTACGTTGTATACAACCACAACTACGTAACATTTCAGGCATTTAATTTTAAAATAGAAATTAATTAAAATTAAATTAACCTCTTTTTATGTTTTAATTTCTGGTTTTGGTATTTTTTTATTTATAAAATTATGGATAAAAATTTATCTGCAACGAAAAAAAAAATCGATAAATAAATAAATTATTCGACAAATTGGCAACATAAAAATATTGTGCTGTAAAAAATAAAAAACAGAAAGATTAAATAATTTGTAATGAGGCGCCTAAAAGGCGAAAACACTGGAAAATGTAATACAACACACTTCCATACATAAAACTCACATACATACACACACTTTTATTTTCAGTTGGTTTTAATGTTTTCATTAAATTCGGTTTATTTTTATCAGCAAACAGTTCGGTGCTAGCAAGCAGAAAGTAGAATTAAATTTATTTGGAAAAACGTATTGGAAGGAATGAGTTCCTGGAAGCTGTTCGTTTGCGTGTGTAGGTAGAAAATCATAAATAAAAATTGGTGTTAAAATTTTTTTAATTCATTTGAATAGCAGCGTACGGTGGGTAATGGTATTGGATGGAGGTATAATATAATAGCCATTTGGCTTAATCGAATTGGAATTAATTAAATCAAATTATTTTTAACTTTTTCTGAGGGAAATCATTATTTTCTATATATGATGGCCGCTTGTATATACTTTCAATGGAAAGGCTTTGAATAATATTAATGACTCGAATATTTTTTTATTCGAGGAATATTTAACCTTTCTTTCATTTTGTGGTAACCCGGGTTTTATTGATTGAAATGGTCGTTCGTGTCGTTAAAGCATTAAAAATTAGGTGGGAGAATTTTCTACTTTTCTTTTACAATTAAACTTTTTATGTTTTTTATCAAAAGTGACTAAGTGGCATTGCACGGGTCGTACTTGGTCTAAACTTTCAAATATACATCAATTTGATAACTTTTCGTTGTGTATATCCCTACGAGGCGTTTGTAAAGTTGTTGTTTTTGAATCAATAAATTAAGAATATCCTATAAAAAATTTTATATGATAATATAAAAAGCTTAGGGTGCAAATCAGAAATTTTAAAGCTTAAAAAATTATCTAAAATATAAATGAAATTATGATAAATTATGCAAAATAAATTGTAAACATTAAAATTTTTATTATAATATATACTTATGCTGTTTGGACTTAAATACAGTATTCGCGATGACCATGTAATACTTACCTGGGAAACAAACTCTCATCCTGAAATGCATTACATAAATTCCATAAACCTAAAAATAAAGATTGTAGCAATTAATTAATACTTACCTTGTCATCCTTAAAACTTACCTTTTCATTTAATGCAAAACAAAGGAATCATATGTAAACAATACACATAAAATAATTTGGCATTGAACTTGAACTTCAATTTAGGAATTTTGGCAAACCAAATTATCTTATGGATACTGTACACAATATTAATGTAATTTCACTTTATTTGTATTATTCACTTTAATTCGTAGATACTTACCTAAAAACACAGCAATTATCATTATACAAAACTAAGAAATTAATATTATTAATTAATTAGAATGTACACTTGATTGTTATGCCAACCAATTTTTTTGTGTTGACATTTCATTAGTATACCACTACTAATGCAATGTTGATGCAACCAAATTTATTATAGAGTGCGGTTTATAATGCCATCTAGTGACCGGTATAACCCTATTTTGATAACACTCTATGATAAATGGAAGAGATTTTGTAATTAACTTATAAGGAAATTATATTTTTTTTGTCATTATTATTGTAATCAACCAACGAGGAAACAAGTAAAAAATAAAATTAGCGAATTTAAAGTAGCGCCTAAGAAAATTAAACCAAGTGTTTTGAGTAGAGAAAATTCAACTTAAATCACGCATCCACCCAAATCTGAACCAAATAAACATTGAAATACACAACATATTTTCTGGTCCTTCGAGCCGGATTTGGGCATCAACGCTGCTTTAAAAAAAAAAAAAAACCGGACATCTTGAAAAAAAAAAAAATTTCGAGCATCATCATCGCCTGCCGCTGTACGGTACATTGGATAGCAGCCTCGTGGTTTCTCGATCGCAAAGGTTCCATCATCATCGCCTGCCGCTGTACGGTACATTGGATAGCAGCCTCGTGGTTTCTCGATCGCAAAGGTTCCATCATCATCGCCTGCCGCTGTACGGTACATTGGATAGCAACCTCGTGGTTTCTCGATCGCAAAGGTAAGCGTTTTACATTTTTAAGTGATTAGTGATTAGTGAATTCGTGCAACAAATGGCCGACGAAACCATAGACGCCGACTCCATAATTACTCAACAGCATCAATTGCTCGAGTATGTGCACAAGCAATTGACGAATTTTAAAAAGGATCCGGCAGTGAGGAAAACAAAATCCTATTTCGAACGTCGTTTGTCCTGTTTGGATAAATTTTATTCCGAATTCCACGCAAATCATCGTCTAATCATTCCTTTAATAGACAAAAACGAAGATTATCTGAAAGAAGATATTCCGAATCAATTTGAAGAAGCATTTCTTGATTCAACTGCCGAAATAGATGAAGCCTATGCACTCGCATTTCCCCCGTCTACCCAATCGGATAGACGAGCATCGTCAATGCTTTCGCATACGGAACCTTCAAATGTGCGGTTACCAAAGTTGGATTTGCCTAAATTTGCTGGTAATATTTTGGAATGGCCTTCATTTTTCGATTCGTTCAAACAAATTCATGGTAGTCTAACGTTGTCTTCCTCACAAAAATTTCAATACCTCAAAGGTTGTTTACATGGCGAAGCTGAATTAAAAATACGGCATTTAGCAATCACCGATAGCAATTATACGAACGCCATCGACGAACTTGAGAAAAATTATAATAATAAACGATTGCTATTCGCGCAACAATTGAACGCATTTTTGTCACAAGCAGAAATCAAAAAAGATACTCGGGAAGAAATCCAACAATTATTAAGCTTTTCTCGGGCTTCAATGCATGTGATTTCAAAATTAGGTGTTGAATCGAGTGAAGCGATTTTTGTTCACATTGTACTGCAGAAATTACATCAAGATACCCGAACATTCTGCCTCCAATCGTTCGACGCAAAGAAAATTCCATTATGGTGTAATTTAGAAAACGCAATAGAGATTCGATTAGCTTCTCTTCCGTTCAATAATTCAAGTGATGCCAAGAAGCCATCCTCCAGTCCGAATGCATCACTTTCCTCGTCTAAGGAAGTATCAAAATGGAATAAAATCACGCCCAATTCAGCGAATAAAAAATCAAATTCATTCCACTTATCTAATTCAATATCAGTACAATGTCCACATTGCAAAGAATCACATATTCTACGAAAATGTCCATCATTTCTCAAACTATCCGTACAAGAACGCAAAATAATAGTTGAGAAACTTAGGTATTGTTTTAATTGTCTCGGATTCAATCATGTACTGCCAAGTTGTCCAAGTCAAAAGAATTGCGCCACATGTGGTGGTCGTCACCATACATTACTTCATTTTGTGAAATCCAATGACGGTTCGGCTGCATCACCATCTGTGCCTAACGCTACTACACAAACTAAAATATGTAGTCACACTACAAAACCAACAAATCGAGGCAGTCAAGTATTATTAGCTACTGCAATCATCTATATTCGTGCTAATAATGGGGAACTTATTCCATTCCGTGCTTTGGTCGATCAAGGATCACAAGCCACCTTAATCACCCAATCAGCTGCTCAACGTTTAGGCTTACCTAAAACATCCCTTCGTGCTCAAGTCAATGGTATTGGTAACGCCCAAACTAATCAAAGTAAATCTTCAATTTCAATTGCCATCAGATCATGTCACGACGACCGTTTCGAATGTCACACTAATGCATTGATTCTTGAAAAATTGACATCACAATTGCCGTCATATACCGTCGATTTCACCGATTGGGATCATATTCAAAGGTTACCTCTAGCGGATCCACATTTTTCGCAACCGAGCCATATCGACTTACTTCTAGGTGCCGAAGTATATGCTTCAATCCTACGACCAGGTCTATGCCGTGGAAAAATTGGGACTCCAATCGCTCAATATACTGCTTTGGGATGGATATTGTCTGGTGAGATCATTCAAACTCATCCTGCGACCATTACTGTATCCAGCTTTCATTCTCAAATCGAAATTGACTCACTTATACGCAAATTCTGGGAAATAGAAGAGATCCCATTTGAAAGGACATTATCCAATGAAGACAAGTGGTGTGAAGAGTTTTTTCAGCGAACGCACAAACGGCAATCTGATGGTAAATATGTAGTCAAACTGCCACTCAAAACACATTATGATTCGAACGCAGTCATTGGCTCATCTCACAAAATGGCGTATGATCGGTTCCTAAAATTGGAAGGACGTTTCCATCGAGATCCATCATTCCATTCAGTATATTCTGCAGTTATCAACGAATATCTTGAATTAGGACAAATGGAATTGGAAATTGCTCCCGAGTCGGAATACAAAACCATCAAAAATGGAGTCTCATCCTTTCAATGTTGCTATTTACCACACCATCCGGTATTCAAATCTACGAGTTCCACCACCAAACTTCGGATAGTTTTTGATGCGTCTGCGACGACGTCGAATAAACATTCACTGAACGACATTTTATTATCGGGGCCAGCACTTCAATCCGATTTACCATCTGTCATCATCAATTGGCGTTTCTTCAAGTATGTTTTCACAAGTGACATTGAGAAGATGTATCGTCGAATCGATATGTATCCGCAACACACTCAATATCAGCGAATTTTATGGAGAGATTCACCGGATGAAAGCATCAAAACATATCGATTGAAGACAGTGACGTTTGGAACGGCTAGCGCACCCTATACCGCAATTCGTGTAATGCATCAGTTAGCTCAAGATGAAGAAACCCATTTTCCACTAGCTGCATTCGCTATTAAAAATCAAATGTATGTCGATGACATACTTTCTGGAAGTCACACAATCGAATCGACTATTGAACTTCAACACCAAATCATACAATGTCTTCAGTCAGCCGGATTTGAATTGAGAAAATGGTCCAGCAATGCACCACCAGTGTTATCGGCAATTCCACAGGAGTATCGTGAAAGTAAATCAGATTTCTTAGTCGGACAAAATGACTCGATTAAAGCACTCGGTATGTATTGGCACCCTTTAAATGATGAATTTCACTACAAAATTAATTTCGATTTAGGAACTAAGAATCATACAAAACGAACAATTTTGTCCACAATTGCTCGCTTATTTGACCCATTGGGATGGATCAATCCGATTATTATAGTCGCCAAAACATTCCTTAAACGTTTGTGGTGCGAAGGACTTGATTGGGATGATCAGCTTCCACACAATCTAGCTAACATTTGGCAATCATTCATCGAGAGTTTGAACAGCGTCAATCAACTCACAATTCCTCGTTGGATACACACTGACAACAGTCACCAAACAGTCGAATTACATACGTTCTGTGATGGATCAATACACGCGTATTCTGCTGCAACGTATGTACGAATCGAAACAGTTCATGGAGAAATTTTCGTCCATCTACTGTTTGCCAAATGCAAGGTAACTCCCAAGCGAGCTCTTACAATTCCAAGAATTGAATTGTGCGGAGCAGTTCTGGCAACTAAATTGCATCAATACGTCAAGTCAAACCTCCAAATTTCGTCTAATCAAATAAATAGTCATTTTTGGACCGATTCAACTATTGTTCTATCATGGATTCGAGGAGATCCCAATCGATGGAAAACATTTGTGTGCAATAGAGTTCATACAATTCTCGACACTAGCAACATCAATCAATGGCATCATGTCTCTACTTCAGATAATCCAGCAGATGTTTCAAGTCGTGGTCTAACAGCTGAACAATTACTCCATAAGAAGCTATGGTGGCATGGACCGTATTGGCTCAGAGAGAATGCCTCTAAATGGCCGGAATCTTCCGTTCCATCATCAAACTTCATCGAAAAGGATATCGACTCAGAAATGAAGAAAAGTTACATCATTGCATCGATTACTATCGATCCTCAAGAATGCATTAGCCGTCGTTATTCATCGTATATTCGTTTACGTAAAATTACTGCGTGGATTTTACGTTTCATCAATAACTGTCGGGAAAAAACTATCACTTATCGAACCACTGCAGGTTACTTAACTCTTATCGAATGGAACCAGAGCGTTATTCCATTACACAAAATCGTTCAATTTGAAGCATTTTCATCAGAAATCGCAGCCCTCAAACACCAACAACCGTTACCAACCAAAAGCAAACTGAGTGGTCTGAATCCATTCATCGATCTTGATGGCATACTGAGAGTGGGTGGCCGTCTTCGAAATTCGTTATTACTATTTGATCAAAAACATCCAGTCATCATTCCATCAACGCATCACTTCACAAAACTGCTAATCGAACATTGTCACCGAATTTGTTTGCATGGAGGTATTCAACTTACATTGAACCAAATTCGCAAAAGCTATTGGATTTTACATGCACGTCGAATCGTCAGCTCACAATTGAAAACCTGTCATGACTGTTTCAAAGTGAATCCAATACCACGCTCACAATTAATGGGAGATTTGCCTCATGTAAGAGTTCGACCTACCTTTCCATTCTTCGCCACTGGGGTTGACTACGCAGGTCCGATCAACTTTCGAGTATCAAAAGGACGTGGAAACAAATCCTACAAGGGCTACATCGCTGTTTTTGTGTGTCTCAGTACGAAGGCAATTCATTTGGAACCAGTGAGTGATCTCACTACCTCAGCATTTCTAGCCGCACTACAAAGATTCTTTGCTCGTCGTGGATTTTGTCGAGACATGTATAGCGATTGTGGCACAACATTCATCGGAGCAAACAATCAACTGAAAGCAAATGAAAATGCTATCAAGAAACTATTCGACAAGGAAATTCTGCCAATTCTTATCCCACATGGAATACAGTGGCATTTTATTCCACCCTTTTCACCACACTTCGGTGGGCTTTGGGAAGCAGGCGTAAAATCGATAAAGTACCATTTGAAACGAATAATTCCAAATTCAACACTCACCTTCGAAGAAATGGCAACTGTACTTTGTCGTATCGAATCATGTCTCAACTCGAGGCCATTATTTCCGCTCAACGACCGATTCGATGATATTACCGCATTAACTCCAGGACATTTCATAAGAGGAGATGCTTTATTAGCACCGCCCCCTGAACAACCAATCGAAAATTTGTCGCCAGTCAATCGTTGGCATCAATTACAAAAAATCATACACGAATTTTGGAACGTCTGGCATAAAGAATACCTATCAAGACTACAAATTCGTCCAAAATGGAATCAAGTCAAGGAAAACATCGCGATTGGCGAATTGGTTTTAGTAAAAGATGAACGATTACCACCTAACCAATGGAGATTAGGTCGAGTCATTGAAGTTCATGAAGGCAAAGACAAATTGGTTCGAGTAGCTTCATTAAAAACAGCGAATGGAATTATCAAACGTCCGATCGTCAAATTATGTCCATTACCTCGTCAAGAGCCAGCTGACAAAAGCGTAATTGATCAGCTCCAATCGATAAAGGAGCGTCTGTTGCACACTAATCAAAATTAAATAAACCTTGCTTTCATTGTAGCTATCCAATGTACCCACCGTCATCTCGTCAATCAACACATTTACTCCGCCGAGTCGTGGCGGCGTAATAACCACCAAATTTCAACTGATTATGGAGGAAATGCCGATCAGTTTTTTATTTATTTCACCAAGTTGCATCTATAATTAACACCATCAGGTCATGTGTAATCAATTAAACATAATTAAAACACAATTCTCTCACAAAATTCTCGTTTCTAGATACAACGAATATATTACGAATATCAATCAAATGTGCCACATAATCATTGAAGATTTATCCTGATATACATCAGCCCGGGCGGCATGTTTGGACTTAAATACAGTATTCGCGATGACCATGTAATACTTACCTGGGAAACAAACTCTCATCCTGAAATGCATTACATAAATTCCATAAACCTAAAAATAAAGATTGTAGCAATTAATTAATACTTACCTTGTCATCCTTAAAACTTACCTTTTCATTTAATGCAAAACAAAGGAATCATATGTAAACAATACACATAAAATAATTTGGCATTGAACTTGAACTTCAATTTAGGAATTTTGGCAAACCAAATTATCTTATGGATACTGTACACAATATTAATGTAATTTCACTTTATTTGTATTATTCACTTTAATTCGTAGATACTTACCTAAAAACACAGCAATTATCATTATACAAAACTAAGAAATTAATATTATTAATTAATTAGAATGTACACTTGATTGTTATGCCAACCAATTTTTTTGTGTTGACATTTCATTAGTATACCACTACTAATGCAATGTTGATGCAACCAAATTTATTATAGAGTGCGGTTTATAATGCCATCTAGTGACCGGTATAACCCTATTTTGATAACACTCTATGATAAATGGAAGAGATTTTGTAATTAACTTATAAGGAAATTATATTTTTTTTGTCATTATTATTGTAATCAACCAACGAGGAAACAAGTAAAAAATAAAATTAGCGAATTTAAAGTAGCGCCTAAGAAAATTAAACCAAGTGTTTTGAGTAGAGAAAATTCAACTTAAATCACGCATCCACCCAAATCTGAACCAAATAAACATTGAAATACACAACATATGCTGATAAAACTAATAATTGTCTAACGCTTTGGAAGGTGGGAACTTGAAAGTGTTGCATAAAACGCCAGACTCGTGTTTTTGATTTGAACACACAAAAAATGTTTTATTGTTATCATCAAAACCTAATTATGTAATAAAATGTCTTTTATGAAGAAAACTTGAATAATTTTAAATGATTAAGGTCTGCTACGAGTATATCAGTATGAATGGATAAGAACTTTGCATTAGTTAAATTCAAATATTTCAACGCAAATCGCCAATCAACAAATTGATTCAAGACCATCGATGAGGTTTCTGACGGCTTGACTAGGTTTAAGTGTTCGCTATTCTGGTGTATCAGTAGAATTATTGCGAAATCTGCCAGATTTAAGTAAATTTATAAAGGATTAGAAAGCGATAGTATATTTTGTTTTTTTGACGGAAACTTCACACCCACAGTATAGATATTTTTGTGGTGATATACATAACACCCTGTACTACTCCTATTCTGTTCTGATTTATTCCTTACTTATACAAATTTATTTTATGAAACTTGGTAGCCATATTATTTTGAGCATAACCCTATGATTTACTTTAACTAGCCATAAGTATTTTTTTCTAGTAAAACGTTGTATTTATTCAATGGTTAAGGAGTGGACCACCAAGTGATACCATTACAACAGTCACGATTTCGAGTACAGGTGGAGTGGAAAATTTTATTATTATCCTTAACATGCATGGATGTTATTGCATCAAGTGTTTCTTCATTTCTGATTGGCAATTGAATTTTAGAATGGCATTCCATGGAAATAACGAAAGTATACTATGTAAACGTACTTGTTAATGCTTTAATCATCAAGATAGG
Source organism: Nephrotoma guestfalica (assembly GCA_963691935.1). Taxonomy (NCBI): domain Eukaryota; kingdom Metazoa; phylum Arthropoda; class Insecta; order Diptera; family Tipulidae; genus Nephrotoma; species Nephrotoma guestfalica. The sequence continues at coordinate 295,653,563 of OY829914.1, read as the reverse complement.
AAAATTGATTACGTGAGCGTTCGCAATCATAACTACATGCAAGTGATTTGCGATGGTAACACAGCGACAAGCAAGCGCAGCGATGGGCAAGAATAAAATCGCGAGCAAATTGCCATGCAGACACGGTTGTAATTTAACAGTGAAACGGTACAAATCGAGCAGTATAAAGTAAAAATGAACAGTAACTGAAATAGTAAACAGTTACACAAAGTCATAAATAGTGAATTTGTTCATGAAGTTAAAGGTGTTGGTAAATGAAGTTTGTAATTTTCAACGCTGAGTGTTTCATTTACAAAATTCAATACGAAACTCATCAGATTCTTCAAAAACCAGAATATGTATTCTCGATCATCCATCTACGAGAACAACTGAAAAGTATTTTGAAAGAGGGTTCTCTAACTCTAAGTAATGGACATGCTTAAAGTTGGCAATGATTTAGCCAATCAGCAAAAGATACACTGCATGCTGTCAGTAATTCGAGGAGAAGCAGCTACACTCATAAGCTACTTCAAACTTCCATTTTCACATACCAACAATTTATACTAAAATGGCAAGAGCCAATGAATCCACTTTTCAAAGGTCGTTTAAGCTTACTCGTATTGTACGTAAAACAATTTGACACAGATTATTCAATTATTCGTCTAAATGCATTTTTAAATTTTTTTGGATTTAGCATTTCACTTATTTGCAATACTCGGTCATACAACGCAAAAGTGGGATAAGCAACGACATCAAATTTATAATACTCATTCCTCGCATATATCGATTATCGAATCTCTACAAAACTTATAATCGATTCGGAATATTTTCTGATTTGGCATTGGCATAATACTCGTATGTCCCATCAATTACATCATTTGTCCCCTTCGTAGATTGAAACCAGAAAATACCAATTTTCACACCAATTTATGTGTTTTGCAATACTTCATGTTACGTGGCCGGGTTAAATTGAATGATCGCAGTTTATTTTTATGACAAAATTTTATGTTTGGCAAGCTTTTATGTTTTGAATTATTATTCTATCAGCGATACGTAGTAATATAGACGTAATAGAAATGAATATAACAGATTATATGGTGTGGAGTGTATTGTTTTGGTTTCCACGCAAACCCAAAATATTTGTCTATATTGGCCTAACCCTTTTCCCTCTCCACCTCCCACAATTAAACGGAATATTAATAATTAAAATGAATTGGAATGGAAAATATAATTTGTAATTGAATTTATATATTTATATATTTTTGTATAATAAAAATTTTCTGCATACAGCGCGGAAAATCAATTGAAAATGGAAATTTATACAGTGGGTTTTTCTTTATTTTGTTTTTTGTTTCATACCGTATATAAGTTTATTAGGAATTTTTCCGTTTCTATATCTCTAATCCGATTATTAGGTTTTATTTTTTCTTCTACTATTTGATGGTCATGATTAATTACTGTGGGGCGTTTTCATTTTGAATACGCACACAATCTAACACTGTCAATGTCAGATTATATATAGGCCGCACAGCACAGCACGTAAATATAAGGTAAATAAACAAAATTTGAAAATCAAAGCCTATGATTTGTGTTGATACGATGAAAATTAGTTTTAATCAGTTAATTACAGATGATTAAAATTAATAATTCTAAATGAAAAGCAATTTAGTAATTTACTTGGAAAATTCCTTGACTATACATATCGGTCAAAGATATCCGTGGGTTGCTATTGAATGATATGTTACGATTTTTTGATGGTTTCACTTTCACAGGTGTATACAATTTTTGGAGAATTGATTTTTGTTGACCCGCAACAATGCACTCAACCTCGTCAACACATAAATTTTCATCCTCTCCATAAAATTGTGTTGTCCGCTTATAATATTATGAATTTAAATGAATACATTACACGGACAGCACGTTTAACTTTAGTACGTGTATGTTTGTTATAGATTATACACAACAAGGGTAAAGTGTCATATACATGATGGATTGAATTACCTATGCAACAATTTATATATACATACGGAATGGTTTTTTGTTATTATCAATTTTTGTATCCAAAAACGAACAAAATATTTGCGAAGTGGTAACTCACATAAATATAATTTATAATGACAGTTTTGTTATTTTTAGACATTATACGTACGCCACAGTTGATCAATACTATCTGAAACACAATTTTTTTTTGTATAGAATGGGATTACGATATCAAATTTTTACAGTATTGATTGTCCTCTTCAAGTTTTTTGCAATTCAAATTTCCTATTTTTTTGTGAATTCATAAGTACATCCTTACCACAAAATATAATGAATATTTAAATAAAATTGGATCTATTATTGTAAAGGCAGTGGCGCAATTTATTTTTTGGGAATCCCTGAAAATGAACCAACCGAGAAAGTTATTGTCGAAATTTGTTAATTCTTTACCAAGTGAACCCCAAAACTCCAAAAGTATGACGACATGGCCTAGTTGGCCAAAGCGTATCCTTGGCGTTACATATCTGAGTTTACATTAAAATGTATGGTATAATGGCACCTATCTAGTAGAATAATATCTCACATGCAACTCACAGCCAAATGTTTTTCCAAAATTTCTCACATCCTTCTCCTGCAATTTGGTACTCGTGTTCTCAGCCGGCTCGTACGTTTTGGTAGTGGCTCCCTTCTTAATGACAAATGTTTAAAAGTTCGGCTATCTGGCCAGACTGACAAGATACCGAAAAAAGAAATGTTTGTGCTTAATTTTTATTTTTATAAAAATTTAGGTCCACAATAAAATTTATGAAATTAATGAAATTTTATAGGAACAGCATAGTTTGATTTTTACAAATTTAAGTGAAATATCCAAGTTATGTGTATTAGTTTTCGACGAAATACCTATAAAGCAGTATTCAACCCTCAACAAGTTAACCGATAGAATTGAAGGATTTTATGATGACGGAGATGAGTAAAAGAATGAACTAATCACTTCAGCACTATTTTTTATGGTCCGATCCACCATAGAAAATGGGGAATATGTGAATATTTACGTACTAGTTAACAAGTCTTTCGCTTTAAAATTAAGCAACTTGATTAAAAAGAATATATGCCAAGTTGTCTTGTGATCAAGGTGAAATTAATTTGCACGCATATAAACTCCTCGGCATTAATTCTGAAAATCCGTGTTTTTGTTAGCTAGCAAACAATTATTTGCCCAATTTGATGCACCTCATAGTCAACGCAGAACAGCGAATGTCGATGTAATTAAGAGAATTTTCAATAGACACTCAAGCAATAGTTGTAAACTATCACCCAAAATTGAACGAAAGCACTTATATTCCCATGGTTTTAAGGAAGTAAATGGGTCATTGACTGCTCAACGGCTGAGCAATACGGTAAGTTGTGCCGTACCATCCGGTATTCAAATCTACGAGTTCCACCACCAAACTTCGGATAGTTTTTGATGCGTCTGCGACGACGTCGAATAAACATTCACTGAACGACATTTTATTATCGGGGCCAGCACTTCAATCCGATTTACCATCTGTCATCATCAATTGGCGTTTCTTCAAGTATGTTTTCACAAGTGACATTGAGAAGATGTATCGTCGAATCGATATGTATCCGCAACACACTCAATATCAGCGAATTTTATGGAGAGATTCACCGGATGAAAGCATCAAAACATATCGATTGAAGACAGTGACGTTTGGAACGGCTAGCGCACCCTATACCGCAATTCGTGTAATGCATCAGTTAGCTCAAGATGAAGAAACCCATTTTCCACTAGCTGCATTCGCTATTAAAAATCAAATGTATGTCGATGACATACTTTCTGGAAGTCACACAATCGAATCGACTATTGAACTTCAACACCAAATCATACAATGTCTTCAGTCAGCCGGATTTGAATTGAGAAAATGGTCCAGCAATGCACCACCAGTGTTATCGGCAATTCCACAGGAGTATCGTGAAAGTAAATCAGATTTCTTAGTCGGACAAAATGACTCGATTAAAGCACTCGGTATGTATTGGCACCCTTTAAATGATGAATTTCACTACAAAATTAATTTCGATTTAGGAACTAAGAATCATACAAAACGAACAATTTTGTCCACAATTGCTCGCTTATTTGACCCATTGGGATGGATCAATCCGATTATTATAGTCGCCAAAACATTCCTTAAACGTTTGTGGTGCGAAGGACTTGATTGGGATGATCAGCTTCCACACAATCTAGCTAACATTTGGCAATCATTCATCGAGAGTTTGAACAGCGTCAATCAACTCACAATTCCTCGTTGGATACACACTGACAACAGTCACCAAACAGTCGAATTACATACGTTCTGTGATGGATCAATACACGCGTATTCTGCTGCAACGTATGTACGAATCGAAACAGTTCATGGAGAAATTTTCGTCCATCTACTGTTTGCCAAATGCAAGGTAACTCCCAAGCGAGCTCTTACAATTCCAAGAATTGAATTGTGCGGAGCAGTTCTGGCAACTAAATTGCATCAATACGTCAAGTCAAACCTCCAAATTTCGTCTAATCAAATAAATAGTCATTTTTGGACCGATTCAACTATTGTTCTATCATGGATTCGAGGAGATCCCAATCGATGGAAAACATTTGTGTGCAATAGAGTTCATACAATTCTCGACACTAGCAACATCAATCAATGGCATCATGTCTCTACTTCAGATAATCCAGCAGATGTTTCAAGTCGTGGTCTAACAGCTGAACAATTACTCCATAAGAAGCTATGGTGGCATGGACCGTATTGGCTCAGAGAGAATGCCTCTAAATGGCCGGAATCTTCCGTTCCATCATCAAACTTCATCGAAAAGGATATCGACTCAGAAATGAAGAAAAGTTACATCATTGCATCGATTACTATCGATCCTCAAGAATGCATTAGCCGTCGTTATTCATCGTATATTCGTTTACGTAAAATTACTGCGTGGATTTTACGTTTCATCAATAACTGTCGGGAAAAAACTATCACTTATCGAACCACTGCAGGTTACTTAACTCTTATCGAATGGAACCAGAGCGTTATTCCATTACACAAAATCGTTCAATTTGAAGCATTTTCATCAGAAATCGCAGCCCTCAAACACCAACAACCGTTACCAACCAAAAGCAAACTGAGTGGTCTGAATCCATTCATCGATCTTGATGGCATACTGAGAGTGGGTGGCCGTCTTCGAAATTCGTTATTACCATTTGATCAAAAACATCCAGTCATCATTCCATCAACGCATCACTTCACAAAACTGCTAATCGAACATTGTCACCGAATTTGTTTGCATGGAGGTATTCAACTTACATTGAACCAAATTCGCAAAAGCTATTGGATTTTACATGCACGTCGAATCGTCAGCTCACAATTGAAAACCTGTCATGACTGTTTCAAAGTGAATCCAATACCACGCTCACAATTAATGGGAGATTTGCCTCATGTAAGAGTTCGACCTACCTTTCCATTCTTCGCCACTGGGGTTGACTACGCAGGTCCGATCAACTTTCGAGTATCAAAAGGACGTGGAAACAAATCCTACAAGGGCTACATCGCTGTTTTTGTGTGTCTCAGTACGAAGGCAATTCATTTGGAACCAGTGAGTGATCTCACTACCTCAGCATTTCTAGCCGCACTACAAAGATTCTTTGCTCGTCGTGGATTTTGTCGAGACATGTATAGCGATTGTGGCACAACATTCATCGGAGCAAACAATCAACTGAAAGCAAATGAAAATGCTATCAAGAAACTATTCGACAAGGAAATTCTGCCAATTCTTATCCCACATGGAATACAGTGGCATTTTATTCCACCCTTTTCACCACACTTCGGTGGGCTTTGGGAAGCAGGCGTAAAATCGATAAAGTACCATTTGAAACGAATAATTCCAAATTCAACACTCACCTTCGAAGAAATGGCAACTGTACTTTGTCGTATCGAATCATGTCTCAACTCGAGGCCATTATTTCCGCTCAACGACCGATTCGATGATATTACCGCATTAACTCCAGGACATTTCATAAGAGGAGATGCTTTATTAGCACCGCCCCCTGAACAACCAATCGAAAATTTGTCGCCAGTCAATCGTTGGCATCAATTACAAAAAATCATACACGAATTTTGGAACGTCTGGCATAAAGAATACCTATCAAGACTACAAATTCGTCCAAAATGGAATCAAGTCAAGGAAAACATCGCGATTGGCGAATTGGTTTTAGTAAAAGATGAACGATTACCACCTAACCAATGGAGATTAGGTCGAGTCATTGAAGTTCATGAAGGCAAAGACAAATTGGTTCGAGTAGCTTCATTAAAAACAGCGAATGGAATTATCAAACGTCCGATCGTCAAATTATGTCCATTACCTCGTCAAGAGCCAGCTGACAAAAGCGTAATTGATCAGCTCCAATCGATAAAGGAGCGTCTGTTGCACACTAATCAAAATTAAATAAACCTTGCTTTCATTGTAGCTATCCAATGTACCCACCGTCATCTCGTCAATCAACACATTTACTCCGCCGAGTCGTGGCGGCGTAATAACCACCAAATTTCAACTGATTATGGAGGAAATGCCGATCAGTTTTTTATTTATTTCACCAAGTTGCATCTATAATTAACACCATCAGGTCATGTGTAATCAATTAAACATAATTAAAACACAATTCTCTCACAAAATTCTCGTTTCTAGATACAACGAATATATTACGAATATCAATCAAATGTGCCACATAATCATTGAAGATTTATCCTGATATACATCAGCCCGGGCGGCATGTTTGGACTTAAATACAGTATTCGCGATGACCATGTAATACTTACCTGGGAAACAAACTCTCATCCTGAAATGCATTACATAAATTCCATAAACCTAAAAATAAAGATTGTAGCAATTAATTAATACTTACCTTGTCATCCTTAAAACTTACCTTTTCATTTAATGCAAAACAAAGGAATCATATGTAAACAATACACATAAAATAATTTGGCATTGAACTTGAACTTCAATTTAGGAATTTTGGCAAACCAAATTATCTTATGGATACTGTACACAATATTAATGTAATTTCACTTTATTTGTATTATTCACTTTAATTCGTAGATACTTACCTAAAAACACAGCAATTATCATTATACAAAACTAAGAAATTAATATTATTAATTAATTAGAATGTACACTTGATTGTTATGCCAACCAATTTTTTTGTGTTGACATTTCATTAGTATACCACTACTAATGCAATGTTGATGCAACCAAATTTATTATAGAGTGCGGTTTATAATGCCATCTAGTGACCGGTATAACCCTATTTTGATAACACTCTATGATAAATGGAAGAGATTTTGTAATTAACTTATAAGGAAATTATATTTTTTTTGTCATTATTATTGTAATCAACCAACGAGGAAACAAGTAAAAAATAAAATTAGCGAATTTAAAGTAGCGCCTAAGAAAATTAAACCAAGTGTTTTGAGTAGAGAAAATTCAACTTAAATCACGCATCCACCCAAATCTGAACCAAATAAACATTGAAATACACAACATATGCTGATAAAACTAATAATTGTCTAACGCTTTGGAAGGTGGGAACTTGAAAGTGTTGCATAAAACGCCAGACTCGTGTTTTTGATTTGAACACACAAAAAATGTTTTATTGTTATCATCAAAACCTAATTATGTAATAAAATGTCTTTTATGAAGAAAACTTGAATAATTTTAAATGATTAAGGTCTGCTACGAGTATATCAGTATGAATGGATAAGAACTTTGCATTAGTTAAATTCAAATATTTCAACGCAAATCGCCAATCAACAAATTGATTCAAGACCATCGATGAGGTTTCTGACGGCTTGACTAGGTTTAAGTGTTCGCTATTCTGGTGTATCAGTAGAATTATTGCGAAATCTGCCAGATTTAAGTAAATTTATAAAGGATTAGAAAGCGATAGTATATTTTGTTTTTTTGACGGAAACTTCACACCCACAGTATAGATATTTTTGTGGTGATATACATAACACCCTGTACTACTCCTATTCTGTTCTGATTTATTCCTTACTTATACAAATTTATTTTATGAAACTTGGTAGCCATATTATTTTGAGCATAACCCTATGATTTACTTTAACTAGCCATAAGTATTTTTTTCTAGTAAAACGTTGTATTTATTCAATGATTAAGGAGTGGACCACCAAGTGATACCATTACAACAGTCACGATTTCGAGTACAGGTGGAGTGGAAAATTTTATTATTATCCTTAACATGCATGGATGTTATTGCATCAAGTGTTTCTTCATTTCTGATTGGCAATTGAATTTTAGAATGGCATTCCATGGAAATAACGAAAGTATACTATGTAAACGTACTTGTTAATGCTTTAATCATCAAGATAGGAAAATTGATTACGTGAGCGTTCGCAATCATAACTACATGCAAGTGATTTGCGATGGTAACACAGCGACAAGCAAGCGCAGCGATGGGCAAGAATAAAATCGCGAGCAAATTGCCATGCAGACACGGTTGTAATTTAACAGTGAAACGGTACAAATCGAGCAGTATAAAGTAAAAATGAACAGTAACTGAAATAGTAAACAGTTACACAAAGTCATAAATAGTGAATTTGTTCATGAAGTTAAAGGTGTTGGTAAATGAAGTTTGTAATTTTCAACGCTGAGTGTTTCATTTACAAAATTCAATACGAAACTCATCAGATTCTTCAAAAACCAGAATATGTATTCTCGATCATCCATCTACGAGAACAACTGAAAAGTATTTTGAAAGAGGGTTCTCTAACTCTAAGTAATGGACATGCTTAAAGTTGGCAATGATTTAGCCAATCAGCAAAAGATACACTGCATGCTGTCAGTAATTCGAGGAGAAGCAGCTACACTCATAAGCTACTTCAAACTTCCATTTTCACATACCAACAATTTATACTAAAATGGCAAGAGCCAATGAATCCACTTTTCAAAGGTCGTTTAAGCTTACTCGTATTGTACGTAAAACAATTTGACACAGATTATTCAATTATTCGTCTAAATGCATTTTTAAATTTTTTTGGATTTAGCATTTCACTTATTTGCAATACTCGGTCATACAACGCAAAAGTGGGATAAGCAACGACATCAAATTTATAATACTCATTCCTCGCATATATCGATTATCGAATCTCTACAAAACTTATAATCGATTCGGAATATTTTCTGATTTGGCATTGGCATAATACTCGTATGTCCCATCAATTACATCATTTGTCCCCTTCGTAGATTGAAACCAGAAAATACCAATTTTCACACCAATTTATGTGTTTTGCAATACTTCATGTTACGTGGCCGGGTTAAATTGAATGATCGCAGTTTATTTTTATGACAAAATTTTATGTTTGGCAAGCTTTTATGTTTTGAATTATTATTCTATCAGCGATACGTAGTAATATAGACGTAATAGAAATGAATATAACAGATTATATGGTGTGGAGTGTATTGTTTTGGTTTCCACGCAAACCCAAAATATTTGTCTATATTGGCCTAACCCTTTTCCCTCTCCACCTCCCACAATTAAACGGAATATTAATAATTAAAATGAATTGGAATGGAAAATATAATTTGTAATTGAATTTATATATTTATATATTTTTGTATAATAAAAATTTTCTGCATACAGCGCGGAAAATCAATTGAAAATGGAAATTTATACAGTGGGTTTTTCTTTATTTTGTTTTTTGTTTCATACCGTATATAAGTTTATTAGGAATTTTTCCGTTTCTATATCTCTAATCCGATTATTAGGTTTTATTTTTTCTTCTACTATTTGATGGTCATGATTAATTACTGTGGGGCGTTTTCATTTTGAATACGCACACAATCTAACACTGTCAATGTCAGATTATATATAGGCCGCACAGCACAGCACGTAAATATAAGGTAAATAAACAAAATTTGAAAATCAAAGCCTATGATTTGTGTTGATACGATGAAAATTAGTTTTAATCAGTTAATTACAGATGATTAAAATTAATAATTCTAAATGAAAAGCAATTTAGTAATTTACTTGGAAAATTCCTTGACTATACATATCGGTCAAAGATATCCGTGGGTTGCTATTGAATGATATGTTACGATTTTTTGATGGTTTCACTTTCACAGGTGTATACAATTTTTGGAGAATTGATTTTTGTTGACCCGCAACAATGCACTCAACCTCGTCAACACATAAATTTTCATCCTCTCCATAAAATTGTGTTGTCCGCTTATAATATTATGAATTTAAATGAATACATTACACGGACAGCACGTTTAACTTTAGTACGTGTATGTTTGTTATAGATTATACACAACAAGGGTAAAGTGTCATATACATGATGGATTGAATTACCTATGCAACAATTTATATATACATACGGAATGGTTTTTTGTTATTATCAATTTTTGTATCCAAAAACGAACAAAATATTTGCGAAGTGGTAACTCACATAAATATAATTTATAATAACAGTTTTGTTATTTTTAGACATTATACGTACGCCACAGTTGATCAATACTATCTGAAACACAATTTTTTTTTGTATAGAATGGGATTACGATATCAAATTTTTACAGTATTGATTGTCCTCTTCAAGTTTTTTGCAATTCAAATTTCCTATTTTTTTGTGAATTCATAAGTACATCCTTACCACAAAATATAATGAATATTTAAATAAAATTGGATCTATTATTGTAAAGGCAGTGGCGCAATTTATTTTTTGGGAATCCCTGAAAATGAACCAACCGAGAAAGTTATTGTCGAAATTTGTTAATTCTTTACCAAGTGAACCCCAAAACTCCAAAAGTATGACGACATGGCCTAGTTGGCCAAAGCGTATCCTTGGCGTTACATATCTGAGTTTACATTAAAATGTATGGTATAATGGCACCTATCTAGTAGAATAATATCTCACATGCAACTCACAGCCAAATGTTTTTCCAAAATTTCTCACATCCTTCTCCTGCAATTTGGTACTCGTGTTCTCAGCCGGCTCGTACGTTTTGGTAGTGGCTCCCTTCTTAATGACAAATGTTTAAAAGTTCGGCTATCTGGCCAGACTGACAAGATACCGAAAAAAGAAATGTTTGTGCTTAATTTTTATTTTTATAAAAATTTAGGTCCACAATAAAATTTATGAAATTAATGAAATTTTATAGGAACAGCATAGTTTGATTTTTACAAATTTAAGTGAAATATCCAAGTTATGTGTATTAGTTTTCGACGAAATACCTATAAAGCAGTATTCAACCCTCAACAAGTTAACCGATAGAATTGAAGGATTTTATGATGACGGAGATGAGTAAAAGAATGAACTAATCACTTCAGCACTATTTTTTATGGTCCGATCCACCATAGAAAATGGGGAATATGTGAATATTTACGTACTAGTTAACAAGTCTTTCGCTTTAAAATTAAGCAACTTGATTAAAAAGAATATATGCCAAGTTGTCTTGTGATCAAGGTGAAATTAATTTGCACGCATATAAACTCCTCGGCATTAATTCTGAAAATCCGTGTTTTTGTTAGCTAGCAAACAATTATTTGCCCAATTTGATGCACCTCATAGTCAACGCAGAACAGCGAATGTCGATGTAATTAAGAGAATTTTCAATAGACACTCAAGCAATAGTTGTAAACTATCACCCAAAATTGAACGAAAGCACTTATATTCCCATGGTTTTAAGGAAGTAAATGGGTCATTGACTGCTCAACGGCTGAGCAATACGGTAAGTTGTGCCGTACGAACAGTGTAACAAACATGTCCTGAAATTATTAGTACATCCGAACGGTTTAACAAAATATTCGAAACTTTTCTTCAACAGCACGCTACGAGCAGAATTCATGAAAAAATTGGAAATAATCTCATAAAACTATTTCAAATTTATTAAAGGACTCCAATTAACGCTCAACTCACAAACTTTGTTAATTGATTATTTAACAAAAAATTATAAGGTCCAAGTTATTTTAATGGAGAAAACAAACAAGGACTGCCTAGAAAATTGTTTTTCCCGATTGCGCGGTAAAGGCGGATTTTAATATTCTCCTTCCAGTAACGAGATTGGCATGCACTTTGCAAATATTATTGTCATGAAACTTTTATTTCAAAGCGAATATTCGAACGGCCAAGCACTCCAGTGAAATAATTTCCGAAAAGTTTACAAAGAAAGTTTAATTGATTGTGAACCAGAAGATGATTCGATTTATTGTGAATTTGTATCTCTTCGTGAGCCTAATACATTCAGCAAAAATCAACTGCAATGTTTGTGAAATTAAGCTTATAAAAGACTAAGCTCCAACAGTAGTTGTTTGAGATTTTTTTAAATCGTCAATATATGAATCTTTAAAAGCACCAACAGCGGAATATTCAGGAGTAGCATATACTTGCCTCACATTTTTTGAATTTCAAAAACGAATGGCATTTACCGAATATTTGTGTAAAAGCTACTGAAAGAGCATAAATATTATTGAGCGGGAGTTTCTCAACATTATGTCTTTGAAAGATGATGGATGGACCATGTTACGATCATTTGAAAAATTTAATCTCTTTTATGCTGGCCTTAAGTAACAAAAAAAATCCAAAAGTGTGTATCTTAAAAGGCGAATTTACCAAAACGAAGTGTAAATTAGCACCAATACAAGCTTCTTCTTTAAAAGATTAAAAATATTAAATGCCTAATGAAGCCTCTAGAAGATCCCCGTCCCCCACCGCCAAAAAACTTTACCGTGCCCGGACACGGTTGATCTTCCAGGGTCTTCGCTACTCCATTCGTTTCGAATGCACAGCACGTAAACTACTCGTACTTCGTTTCCAATCGGGCACGCGTATGTACCCACTGTGATTTGATTTCCTGTATACGATATCAGGATTGCCCATCAGATTCCTGTTCTCGTAATTATAAGAAACTTCCGGTTTGTGTCCCCATAGTGCTTTTGATATTCTTACCCACTCTGTTAACATGTGTGTTATGTTATCCCAAGTACTTGAACTTTTCACTCCTTCAAACATATGGTGGTCATGACTAAAGCACGAAATACCCCAATATCTGAAATCCATTGTATTTAGTTTTGGATAGATTTGTTTGGAGTCCAACCGAAGTTGAAACCTGTCCTAGAACAAGCAGTTCTTACTCAACTTATATTGTGCTGAGGTGCTTCGCTTTTCCGAAAGATATATTCAATCATAAGATTAAAGGGTATCGGGACAGCGCGTCTCGGAAGGAGTCTCCAAATCGAGAAATCCTGATGACTAACTGACTTGGATGAAATGTTCCTGCCAGACAACTATTCCTATCCAATAATATGTAGAAAAGTAATTTGTTTGTTTTGGGAAGGAGAACTATACCGCAATATTTCACACTTCAAGCGGTAACAAGTGGGCCTTCTTGAAAATAGGGCATATCGCGGCCACTTTCAATTCATCAGACATAGCTTCACTTTGCAAAGCAACATAAAAAATATGATCGGAAAAACGTTTCAATAAAGTTTCTCCTCTGAATAACGAGAGCTCCGAATTAATGCATTCCATTCCAAGTGAAAGTTTTCATTTTAGCCTATGGTTGGTCTTAGTGGATTCCTCATAGGATGATACTCAAATGTTCACCTATAATTTAGTATTTTATCGGACTAATTTATTTACAGTCTGTGACTGTGACATAAGCTGAATATTTAGTAAATCCTAAAATATCGGTGTCCGTCCCAGTTCATCGGTCTTCCATCATTTGCCCTTTTTTCGTCTACAAATTTGGTTATCTGAGTACAGTTTTTTTTTGCTTTACTTTACCTGCGATTGTTAATCGGTTTTCCACGTCAATATCTGATATATTTTGTTGTTCAACAGCAAGAGGCCCTCCTTATCAAGCCAATCATTTGTAGGTTTTTTCTAGCTAAACCTAAAATCCTCTAATCGGCAATAACATCTGAGATTTTCAGTGCTTCCTAAACAGAACTCACACAGTCAGGCTAGTAGCTGGTTCCTCCAATGCTATTACGGATGGTTTTAGTTGGTAAAAATCAAACAGTTTATAGTATGTTCAGTTGCATGTTGTATAAACTATCTCCTCCGCCACCAGTTAAGACATAGTCACAATATGGTGCAAAAGTTGAGCACTGGATATCGAAAATGCTTTTACTATCAATTCTGGTGTTCAGGTAGGAGATGCTCTAACTCTCACACTCCGTAACCTCATGTTGGAATACATCTTTCGAAAAAGTGTGACAAATCAGCCCTCGTAATTTTATTTTGGAACACATCTTTCGCAAAAGCGAAGCCCCCAGCTTGTCTAGATGGCATACATCAGATTGGATTAAGTAACAGAGTGCGTGAATTAATTCATCCGGTGGTATATATTTCCGCTCCCTAGGTTTCAAAACCGCGGCACACTATTCACTGCACAGAAACGCGAACATTCGATTATACACCTACCTGTGCCTCAGTCGTAATGGCCAACCACACAGTTTATCGTGCTTTAATTGGAAATCATTGAATGTATTTACAAGGGTGAAACGGTATCATTAAGGTTCATTAACCACTTATGTAATATTTTGCTGCTTAGCATTTCATTTTGGTTGCTGCGTATTATCGTGTGAAGTACATTTGTAGGTTCGCGAATACGACCATCTTACCACGAGCTTTTCCCAACGTACAATTTTGTACGTTTGAGTGTCGTAACAAACCAAACTCGACTGCGATATAATGAACGTCGTAAATTTCTTATTTTCTCTGCTCTTCTTCAGTAAATCTGAAATCAATCACGTAACTGTCAAGATTTCAGAGATTTAACTCTCAAGTCGTATTTCCAGTGTCCAATATTTGAACTCATATGTAAATATTATTGTTAACACACGAACCTATTAATCTCGATGTGGTTAGAATAGGCTCCACTGAAATTATTCGTTTTACATAATTTTATTTATTTTGTAAAACAAAATGCGAAATTCATTTTGTAATCTAAATTGATTGTCGAATGGCTTAGCTTCATTCAATGGAATGACCAATTCCGGTTTACTGAAGAAGTGATCACAATTTACAAATTTTTTATCAAAATTGATCGAGCCATTTCCGAAACCCGTGACAAAAACCCATTCAATTTTGTGCCGCTTAAATCTATCCTAAGTGTTTGAATTCTCAACAACCTTAACTCACTTAACTAGCCAACTTTGTCTGATTTGCCCTGCGGAGAGCTTCGACTATTTTTTTTATATTTAGCTCAGTCTTACAATATCCATGAATAGGGATATCATATCCAAATTTCTTTTGATCGGTGTATGAATAGTCTAGTTACTTTTCCCATTTGGCAGTATTCGAAAACTCATCCCAAAAATAATTTTAATTTCCATGCACCATACTAAATTTGAAGTGCTATAAATTAATCACAACTAACGCAACAAGGTGTAATATCACTAAACATAATGTAACGCCACACAACATTTGTTTAACGGCCCAATCGAAGGACTACTGACCATATTTTTTGGAAATCGAACCTCCGTCTATATCAAAAATTTCACAGCGAATTTTTTCAAAGTCGTACTCACAGCAATTGGTTCTTGACACTTTAAAGCTCTTTCAAAAAATTTAATCAAATCGTTTTAGCTGAATAAAAAATTAAAAATGAACCCGAGCACCGGTAGAAAGCCGATTAAGCCAGTTTCAAACTGAGAAAAAGTGGGAAATTACCCGGACCACAGGACCCTAAAGATAAATTCTCTCGAAATCAGAACCTACCGTAAGACTGCATTCTTCTTTCAGCTCTAAAATTTTTTGGAAAAAAACAATAATAACAATAATTGTTTAGGTGGATTTGTCTAGCTTCATGAATTGGTTGCAACTTGCAATCAAAAAGGAGTCCAAAATTCGACGAATATGTTTACTGGTTCTCCATTAAGGCAGAGTGATGTTGCAATACCACTCCACCACCCTCACTTTTCATCATATTGCGTCGTGTTCTAATTAGATTTCTGGATTTATATTGCATCATTTTTTGCCATGGTGCACCATGCTGCGTGATTTTATACTTCTTTAAGATGCGTTGCACCGGCATGTCACACAATGTTGCATGCATTTTTTGCCATAATTAGATGCTAGGTGCCTTAATATTACATTATGGTGTGTCATGTTGCGTTAGTTGTGATAAGCAGATTGTAACACTCCAAATAGAATATGCTAGGAATATGGATTTAACTTCACTTCACTTCACTTTATTAGGAGGGTCTATTGCTTTTAGTTTTCCTCATGTTCTCATGTAGCACCGTTCTCCTCTAGTTCTTTTCTGGTCCTCCTACTTTTTTCGTCTTGCAAGTTCTACTCTAACGAGATTCTTGTTATGTCACTAGATGCTTTCCTCAGTATGTATCCTTTCCAACTCCTCCCAGTTTCGTTTCTTGATGTTACACTCAATTTCGTTCTGTCTTGTTTGTCACTAGAAGCATCTTATCAGCGGTTTTATAGCCACACAACAGTACTGATGGATGAATTTTATTTTATAATTATAATGGCTAGTATCTACTTTTGTCTCGCCTGCTGCTGTGCCAAATCTAATTACTTTTGAATTGTCTGTTGCATGTTTAACTGTTTTTGTATGTTTATTTTAGGTCATTTTGTGTTTCCAAATCTAGTTGCATATCATGCTGCCCAATATTATTAAGAACAGCAGTCGAGGTAGTACACATACTTGCCTGACTGCTCGTGTGTAGTAGTATTTGTCACTCTGCTTCCCTTTATATTGAATTCTATTTGTAGTGTTCGAATATTTTCTACGGAATTCCTAATTCTCAAAGTTTCTTCCAGATTGTCTTCCTGTTGATGGAATCGAATACTCCTCTGAAGTTCACGAAGAATAGTATAGTGGTGAGCTCTATTCGTTGGATTGCTCGATGATGATAAGGATTAGGTTGCTGTAGTTTGTACAGCTTTGATTCGGTTACAAAACATTGTTCTCATTCCTTGTATACTGTTTTACTGTTACTCGGTCAAGAATGATCATTGCTAATACTTTAATCACATTGTTATGGTTAACAATGACTGAACAGGACTGTTAAGTTTCCACTCGCTTTGTGAATAGATTTTATCTATTGCGTTCTATAGTTCCTATATCTATGCGGTTGACTTTTGAGAACCCTTTTCATCTACTTGTGCATTGTCGTATAATGGCCGATAATATTGGCTTTAATAGTGTAATCTGAGAATCATGCGGTCGTCCAAAGCTCAACGACATTGTTATATCTGTACCACGATTCAGAAAATCCAGGATCTTTCGAAATATAAAAAATTACCAAAGTTAACCGTGTCAACTTATGTTAGTGATCGTAAATAACTTTATCGTGAGGTTAGAGACTATTAATGCAGTTATTATTTCAATTCGATGAAATAGAATCGGGCAATATTTCAACTCAATGATCATTTAATTTATTATTCATTAATTCTAGGATTCCACAAACAAATTTTTAACAAAATTAGATAACAAACAACTACTGAGTTCATTCAGTCAATATACACTTTGGCCGTATTCCAATCATTGACTCTTGAACCCCAATGCTATCATATAAACTCAGATTGATCAACATAGTTTAACAAATAGCTAAAACATGGGTGGGTCTGCAGCTGAAGGAACACATTTCAAAATGAAAGTTTACTTATCGATAAAGCCCAATTTGTGCTATTTTCCGAGGAGCTGAGAAAATAGGTAATGAAAGTTGCAAATTTCGCCTTAAGACGCTAAACATAAAACACGATATCAAGAAATAAAAACAGAAATACTTGCAGCCCAAAAGCAAATACCCCTAAAAGGCATTACATTAATAGAAATTGGGTGAGTAACTCAAAAATTACAGAACGACAGTGGAACTAGGGATATCGAGTAATACATCTTTCGGTTGTGAAATTTTTTTATCGGCTGGGATAGCCAAGATTACTTTAACAATATTTTCCATTTTATCGTCTTTAAATCAAGATTTGAAATTTTGTTTTCGGTTCTCTCGGCTCCTGATCTACGAAACTTTCCCTGTTGCAGTTACCCACACATAAATATAATATTTTTTATGGGTATTTGTTATTCCTAAGTTTATTAGTGAAGATTTGTGAAAATTACTTTTATATGACAAGAACAATTTTCTCCGTTTAGCCGCCTTTCGAAATTGTTAAAGATGGGCGTCACTGATTCCTAATTTTCCTACATTTCTTGTTTTGTTAGAATCTGGAGCAGCATTAATTGTTTACCATTAGCATTAAATATCAAAAATGCGACTTTTATCGTCTATCATTTATTCCTCACAACACATTTCGCCAATATTCTAGCCTTGTTAGAATCGCATGATCCGACGCAATGGTATAGATTAGAACTAGAACTAATCGAAAAATGTATTGGAATCGCGGGCCAATACCAAAACCTAAAAGTTACAGAATAAAAATTGACGAGTATTTATTTAGCTTAATTGGGCCATATATGGCCACGAGAGCCTTGTTAGAATCCTCGACGCAATGGTATAGATTAGGACCCAGAGCTAATCAAAAAATGTTATGGAATCATTGAAGTTTTATTGGGTTATTTATGATCACGATGACCATGTTAGGGTGCTCAAATATGGTGTTGTGGAATAACGTTGTACCAGTACCAATGGAAAAGTTGATGGCGTCGGTAGCTTATGACTGAGCTTTGAAGTTACACAAATGAATATGTAGTTTTAAATTAATTGTAACCTTTTTTATTTAGAGTTCCTCAGTTTTTGAATATTCGTTATTATAGTTTGTCCTTAATTTGAATTTGCATTAAATTTTTTTAATTTGGTTTATTATTTAACTTTTGTTATAGTAAATTTTGGGCTTTATTAGTTTTTTTTTAATTATTTTAATCCATGCAATCTTTTCTGAGGCCGAAGCACTCCCTGCTCTTTCGCGGTTGATTTTCTTGTCTTACTTTACGCATCCGTGCCAAATCGAAGACGTACGGCTTTAGGACCGATTTAAGTTACCATCTGCGCATTGCATAGCTCCATGCCATGTACTAGGACATGGAAGATGGGTCGGCCCATGAGTTTTACACGCCGATAGGGGGTCGTAGTTGTGTTCCTTTTAATCACAGATTACAATCTGTTGATGAAAATTTCCTTTTGCATCCTGCCCCTATCGGGATTCGAACCCGGTACCTCCCGATCCAAACGACAAAGCTTTAACCACTGTGCCATTTGGTCAGTAAAAAACATTTTGGGCTGACTATATGAGAAACTTTCACGATAGTAATATTTTGTTGGGCTGAGTTCTTATAAAATCTCGTGAAATTCAAATTTTGGGCTGATACTCGGAATATTATAGAAATTATCATTTTAGTGTTGTCATCGCATTTTTTTGGGTTGGAATTTCGGCCAACTTCACATACATACTTATCTTTAACAATAAAATTCAAAATGTCATTTAGAATATTATGCGAGAACGTAATGAAAACTATTTAGCACTGGTTAATCCTAATACTTTTATAAAACAAACGATCGTATTCATTTAGTTACCTGTAATTTTCACCAGTTGTTTTTGTTTTGTCATCCCTACGATCTTTGGCGAAAATTGGTTAAAAACTCATCTAGTAGGCCAATACTAACAATTTTATAAACCAAGCGATCGGAATCGTTTGGTCATCTGTTCTCCACTCCCTATATCCTCTAATAATCTTAATGATGTATTGCATTGTGAGGTTTTCCACTTTAAATGCAATTATTTGGATAGATATTTTTTTATCCACATGGTATATTGGATTTGTTGTTAATTTTGCAAAATCAAATTCCCAAATAAGCGACAAACCTGATTTTAATGAAAATACAATTATGATTTCGTTGTTTCGCAATAAAAACAACGAAAACTGGTAACCATACCTAACAAATCGATTCCAATCATAATTTTTATCAAAAAATTTGGGTGGTGTACTAAAATTGCAGAGCTTTTCTCTAGGTTTGCACAAAAGTACAACAGAGTTAAAAGTATTAGCAATTCGTTGCACCTTTTAGTGGCGCAACTCTAAAAGTTAACATAACATAAAGCTTTTATGCAGTAAAGTTGTTCCACATATGTTAACACATATTATCTCTATAAGCGCTCCTTAAAATTAACAAGAACATTTTTCTAGATGCACAAGAGATTAAAAACACAAACTAAGATACAAAAGCACTCTCTTCACATGATTTTTATATGTTTAGCAGTCGAACGTAAGACGAACACAATTTTATTCTACTCTGGTATAAAAATACATATTTACAGTTTACATAAAAAAATATTTCTGCACCGAGAGTATTTTACTTTGCCAACATCTTGAAAAAGCTCTTCAAACAACGTACAAACGTTCTAGAACTCATGCTTGTAAAAGTGAATTATTTTTATTTTCGTTGAATTTAATTTTCCGGATCTTTGAAGTTCTTCGCGTTCTTTGAAAAGCGAACCTTCATATAAAAATAAATAGAATAGTTGAAAAGTGTAATTGTAATATTCGTTAGTATACGTACGAGGATAAGTAGAGCAAACGTTTTTCTATCTTCATGGGATAATCCATCAAGAGCTTTGATAGTTTCGATTATTAAATAAATTCTCGTGGTGCTAATCTCTCACGCCGCCTTAATAGTCGATGTTGATTGCAATAATTATTACGCCCGAACTATTTAACTTATCAAACATAAATAATCACTCATTAACGTCGAGTTAATTTGTCAATTACACATTTAATCCTTCCTAAAGAGCTTTTTAATCGCTTTTCTCGTTTCCATTTTATTGTGTTGTACCGTTGTGTGAGATAAATAGTTTCTAAATCTAATTCAACGTAATTAATTTTGAAAATATTTGTTTTTAATTAGAATTCTATTGATTTTAAGCACTGTATACTACGAGCATCCGTTTTGTGTAAGAATTCGTGTAACGGCGCAAAATGTCTGGTGGTTTGGCATTACCATATTATTCGCAGAATTGCTAAAATGAGGATAAATCGTGAATTTCAGTTTTATTTAATTTTATGTGTTTGGGGTGGAATTTAAAAATAAAACAAAAATAATAATAATGTTGTATATAGAGGAGGATTGTTTTATTTAAAATTAAGAGCTTTAAGTTTTTATTTTTATGCTTTTTCGTATACTTTGCTGTGGAATAATAAGAACAACAACAACAGTAAAACGGCAAACAAGAGACGAATGAATGGAATTTTTAAGAATATAAAATATAAATTTTAAGATTATTTTATTTTATATTATTTATGACAATGGAATTTTTAACGAAATAAAATAATTTAATATTATAAAAGAAAATATAAAAAATAAACAGGCTTGGCAGAATGTGAACAAAAGTTGTTGCGAGTAATCGATATACACGAAAAGCGACCTTTTGCTTTGATTAGTTTACCTATGGTTTAGGTAGATGAGGAAAATTTTAAGCTCGCGATAATTAAATTGTGTTATTTTATGAACTAAATAAATTAACTTTTATAAATTGAGCTTTTAGGATTTTAAGATTTTCCAAAAAACTTGTATTAACGATATATTAACACTTCTAATTATTCGGGAAGGTGGTATTGAGCCTATGACTTTTTTGCCGGATTTTAATGAAGTTTATTTAGCATATTGTTGGTATTGTGATATATAACATTATTTAGAAATCTTCGAAGGAAGTCAGAAAGATAGAAATAGCAGATCAATGTAGATTAGATGGTTGTCTACAACTTATTTGACTAAGCGCAGCCGTGATAGGCGCCCTATTGATACCTGGTGCCAT
Source organism: Nephrotoma guestfalica (assembly GCA_963691935.1). Taxonomy (NCBI): domain Eukaryota; kingdom Metazoa; phylum Arthropoda; class Insecta; order Diptera; family Tipulidae; genus Nephrotoma; species Nephrotoma guestfalica. Next base: position 295,631,826 of record OY829914.1, on the reverse strand, counting down.
CCAGCTGTAAATAGTTTTATCTGTGTATAAGGATCTGTACACCTTAGTAGACCTTTCTTTCATTTACACTCGTTAGACCAAGATGAAAAATAAATAAAAAATGAATAAACAAAAATAAAACCAAAACCAAAGAAAAAATTGATAATTCGTGATTGATGAATAAGGAAGAGAAAAGGGACTTCCTACCACCCACAAAAATGCGGGTTGATTTCAAGAGCTGCTAAAACTGTTTGAATGAGTGAGCCATCAATCTGCGGACCTCTATAATAAGTAAATAGCGGAAGTTGGTGAGTTGGGTTAAGGTTGAATCAAATCTGAATGAGCTCCTAAGAATTATTCAAACCAATTATTCAACCAAAGGGAGAATAAATGGGACACTAAATACTTCACTGTGACAAATAATGAATCCAGGCCCCTCTTGTAAACATAAATGGAGCTATCAACTTGGGCTTTTGGTTCAATTTTATTAAGCAAGAGAAAATAACTAGATGCAACCTCGGGAAAAGTAATATATACATAATTCTACTCCTGAACAGCGTATATGGACCGAGCAAAGGAGGTTTCACAAAATAACTTTGGTGAACCAAACTCGGTGCTTTAATAGGACGTAATGCAAATTCACACTGACATAAATTAAAGAAGTAAGACTTTTTCTGGTTATATGGATATGGATAACGTGAATTTCGTCTCTGACGCTATTTTAAGCCTTCAGAGGCAATGGTACTACAAGGTAATTGCTATCACAAACACCTGGAACCGTTCTCGAGACGCCGTTTACCCTGCAGTTAAGTTCATGAGCTAGCCAAAACCACAATAGACATTTTGTTCAAAATATATAATAGAAAACTGAGGAGGGCAAAATTATAGTATTGCAGACTCTTCTATCATAAAATGGGAGGGTTTTTCTAAATCTGTCGTTTCAGGAAGATTCTCTCTAATAATACAACCGTTCCCATATATTTCATTAGCTCGTGGATGATTCATGGACGCAGAATATATAGATTTTTCAAGCGCAGAATATATAGATTTTTTTTTCAAAACTCACTTCCCAGGAAAGTTTGAAGTTTCGATGGCGCATGAAATATATCGTTGACTTTTGTCAGTTCAGATTATTGTAGCGAAAATTCAGAACAATTCGGTGGTTATTATCCGTTGGCTGGAGATAATCTTCATGGGACGTTTAAATCTGCTACATATTTCTTGGAAACGGACAGAGAAGTCTAAGTGGTATTTACCCGAAAGCGTGAATAGTGTACCTGGCTATGGGAAGGATCTAAGACTTCTCTAGCGCCTTTCCATCTAAGAACTTTGTAACATTCGGGCTAAAGTTAGAAAATATAATGAAAGTCCTTTTAACACAATGAAGACTGAGCTAGTCACGGGATAATTGTCTCAGGTGGAGGTGAACCGTCCTGTAACCATCAATCATAAAAGCAGGATTGTTAGTACTGGGGAGGCTTGATGCACAACGTAAAGCGGCGTCCTGCCTCCGATGCTATGGAACATGGTAATCCATGGATTACTGTTGAACTTGCTTGGGGGAATGTTAACCAGAGCTGAAACCACTTTATTTTTCTGTACTTTTGGTTCAGAAGGAAAACTATTTTCGTTATTGGTGTGGTATGATTTGTGGAATTTTATACGCAGTGGTTTACGTTATTTAGTGTTATTTGGTATGGTTTCAACTCTTTCTGAATATAATTTGTGTTTGAGTGTATGCTCTAAAGATACATCAAAGATTTTTTTAATCCTTAATTGAAACCTATTAATAGAAATTTACTTGAGCTCTCAATGCTAACTAAAACCAAAAGATATTATTTGCATTCGAACCGCTCTCTGGTTCTGGAGGCCAATATCAAACTAATTTATCATGATAGCTTATTTTGTGTCCATTAACCAAACTATTAATAATTATTGCGGCTCCAGTATATGGTTTGTGGTTTTGAAATATTAGTTTTCTGTATGATTTATGGCATGGTATGATTTCGTTAAAATTGTACGTTTCTTGCGGTTTGGTACGGTTTGGTATGATTTGCTAAATGCGGTTTTCAATTATGGGTCGCCTATGTTAGCGACGTAGCATGCCAATGCAAAGTGTCTTATTAATTTTCTTAAAATGGGCCATCATATGTGGATTGATATTAATGCGCCTAAGACAATGACAATCCTATTTACTAGCTTCTCGGGAGTGGTATCGAGAGACACGTTCCGCGGGTTATTAATAAAAATCCGGCTTTCGGGAGCCATGGTATAATACCGAGTTGATGCTGCTCGAGAAACGACGCAGCAAGTTTCATTCCCTTTACAGGCTTTATGGCGAAGAATACTATCTCGATTTCGTTAATGCCCGCAATGAATTCAAGACCCTTAATTGGTTCCTTTTGAGTAATTACGTAGTGCAAATCGAGCAAGTTTTAACATCCAATCCCAAAAAATTTTGGAACTTCATTAACAGCAAGAAAAAGGTATCTGGTTTTCCGTCGAATATGTCTTACCAGACCTCCGCTAGACAGCCATCCGACATTTGCAATTTGTTTGCCAAATTCTTTGCTTCGGTTTACAAGCCACTTCGGTCAACAGACACCGGTCCTCCTACTACTTCCACCTCCATTGTACTCAATCATTTCAAACTTATACCGAACAGGAGGTTTTGGATCAACTGCTTTTTCTCCACGTTAGCAAGGGAGTGGGTTATTATCCTATTCAAACGTTATGCCGTAAGTCTGGCCCTGCAGTTACCTTCTTGTTTAACGAAAGCCTTCGTCGTGGTATTTTTCCAGATCCCTGGAAAATATCATGCGTTCATTCAATTTTTAAGGCGGGTAATAGAAGTGATATAAGTAATTATCGTGGGATCGCCAGTCTCTCTGTCGTACCCAAACTGTTTGAGTCCATGGTTCACAGACTATGCACTTCCATACCAAGAGACAAATTTCTCCTTTTCAGCATGGATTTTATCCCGGTAGGTCTACCGTGTCTAACTTGACCTCATTTTGTGGTCATCTATTTGATAGCCTAAACTCCAAGTAGCAGCTTGACGTTGTCTACACAGACTTCGCAAAGGCTTTCGATGTGATTGATCACTCCATTCTTATTAGCAAGTTGGAGAGTGTCGACTGTGATTTCATTCCCATCGACTGGTTGCATTCTTATCTCTCAGATCGTTGGCAATCTGTTAGGATTCTGAATTCTTTCTCCCCATTATTTCGGGCACCATCCGGCGTGCCTCAAGGTAGCCATATCGGCCCACTGTTATTTTCATTATTTATTAACCAAGTTCTAAAATGTTTTAAGTTTGCCAATTGCCCCCTTGTCGCAGATGACATAAGGATTTTCGCCCGGGTCTCTAGCGTGTTAGACTGCGAAATGTTACAAGACGACTTAAACCGCTTTTGCAGCTGAAATTAACAACTTACTGGCTTTAAACGTGAGTAAATGCAAAACCATTTCTTTCTTCCGTATCTGCTCGCCAGTTTTTTATCAATATCCACTGTACAACGAAACCATTGATCGGGTTGAGTTCATTTCGGATCTTGGTGTGATCTTTGAATTTGATGTTACATTTACCAGACATGTTAATGCCATTTTGCTTGGCTTCATTAAACGAAACTGCAAGGACTTTCGTGACCCGTTAACTTTGACATCATTATACGTATGTTTTGTTCGGTCCATTTTGGAGTATACATCTCCTGTTTGGTCACACTCCTACCACTGTCATTTTGAGAGGATTGTGAGTATCCAGAAACAGTTTATTTTGTTCGCGCTATGACATTTACCATCCAGTCGTGCCGTGGACTACGTTCTTCCGCATTATCAGAATCGATGCAATATTTTGAAACTACAACGTCTAGATAATCTCCGAGACGTAACTTCCACGCTGTTTGTGTGTGATATCATCAATTCCCTCGTCGATTGTATCGAGTTACTAGCACGTACCAACTTGTACGCTCCCGAATGTCGAATGCGTCAATGCGATGGAGCTTTATTCATCGATCAAGCAGTAACGAACTACGGTCTTTCTGATCCAATTCCGAGGGTATCGCGGGTATCTCAGCAAGAGCGCCGGATTTAAATGTACCATTTTGTTAATACAAGTAGTACGGTGAATTTTTTTTGACAGTTGTCACGTACAGACCACGTGATTTAAGAATATGGAGAAGTATTCAAACCAACAACGTTTAATTATTGTAAAAATACATTACAAAAATGGTGAAAGTTTTGCGAAAATAGTTCGCAATTTGAGACCAAATTTACACTGATAGATCAGAAGATCATTGTTCGTCATAATCTTGCTGAGACACCATATATATGGAATGAGTTTATGGCGTTCAGCCTTATAAAAGTCACTTACATCAAAATTATGTAGAAGATGTAGCGCATGGTATGGTGTTGTATGTATATATATTAGCGGGACACTTTTAAAGGTTATTCACATAGCCCGGTCTAAATTTTTGAAAGACAGATGGCGGTCTATTCGGCTATGCACCTATCAGTTTGTGGAAATTCCTCCGGAAACTTGATTAAACTGTACGTTATTAACGCTTCAATAAAATATTTCGACCAACTTACTCTACCAGGTAAACTGTGAAAAAGCTGTACAATATTCGGCCTCCAAGTTAGGCGGTAGAGTAGGAGCCGAAAAGATAACGAATATGAGGCTTTCACTTGGTTTAGACATAACATAATAACCTCGGTTAACAAGAACGTAGTTTAGAAGCTACATGAACAGAACATTTAGAATTGTCCTTTGGAACGCACATTGAATTACAATGGAGCTAGACAATTTCCTAATCTTAGAAAAAAAATATTATGTTTTTTATCGGAAACTCGTTTAACGGAAACTTCAATTATAGAATTTCAGTATTTTCTCTATTTACTGACCCCTCGCCATCAGTTAGAAAAATAGAAAACAACAGTGGACTTTTTAAATCGCTAGAACCAAATTGTATCATAGGCGGTGATTTTGGTTGCAATGAATACCTGTTGGGGATCTAGACTTACAACCTGGAAAGGAAAAGGGTTGTTTAATGCAGCTTGCGAGAACAACTGTGAATTTCATTCTGGCGATGAGCCGACATATTGGCCTATTGGCATACATAAAATATCAGATTTTCTTCACTTTTTTGTAACAAAAGCAGTTTTAGAAGACTACACGAGCATCGAAAAGAGTGAAGGATTATCATCCGACCACTCACCTGGGACCATGACTCTGACCACAATGATATTTTAAAAAAACTTTCCTAAATTACCAACAATAAAACCAATTGGGATACATTCAAGAAGTTAGTGGAGCAAACAAATATCCGAGTATCAATTAGAATACAGATGCAGCTGCAAGATGATTTAGGAGATTATTGAATACATACTACTATCCAACAAGCAGACTAGTCGAGTACACCTCTCCCTCATACCAATTCCTCAAGGAAACAAAATTATCATCTTGAGGTTAGAGAACCAGTTAGAGAGACTCACAAAGTCTATAATAAAATTACCTCAATTTTCTGTGAAACAAATTAAAGCTGCTAATAAAGGAAATGAAGATCGAAAGTGGGTAAATTGTGACATTCCCGAGAAAGGCTGGCGTTTAGTTCAAATAATGTTTGCGGTTTCAGACGGAAATATGTGCCACGTCAATTGGAGGTGGCTGAAGAAATTATGATTCTTCAGCCGGGTAAACCAGGACATGGTAAATTCTTATGGATAGATATCTCTACTTCCAGCAATATCAAAAATACTTGGTAACTGAAGAAAGATGTTTAATTCTACCACGCCAATTTGAGTTTAGAGAAAATCACTCTACTGTTGAACATGTTGACAGAATAACGGATGTCATTGAGGATGCAGTTGAGAATAAGAAGATATGTTCCAGTATTTTCTTAGATGTAGCTATCGTCCAAATACCTAGGGCTAGAATTTAAACTGTATTGAGACCTGCCTAAGCTATTTTATTAAATTCCAAAATATTACTTTGCAGACCAATACTTTCGAGTCAAACTTCAAACCGAATATTCTGAACTAAAAGGAATATCAGCAGGTATAGAACAAGGTAACGTACTTTGACATACTCCGTTCATCATTTATACGAGAGGTGTACCGAATATTCAGTAGCAACACTTGCAGATGATACAGCTGTCCTAAAAGTTGTAAAAGATATATCGAAAGCAACAAACAAACTCCAAAATGCTGTAGTTACATTGAGTACAGAACTAAAAAATGGCGCAACTTATTAAATGAAGCAAAAGCAGTACATATCAACTCTACAAACCGAAAGTTGTAGTCAAAGGTAAACAACAGGAGAAAGAGGAACTACCGGTTTGATGTAAAGGTTTGATGTAAAGAACTCATCGGTTTCAACGAATGGTGTGCTCATAATCAACGCAAACCAAAAATCCAGACGATTAAATTAAACAAGCAAGCGATTAAAATTTAACAAACCCGACCCGCACGTCATTCAATGAAATCAAATCAAAGTAGCCATAAAGTGGCTAGAGAAAAAATGTCTGAATAATTTATAATTAAAAGTCATTCCCATTTAAAGTTTAATTTATTTTATGTTCGGTTTTCTATGGGATTTCTTTTCTTTTTTCATGAAGAATTTTAATTGGCGAATTTTAATTCTCGATGACAAATTACCTTAAATTTACCGTTATATATTTCATTAGAACTGATACTACTCCATTAAATGCATTACCATTGTTGTATACTTGGTATGCAAACCAAGCATGGTCCTTTAAGTTCTGCATTTACGACAGCTTCATCCGTCCATCCAATTGCAGAACGGTCGACTTTTTTTACAAATTTTCAACGTCGCTAAGCGCCTATTCAGCTTCGAGTGACTCAAATGCAAAGCATATGAAAGGGACGCCTAATGACGCTCGTGTTTATTTTTACTAAAGCGACTCCTAAGTATATCCTGTGAGAAAATAAATTACCGTGTCAAATTTCATTTTGTAATCGAGATGTGATAAGTTCACGGCCGCAACTGTTAACAAGTGAGCCGAGAATATGACTCATTTCAATTTTATATTCATCGTAATTTGTTTCGAAATCGTGGCAATTTTGCGCACGAATGTGTGGAACATATTTATCCTTAATTCTTTATTTTTCTTATTTTTTGGTTTGTACGCGATTATTTGTGTGGCGTCGATGACGCCAAATTATAATCAGTTTAACAAATTTCCGCTACACATAGAATTAAAATAAAAGTTTGTTTTCCGCAAATAAGTTCTATTCAAATGTCAGTAGACATCTATTTTATCATATTTTGGAGATTGTCCAAGCCGAAAACAGGTGGGAATGTGAAGGGATAGATGATTATCTATTTTCGACAAAAACACATTTTGCCATATTATAGTGGTGAATTGAAGAGGAGTAGTGAGAAAAGACTTCTTCCATGCTCGACTATCCATGTGAGAAATAATAGTATATTTTGACCTGCCTAAGACGAAACATGTAGCTTTATATGTAGCTGTTGAAAACGTCGCAACAAAGCAGAAAATTATTTATACTAAAAACTATTAGTTGTCGAGGAGGGCGTCTAGTAACTCAAAATTCGTTTGTTCCTTAACTTTGGATGTGCTAGTTTGGTGGAAACTCCGTTGGAGTCCAATTTATCTAGTTTTAGTATTGAATAAAATCCAGCTCAAGGGTCATTCACTGATGCATAACAAGGTTTCGCGATGAAGAGGAGGCGGAATATGAATTGACGTAAAACCCGCGGATAAAAGATTATTAAAACAAAGAAAAATATTTAAAAAAACGACAGCAATTTGGCGTCTGTAAAATAAAGTTCTTAATCGCGGAGACCAGCATACTGGAAAGAAAATTTTATCGCAAAAGCCTAGTAAATTATTTTACCATACACGATCGAACTCTCTCGAGATATAGTGCTACGTAATTCGATAGTGACCAAATGTGACCATGGCAAAATTAATAGTGACTTGTAAATCTGTCTGGCTAAAATTCAAATCATGATGATCAGCTGTTAATTGACACTGCCCTTCTCTAGTTTTTTAGAGAAAACGGAGGCTAGGCCATAATTCGATAAATCAAACTTCTTGCTACTACTTTAAGAAACTAACGAATATTACCATACTGAATGCACTGATATTTCTGGTTAGTCGATGTTAAAAGGTTCGCATCGAAAGCTAAGTTTGGTACACAAGTTTGGTATTTTTACGAAAATGGATGGTTTATTTCTCTAAAACAGTTTTATAAGGAGCCAGAGGATCATTCAAAAGTCCACGTAAAAAAATGCAATTCGGAGAGATTTCGAATTTAATATTGTTGACGCAATGTTAGAAAACTTGTTGAGTTGAACCTGCACTTCCTGCAGAATACTATGTAAATATAACAACACACCTGTTTTAACCATCTTTCCTATTCATAAATTGCAAAATATTGACGGTAGAATTATTTTATGTCATTATCATAATTCTCGATTATGTTGTGTTGTTTTACCATATTCAATGGGACTTTCTGCCAACAAAACAAAGTTTTATACGCATCGCAATATATTTTGTTTATCAAACTAATCGATTTGATTATTATCACCAAACTTTAATATGCTTGTGGATAGCCCACATATCACATTTTATGGGTGAATTGGGATATTGGGATGGGCCATTATTTACTGATCGCAAAAAATAAAAAATTTTATAGACTAAACACAGTGTGTGAGTGTATTATGTACGTCCTTCACAACATAATTTATAACTCTCGTGAGCTTTTAGATATACAAACGAGTATGCATGTCGGCTTGTTATTCAATAAAATATTTACTTTGTACTTTAATTCCTTTTCGGTATAAAATTACACTGTTTGGAGATGTTTAACGGGTACGAGTATATAAATGTGTTATCTGAACACTTTTATCATCTTTTTTTTTTCTATCAAGGACTCCCAAGCTATTCGCTTCAAGGGTTATTGTATTTTATAAAGTTGTTAGATTTTGTTGCTATATTTAAAGCACGTTTTCTCTTATTTCACAAGAAAAAGGGTTTTCTAGCTTTCACATATATAAGTAGAAAATATAAGAATCAATCAATTTATTAAATTAAATAGATTTTGAAACAAAGTTCGGGTAAATAAATAGTTATTAAGATGTCACGTTTGATATACTCGTTCGTTGGTACAGCAAGTTACTTATTACATTGCACCAGAGTGAAATATGTATTATGTTGCTCGTATTGACTTTATGCAGCAAACTATATAACACAAAATGTATATGAAATTGTTATAAATAAAATTTAATTAACTTTTTATTAAAAATGTGTCATAACTTATACAATTGTGATATAGAACGTTAATAATGTCATTACCAAGATTCTCATGCCATCGGAGGCGCGTATAAATATTTTACAACTTTCTAATGACAAATAATACCTTCCCATACTCGTTCCGTCTATGTTTCTTATAGAAAAATAAATTAATATTGATTTTGCTTTGCAAGGTATAGTTATAGTATCTAGACATTCAACTTCGAAATTAAATGGCTTATTTGACGTCGACAATGTAGATAGTGTCAAAAATGATTGTTTCTGTTAGAAATCAGCCAAATCATATGATTTCTTTGTGGTTGGATCCATTTCGCCTCGATGCAGATTTATTTCTACTTCACATTTGAAAAATTGTAACCAAAGTTTTTATATGGCCATGACGAGAAAAATGAATATTTCTTGCATATACCTTAGCTATGTTAGTAAAATTTTAAAATACATCGAGATGAGGTTACCAAGACGTTGGAAGTTTGACATTAATTTTTTTGGGCATCTCACATCACAGACTGCAGTGACCAAACTACAAAAATAGTGAAAACACTTTGAATTTACATAAACAGTATGATCACAATGCCTTAGCGAATTATTATGTTTCGCTACGCAATTGTTAATCCTTTCGTTCACCTCGAATTTTATTGTAATTGACGAATATATGTGATTTCGATATGAAATTTTGTGTTATTCTGGGTGATGGCCAGATATTATTTTTACATCGAGATGAGGTAACCAAACTTCCAACGTCTTAGTAACCTCACCTGGATGTAAAAATAATATGTCGGTATCACCCAGAATAATCCAAAATTTTAAACGCCGCATCTGTATATCCTTTTGCTTAAGAAATGGACACTGAACTTGGGTAAAGAAAGTGGATACAGTATTCGTTTCGATGGTGTATATAACAGACGGCATTGCACAGATAGTTTCATTGATATTTGCGAAACTAGATCTTAATGATCTCGATTCCGAATCGATTTAAAATTTCTAATGTAGCACTGGATGCAGAAAAATTCTTTGAAGATGCTAATATTTTCCGGGTTCTGGACTCGAAGTGGATTACATCGACGATTGTGTAATATCGAAAATATAGTACAAATAACAGGATCATGTGAAACGAAAAGTTACAGGATCGTGTAAAACCAACCACGGGACATATGATACCTCTTCGGATATTATCACCGCGAACAATATCCCGCTGCTATTACCCCGGGCAATTATCCCTCGGCCAATTACCCTTAGCCGTTACCCCCTGGATATTACCCGCCGAACATTACCTCCTCCAGTCATTGAGGGAAGGTAATGTTCGGGGTATATCCAAAGGATATAGGGGGTGGTGGGATAATGGATCGGGGAAACTCCCGATTAGCATTGTGATAAAGGCGGCTCCTCGGAGTTAATATCGGGGGAGTTAAAGTCCTAGACACGTGTGAAACACCTGCGAATGGAGTTAAGAGATATACTGCTAATTAGGCTGCTAATTCTATGGCTTACGCAAATTTACGGAGTGATACGCGAGAAATATTTATTGAACCAAATCCAACAATTACGCACAAACTAACATTTAATAATTATATAATTCATGTAAAACAAGGTACATAGGTTAATCAAAGTGCCGGTTGAGACCGTAGACAGGACTTGACAAATAGTTTAGGTTGTTTATTACGGCATTGGCCAATAAACCTAAATTTGAACATAAATCAGTACCGAAAATTCACGGATAAACTTGGGCAATACACCTACTTTAAAATCATTAGAAATTGATCCTTGATCATTTGAGCATGTTCAAGGTGCATTCCAAAGGGCAGAAGCAAATTTTGGTACACAGCTGTCTATGAAAATTTCGTGAAATATTGCGTGCAGATGTCGAAAGTAAACGATTCCTGGAAGTGGTGCTACTTATAATAAGACGCATAATAGGTACCGTAACAATTGTAAGATTAGGTAAAAACTTGAGGTAAATCTAAGCCGAACAGCCTTTTTAATATATAATAATCATTAAAGTGTGAATGACTACTAGTGGATTTGATGTCCTTTAAAAATTCGTCATTGACAAAACATACTCGTATACAGCAAATTGTGCCATAGTGACTAAAACTTCATTACGCATAATAAAAATAAAAATAATAATTAATATAATTTAATTTAATTAATTAAGAATGAATGGCATTATAAATCACAAATAATCTTTAACTGATGATAACAGATGAGATTTTATCATTCGTTTAAACATAAAAATATGTACAGCGCTCTAAATATTTTCAGGTAAGTTAATGGCCCAATAAATGTTAATGATTTTCTGCCAAACTCAGTTCTAATTTGGGGGCACTTCAACTAACTAGAATTTCTGGTTGAATAGCCATGTCCTAGAAATATGAAATGTATAGTTGAAATTAATGATAAAATGTGTAGACACTTAAACATGTAGATCGACACATACACCTCAAAAATTGCTTTATTTGGGAGAGTGCCTAATAGCAACAGCTCGATAGAGCGCCACAGTAGGAAATAGGTAAGACATTGCTTTATCGCACCTACTTTGTAAAATCAGCAATTTATTCAGTTTCTCTTTAACAGCTGAACGAAAGGTAGAGAAGCGTATGGGAATCGGGTATGAATACGTCATACGCTTGTCGAATATTAATCCAAGGTACTTGAATTTGTCCACTCGCTTTATGGTGCAATTTGCTACTTGAAGTAGTGGTAACTTAATGTGTCGCAGGCGTGTGGAGTGATTAAATATTACTATTACTATTATTACTATCAAATAAATTTTACCGCAAAAATTTAAAACTAATGTTTTGATTTAATCTACCGGAGGCACATGAAGCTGGTAATTTTTGATCTGTCAGTATTTCTATTTTTGCAGGTGGCGTTGGCAGTTTCATTATATACATTGCAGAAATTACTTCTTGCGTTGGTTCTGAAACAAAATTTAATCACTGCAGAATTGTGGCGCTAAAGGTGATGGTGGAGAAAAAAAGTGAACAGCAGTTAAGTGGGTGTGCAAATTTAATTAAAATAAAAATTCGTAAAACTTGTAATTCAAAATGTCTTCCCCATATAGATATGAATGCACGCCTCCATCCCTCAACGAAAACAGAGAAAATTATTTTTTATTAACACATCTAAACAAATTGTGGCCAAGGTGCAGACTACAGGTACTAAACTTTAAAATAGTTAAATACCTTCAAGTTATATTAAATCGATCGATTGGGAGTTAATCCAATAAGATGTTTGAATATGTTCACATAAATACGATAATGATTAAGATTACTTTGGCCAAAGTAGGAATAGAACTGTTACACTTGTATATTTTGTCATAATGTTTTATGTTAGTTAGTTTTAAGTTTATAACTTAGTAAAGTAGACGTAGTCCAAAATAATTTTTTAAAGTGCATTCAATTTTAAATATTACCTGGCGCCGAAACGGGGACCTGTATATAAAAGTGATGGTGTTGCAAGTAAGAGTAACGTCTAAAAGCAAAGTAATTCAAAATTTGTATACCCCATAGAACATAATTGTACTGACTGTACTACCCAATCGATCATAACACATTTGTCCCTGTTCCTAAGTTAATAGCGTATCTATAGAAGGCTGCCAGCAAACATAGACACGTATGAGAATCGGAGGTAATGCCTGTAGATGGGCATCTTATAACACACCAAAGACACCATCGTCGAACAAGCATAATTAATACAAATACAACGTAGGGCAATTCGCTGCTTGTCAACAAGACTTTTTCCGTCGAAAATGTTTTCCTTCTAACCTCAACCTCCAATCGAGCAACAACACGACATCCGGATTATTCGTGTCGTGCTGCTACAAATCAAACTCGTGAGTAAAAGAGTGAAGAACTCGAGAGGGATATGGTAAACTTGCTCAAGCAGGGGATTATTACCTGACCACAATCTCGAACTACAAAACCGTAAAAAGACAATTTTTAGACAAAGCTGCAAAGCTATATAGCTCAAGGATTAGAATCAAGGTCCCAGTTATCAACGGCGAGTACACTAATTGGAGTGAATTTCAAATTTTATTTAACGACCTCATTCACAGCAACAAACAGCTGACCAATTCACAGATATTTCACTATCTTAAGGCGAATTCAACTAGAGACACTGCATTGATGCTCAAGTATGTGAACATCATCAACGATAATTATGAGAAAGCACGGCGCATTCTTCGAGATCGATATAAAGTTTTGAACTATGCCGGCATCATTAGTTGCATCGATCGACACCGTTCGCTATCTGAAGATTTTAAGAGTGCCGGTCACCACGTGGGGTATCATCTTGATTAATTTCACCGCGGATAAGTTAAAACAAGAAACCCATCGACAATGGGAGATGACAATAACCCGAGCACAGTATCCGTCATACCACGATATTGAAACGGTTTCCTGAACACCCGATGGAAATCAGTGGAAATGATTTGCATAACCAGAACAAAATCGAATTCATCACAGTCGCATAAAGAACATAAACCATCATCGTATTCGTTGCACGCTCATCAACTTGTTCACTCGTCGTTATTTGGGGCTCTCCTCTCGTCACCTGTCAAGTTTGTGCCAGGAATTACAGCATATTCCAATGCGATCAATTCAAGCCACTTACATTCAAGGAAAGTTCAAATCTCGTCCGAGAAAAACGTTTCTGGTTACTGTCTGTGCATAGGACACAGCAGTTCGACTTGCAAATTCACAAATCCAGTTGCGCTGAGTTTGCAATAAAAGACACCATACGCTACTACCCGTTTCAAAACCGAATACCGAATCGCCATTCGTTGAAGCATCATCTGAAATTCACTTTCCCATGACCCATATACAGCCAGAGTAGCATTTAGTAGAGACTTCTACATCGACGACTTGCTATGGTTATCAGACGATAAGGTGGGATTGGTCTGGTGTGGTAACTATACAAAATTCTAAAATGGTACACGAACAACCGACAGCTGTTCAATGAGATACTGATCGAATTCCAGGAGCATCCGGATGAACCTGATCTGAATTAAGGCGATGCAGTAAAGCCACTTGGACTGCATTGGTTACCTTCGGCCGATTACTCACAATTTCCACAAAACCAATAGCTCAAAGATGGCTCAACTAACAAGGTAGTTTGATATTCTCGGAGGCTCTCAGAACTAATCGCTAGATAAATTATTCGACATGTCACAGTAATCTTCAAATTTACAGGTTCAGCGACGAGTCTGAGAATGCCTACGCAGCGATGGATTATGCTTGTGTGACATTGACAGGTACGGATCTGTCAAAATCACAAAACTGGCATCCAAAATCAAGGTCACACCACTTTCAAACTGTCAACTTCAATTTTGTCGACACTAAGACTACTCCGCTGATTGTGTATCTTATGGGGTTCAACTCATTACTACACAGTCATCTGTTGTGGTTTGCAGGTTATGTTGGGCTACCTGCTATGGCTCGATATTCGTCGCTCGGAAAATTACTTTGTATCACGGCGGTCTACAGATGCTTCACCAAACCTAAGCTCAATTCCGAAACAGCTGATTCAAGAAACTCATTTTTTTGCCGAGATATCAAGATGAAAAGAGCTCACTTTGATTTTTCAACCCTTCCATTGGCAGCGATGGTATACTATCGGTTCAAGGGCGGCCCAAATAGTCAAATTTGCTATACACAAGGATGCATCCAATTATCGTTCATTTCGCAAGCACATTGAACAACGGTACACTGTGGTCCACAGCTATGGTGTTGATACACCTAAAGAAACACTATTGGATCCTAAGCATCAAAACCTTGGTCTCTTGCACGTACATAAAAGTGTTGTTTGCTTTCGCCATAGCTCAATGGCAAGCCAACAACTGATGACCAATCTTCTATCGCACCATGTTTCTACTTCGAAATTGTTCATGCATAGTGGCGTGGATTTGGAAGGCCTAATATCCATCAAACTATATCAAGGCCGTGGTCGTGCATCGACAAATAATTACATCTGCAATTTCGTCTGTTTATCATCGATATCCAAAGCCTATACGCCTAATACACAGTGTAGATCACATTTAATGAGGACATTTATTTATATACACTTTTTAGCTTTTGTTAGATTTTTTGTAAAATTGTCGGAAACAATCTTTGTGTATGTATGTGTTGGAGCCACTTCCATAGGAGCTCCTCCGTTTTTTTGCAAATATTTCGAAAAGTATATCATTTATGAGGAAAACGGTTATGGACTAGAATACTCGCCCAGATCAGTTTTTCAAGACCCGATCAATCAATCCAATTCATCCCGATCAATCAATCCGTATGAGGTGTACAGCAACCCAATACAATTTGCTGTAAACAATTTCTGTTAAAACTCATCAAAATCTGGTTTTCATTAAAAATTCTTTACCTATACAGCTCATACGGATTAATTGATCGGAATAAAAGTTGATACTTAACCTTTTTCCATTAATTGGGGTATCCTTGCGAAATTTGGTGTTTTTGTGTACCGAAAGTGGCAACTTCAGTGGAACATTTTCAATTTTTGAAGTTGAAAAGTTTAGCATTTACATTTACATTAAACGTGCAAGGATTGAAAGATTTAAATAAATGTAAAGATTAAATTTTTAATCATCAAGGGTTGTTGGTACCTTGTTGATTTTCTGAAATTTAATCAGAGATACTGTTTTTTGATTAGAAATCATGTGTGACGTATTTGAGATAAAAGTATGCATTCATGGTTTTTTAAATAACTGAAAAACTAACGTAAGTATGTATATGATTCGTCATCTAGCAACCCATTTCAACCCATTTTCAAATATTTTGAGAAAACACAGTTTTTTCAAAATTGGTTAGTTCCCTAATTATATAGCCATAGTAGCCTTTGATTATATTTTTCTCGTTAAGTCTAACAAATGAATAAATGTTTCAGTTTTTTGAAAATTGGTCTGGTGGAAAAATTGATTTGGTCTCTCAAATAGTCAAGTGCTGTATAAAAATAATGACACGTGGAAAATACTTATCGGCCTAGGAAAAAGGCAACATTCAAGCCCTTTTTGAGGAGACCACCTTGTAACGGTTGCAAATTATTTAAAAAAATCCTACTGCTTACAAGACAAGAAAAACCGGAGAACCCAAAAAAAGATGACTTGCCTACTAATATGAGGGCTGGTTAAAGCCGCCAGTAATTCCACGAAAAATATTAAGCGAATGTTAAGCAATCTCTAGTTAAATATTTCCCAAAACATGATCCGTCGGGCTTTAAAAACTGTTTGCTACCTGAATTACACAAAAATGACACAGGCACTAAAGTTATTGCCACGGCACAAATCTGCGGGACGTGAATTTGTTAAGACAAATATGAGACAGGACTGGTCAAAGGTAATTGAAGAAGTTTAGTTCTGTATTTATTATAACTATAACCATTATTAATCAACAGGTAACTTTTTCCGGTGAAAGAAATTTAATCTAGGCCAGAGGGTATTCAGTACTATTGGAGGGACCTTACAAAGAACCCAATGTACTTCTCAAAGGTGGTGCAAGTCTAATGGTATGGGAGGCTTTCTCTTCTACGGATACGCCCACTTTAGCTTTTCCATCAGACAATTGCAGACGAACAATGAGTTGAAATTGGCTATTATGAAAATGTTTGGAACGGAAAGAGTTCTGGCGTTGGTCATTTTCTCAATTTTAATTTATTTTATTTTAGTTTAGGCGTCTAATAAAACGTGGTTATGTGGTTAAGCCATATAATAAATTTGTTATGCATGAATTATTTGTACGAAATCCGGAAAAACTAGTAGTTATATAGTTATGGATCGCACTGTACATAACAAGTGGTAGTAAAAGATGCGAAAGTAATTTAAAATTTCCTTAGTTTAATACGACAGGATTTAAGCGTTTAGCGTATGTAATAACAATTAAAAATTGTGTTTTAGCATGTCACTCACATAAAATTTATATTAACATATAACTTCAATTAAAACATACTCTAATCGGTGGCAAATAATTGTAGCAAACAACAACAACAACAGCAAATTAGTTTAATATCAAAATAGTAATAATAATAGTAATTTTATTGGTGTAATTAGGTTCTGAAAAATTAAACGATAACATTCATACTCGTATGTATAACATGAGTGTATGTAATAAGGTGTTGTACCCGTATATAGTTACTATAATTGTATGTGCAGTACTCATCCGAAAGGTAAATGAATTTTATATTGGGTATGGAAAAAATGGGTCAATTGTAATCGGAAAATTAATACAATTTCCATTTCTATGTACGGTTCACATAGTACGATTGCACCCTATAAAGTCGATTTCGAATTTTCCGATTCATGACATTTTGATATAAATAAATATTACAAACAATAGTATAGAGTGTTTTGGTGTAACATTACTAAATAGTGTGTCAATGACATTATTTTTTGCTAATCTAAATAAAATGGTAATAATAAAGGTAATCATAACAAACAGGTAGTAGTATTTAATTTGCATGGCACGAAACGATACTGGGTGTTAAATTAAGTAGTTTCGTCGGTATTTACATTTTACTTTCGTTTACGTTCTAAAAAAATTTAGTTCTTAAAAGAGTGTATGTGTGGTGTCGTGCAGCTAACAGTGCGTACATGACTTCTGAAAAAACATCGTACTCAACTCCCGAACTCAAATCCAATCAAATTTCGTGAAATGCGTTATGCCCCGCCTAGTAGCCAATGATTTTTGACCGAAATCAGTGCACCGAATGGGGCTTGAAAAGTATATCATTTACGAGAAAAACGACTAAGAACTAAAAGATTTTAAACTAAATTTGCAACTATATCGGACCAGATCAGTTTTATAAAATGTATATCACGATTTTTGAGCAAAAAATTTTGACCCTATATTGATTGACCGGGATGAAACTTCATACTTAAGCTTTTTTGCACAAATTGAGAGATCCCCTATTGGAAGTGGGGGCTTCGTTTATTCAAGAGAGCGTGAAGTATGAGTCACGTCTTTTAAAGCTTTTGTAATACAAGACTGTTATACAATGTTTGAATTGAGTTCTCATTTGACATGCTTATTAAGGTTTGTTCTTGAGGTTCAAAATAATTGCCAATATATGGTTCGATTGCATTTTTGACCGAAATCTTTGCTTTAGTTTTATGTAGGTGATGATAGTCAACGATAATTTTTCCCTTCATCCGACCGTACTACTCGTATTACTGATCTAGAACTTACGAGCTGGCCCGTTATTCTAGCATTGATACATTCCTTTACTCTCAGTTCTGGGAAGTTTCCAGAGATCACGGATCTAATGTGAGCGAGTAGGAAAAACAAAACAAAATTTAAAAAATCTAGGTGGAATTGAACCACAATATAAAATTCCCTACATACAGGGTGGCTGACACGAAGTATTACCAAAATAAAACGCAACAGAATTTTTATTTTTTTGATGAATTTTATTGAATCAAAGTAAAAAATGTTCTCAAATATTTAAATTTTCGAATTGCATTAGCAGTTTTCGATTTGGCTACCCTTAGCCGCGATTATGGATTTCAAGCGGCCGACAAAGCTATTGCATGCCGCACGAAAGTGGCTCTGCGGTATTTTGACCCATTCCCGGCAAAGCGCTTGCTTGAGATGATCGACACTTTGGTATTTTTTGTCCCAACCTTGCTCTTTAAAACACCCCAAACCAAGAAATCTAGCGGATTTGCATCCGGTGAATTTGGTGGCCATTGAGCAGTGGAAATGAACCGCGGAACGTTGTTTCTCAGCTAATCTTGATTGACGCGCGCTTTATGACTCGGCGCCGAGTCCTGTTGAAATGTCCAGGCTCTGCGGCCGAAATGTTTTTATGCCAAGGGCTTCAACGCTCCCTCCAACACATGATCCCGATAAATTTGAGCATTTATCATGATGCCATGGTCCAAAAAACGAATGGTGAACGGCTTTCGGCCGTTACGGCGGCCCAAACCATCACCATCGGCGGCGCTTGGTTTCGAGTTGCAATCCGTTGGTCCAAATTTTCAGTAGAACGGCCGAGCAAGTAAATCCGGTTGTTTTGCTTGTTCATATATTGCTCAATATCGAACCGTGACTCATCGAAGAAAACCAAATTTTTTCAGTAGAATACTTGACGTGTTATTTGCAATGTGCTTTGTAAACCCAAATGACCAACATAAGTGAAAAATTCTCCCGATTTGTTTATTGGGTATTCTTACTTTCTTCGCTTTAAAAGTTATACCATCGTAGACTGACAGCTCCTCTATATAATGTTTTAAGTCGTTTACCACTTTATAAAACACATTAAAGTGGTAAACGAATTAAAACAGTTTCTTTAAAAATTCAATACTTTATTATCATCATTGAGCTGGAAATAAAATAACGCCGATTATAGAAATCATCTCGCTACTCCTATTTCTCCACAAATAAAGACACTCAAAGTCAAACGACTATCTTCCCTATTCTTCAAAAACTATTATCAAACAAACGACAACCAGTCGTTACTAACAATTCGTCCCACTTCCACGGCATTTCAACGGGTATTTTGTTTGGCAGGTAATATAATGTCCAAGTTACGTAGCCGTTTAGTTACTGCCACTCTAAAAGCTCTTGTATTTTTAAAGTAGGTACACATTGGGCCACCGGACAAGTGGTGCAGTGGTTAAAGCTTCGGCACTTGGACCGGGAGGTGCTGGGTTCGAATCCCATCAGAGGCTAGATGCAAATCGAATTTTCATCATCGACTACGATCGGTGATGCTAATAAATACAACTAAGACCCTCTGATGGAGTGCAGAATCGTGTCACGCGCCGACCCACCTTCCATGTCAATGTACTGGTTGACATGGAGCTTGGAATGTGCAGGTGGTATACTGTAGTTGTGTGAGTAGGTGAAGTAGGTGGGTTAATGATGTGGAGTGAATGAGTGGTATCACAATGGGCCTAAAAATTGGCCTAAGTGTGCAGTAAGCAACCACTGAAACCTAACCTACACATTGGGCTCTTGTTGATTTTCTGAAATTTAATTAATGGCAGGAATAATAATTTTTGATTATGCAAGACAGTTTTATCAAAAACTGCGGTAAGTTTAATTCTTCGCTTAAGAAATCTTATATTCGAGATCTTTGTATACATTCGTGCTAGAAGAAAGTTAACATTTTTTAATTTAAAATTAACATAACAAGATTTTTTGATACAGGTTGTTTATTATACATCATAAAACGTAAAAAATTAAATTAAATTAAAATAATATTGCAAACTATTATATATTGCATAAACGCTATTTAGTTTAGTGTTTTACGATGCATAAACATTTTCAGAAAATCGTTTTATGGGTAATAAAAATAACTTCCTATTTGCGAGAATACGTGTGTGTGTGTGTGTGTGTATGTGTGTGTCTGAACCCGAAAGGATTATTCCATCCATGTACACACCAACAGACACAACTGCTAAAATTATGTCCACAACTGACTAACCAAGGTTCGAAAATATATTTAATTTTTAACCACCTCCTCCTCTTCCCCTTTAATTATCGTTATGTACATATAAACAGTTTAATCCTTTTTTGTGTATCTGCTGTAACATTTTTCAGAACGAATAAAAAATTATTAAATTAAAATTGAAAATTACACAAAACCAAAAATTTTTTTAAATTACAAAAGAAATAAAATTGTAATTAATTAATTGAGGGATAAAAATATCCTTTTTTGTTGTTCCTTATCATTTTATTGTTTTAGTAGAGGCAAACATTTTGGAGAGTGGACTCCATAAAGAATTATTTTCTGTGTTATGTTTTCTGTTGGTTTGGTTTGGTTTAAAATGTAAGAGCGCACACAAAAAAAAACGTTGGTTAATTCATTCGGATATCCATTTACAAGGGCGAAAAGGGAAAATCAATTCAAATTTAGTTTTATTGTTGTTGGGGATAATAATTATTCCAATTAGAGAGACAATCAAGTTCAGAATTAAAATGAAATATGCTAATGTCTGTACGAAAGGTTAAAATTGTTAGATACGCTTTATTTATTTTGTCTTTGTGCACATTTGAAGCTATATGGTAATGCAGATACAATGGTTCTTGATTAAAAATAATGATAAATTGAATAAATACAAGTCCTACATTATTCCATGGCAGGGATTGTAATTTTAACCATATTCTAACATGTAAATGGAAAAAGAATAATTTTTAGGGACGGCCAGTTATCATGTTGTGGCCGACACGTACATCGGCACATCGAAATCTACATCGCTGACACCCACATTGTCGACACCAACATCGCTGACTCCCACATTGCCGAGATCTACATCGCCAAATTCCACATCGCCGCCACCACATAGCCGACAACCACACCGCAGACAGCAATTGTGATCAACTATCAAAATTAGCCCACAAACACACATCGCCGAAAGCCACATATGATATGGATATAGGAATTAAAGAATTGGCAAAGTTTATCATAGCGGTGTTGGCTCTTTCGCTCGCAACCACATTGCCAACAGGAATTTTGTAGGCCTTGAATGGAACACTTTAGTGACTTTTGGCATTAGCTCAGTTTTTTCAGTTAGTTAGTTGTTTTGTGCATTTTGTCATATGTTTGCGCTTCTTTTAACGTAGTTCTTACTTCTTAACATAGGAAAATTCTGCTCCGAATTCCAATAGTATTTTGCGCCGCGGTAGTTATGTTTGACTGTATAGGGGCTCCTGTTGTTAATACGAAATACATTGTTATTTTTTTTTGACTCGATAGTAGCTGGTTGGTAACTTTGCAGTGATACTTGGTCTTCTATTGAAAATGTGTACTTTCATTTATATTTTTACACGACACCCAAATGAACGCCTGTTTACAGAACTGTTTGAATCCTCTTATGTGCAGAACATTTATTTACTCGATACAATTAAGTTATATTAAGTTATATACAACTGTGTTTTCTCAAGGGTGTTCCATTTCGTGGTATATAACTTTGAATTTAAATAAAAAACAGAAAAATAATTTGAATGGCCACGAATGTTACTTTATTTGAAAGATAATTTTATGCCATTAATGTTTGAATATGATTTTGGTCATGTGGCCGCCGCGGCTGGCCCGTACATGTCGTAATATGGAGATCAAATTTTCGATCACTCTTCGGATCATTTCTGGGCGTATTTCGGCAATAACGCGTCGAATGTGGGCTTCCAACTGTTTAATAGTCTCTGGCTTATCAGCGTAGACAAGTGACTTCCTATATCCACAAATAAAATAGTCCAGCGGTGTTATATAACTCGAAAGCGGTGGCCAGTTGATGTCAAGCCATTTCTCGATATTAATCGTTCATAAAATGTTTCTTTCAGCAAATCACCTAATTGTATCCCGCTCTTTAAACCACTATTGTCTATGATGTCAATACCATCCAATTGAGACAAACAAAACTAGTAATCATGTAGCTGTACCGGTCTACGTTCACCGTAACGCTTTCGCCAGCATCATTTTTGAACAGATATGGTTCGATGATTCCTTTGGCCCATAAAGCACATCAAACGGCAAGTTTTTGTGGATGTAATGGCTTTTGAACAATGGCTCGTGGATTATATTCACTTCAAGTGCGACAATTATGCTAATTGTTGTGTACGATGTCGAATCGATTTATTTGGGTTCTATTCAATACTACGCGCTACAGCTGCCACCGTCTGCTCGAAATACGGCATATAGGGTCCTACGGAACGCGTGTTATCATTTATTGTAAATGTGATGCGATCCAAAGTTAACCAAATTAACTGCTCTGATGGACGATTATTACGGCCATAAAATGGACGTAGCGCGTGATGTGGTTCACGAGTTCATTTCAAAGTTAATTTGAACAATCTGCAAACATTGTGCTGGCGTGAGTCTATTCATTATGAAATGGCAAACCAAACTAACCAAAAATTAACTGCCAGCTGTCAAATCGGCTGTCCCTAAAAAAATGTTGCTAGCTTAAAATTCTATACCTCGAAATGAAACACCCGTTATATCTGTAATATTAAAGCAAAGACTTAAGTTGTGGTTTACTAAATATCATATCATTATTATTATCGGAACATTTCTCGATGACATGGAAACCCCTATGTATCAACCAGTGTAGTTTACCCTAACGAACTGTGTATTCACGGGGTGGTTGTGACTCATGATTTTCCCGTTGAATTATTTAATCGCTTTTCTCGGCCATGTTATCGTTAAAGTAAAATACTGGCGACTAATTAATTGAATCGTGAATATGGTACCTGTTAAAAACAAAATTAATTAAATAATGATAATTTTGTGTTAAATTTGGCATTTCGGTAATTTTGGTGGCGTGATTTGTTTTTCATATAAGAATACCTGTAATTAAAATATGCGCGTGGGGATCACGTTATGTAAAACAGCTAAAATCTGAGCTAATAGCAACTAATCATCGTGAACGCTTAATATTTTTATTTGCCCGTTCGAATAGCGATTTTTGGTGTATTAAATAATATACAAAATATAATTTTATAAATGTGAGAGGCAAAACGTGCACTATTTTCACTAATTCACAAAGTGTATGTGTAAGCTCTGTAACTGTAAAATTTCCCATATGTCCTAAAATTATATTCATAACATGTAACTCGGTTCTATAAACGGATGTTTTGTTCTGTAACTTTGCAGCGCCAAATTTTATGACGTAAAGTTACTATCACGATTACAATAGCGAATAACTCGAAAAAATTGTAATTTTTTGAAAAAGTTTTCACATGTATATATTGCTATTAATAGCACCTCTATACCAACAAAAGCTGAAGTTAATCAAAACTGTAGTTTTGGAGCTTTTACATAAAATATATTTGTTTAAGATTTATTACTTCTCTTATATCAACCTAAATGTTGATAATGTAATACATACACGTACAGTCGAAACAAATAGTTTGTCTTCGATATACACAGAAAAAATATTATTTTTAAGGTATACAAACGAATGACGCCAACTGTACTAATATGTTCTTTGATAACTGTACAATACATTCTTATTTTAATTGATTTACGTAAAAGTCAATATTTTTATGATATTGAGTTTATGTCATTATTCGAGTGCCGCCACCGAATTTGATAGAACCTTTTAAAATAAGCAATACTTTGTTTGGTTACATTTAATTACATTTATTTCGAATTGATTTACAGCGTCGAAAAGTCTACAGTTTGTGAATATCATTTTTTAGAACACTGTCACTTTTTCTCTGTAACCAATTTCTATAAAGTTGCGGCTATAGATTTTTTACATTTTCCGAATCGGGCCATAAAATGTACAACAGTGAAGATATTTGTAAATATAAAGATAAATTCTAAAACTTAAGTGGTGGGTTATCAAATAATAAATTTTTGACTCATAGCTGGATAATTTGTAAAAATCCCAACAATCAGTTTCGAACGGATGAGATTATTATTTTGAAAAAATCAGTCTTGGATTACTTACATTGGAATATTTGTCTATATATAGGACAATACCATGTATTTGTAGTACTAGCGAATTACTGCTAGCCTAAAAAAACCATTATTATAGAAAAAAGAAAGTACCAAAAAATAAAGCCTACGTTAATTGGAGGCGCACTGTTCAATGCTTGTTTATGCGTCTGGTTACCAAACAATTATACACAAGTGTTTGTTGTGATTTTACTGTAATTTCTCGCGGAACCAAGAAAATAGTTTTATTGAAAAGAGAAAGTATTCACTCAATAATGCAAATTAACGTGCTGAATTTTTTTAAGATATGTTCAAATTTATTGTTATTTTTTCGGTACACCAAATGTAGACGCAACTTAGAATACACATAATGAAAACACAGTCATTTATATTTTTATTTTAATATTTCTTTTGTTAAGAAATTCTTTAATATTGCTAGCTATTTTTAGTAATATGTACCAAACCCATTGTTTAAAATTATTTCAAAGATCGTGTCATTGAAAGAATCATATAAAGATTTTAAGTAGCCCAACGAAATCTTTGTCCAGGCAACTTCAATTCCTGCTATATCACCGAAAACGTTTGGATCTGGCTCAATCGCAAAGTTAATGAAGGGAACAAACAATACGAATCCAACGAAGAGTTGGATTCGTATTGTTTGCTCCCTTCATAAACTTTGCGATTGAGCCAGCTCCAAACGTTTTCAGTGCTATTTAAATCAGGCAATTAAGGTAATAACAACGTTTTGCCTCGCATTCCACGACTTTACAGCACGGGCATTATGTATGGCGCATTATCCTGTTCGAAAATCTACTGAAGGGGCTCAAATAGCTCCTGAATTTCCGGAGAACTGATTGCAGCATATCCTTATTTGAACTTCCAGTCGTTTTATTGGAAGCAAACTTCAATTTAATAGCGCGTTTAAATTTTTGTTCATCCGAAAAAATTACTTTTTACAATTATTATTCATTATTTGCGGATGCACACCTAATCCATGTGCTAGGGGTGTTTTTTTTTATTTTAAAAAGGAAGCACTTAAAATTACTCTACAAACTGTTGATTTGCTGTCATTAAGCCCAGCTACCGTTCTGATTTAGTTGGTGGAAAGAGTTGAATTGGACGCTAGCCTATGAATTGTTTTCATATCTTACGGCGTCAGAACTGACGCCAACGTTCCTTGGTAGTTGCATTCATCTGATGTACTTTCTTTTAAATAATCTACGATCGATTTTATGAGCTATAGTGCGGTTGGAAAATCCCTCCGACCCATACTAATTCTTGGTCAACAACTAAATAGTTATTTTGAAAAACTTGGAACAGAGTACTAATTTCTCTCTCTTCCCAATAAAAATGTATTCTTGGTTTCGCGAGAAATTACAGTTTAATTTACATAAAAGTAAACTTGCAAGTGCGTCGAATCAAGTGAACCGCAGAATGTACTATAAATTTACTTAAAATCGAAATATGCATATGCTAAGTAATAATTATATTCCTGATGTTCCAGTATGTATTACACCTAGCCGACGAATGGTGTGAGCTCAATTAATCAAAGGTGGACTCTTTTATAATTTAAGTATCTTTTTTTATAACTACAATTGTACACATTTTTTTTTATTCAAATTATTTAGTTATACGAGTACTCTGTAAATTAATCCGACTAAATTATTATTTTTGCTATTTATTGGAATATTTCATATTTTGCAAATTTTAAAAATTTAACTGACTATCGTTTGAATCTAGATTTATTTTATTGAAACAATTATAATTCGCTCTCGGTATTATTAAATTATTCAACTTATACAATTTGTTTTTATTTTTAATTTCTTAATGTCAGTTAAATTATGCTAGAGAAATGTATCCAAACTAATCCAAAAAATAAGTAAGTAAACTTTCAGGCGAATTTATATAATTTAGAGGAGATGTGATTTTTTAATGGACCTTAGGCAAAGTCATTCTAAGTGTTTTCTAAGCATTTAGCATGAACTTTAGTAATATTGGTAGACTGTTTAAATCCAAAAAAGTGTCGCTAATAAACCATATAACTTTTAATGGGTCTGACAGGGTGTTCCATGAGATTTAAAAATTTGATTTTCTAGTAGGCCTTAGGTACAATGCAAGTCATTATAAGTATTTTCTAAGCAGTTAGCACAAACTTTAGTGACATTTGTAGACTACTTAAACCAAAGGAAGTGTCCGAAGCAAGTTATATGATTTTCGAATGGGTCTTACAGGGTGTTATATGAGATTTAAAAATGAAACTTTTTAATGAGCCTTAGGTACATTCCAAAGTCATTCTAAGTATTTTCCAAGCTTTTAGCACAAACTTCAGTGATATTGGTGATTGCTCTAAGCCCAGAGAATTGTGTTATATGATTTTGTAATGAATCTGATAGGCTGTTCCATGAGATTTAAAAATGTGACATTTTTAATTGGCCTTAAACACATTCCAAAGTCTTTCTAAGAATTTTCTAAGCATTTAGCATGCATTTTAGTGATACTGGTCGACTACTGAAACAAAAAGGACTGTCCCAAGCAATTTATATGATTTTCTAATGGGTATGACAGGTTGTTTCACGAGGTACATTACAAAGTCTCTCCTAGTATTTTCTAAGCATTTAGCATGCATCTCAGTGATATTGGTAGACTGTTTAAATTCAAAAGAGTGTACGTAGCATATTATATGACTTTCTAATGGGTCAGACAAGGTGTTTCAAGAGATTAAAAATGTGATTTTTAATTGCCCCTGGTACATTCCAAAGTCATTCTAAGTATTTTATAAGCATTTAGCAAGGATTTCAGTGATATTAGTAAACTACTTAAACATAAAAAAGTGTATTTAGTAAGTTGGGCCAGACAGGGTGTTTCATGAGATATTAAAATATGGTTTTTTAATGAGCTACACATCGCATTTGTAAATCTCATGGAACACCCTGTCAAGTCCATAGTTTAAGCAATGTATGTGAAGCTGGTCCGAAAAACCAGCCCGAAAAACACCTTTTCATTTTTGGTGTGTTTCTTTGCTAATTTCAATACCATCCCGAAAAATATCGTAATTGTCTGGAAAACGCATATCTCATCCCGAAATAATTTTTTCGACTATGTATCTACGAAATTTGTATTAATTAGTATGAGAAAGCTAAAATTATCCCGAAAAGTTAATAAATTAGTAATGCGATACAATACAGATAATATTTGTAATATTTAAAATAATTTCCATAAATATTCAATATTAGAGCTTTATCCATATGTTACTATGGTTGTATTGAAGTTTTCCATTTTAAATGAAAAGTCGGTTAAATTAAAAATTTAATTGCTGAAATCCAGGAGATATTCCCCTTGAGATTATTTGCTCTAAAGATAGGGCCAAACCAGAGACGATTGCACTCTTGGAACACAACATTCGGCGAGTTATTAGCGAGATACAGCCACAATTGCTGCAAAGAGTGATCGAAAATTGGACCTCCAGATTATGTCATGTACGCGCCAGCAGCGGCGGCCACATGGCCGAAATCATATTCAAGCATTAATGGCATAAAATTATCTATCCAATATAGCTAGTTTCACTGGTATTCAAAATGTTTTTCTTTGTTCTATTTTAATTTAAAATTGTGAACCTCTAAAAAACACCCTTTATAGTGGTGAAATTTGATATTCTAACGCCATTTATTGGTAGAGCGGTGATTCTTCTTTTGGTTTTGTTGTCTGTTGTTCTAGAGCTAGTTGTTTCTTGATGATTAACTGATTTCTAGAAACCTCTTTTGAGGTTAACGGTAAAGTTTCTGCTGGTTCTGGTGAGTGTTGAGCTTTCATTTTAACTTGGTCTTCTATTCCGGTTTAACACCTAATTGGGTTTCTTTTTCTAATTCTTCCTTATCCACATATAATGAATTAATGTCATCATCATTTGCAGGGTTAGGTGTGGTCCCAAGTATAGTGCCCGTGTTCCAACTTCTTTTATGAGTTTCCCGTTTTCATTTCTCTTTCTTTAAAAATGGGAATTCTTATTTTGATTTAGTTGTAAATTCCTTTATTTCTCTTAATTGTTCACGGAGTTCGATGTTTCCCTTCTTGTACGATGAAGATCTTGATGATCGTGATAATTTCGAGCTTCATCCAAATAGGTTAAACAATCATTGAGACACCCCAGAATCAATTGGGCCAGCCTCTGAAGAGTGTGATTTTTGCAGCATATCTGCTGCTGTACCAAGTTATACCACTGGCATTTGGCCCCCGCTAGTACTTTGCTAGTGCCGAAACAGAACCCGACCCCCGCGACGTGAACGCAGCTAGCTAGGTGTTACCTAGGTGTACACAGAGACAGCCGAAGCCCTCTGGGTACCCTAGGCTGAGGGGCATTTTATTTTTAAATTTTTTTTGTTTTTTTTTTTTTTACTTTTATAAAAGAAAAACATTTATAAAAGGAACAGGAAACATATTATTGTTGTGAGGTTTAGAAAAACTTAACTGCGAGTAAGTATGTTGATGTTTGCATACCCTGATCAGTTTGCTGAAGGTTAATTATTACTAACTATGGTCGTTAAATCTGAGATGGATGGCCCTATATTTTGAGCAAATAATCTCGAGCCAGATATCTTCTGGATTCCAGCAATACAACTTTTAATTTAACCGACTATTCATATAAAATGGAAAACTTCAATACAACCATAGTACACATGGATAAGGCTCTAATATTGAATATTTATGGAAATTATTTTAAATATTACAATTATTATCTGTATAATATCGCATTACCAATTTAGTAACTTTTCGGGATAATTTTAGCTTTCTCATACTAATTAATACAAATTTCGTAGATACATAGTCGAAAAAATTATTTCGGGATGAGATATGCGTTTTCCATACAATTACGATATTTTTCGGGATGGTATTGCAATTACCAAGGAAACACACCAAAAATGAAAAGGTGTTTTTCGGGCTGGTTTTTCGGGCCAGGTTCATGCTAAATGTTTAGAAAATACTTAGAATGACTCTGCTTTGAGTCTAAGGCCCATTAAAAAATCACATCTCCTCTAAATTACCCAATATAAATTCGCGTGAACGTTTACTACACCAACACTATTACAACAATTTTGTTGTTGTTGTATTTTTTGGATTAGTTTGGAGAAATTTCACTAGCATGTTAAATTATACAAGATTAGCTTTATACTTTTTATATTTAAGAAACTAAAACTCCGGACTCTTTCTCTGTAAACATTATTGTTTGTTGCTAATTTTTATTATAAATATTTCCAATTCTTTTTGATTTATGGATCAATTTTTTACAATTTATTTTTGCGTTTTCTAAAATTTTACCTAACTTCTTATTTTTGAAATACACATTCTTTTATATCTTTGTTAAAATGAATTCCGTGATATTATTATTTTTGAATTTTTGATTTGTGTTAATATTTTTGGGATGTGCTAGTGTAATAACCCCAACGCGGATGATGTGCCCAAGGTAAGTTTGATCTATTGCGTTTTGGAAATTCGTGATATCCCCTGTCCTTTGTGGTGTATTCAAGGATTATGCAAGCCTCTGCAATCCCACGCCCAACAGCATTTGGAAATTAATTTCAAATTTTGTTACAAAGTTGTAAAAGCAATTTTTGATTCTCCTCACTATGAAATAAATTTGATAAGCAACTATAAATATTAATATGTACCATATTAGGTGTGTACACAAAATATTTAATATTTTTCAGCAATAATCAAATTAATTTGCATTTTATGGATTTTTTTCCTGTTTAGCACAAAAACATTTTTTAATTAATAAATAAATTTTTAATGAATGTGTAATTAATTAATTTTATTTTATAGAATAATAATTATACTTTATAAATTTAAAATGATATTTGGTATATGTTGTTATTGGATTGTTGGGATAATAATTTATGTTAAATTGATTAATTTTTAAGAGATGTTAAATTATGAATAATAATCACTATCTGTAAATTGGTTACATGAAAGCATTTTAATTATACACGAATTGTTGTTTATTGAATAAACATCGGTATAATAGTTTATGCCGGATATAAATGATAAAACCTCGGTGTGATAAATATTTGTGCTCGGTTTCAAAATAAAAATACATAATATACTTGCTGTTCGAACCGATGGTTTAGAAAAATTAAGCATTTTATTTAATTTACTAATAAATTGGTTAATTTTCAGTTTTTGGTAAACGAGTAAGCACAATCGTTTATTCACATGAGTGAAAGTCAAAATCGCAACCGTTATAAATTATCTTAAAATTTTATAAATCATTAACTCGGTCTGTTTGGCAGTTAAAAATAAAATTATAATAAATAATATTTTCAGTAGCTATCAGTAAAAAATTTGAATCACCAATAAAATTCATTAAAACGATTAGTTTGGAAATTTGTTTGCGGAAATACATCTCTCATTTACTAGCAACAAAATAATCGTTTCGAGATTTTTTTGTTACCTAAGGCAACTCAAATCTGACAGAATTAAGTAAATGCAACCATTAGATAAACTTGAGGTATACCCTGTATACAAATTGGCTCGGCTCTTTAAGTATTTAAAGGGTAGCAAAAAGGCGAATACGGATTTGCGATACATAAATATTAATAAAATATTAAATTCGCTTTTAAATCGTTTTAATATTTCCCATCGTCGTTCGTTGTGGTGTATAGAAGAAGTACGAGCACAAGCGAGTAACAGCAACCAAAAAACCAAAACTCTCAATTAATCTTAGTGATAAATACATTAAAGCCCAATGATAACACCATTACATAAACACAGGCCCACACATATATACATAAAACACAGCACGTCTATACTACACGTATATACATGTGGATACACAATGAGGCACAAGGTTACAAAATAAATGTGATTCTTTCTTATATTCCTCGTCTACGCTGGTTTTTGGCTCGTTGAGTTGGGGAAAATTGGAAAAAATTAAATTTTCCATTTTATTTAAATTTCTTCATAGACATGTTCAACATTGAAAATTTTTTAAATTTCGTTTTATTTTTTGAAAGTATCATAAATTTTACAAGAACAGATTATATCCATTTATAATGTGACTACCCTTAGTAAAAATTTCGGTCTCGTATCATCATATGGTTGGTACATTCGCAATGTATAATAGAAAGTGTTTCGATTTTTATGATTTTTCAAAATAATATGTAGGAATGTTATAAATGGTGGCAGGATATATAAAATGGTGTACACTTGCTACTGCCATTACACGAGTATGTATATGTAATATTCTCATTGGTCAGTGAGTCTAGAATTATTATTGGGATATTAGAAAGAGTCGAGCATTAAATTTTTGTTTTATGCGAAGGATCAAAATGCCATAATAATCTTTTATATATAGCATTACGAGAATTTCAACTGTATATAGTTATTACGGTTGCTGCATGCTGGTTACGCCAACTAACCGCCGGCAAATAACCATTATTTTACGTAAATTGCGTTTTGTCGCCTTTAGACTATACAATTGTAAACTTATATAAAGTATTAAAGTGTTATTAATACAAATTTCGTGAAATCTTTTAATGTAGGTGGTTAAACTCCCTCCGTCTAACTCGATTCGTCTATTGGCTGCCGCTGATG
Organism: Nephrotoma guestfalica; assembly: GCA_963691935.1. Taxonomy (NCBI): domain Eukaryota; kingdom Metazoa; phylum Arthropoda; class Insecta; order Diptera; family Tipulidae; genus Nephrotoma; species Nephrotoma guestfalica. The sequence goes on along the minus strand of OY829914.1, from coordinate 295,599,580 downwards.
ATGTATGTATAATAAGTCATTTAATTCTCGTAAACCTAAAAAAATATTTCACTAAATTGATTTAGGAAAAAAATGAAATTGAACAACAGCTAAACTGAGAAACGTAATAAAAATGTTCACTATAAAATTATAATTTACTTTATACAATAAGAGAATTTATTGTACGAGTGTTAAAAACGTTAAAATTTTATTAACAGAAGAAAATAAAACATTTTTCGAAACCAACGGCACACAAGTAGAACTCGCATAAATTAAAATGTCAACATTCGAGAAATCTCAAAATAAATTTAGAGCGAGTTTTTATTGTATCTAGTAAAAGTTAGCAGCGAAAATTGGATTTTTATCTTGATAAAAATAAAATTTATACTAACAAGATGTTAAACTCGTTGTTGTTGAAAAATTTGTAAAATGTCACCGTTGGTATTTCTAATGTATGCGCGTGCCACGGGAAATATTTTAAAGTATAACTCGATGGGTTAGAAATGACAGCTTTTGGAAATACTAGTGGCATCTCTCTAGGCCAAAACCTCTGAAGTATTTTCATTACAATCACTATACCTGATCTTCTTTTACTTCCCAATTACTATACATCCTCATGGTTAGAGCTCCACTATACGAGACTAAATCCGGCGATATGTGAAATTTCCAGTGCAATGTGCCGTCTGTCATATACATTTTATTTTATGTATTTATTGCCATACATTTTATGAACCTCACACCTTATGCGAGCAAAGAAGCTTATTCGTTTAAGGTATGAGGCTCAATATTAATACCAAAACATATTAGGGCGACCCATTTTTCCTCATGTCTGATTTCCTACCGGGCTCACGGCTAAAAATATTCGTTTTTATTAGAAATGACCTCATGCAAATTTTTAGGTCTATCGGACCACGTTTAGGGTCGCTCAAATTGGTTTTTTCCAAAAAAAAACTAAAACGACCTTCAGTGACGTTTTTTCCTCCCTTTCACTTCAGCTCGTTCAAGTAATGCCGGTTTAATATTTTCTAAGTATTTTTGAGTATGCCGAATTCAATGAAATGATAAAATAAGGTGGTAACCTAGTAAAAAATTGTAGCTCAAAATTTGCACGAGGTCATTTCCAATAGAAACGAATATTTTTAACTCTAAGCCCGATAGAGAAAAAGAGATAAGATTTCATTCATACAAAAATGGGTCGCCCTATATATATATATATATATATATATATATATATATATATATATATATATATATATATGTATATATACGAGTATATATATATATATATATATATATATATATATATATATATATATATATATATATATATATATATATATATATATATATATATATATATATGGAAGTGATCGGAAATCATTACGGTCCTATGATTACCCTAAGGACCAAGCCTCATAACTCTATCATCATTCCATCTAAACGCTCTGAAAATATTGTTGGGCTTATATAGTTATTTGAGTTAGGCCTATTAGTTAATTAGTTAGGCTCAGTCTCAACATGCGTACTGCATATGAGGAAGTCTGTAGATTCAGCTTTACGCTCTTTAATGAACACGGTAGTGAAATCCCGATTCGTGAAAATATTTCCTCGACATCGAAGTTCCTTTAATAAGGTGAAGAACGACACACTCATGGAAGGAATGTTCCTGGCGGAGATGGATCACTCTGTAGTAGGATAGTCAAACATAAATTAGTAAGCAAAATTGTAAACGCTGAGCTGATAATTTACCATATAAAGTCGGTGGATAGAGGTACACAGAAAGTCGACGTCTCTTCTTTCTCCTCTAGAACATGATAATCAACGAATTACAGTTATAGAACTGGAGAAAGAGGAGTCAAATTACTTAGACACAGACGCTGACTGGGAGTCACCGATCCCAGTCATAGCTGATCGTATTTAGTAGCAAATACAAAATGTTGAATGTTGCCGAACGTTCTATTTTTAATAGAAGAGGATGAAAATCTGCAATCCTTGTGCGACTAGATCGTCTGCTTTCGTGCCGCAATTACTAGATTATTACCTAGCTGATGGCGTAAACATCTCCAAATGCAGCAATATTGAGGCGTTTACCTGGTTTGTGTTTCATCTGGGATGGTTGCCCAACCTATTATGATACACACTCCAATTTCGGAGCTTCCTGAGAACCCAAAAGCATGTTAGACCTAAGATTGGTCTGATGAGTTCGAGTGTTTCGATGGAGAAATGGACGATTGTCCGTTTGAAACATGAAGCTAATCGCTAACCATTTGCATACAGGGCTTACCGGAAGTCCTTCGTGTATATTACTGGGTCCGCTTTGCAATACTAACTTGGGAAGGTCCAGTTTAGGGTCATTTCAGGGTCGTATATTTTTTTATTATTTTGCGTTTCAGCTAGTAATCACTTTTAAAAGGTGTATTGCATAAAGATCTATGTATAATTAAGAAAGCTTACCTTCTTGATGGTGTTGTTTCTAGATTAAACCATTTCGTTTGAGTATTTTATCCATTGCACTTTTCTCATTCGAGATCACTAACTCCAACCTTTTCAAGTTTTCAGTGATTTCTGGATTGCCTCATCTTGAAACGGAAGCAAAGTTATTTCATCCTTAAAGTAGGCGGGTCAGTTTTCACTGACCCTAAAGCATTTAGACATGTTAGTGTCTCTTTCACCTTTCTCAAATCTCTTGAGAAAACTGTCGGCCGCTTTATCAGATTATCCACCACTGTCCACTTTTCAAATTTCTCACTCTGAAGTATGAAGCATGCTTACAGGTTTGGCAAACACTGTTAATCAATGGTGGGGCCGCTCCTGAATATTTCAGGTGTTCGATAGAACCTATGGCTGCACCAATTTTGGCATTGACCAAATATTGGAATCATGCTCAGGTTTCGCATTGCGGAGGCCGAGCTGCATTGCTCTTTAGCATCCATTAAAGTCTGGTGTGGTTCTTGGTGATTGTTAAATTACTTTTCAAACTACAATAATCTGGCTACGCTCTCTGTAGAGATTGCAGAGATGTGATGGCTTGAGAAGGGTTTGCGCATCAATCCACCCAGATCAGCTTGCCGGTTCTCGCTAGATGAAAAAATACCTGCAAACTCTCTATCAACTTCTTTTGGGGAAACGATCACCAGATCAGTTACCATCAAACACCTTGGCGTTATCTTAGACAGTAAACTTTGCTGGGAGTTTCATTTTAAGATGAAACTTCTATAGATAACTGCTATTTTTTGACAATCTATAAGAGCATTTAAGAAGCGCCGTGGTTTGACTCCCAAAATGTTGATGTTTATTTACAAATGGTTGCGATCTTACCTACACTATCTTACGTTTTTGTTGTTTGGGAGCACGTGGTAAAATCGAATTCCGCTTTAGCGAAACTAAACAGTCTATATACTATGTCATACAGGGCCATTATTGCGGTCTTTCAGTCAGGATATATGGGTTGTTCCATCTCGTTCAGACTAAGGTGCGTTCGGGTGTGGAACAACTTAGGTTTAAAACAGAGACATTTTAAACTTTTCAGTTAATTATACCGGAAATCATTAAAGTTAATGAAAAGCAAGTAATAGAATTCGACTTCGATAATTACTTCTCAGTGGTTTACTCATCGAAGGATTTGTGGTTGTACCAAGATTTAAATCTGAGTCGTTACAATTTCACTGTTAAACTTTCGTTTTTTTTTTTTTCATACAAAATATCTAAGCCAACTTTGATCATTTTTGGAAGGTTTCTGTGTTTGTTTACTAAAATATTTTGGAACAGTAGAATTTTTGTGGTTGAGTTTTGTGATTTCGCCCCAGCTTTTTCGCACCCTTGTACAGGGTGTCCATCCGAAAGATTTACATTTTTTTACCGCCATTTAGGCGAATATTAATATTAACTGTTAATACTTGACAGTCGTGAAGTACACACGTGGCAAATTAATCATGGAAAAATATTCGAATGAATAGACGCGTTTTAATAGTAAAAGCGTTTTACCAAGTCAATCAATTATATTAACATTAAACGAAAAAGTTCGTTTAAAATTAAACGAAAATTTCGGAAGGAATGGGGTACCACCCAAGCAAAGGAATTTGAAGAAAGAATGACTGTGGCAAATGAGTAAAAGGTATGTGCAACAAATGTATAATCAGAACTTCAGAAAATATTGCTCATTTTTACTAAATGGACATGTAAACAAACAAAACAGCCGGTTCTGGGCAGTGAAAAATCTACAAATAATTCTTCAATCATCTTTACATCGCTTGAAAGTGACGGTATGGTGTGCAATTTGGGCTGGATGGGTCATTGGATCATGTTTTACGAGAATCCGATTGGTTCAGATGTTACAGTCACTGACGAACGTTATCGTGATATGATAAGGAACCAAAATTGCATGCCAATGGTTTGGTGAACATGTGGTCGTAACAGGATGGTGTCACATCACATGCCATTCTGCTATAGAAACCATGGAGTTGTTACGAGAAATATTTCCACAACAGTTATTTTCGAAATCTTGTGATGTGGATTGGCGTACACGGTCACCAGATTTAACTGCTCCCGACTTCTTTTTGTGAACAACTTAAAAGGAACGTTAGATAAGAAATTATAACATAAAAGAGAGTGAAATGTGTGAAAAAGTGATGAAAAAGGTAATCAAAAGAGCTCGCATGTGTAAGAGACAGACATTGTTTTTCATAATTTCAAACATTGAATAAACGATTTGTAAACATAAAATTTATTTTGTTCTGATACATAACAAAAAAAACCCAGAGTTCAAAAATAGTTGGACTTGCCCAATTGGTTCAAAACCTCGCTGGTGATAGGAACCGATCCTTCAATGGTTACGTCACAAGCCTCCGAAAGTCAACTATCACTCTCCATTGCTTATTACCAACAACAAGTAGAGAAGAACTCCAAGAACATTTGTAAAACTTATTTTTTAATTCCGGTTTTGCAGAATAAATGGGTCGATAAGACTTTGTGGAGGTGATCATCAATGGCTCAAATAACTTGTGTTATGTTGTGTGTTGACCTGAACTGAATAAAATAAATTCAATTGCTAAATAAAATTAGTTGCCAATTGCACACAATCAACGTTTGGTTTTGTGTTTCATTATAAGTTAGAGTTCCCGCACCAGTGGTTACTCGTTACTAAAACGGTAAAGATACTAGTCAACTAGTTGGATATTTTACAGAAAAAAAACCTATAAAATGTATTGAGCCTTTGTTTTGCAATAAATTATCGGAGAACTAATATACATAATTTGAAGAAAATGCTCTATTCAAAAATTGATAAATCTCAAGATTAACATAAAGTTTGACTTAGAATGATGTTCATCTGCTGTGATAAAAATCTGATGACCAATCGTATGTCAGTTAATCTATTTGTTTTGTGACTCAGATTTGATCAGAATGCCGAATGTTGAGCTAACTAAGTGTTATTGTTTTTAAAATTCTGCACGATTGCTTATGAGGAACCAAATTTCGCTAGACATCTGACCTATATGTACAAAATTGGACTGACGAGGAAGCTTAAATCTTCATTTAATATGGGAATATATAGAGTTTTAGAATTGATTGGCACTCGACTGTAATAGGGAAGGTTCTGACAATTTGCGGTATTCAATTTTAAAGAAATGCAGTATGCCAACACACACTGTTACTATAAAGATTGATGTTTTAATTACGGTGGATATGAACAATTTCACCCAACCGTAAAAATAACGTTTATGTTTAACTCGTTATAGTTTTAAAAAAGCTATATATTTTTAAATTTACTAACCTACACAATAAACTTTTACTATATTACTGTCACTATAATAAAGACAGAGATAAAATGGTCTGCAAGTTGATAAATGATATAAAATTCTTTTCTCCCCACAGTATTTGAAAATTTCAATCTAAACTTTTATTTTTTTTAAATTGGATTACAAAACGTTCGTACAATCACGTCCAAAGATGCTTTTAACAAACAATTTATGTAGTTGTAGATTTTGCTTTTTTTGTTATGCAATAAAGCACAAAACAACAATTAATTTCCGCACCCACAAACATAAAACGAATGATGAAAACATTTTTCTCTGTTTTTCACTTTGCATAGTGCATCGTATTTGAGCTTTTTGATCCAATTTTGTAAATACACAAATATAGGAACTGTGTCGTGTGGAGCTTTTTATTGTTTATAGAAAGTATGGCTCTATATTTAACTAAAAAAGCACTCTCAGTATAAACGCGGAATTCTATGGAAAACTAAACTTTCTTTAAGTTTCGAAATCGATACTATTTTGTTAGGGTGACCTTTAAATTCAATCTAAAAGGACGACGTACTTATCTCAAATCAAATGTCTTATTTTATACGTAATATGATTCAATATTTTAACCTTTCTAAGACATTAGTATTCCAATCATACTGATACTTTTATTTTGTGCTATTTGTATGAAAGTTTAACATAAATACAATTTAACAATATTTTCAGAATTGGTTAACCTTTTCTAGGTATTTTTGTATACTTTTTCGTTTTCATACTAATTTGTCACTTTACCTAAATTTCAAAACCCAGTAAAGAAAATCAACCTCACATCTACCCGCAATACGACCACACTATTTTTATATGCCATATGAAATAAACAAGCTTGGGAGGAGAGACGAAAAAATAAAAGAAAATCGTTTTTCTTGTGTACATATAAGATAAACCCAAACATTTTTTTTTGTTTATTTTTTCAATTTGAATTCTTTCCACGTTTGGAATGCTTTTAATACGACAACACTATGTATATGTGACATAATACAGCCTCATATATGACACAGCCAGGTAAATGAAAAACGAATCTATATGGATTTTCATTTAAAAACGTTAATATACATAAAAAAAAAGTTATTCGATATGAAAAATAAATAAAAGAAAATTAAGATTTATCCGTATGGAGGGAATAAGAAGAAGATTCTGTTTCGTTTTGTGTGCGCTTTTATCATTATTCACAAGTACACGGTGGGTACGATATTTCCAGAGATTTAAAGTGGAATTATTATTGGTATTGTGGAAATTTCAACTTGCTGTGGGGGGATACAATTTCATTTTATTTTTATCTAATTTTTAGTCACTTTAAATTTAAACGAAGAAGCAAAACAAGAAAATGCCATTTATACGGTTTCTCAAATCCTTCTTAAATCGAGATATGAATACGATTTTTTATAAATTTATATTTCTCTCAAGTCTGACCTTTTTATTGGTGACATAATCGATTATGTTGGAAATGGATAGATACGGATAATGTCGGAGAAGAAAAAATATTTGTGTACCCGTAAATATATAAAGATTTTCTCTAAAACGAATTTATAACGCATGTAAGAGGATCGATTTGTTTATTTCAACATTATCGGTTATCAACCATGCTTTTGGCAGCATAACAGATACTCGTACTATACCACATTTAAAGAATTTGTATTATGCTAGCATTATTGCTACTTAAATGACGATTAGAATTTTAACAATAGTCTAATATAATACTCTAAGTACGGTATAAAATTTAAAAGGTAATTAAAATCTGGATGGACCGTTATGCTCAATAAAGTTTTTATCTTGTGTCATTATCATTCTGACTCGTTACATATCCCAATTTAATGAGATGGTGACAGGCGATTTACTTTAGGAATTCTTCTAATCCTGGGTCAAGGTCGATATTAATTTTCTATGGCACATAAACACTAATACACATATAATATCTACACATCCTTTGAGAATTTTAATGCTTTTATGCTGTTTTGGTTATAGTTTTCTAGCAGCACAAATATGGGATTATGTATTCTACATACACGTTCATTTCGTAATTCAAACTCTATAACTATATCGATTCAATATCTCTAGACATTTTCATAACCCCAACTGGATGGAATAAATTAAGATTTTAATAAAACAAAAATTATTCTCATAAAGAATCTAAAAGTTTATGTTTTACCCTGTATACCAAAAACACAGAAGATACATACATTTACCGTGGTACATGTACTAAATATATAATTAATTTAAATTCCTCACAATCATAATAAAAGATCCTAACAACAACATAATTTGCATATAAAATACAAATTTATCCTGTTTAAAATAAACATCAACCGATTTGTTATTTTTGTGCCTTTTATTTTGCTAACAACGCAGTTCTACCAGTTAGACAGGCAGAATTAGGAGTTTACATAATTATGATTAGTACATTTTCTATAGTGATAATCGATCGATTTGTTAACATGTGTATACTATTCGTGTATAGTGTCGGTAGATGTAGTAACATGATAAGTTAAGCAATCTAATGAAATTAAATTTTCACTACAATAGGTTAAATCAGATTTTCTCACACTATTTACAAATGCGGTCCAAATCAGTTTATTAAATCATATAAATCGATATGGTTATGGGGCGAGGTTACTTTAATGCTTCCCTGTCGGCTTTAAATATAAAATTAAAAAAATTCGCGCGCGTCTGATTGGTTTGGCGCCTCATACTTTTGAAAACACTGGCTAAATAACACTATGTTATTAATTATTAATAAATGTTATTGATTTTAATAATAACTATATAGAAATTAAAACAAAGCATTCAATTGTCACGTACATAAAAAATAATTGTAGTTAATTTATCGGTACTAAACAGACATTTTATTTAATCAAATTGTAGGAGGCACTCCGACCAATATTAATGTGATCAGTTTTTCTACGTTAGTGAAGTAAACCTGAAATGTCATCTCGTAATTGTTGGTGCATTTCTTAGTTAAATTATAGCCATCCTGAAGAAAGTGTACATGTAAAAAATGTGCAGTACACAAAAAGGATAAAGCATTTTGATGGGTTGTGAATCCTGGACTAGGATGTTATATTTTCGAATTCGATAATTGGGATTAATCTTGTATTATTTTCTACTGGCTATTTTTGCCGGTTTTATCACTAAATTTATTTTAAGTGAAAGTGATGAACGGAAGGCGTATTTGAATGATAATATTATTAAAGTAGGGGAGGCCGGGGCAGGTTTTTTAACGAGGCAGATTGTTAAAGAGAGAATTACTTGTAAACTGTTATTTTGACAATTTTTTTGAGTATGATTTGAATTTATAAATCTTCAGTCGTGTGGGAAATTTCAATGAGATCAGTCGCATGTGAGTAGAGAGAAAGTGGTTTGACTGTTTTAGCACGCGATAAGTAAAAAATCGTCATCGTCACAATATTTTGTTTTGTAAGGTATTTGAGGTTAGCTTTTAATAAGAAGAATAATAATCGAATGCTGTACTTACTTTACCACAATTTTGAACAACTAATTTTATTGATTTGTTGATAAATATGTACAAAAATATTGAATTTTGTTGAAAAACACATTGGTGCAACTCGTGACGTTTCTGCTGCTGGGGTAAGTTGTGACATGTAACAACGTGCCCCGTTGAAAATCACAGCCAGTAAACAAAATAATTTAAAAGGTTTTGAATTAATTTACTCAATGTTTTATACTGACTAAATGATTTATATTTCAGAATAATGAGAAAAGAATAATGAGAAGTTGCGGTGAAAAGAGTTTTGACAGCAAGTCACAAAATGCGATCGGTGGCTAAAGATTTATAAACATAAATTACCAAACACTCTGGCGGTATGTAAAAAAGACCCGATCGACTGTAAGTTTAACAGAAGAAACCACGCATCTTATACAATCATACTATGCTGAAGAGAGCATGAAACTTGCCCAATACATGAATCATGCTTCAAAAACATATTTTGGTTTGACGCCTAGAGACGCAAGATCACTAGCATATGAGTGCACTATTTCACTAAATAAGAAAATTCCTGAGTCATGGATTAAAAATAAATTAGCAGGTCCTGATTGGTTATCGAGTTTTCTTAAAACACATAGCAGCCTATCGGCCTAAGCAGCCTAATTGGCATTAATCATGTAGCAGTGAACTCATTTTTCGATCTATTGGCTGAAGTAAATAATAGATATCGGTTTACTGCAAGTGAAACGTGGAACTTGGACGAAACCTGAGTAACGACGGTTAAAAACTGGGGAAAATAATTGCCGAAAAATGAGTAAAGCAGATGGCAGGTTTAACTTCAGCAGAACAACTAGTAACGGTGTGTGTTGCTGTAAATGCTGTTGGTAATTCCATTCCTCCTCAATTTATTTTTCCAAGGAAGCGGTATCAAAATCATTTTATTCGTGATGGTCCAAGTGGATTCATAGGAGCAGGCAACAAATCTGGGTGGATGACCGTAGAGGAATTTTATAAATGTATACAGCATTTTGTACATCATGTCAAACCATCTCTAGAACGACCAGTGTTGCTTCTTCTGGATAATCACGAGTCGCATTTTGCACTAAAGACAATTAATTTAGCAAAAAAGAACGGGGTAGTTATATTATCATTCCCTCCCCATTACTCGCACAAATTGCAGCCTTTGGACGGGACTGTATTTTTCCCCTTTAAAAAGTATTTATCAAACGCTCAAAATGGCTGGATGCGGAATAACCCCGGCAAATCAATGACGATTTATAATCTTCCTCAGCTCGTAGCCGGAGCACTGCCTAAGGCACTTGCACCTGAAAATATAATTAATGGCTTAAGGGTCAGTGGAATCGCGCCGTACAATCGAGAAATATTCACAGAGATGGACTATTTAGGATCATCTGTTATCGATCGTCGACAGGATAATTTAGGAACTACCAATACTCAGCCCTTATAATCGTTTACGGATATAATCGACCAACAGGTATAAAATATTTGTTGCCTCTACCTAGGTAACAAGCTCAAATTTAAATATATTTTTTAGTAATTGCAGATTCGACATACAGATTGCATTTCGAATGAAATCGTACTGCCTATCGAATTACAGCCAATTCCAGCAATCGTAGCAGGCGAAGTAAACACAATTATTCTAGAAATTGATCCCAACATCAGTTTTGAAGAAATTTCGATGGCGATAAACAGTCAAACGATGTTCTACGAGGAACTTGTTACTTCTGGTAATACACAAATATGTCCTACAGGAGAGCCTGCTGCGTCGACTTCAGCTATGAGTGGTATTGCAATTGGATTCAACCCAGAAGCTATTCGTCCAATTCCTAAAGCAGGTCCACAGTCTGTAAAGAAAGGAGGCCGAAAGAATCGAAAAGCTGCCATTTTGACTGCTGCACCAGAAAAAGAAACTGGGAACACTGAAAGAAGATACAGAATATTTTTGTCTGATTTGCATGGATCCATATAACCAGAGCAAACCTGGCGAGGAGTGGCTGCAATGCAATAAATGCAAAGACTGGGCACATTTAAAATGCGCTACTAAAAGTGTTCCTTATAAATGCTACAAATGCATTTGAAATCTTTAATTATAAATAGATATACTCGTAAGTTATATGGAAAGACTGAAAATTCCGTACCTGAATAAAAAAGTTCCTTTAAGTTTTATTATATTTTATATTGAATACCAATTTATTTTTAAATATTTGTTTTTGTTAAAAACAATTAAATATGGTTTTATTTAATAGTTCTTTTACATTCTACCACTGTCTTTAGGTTGAGGGCAACCTTCCAAAATTTTCACTTCCTTAATAAAAAAGGTTGCCATTCATATGATTGTATATGTTATACAATGCGAGACAAAAAGTGTAACAACGTGCCCCGGCTCCCCCTAAATATAAAAAATTTATAAATTTGTTTTAAAGAATTTTTAATAATTTGACTCTAACTACATAGATTGAAAACCTGAAAGAATCACAACAATCAGTTTCGATCCGATAAGATTATTGATTTGAAAAACCAGTCACTCCAACGCCAAGTCAGCCATGGTGGCTGACGTCGTAGTGCGTACACTGAAAATTTTTTCCATAGATATAAATAAATACCTTGTACTTGTAGTACTAGTGAATTATTTTCTAGCCTACGAAATCAATTCTTTCAGATTCTCCTTCTTCTCGCTACTCTGTTCGCTACTGATATAATCTAGTTTTTTTAAACTTAATCACTTTAAAAGGCAAAAAGTCACAACCACCAAAAAATTCTAAATTATTTGTATCGGAAACCTCAAAAAGCCTTCAGGAATACCACAACTAAAATCTCACTTAGTGGCTCAATTGGTCAGAGTTGTTGATTCTGCTAAATTACGACGACCCCCAATATGAGATGGGTCTACCTTTTCAGCACCCCACCCAAAGGCTTAGATAGAAAGGACGACTGGAATCGTTTGATCAATTGGAATAATCCAAGTGAATAAAAACATTTTTTTCAAAGAATTACTTCTTACGTGGAAGACATAAAGTTGAAATCAATTCAATTTTTTGGTTGTTCTTAACTTATTAAAACGTTAACGTTAATTTCCAAATATCATTTACAACTTCAAAGATACAATGATCTAAATAATTTGGTCATCGTCGTCGAGGATTTTACTAGTTGTTTTCGTTTGATTCATTAAAAACATTTCCGCACGGTTCCATCTGTTCGGATGTGGAACATTGACCAGTACTAATAATTTTGCAAATCCAATGATTGCGATTGTTTAGATATTTGTCGTTGGGAATTGGTCATTTGCTATTTTCGTTTGGCCATTGGGGAAAAATTGTCACGTAGAGATGACCAGACGAAAACAATAATGGCCAATCTTCTATTGACCAAAGGAATCCCATCGTTGGATTTCTAAAATTATTAGTATTGGTCTACTATCCAGGCACGAACATCCGAATTTTGCGGTATAAACATTTTCTACTAATTTTTCACTATAAATCATTACGTAGGAATGACCAATTCTAGTGAGCAATCCTCCATGACAGTTGACAAAACAATTCCGATCTTGAATTTATCTAATTGGTAGTATTGTGAACTTTCCAGACCCGAACACTTCGAATCGTGCGCAAAGAGGAGTTTTTAACAAACTTCCACAATAATAAATCGTAACATAGGGAAGGCCGAGCGAAAACAACTATGATTTTGTAAAATAGATTTGGTTAGAGTGAAACAATTCTAGTTATATAATGTCACAAGATTGGTTCTAATCCTCTTTTGTTTTACCCGCTGGTTCATCGATCATTCTTTAGCCATCAGATATGTTACAAACCGAGGTAAGTCCAGACGGAGTTTGGGGCATGTATGAAGCTGGATATACGGGTGTAATGTGATATAATACTCCAGGAAAAGCGAAATTTTCATAACTAAATTAATAAAATGTTCTGTAACTTTTGAGTAACCCTCTTGCGAGGGAAAATAGACGAGGCATCTTTGCTACCAGTTACTCTGAAAGAAATCAAACAAGAAGTAAAAAACCTCAAGATAAAACAGGCCCTGAATACGACTTGATAACGGGGCAAATAATCAAAGCCTATTACCGACCAAATGGCACAGTGGTTAAAGCTTTGGCGTCTGAATCGGGAGGGACAGGGTTCGAATCCCGATGCAGGATGAAAAGGGAATTTTCATCAACACATTACGATCTGTGATGAAATGGAACACTTCTATCACCCCCTGTCGGAGTGCAAAAATCATGGGCCGATCCATCTCTCATGCCAGATAGGCTGGCATGGAGCCATGTGATGTGCAGATGGCGATAAAATCAACAGTACGTCCTCGAATTGACCGACACTGGCGAAAGAGTTGGGTGAGCCTTGGCCCCAGAACAGATTGGAGGGATAAAAAAATCAAAACCCTACCCCTACATAATCAATGCTAACTTAGACTAAGTTATGTTCCGAGACAGTGAAATGTAGCAGAAATCAGAATGATGATTACAAAGGCTAATAAACCGCTAAACAGCAAAACATCGATCGTATAAGCCCTTTTCGAGACTAAAGCCAAATTATAGAGAGCAGAAATCTTATACCAGTACATCAATTTAGGTTCCGAGAAAGGCACTCAACGAGAACAAGGTACATAGGATCACGAATACAATTGAGGAGGCGCTGGAAAAAAGGAAAGTATGTTTAGCAATATTCTTAGACGTAAAGCCCACAAGTATTTGATAAGGTTTGGCATCGTGGTCTTGAATTTAAGCCCCAACGAGATTTATCAAAACTATATTTTGAATTGCTAAGTCTTTACATCAACCAACGACCGTTTACTGCTGGGTAAGACCTCAAAACTAAAGAAAATAATTGCAGGAGTTTCCACATGGCAGTGTTCCGGGCTCTGTATTACAATTTCTCATTTAAGTACTTCCAGCGTATTTTTTACTTGTTTTGCGACATGTGGTCGAGCATTGTCGTGTAGCAAAATCACTTTACGCTGTTTGTTGGCTGGAATCGGACGGTTTTCGTTCAATACATGGTTAAAATCTATCAATTGTTGTTGGACCAGTTTCACCAGTAATCGTTTCGTTCGGTTTTAGCAGCTCTTAGTACACCACTCCTTTCTGATCCCACCAAATGCACAACATAATCTTACTTCCATGAATGTTTCGTTTTGCTGTTGATGAGGATGGTTTGTCTGGATGAACGCATGATTTTTTGCGTTTAGGGTTATTGTAGTAAATCCATTTTTCATCGCCAGTCACAATTTAAGATAAAAAATGCCATCTTCGGTGTCTTGTAATCAAAGAATTGCAAATCATTAAACGATTTTCAATGTTGGCTTCAGTCAGTTCATGTGGTACCAATTTTCTTTCTTTTTGAATCATTTTCACGGCATGTAAACATTTGCTTACGGCTGCTTGAGTGACATGTAACTGTTCTGCAAGTTCTTTTTCTGTTTGAGCTGAGCTTTCCTTCTTCATCTTCGAACCACCACCAAAATCACCACTTTTGAATCGTTTAAACCAGTTTTTACAAGTCTGTTTTGAGTTGGTGCATATTCACCGAAAGTTTCTTGAAGCAAACGAAAACTTTCAGCAGCTTTGTTCTTTTGATTAAAGCAAAAAGTAATGCTTTCCGCAAATAGTGTCATTGTAAAAGAATGTTTAGTACTAAAGTTGGCCCATCTCTTAGAAAATCCAAAAAACTAAGTTATACACCCAATAGATAATGTTTTAGATGTATTTGGCCTTACATTAAATAATGTAACATTTCGTTTATTTACTATTCCATTGGGTGTGGACTAACTATAAAAATAAAATTATATAAAAATGAGAAAAACTGTCTTGACATAGAGTGTGGTTTACCTGGCCTTGTCGTAGGCCATGAGCCCGAAAACAAAATTTATTTTGTGCCATACATTAGTGTTTGTGAGAAACGGATCAACCCGAACAACAGTCACAATTCACGTCTGGTGCACGTCTGGCGTCACGAACCGCATTTCACAAGGAAATTATTTATTTGATATGGAACCAAATTTAATCAACAATAAACGACTGGTGGTGGAGGAAGCAGTTAACACTATCGGAGAGACAAGTAGCCTAAGTGTTTTGTGCTCTACTTTCGCAGTGTGTGTATTGCAACGGTCCGTGGACGAAAAGGAGATTGGTGCGAAAGTTGCAGAAATCAGAAAGGAGTCCTGCACATTCTGGGAACGCCCAGATAACGCCCAGGTTGCTAAGATCTCCAAGGAAATGTTGGTCAATTGGTGAATCAAATATTTGCCTATACGATGTTCCCATAATGGTTCTGCTCCTAAACAATGCCGCATTGGTCGTTAGACAATTTCGCTGGCCCCGACCAGCAAGATACACAATACGCAAGAATATTCTATAGTGATCTTATCATTATTAAACTGAGTATTAATTTTTGAGGAATTCTTCGAGATATACCACGTGTTTTCATAGAGAACTTTTGAAAAAACTTTCAAGGTATATAAATAGTATTCAATCGAGTTAGGTTTTAAACAAATCAAATTTGCATATTTAAAAATAGTTGAACTATCCTAATTGGTGCTTTCCGAATTGTGAAATTTTTCTTTATTAAGTGCAATACGTATTTTAACGCCCTTTCAGAGTGAAATGGAAATTGAAAATTTTAGTAACACTGGAATCCCTGCTTTTTGTTGAAATTTCCTTTTACAAAAGTGCTACCCAATGAATAATTTACCTGGCGTTTAGATCGCCTTAGGCTTAATCATTCCCAAAAATATTCGTTTGACATTTCTGTTATTAGGGACAGTTATGCTAGCTCAGACTAATTGCTGATATAATTCCTTAATTATTCCAAAGTTTTCGAATTAAAAAAATCACAAATAAATCTAGACAATTTTTTAATGGCAACGCAAAAATATTTTAACTCTTATAACTTTCGTATTATACAGCTTCAGAATGTTTGCACACGGGGATTCGGGACGTAATTGAAACAAACAATAGATATACAAAATTAAGAATTTAACCTCAAAGGTATTGATCGACCACTTCAAATGTTTATTTTAGCTGCTAAGGCTTTCTGCCTAAATGATTATAATTCGACGCAAGTTAGGGGAAATATTAGTATCTACGTTTCGGTTTATAAATTCTTATAATTGTTAATATTCTAATTTAGCTTGTGGGAATAAGTAGATACATAAATTCCATACCTGATTACCAGGTTCATTTCCAATATGCACTCTTAGTATAATCCTTATACATTGGACTCTGAAAACACTAATTCAATTTTCAACTTTTAAAAAGTGCTTCTAAAACTACTTTCTTTAACTTAAGGGTTGTTACATGGCCCTAATCCATATCCAATGCAACGTGGTAAATCTATTCTATCGGTAAAGGGGACGTGATTATATTTGTATAATATAAGAGTATCTAGTGGCTTAGTTCATCTACTAACTGCCATATTCGACAAGCTTCCTGGCCAGCAACCTTGACAGGCGGCTCTGTATAACTTATAGGTTAGAGCTTTTTCAATACAGATTAAATTTAAACAACCATAATGAGTTTTTATTATACAAGACATTCTTTATCAAAAATCTGGTAGGTTGTACATTTTAGTATAAACAGAACTAGAAGTAGAGCGACAAAATACAACGCCTCTCAAATTAAAATACACATAAACAATAGGATGCTAACGCAACCAATGTCGCTGGCGACGACGACATTATCGTCTAATTGTTTTTAGAATCTATTAATTTTGTCGTCGGTGCTGCAGTACTACCAATATATGTTTCAGATTATTATGTTGGTAAACATTTTTTAAAACTGTATTTATAGTAAATGAGTTTCAACTAAATCTGAATGTTGTACACAATGTTTTAATTAAAAAAAAAAATTAAATAGAGTCGATAAAAAGACAAATGAACTATCTTAGGGTTAATTTGTTCTTATTTTTCTTGTTTCATCGCTTCAACGCTGACGCGCTTGTTGTGTTTACCATAGCGAGATCGCTAGCAGACAAATGTATTTTGTCCATGTATGTGGTCGCTGTATCTCTGTTGAATCGAATGTTGGCCATTTTTATAATTAGATATCTAGTAATCCGTTTACTTACAGGGTGTTGCAAAACTATGTCTATCGCAGTGCTTTTTTTGAACAACGAATAAAATTTCACATATTAGTTTATTGTCATGAATCAACCATTTTTAGATTACCTGAAAAAAATAAAAATAATGTACTCGTAATTCAATTTACTTGTGTTGCAAACGTATATCTACCCAATCTATTCTTATTGAATTAGTGACCGGTGTAACCACCATTTGCCGTTTTTAGTAGACTTTGTTGATGAGGTACGCTGTCAACTAAAGTTTTTCGATCGGTGACAGATCAGGACTTTGTGATGGCCACTCTAAAATCGGTATTTTAATATATTGGACGTATTTTTTGATGATTCCAGCTGTATGAATAGGTGAGTTTTCTTATTGGAGTGTGAATTGTTTGCCAATCAGATGTCTTTCATTCTTTTTAAACAAGACTTTAGAATTTCTAGGTACATTTTTGAATCATCGTTCCTTCTATGGTGAAAACACTTCCAACGCCAGCCGCGGACATACAAGCCCAAATCATGACACCTTGTTTTTGACCTTTAAACGTTAAATTTGTACAGTTATAGCTTAATGCTTCCCCTTTTTTTCGTCAAACTTGCATTTTACCATGTGAATAATGTAGAGTATTAATGTATTTGAGTTTCATCGGACCATAGCACTTTATGCCAATAACTAAAAGTTCCAAAAGCACATTTTTCATAAAGTCGTAAACCCTTCTGCGACAGTATATGCTTTTAGACCAGTTGAGTGTACCCTACGGCAAATAGCCGCTTTCGATACTGGTTCTTTCGACTGATTTTTTATTTAACTGCGACTGTAATATTTTCATTATTTCCTCGCTTTTCACTTCTTTTTAAAAACTTTCCAATTGCTGACTTTGTTCTTCCAAGAGTCCGAGCAATGAAAATGTTCGATTCGCCATGCTTCTGCAACTCTTTAAGAGTCTTTTTTCCTCCGCCGAAAGTTATTTTCCCTTTAGCATTATCGATATTGTAATAACAAGTATTTATTAACTTATCTTATTTTGATGTTGTTCGTTTTGTTTGTAAAATTAAATCTGTTTAATTTAGTTGAATGTTAAGGATTATTTAAATTAGAAAACAATAAATTAATAGAAGAAAAGAACAAAAATGTGAGTGAGTTGTCAAGAAGTTTGATATCTTGTTCTGTGTTGAAAAAAACATTGTGGTAGACATACTTTTGCCACACACTGTATGTTCTTTCTATGATATGAATTTTACTTTCGTTTTTTAAACGAAGAAAATGCTACAGGAATAGACAAAATTTGTTTATGACACTCTTAGGTCCTGTTACTTATTAATTAAATTCCAAATTTATTTTATATTTATCATTGAACCAAACAAAATTGAGCCAGATGTGCCAATAGCAACTTGTGGTTCGCCAACATTTTCGCTTTGTTAACTTTTAAAATGTTTACACTTTCTGAGAAGTAATGTAGCTACACATAATGTGAAAAACTTCTCATTACACTTTCTGTTATTTTGTGTAGCTACATTTTGTATGAGAAACTCCACACCAATGATTTCTAGGCAATCGCTTAGTTTTGCATAAAGTAATGCGCTATTCTGTGAATTTCGATCAATCATGATTAGCTGCAAGTTACGACTATGGCTTATACGTAAACGTCAATCATTGAAATTTAAAGAACTTCTCATCAAGGAGACGTTATGTACATACATATGTACATAATATATACATATTTATATTTTTACGGTTAATCAATCATATCCTAGCACAAACATTTTTAACGAAAATCTAATTCACGGTACAAGAAAAGATTTTTATCATTTACAACGGGAGGGTATGCAAATCTTCCCGAAACGTATTAATAAATGATTTTCATTATAAAATTTCACTGGTTTTTGGTAAAATGTTGCAAAAGTTAAAATAAAAGTGGTTAATGGTGTTTAATGTATTATAGGTGAGAGATAATTTCAGTGATTGGCATTAATCCAACTATACCTTTATATGGTCAACCCTGTATATTTTGGTGATACCAATAAACAGATATCGGTTCGAATTTATTTGATTTGCATATATAAGGGTTTTATCTGTGGGTAAGATAAGCAAGGGACTAAAAACTGAGTGAAAATTACTCAATTACGGTTGTGATGAAGGTACGCTGCTAAACCTTTAAATTTTCCATTACGGAGGAATAAGAAAATAAAATTTTGACAGGGGTTATTCAGACCAAAAAAAAAATTTAATAACAATTTGAGAGAATATCTAAAAGCTTTAAGGGTTTTATCGTGTTATTAAAAATTTAATATTTACTTGATGTCCAAGTACCGGCGTGATTAATGTTTATGCGATTTTCCAGATTTATACGAATTCGTAAATTCCCACGAATTTCAATGATTTTATCGTGGTTTGTGTCATTTTTATAAAATCATCTGACATTTGATAACGTATCTTGATTGTTACAAGTGTAATTTAGTTAGGTTTGCTCAATGTAATTTATTCTTTATATGTATTTATACAAACCGCACCCTGTTGTTTTATTTAATTGGTAAATCCAAACACTAGCAGATTAAAGATCTCTACTAAAAAAAATTCCAAGTGGGTCAATAATAATAATGTGAACGTGTTGTGCACGTAAATTACATTTGGATGTTGTCTGAATTGTACGATAAAAGTTTGTGACAGGTAAATGATAATGTAAATGTATAGAAATTATCGTATGCACTTAGAGATATTAAATAACATTTAATGTAAAAGAATTGGACACAAAGATATAATATTTCACAATATTATTGTATTTGGTTTATTTAAAAATTCAATACAAAGCTAGAATTAAATGAAGATAATTGTATTTATGATTTCATGAGCTTTATTAACTTAAAACGTAGTCTTAATTTTTTATTCATCAAAATCAATATTATCAAATTAAAATTAAAACTGGGTGGCGAGAAATATTATGAAAAAAATTTTCACAAAATTCGGACAAACAATTGAAAAAAATTTCACGAAGAGGAATTATGTGGTACTTTCGAATTTCAAAATGAAACTTTGCATACTGATTAAGCCCAACTTGTGCTAATAAGCGCGGGAAAAGATAATTTCAAATTTCGCCTGAAAGACGAAATAAATAGAACCCGATTTCTAGAAAAAACCAGAAATAATTTAAGCCTAATTTTAAAACTTTCTAAAGGCCGCTAAACTGATGAAATTTGCGCTTATCATAGAAATAAGATTTCCAAAAATTTTCATTCATAAATCGAGGGAAACCAAACTAGCCCCTGAAAGATACTATATTAAAATACTAAATACAGAGGTATAGCGTTCAATAATATTTGTGTTGAACAACACAACACAGTTTATAGAAATAAACTGTTCTAAAATGCAAGTCATAAGCTATTCAGATAGATATTCCTGTCAGGTATATTCGTTGCTATCCGAAAAATATAGTGGCTGAATTTGTGCTTATCCAGAATTAAGAGTATTCCGCATTTACTTGAATATATCATTTAAAATCATTTAAATAAACATTTAAAAAACGAAATAACTCACCCAAATTAGAGTTTTAATATTGTTTGGGACAATTCTGGGTTAGCACAAATTCAGCCAATATATTTTTCGGATGGCAATGAACATACTTGATAGGAATATGCAATCAGAAGTGCCAACTTCATTGGTTTCTAGAACACTTTTTATCAGAAAATTGTTCATTCAACGCTCGTTGTTGTTCAATGGAATTGGGTCAATTCTGGATTAGCACAAATTCAGCCACTATATTTTTCGGATGCTAATGAATATACCTGACAGGAATATATATACTATCTGAATTGCTTATGACTTGGATTTTAGAACAGTTTATTTCTATAAACTGTGTTGTGTTGTTCAACACACATATTATTGAACGCTATACCTTTGCATTTAGTATTTTAATATAGTATCTTTCAGGGGCTAGTTTGGTTTTCCTCGATTTATGAATGAAAATTTTTGAAAATAATATTACTATGATAAGCACAAATTTCATCAGTTTAGCGGCCTTTAGAAAGTTTTAAAATCAGGCTTAAATTATTTCTGGTTTTTTCTAGAAATAGGGTTTTATTTATTTCGTCTTTCAGGCGAAATTTGAAATTTTCTTTTCCCGTTTTTTCGGCTTCTGGACTAGCACTAATCAGTATGCAACGTTTCATTTTGAAATGCGATAGTTTCCCTGATGCAGCTAGCCACAAAATTATGTGCCATAAATTGTTTATCACACAATTCGGTCGCAGTCTTAGTAATTATTTACGAGGGTTGTCTGAAAAGTTTCCGACCTAACAAAGATACAAGATATTTTTCTTCAAATTTTATTTTATTTTTCCACATAGCTAGGGGAATATACACTGTCTATACACTTCTTCCAGCGATGCCCTCATTTCTTCGTCCCGTCCAAATAGTACTCGGCATCTTTCTCTACAAAATAATCATTTACGAAGGTGAGGGCCTCCTCATTCGACTAAAATCTCTGTTCTTCGAGCACAACCTAGGTTAGGGAACAAACAATCGTTTAGAGCTATAGATATGGTGAGTAAGAAGTAGTTAAAATCGTAATTCGTAGATTTTCACCATGACAACCACTGTGGTGTGGGACGGCATATTGTCTTGGTGGAGTAAATTTTTTTTGCAGTATGGCCCTATAACGGTTTTATTTTTTTTTAAGTTAACCGATTTAGTTAACTCCATAAGTGTCTCAGAAAATAGTCACCATCACTTCCTCAGCCTTTGATTTTTTTAAGCATATTTCTCCTTTTCAGTCCACTGTTTTGACTGTATTTTTGAACCTGGAGTGTAATTTTGTATCCAAGTTTCATCAAAAAATTGGTAGGTGCTAAAACTCTGATTTATTGCGCCTAAACTGTGCCAATAGAAGGATGAAATTGTTCATTCGAACACGTTTCTGGTCCAAAGTAAGCAAGCGCGTCACTCATCGCGCGGACAGCTGCCTGATGCCTAAATCTTGATTCAGTAGACCATTTGGTGAACTTGAGCGATGTTATTACATTGAAAAACCCTATGCATTTCATAACTTTTCACATTACATCAGACCTGTTTTTTGTCAATATTGGCTGTCAAAGGCGTGCAATGTTCAAATGTGGCCCAGAAGCGAGTATAGCTCGAGATTTTGCACGGTTATCATCAATTCCACTATGTTTCTCTATATTCACCCTATAAAAGATCAATTTCATTCAAAAATTTCAGAGTGCTTTCGTGGTTTTGGAATGTTTAAATATGACCCATAAGAGAGTAATTGGTCTATTATGATTTGTAAAACCTGAATATATTTCCAGATTTTGCCAGGTTCTCATTCATCTCACTACGTTTCTCTGTTACCAATATGAAATATCAATTTAATTTGGAAGTTTCAGAGTGCTGCCATAGTCATGAAAAATTCAAATATGGCTTAGAAAAGAGATCAGTGATCATTTGAATTCCAATAATATTATAAAATACAACTCACATGTTCCGGGGCCATATTTACCAATGCCAGAACTATGACAAAATTCTGAAAACCATCATTAACATGAACACTTGATACACCTAATAGCAAAACAACGAGATTGATGAGAGTCGAGCTTTTTTTCTTTATAACTAGCAGTTATCGGCGACATCGTTTGCGCGGTATTCAATTCAATGCGATAATATATTTAGTATACGAGTACTCGGCATGCGTTGCAATGCCCCTCAAAGAAAGAAAATATTTTGGCTTTTACTCTGTTTATGAAGTGCTTGGATTCAAAATGTTTTTAGATTTCAGAAGGTTTTACGCCACGTGAGCAGGGCACAGCGGTCCATGTGAGAACCATGAATTTTCCAATAGCGATTGCATCTGTGCTTTGTTGATGCTATTTGCAAATGCGAGCCGCGTCCCCAATCGTTTGAATCCAAATTGCATATCTTTTGGATTCATTGAGATTCTTGGCAACAGTACATCTGTACATTCAAATTTTCCATTTAAAATTGTAGCTTTGACTAGTTTGTATCCGTACCTTTTCCAATCTTTCATTTATTTTTGCGTAATTACATTTATCACATATACACCTATTGAACTTACATAATGCTGTCCGTTTCCTTAAACTCATTCCCAATGTATAGTTGACATATCATTTACTTCATCTATTTCATCCTCAAGTTGATTAACCTCATTTACCTCTTTCGTTATGAGAATCTCATTCATGCGTTCGACCTATTTCTTATTATGCATATTGGCCATATACGGTATCCTAATTGACCCACCATCATTCAGGATTATGAGATCGGAATTCAGAATCAGGCGAGCCAACAAGTTTCCGCAAGCATCGTTTTATTCACCCCATACTCTTGAATGACTCATATACACTCTATCTGCACTCAATAAGATGCACGGCTTTTATTGGTAACGTTTTGCTTGGTCACGTTGCTTCAGCTTAGATTTTGGAAAACATATTAATTCATGTGCCATGCAGAACATTTCGAAGCCATGTGTTTTAGCACTTGAACGCCGTTCTACAATCAATAGAGAAAACAACCCCATTAATAGGTTGTCTAAATCATTCAATATTATCGATGACCTATTTGACTTTAATTTATCAAAGGTTAACTTCGAAGAAATCCTGAATTTTTTAATGTTAATTAAAATTTGATTTCTATTTTTTAAGTTTGTTTTCGTTTTTATTTGTTGATAAATATCACCCCTATAGGATCACGCTACCTTTCCTTCCACCCACTGAACTAACATTTGAAAACCCGTCAGTCGTCATTCTCTACAATACATTTACTGATTTAATTGGCATGCATAAACAATCACAAATAACATGCTTCTGTCCAGTTTTCGATTTTTGGCAGCAATGATGTGCTCGAAAGACGCTATGTTACAAAGGACAAGGTTCATATTCTGGTTGATTCAATGTACATCTTCTATTCTTCTATCCTTCTGTATGAAAACTATTAAATGACAAAATAGAAGAATTGCTATTCAACAATAAAAATAGCTAATTTTTTGACAAGAAGAAATGATTTTTGTTCAATTTTTATCAAAGCTAAGGTGCTTAGAAAATGTAACTTTCCTAATAAACAGATATTTGGCGCATAGAACATATCATCCGACAACTATTTTGAAAAAAACTAGAAACAAAATCAGGTAAGAGACAAATTTACAATAATTATTCACTTTTAAAATTTCATAATGATCTATTAACAGATTGCAAGATAAATTTGGAATGAGGGATATAATAAGTGTAGAAAATTTCAGTGGAGACCCCTGGCAATTTAGCCAGCAGAAAAAGAAATCACAGCACAAATTCGCTAGTGGTAAAATATTCGATTTATATTTTTTGTTTGAAAATAATTGTATATTTTAGTGTTGCCGACATGAACAACTGAAAGATCATTCTCAAATAGATATTCCTCAATTGACACTCCAATGAAATTTATCATTTGTCTAGAATCTCCGTACGCCAATCCATCTAGCGATACAGAAATTCGCTTTAATTCGAAGTTTGATACTGCATGAAATTTTATCGAGCCCTTGTTTGGGGTATTGAAAAGTAGATCTGAGTATTGCACCAGAATGACTTTCATTTCGATGTATTACAATTCGGTTTGAGGATTTTCAAAATCCACCGATGACACAGCAACGTTTCACCAGCAAACAAGAGTTCAATTTTCTAATTCGGAGGCCCGCTTACATTTGTTTATGCCACCAACAGTTATTATTGGTCACATACCTAAAATTGTCGAATATCAAAACAAGGAATACACAATTACTAAACTTTGTGCGTTTGTTTTTATTACGTAACCTTGTTCCAGTCGGCTTTGATTTTATTGGAAACCCTTTGCTGTATTCAGTAACAATAAATTCTCTCTTAAATAATCTATTGATTTATCACTGAGTTTTTTGTACGGAACGCATCGTTCGTCTCCATAATTGGCTGACATTTCTTTCAAATCCTAGCCGACTTTCTGTCACATCCTCAAAACTTTTCCATTTGGACTCAGAAAATCTGTTCCATGCACTACTCATTTTGTTCGCAGTAACACCTAGAGCTGTAGCCCTTAATCTTCCACAATCCGCTTAACTACTTTATTGTTTTTATGTGCACGTATCAAATAAAAACAAATTCGATAGATCACTCACCAATTCGCGTTTTTGACACCATTAGTTGCATTTGCGTTCAGACACTTAATAATTTTAATACGTTTGTTAAGGTGCTTAATCACCTCAACTATATTAGTTTCAAACAACCTTTCATGTTAATATACGGGTTTGTATAAGGTGGTCTTGTAAGGATTATGAATGAATCAAGTTTTGAATTATCGCGAATATTCATTTTTATAGAAAGTCAATAGATTATGACAAAATATGTGAACCAAATGCGTCGGTAATTTTCTATAAAAAACACAGGTCGTTTTAACTCAAAACAGTTTTCGACCAATTATAAAAACCTAATCAAAAGCGGTTTACAACCCGCTAGTTAAATGTTAAGATATTCTAATTAAATGAATTTGGATATACATATGTTAGGCTTCTCTCCCAAAGCTTCTCATCCATATGCTATAGATAAAATATGTAATTTGTTTAGCAACTTTATTTGACTATTTCAAATTTTGTACAACTCCGCTCCAATTTTGTACAACTCCAAATGAAATATGTCCAAAAAATCCCAAATTTGTTGCATGCAATAAATGTTGCACGATGAAGAGGTTTTTGCAACAAGTTTCAATTAAAAACTCTGTTCAACAATTTTCAAAAGATTGACATGTGAGTAAGTTTTCCGGAATATTCGTAATATATTCTCTTACCGGGACAAACGAATCAAACGATTCATGCGATCGGCGATATAGGTACCAGGTGCTTTACAAAGGGGTTGTTGCAAAGACCGCATTCCAGAAAACCAATCCACATGTCAATGTTATGAAATTTGTTGAACAGATTTCGTAATTGAAACTTGTTGCAAGAACACCTTTTTAAAAGACCCGTTATTTATATTGTCGACCCCAGAAATCGTTCGATCCACATGCCAATCTTTAGAAATTTGTTGAACAGATTTCAAATTTGAATCTTGTGGGAATAAACGTTATCAATGTGTCTTTTAGAAGTTGACTTTTGTTATTACCATTTTGAAAATTTACCAACATTAAAAAAACTTACCCGCACATACTTAATTACTAATATTTTTTGTATTTTATCTGTTACTTATGTTTCTAACATATAAGGTTATATCCTACAATAGTAATGAAGCAACAACGCCGAAAAGTTCTTATATTTTTCGAGATTTCTATGCAACATTTGTTTCATGCAACAAATTTGGGATTTTTTTTGGGGAAAGAAATATACATAACCCTTTTGCCATTATTGCGTCTTATAAAAAATACTGGGGGAAGCGGTACGAGCACCGGATTTTTATTTGTCAATATTTAATTCATAAATTCACGCTCGAGGTTCAAAATACTCCTCCCTTTATCTAAGCTACAAATTTTTTGCTTGAATCATGTTAATTGCGTTAATTGAATCGGTTTTGGATTAGGAAATAAACTTAAAGATAGCAAGGCACATTTTAAAACAAGTAATTTTTAATTTGTTAACAGAATATATTTTGATTTGGGTCAGATTTGATGTCTTAATTAGATAACTTTGTAAACTTTATGTAACATATATTCGAAAATAATCTCTAGATTAAACTTGTAGATCACATAAACAGATTATACGACAACTCAACTCTTGATGTAATAATATGTATAATGTAGTTAAGAAATCATGTCTAAAATTATAAAATATTTTATTTTGAGATGGCTGCCAAATGTTAAAAATATGTACGGTCATTTCCAAGATTACCATATTTTATGATTAACCAGAACGTTGAGCACTAAAATAAAATATCGATAATCTTAAAATTTTATCGGAAGAGGCATCGGAAGACACAAAATCATAATTGAATTTTAAAAACAAATTAAAATGAAGCAGTCATAAAATTATAATGAACATAAATTGTCTTGAAACAACACCATTCGACATAGACCTACATCAATTCTAATTTCGTGGAATGACAACGGTGTTAAACAAAACAACACCCAGGTTAATAAATCAAATTGTTCCACAATGTGTCGACACACAGAACCATCTCAACAAAATCGGGTATGAAACTTCATTCATAATAAATAAACCCTGGATTTTGCAGTTGGCCAAAAAAATTTTATTTGCATAACTTCGGGGAACGGAGGGCGATAAGATAAAAGTTCATAAATCAAAGAAATTGACTTCGACAGTTACACAAGGACCATAAATTTATGTACTCTGCATGCCAATATTTTTTCGTTTTCTAATATTTGATTATAAAATACATAATAAAATATTCCTCGTGTTCCACTTTTATATTACACACACCACTTTTCTACGTTTTCATCCATACTGTATATATTCGTTACGCTAGTTTCCCAACTTTTCATTCATTCACAATAAAATAAATAATAAAAAAAATTTGTCCTACTCACTCAATTTCAATAACATTCGTGTTTATTATGACGTGATATACCAACAACACCGAATATAACAATAATGATTAATTAAATTAATTTAAGTGTAGAACTAAAAATATAAATTACCAAAAATTTGTTTCGTAATTCATCACCCAAAATACAACATACAGTAGGAGAATAAATAAACACAATTAATTTAACACTTTATTTGTAAACTATTTTATTATTTTAATTTTATATCATCCACACACTTAACTAATTCACTAATATATATTTAATTAAATTTTTAACTTTATTTTATACATTTTTTTTAATCACAATTATTATTTATAAAAAAAGCACAAAAACCGACCAAAACCACTTTACAAAATATTCTTAATTTAATTAAATTATTTACAAAAACTTTTATTTCAAAACCAAGAAAATAATTTAGTTTTGAAAAAATTATACAAAACAACAACAAACGGAAATTTTTATTTATAAATTATTAAAAAATTCAATTATTTATAATTTTTTTATTTTCTGTATTCGCGGCGCGACGTTCACTACCTCGCGTTTACTACTACTGTACACGATACTACTTTATGTATATGCTGCAACCGATGGTTTATTGTGGACTGATTCACAACAGAAATGTTTTTGTGTGTGAACAAATGAAAATAGTACAATATTATGAAAAATGTAAGAAAAACAAAAAACAAAAAATGCCGAAAACAAAAATAAAACTATAACATTTTGAATTAGAAAAACGGAAAAGAAAATTGAGAAAAATATGAAATTATTTTTCACGTCTGCGCATTTTATTATCTGGTAATACTAAAACTGTATCAAACGATATTCGTTCGCTTTATCCAGGTTGGAATTTAATTTAGGACAAACAAAATTATTTTAATTACCAGTTCTTGGTTCAGCACAATCAGTAGATTTATGAGCACCAGCGAATAAATCGAAGCTCGCCTAAACGACAGTCGACCGACTGCAAATTTTAAGAGATACGAATAAATGTTCTGCTGCTAAGGCTAGCAAGAACCTATCCAGCAGAATACTACAAGATATATGGATAATTATTGGCTAACAAAAGGCTAATTCGATGCTCTAAAATGTAGGACTCCATCCCTTCCAACTTAAGCGATGGGTGCTGCTAGATTCAGAAAAGGTTAGCAGAATCCATATCAAAAAATGATTTAAAAACAATTATGGCACAGTAAGCGTGAATTTTATGCCAATTAAATGCGCTATTAAACTTTTCCTTATTCTGCTCGTTCTAGAGAAAGCATTATCCATTATCACTTCAAAGCTAGCAGAAACCAAATCAAAAATCGGATAAAAACCAAAATTATAACGCAAACCAAGATCCATTAACATACCAAGAGACTTAGGCTTATTATCGCTTATTTAAATTGCCTGGTAAAAAATGTTGGGCTCCACTCGTTTTGACCAAACTTCAGATCATTTAATCGAATGCTAGCAGAACCCAAATACAAAATCGGACCAAGCCGAAATTATAATCTAAATCAATCGCTTTAAATTAAATGACCTGAAATTTGGTGGAATGAGTGAAGCCCAACATTTGATTAGACCAAATAAGTCTAAAATTATTTGTATGCCGACCGATCTTGTTTTGCGTTCTAATTACGGTTTTGGATTTGGGTTCTGCTACCTTTAAATTAAATCACCTGAAATTTGGTCAAGAATGAGTGAAACCCCAAATTTTTTAATGGGGCAATTTATTAGGTCATAATGAGTCTAAAATTTTTTGTGTGTCACTAAACTGCTAACTTTAAATTAAATCACCTGAAGCTTGGTCAAAAACGAGTTGAGTTTAAAAATTTTTAATGGATTGATTAGGCCAAACTGAGCCTTAAAATTAATTTTTTGTGTCAATTGATTTTGGTATGCGTTTTAATTTCGGTTTTGGTTCGATTTTTGATTTGGACTCTGCTAGATTTGAAGTGATAAAGCTCAATGCTATTTCTTGAACGAGCAGAATAAAACAAATTTAATAGCGCATTTAATTAGCCTAAAATCAACCTTTAATTTTCCAATTGTTTTTAAACCAATTTTTGATATGGTTTCTGCTAACTTTTCCTACAACTAGCTGATCCCATCGTTTTAGTTGGAAGGGGTGGAGACCAACATTTTTTAATAGAGCATTTAATTAGCCTATTATTAGCGGATAGTTGCCAAACTATCTTATAATGTTCTGCTGTAAATATACGCATTGATATGGCATCGTTCTCCGGAATCAGATTAGCCGATCCTAAATTAAGCGAATGACATACTAATTGGATTTGACATACTAATTGGAGTTGACCATTTCTTCAGTCTTCTCAGAAATAGGTAAATGCAACTTAGTTCCGATAGCACTATTCTGCAAAATTTCAACGCGGAGTGTAACCAACTTAATTTGCTGAAACTTCCCCGCATAACCGATCAGTAAACAATTTAAATTTACCGAGTAGGTGTGAGTAGAGAAATGAGAGTAATATTTGATGGAGCTGCAAAATGTAGTACCGGTGTATCTCTTAATGATTGTCTACCTACTGATTCCACAATCCGTATCATACTACGATTTCGTAAGCCCAAAAAAACCTTCTTAGTCTTCATCAAAAAGATGTACCATCAGATTCGCGTGACTTCGAGCGACTCGGTACATCAAAAACTAGAATATAGAGCTGAACCGTCTCACTCTTTCGGCATGTCCGTTTATTAAAGATTACTTACGGCCTCGCAACTACTTAATTCCTGACAACCCGATCTCGATATTTATGTGGATGATCTGATGACAGGAGCAGACGAGGCGAAAGCCAAGGAACTCAAAAATAATATTGCCAACATATTAAACGATTATGGTTTTAATCTGTAAAAGTGAAAGTCTAACAGCGCAAGAATATTGCAAAACCATCCTGGTAAACAACAGAAAACAGACAACAAAACCATAGGAGATCAAAGTCAACCAAATGTAGAATGCTCGAAAGTTTTGGGTATCAGTTGGCATTTGAATAATGATAAATCTACACTAGCATCGAATTTAGCAGGCTGTGAATTTTACGATATGAACTGTTCTTTCGGAACGCTAGAAGGCCGTTTTATCCAATAGGTTGACTAGCGCCTAGTTATTAATTATTAATTTCAAAAAGTTATTAGTTTCAAAATATTCCTACAAACCCTCTGAGGAAACAATCGGGGATGGGATGAACCACTTCTCGCCACGAGAAATCCATTATACTTCGCTCGAACCTTACTTCACTTCGAACATTGCGTAGCCTGTTATCCAGCCTAATGACAGTTATCAAAAAATAAACTCAATTACGCATGGACTGATTCCTGAATCGTACTCGATTGACTTACAATGAGCACTTTCGTGGGTAATCGCGCCGCAGAGATCATTTCAACATTGCCCCGAGATAATTGGTTACACGTTCGGAAGCTTATCACCACTTGAGCTTAAATGTCATTCTTTGTGGTGGAATTAACCTACGTAGCTGTACGAATCAACCAGTTGTTGGTCAATTGAAACAAAAAATTACGGATACCTAGCACGAATGTCTAAAAAAACTTTTACAATCACTCTCGGCTGCTCAAATTCAAATAAATGGTTAAACGAAATTTGACAAAGTTCGTCCTACATTTTATGCTTTTTTAGAAACGCTGCAAAATCCAAGGAATCAATCTACGATATTTATCTGCGTAGAGAGGAGGTATTTCATCCATCCGCAGTATCTGTAAGTATGAACAATCAAAGTATTACCAAGCTGAAGAGCAGTTCTAGATCTGTTTCTTAACGAGCTCGGTTTAATCCATGCTGCAGGAAGGCGTCAAAACAGTATGGCACCATATTCTACAAAATATCCTGTAAATGTTCATTCGAAATTCAGCACAGCCATGCTGATTTTACGAGACCTCCAATTTGGAATACACAAACGTTGGCCCACCGCTTTTACTTTCCATCGCTAGGCAATAGTACTAGATACCAAACAGAAAATTAATGGCGAAAGAAGTCATCTGCAAATGCATCACCTGTAACAAATTTAATGGCCAATGTTCACGGGACGAATTGATAAGACCTTTCCTGAAAGCTGTAGTTGACTACGTTGGCCTATATCCATTCATCTTACAAAAGACGAGGACATAACCTGACAAGACGTACATTTGTCTATTCATATGTTTGAATATTAAGGCTGCGTGCACTTGAAGCTGGTGGTAGATTTTTCCATCAATAGTTTTCTAGCTGCACTGAGGAGATGTTACAACTGACTGCAAGGTACAACAAGAATTAAATAAAATCATAAAAAACTCTAAACACTGAAGTACTAACTAAAAAAATTTATCAATTTCATTCCACCAAACGCTCCACATTTTGGTGGTTTATGGGAGTCAACAGTAAAATCTACCAAATTTCACCTCAAGAGGATGATAGGGCAACCCATTTTGACATAGGGTGAAATGAATACTCATATATTTGTGTGTTATTAACGACACTTAAGTAGATCCTCTCACTCCGCCACAATTCGTGCTTGAACACCCAACCGCCATTATTCCTGAATTGGACATCACTCACCTCAAGATATCGCATCTTACTCGAAGGCAAACAGTGCAGCAGATTGGTCAAAATTTCTGGAAAAAGGAACCCCGCATGCAGAAAGGCAAGATTACCAGTTAACCAACTTATTTCATAATGTTTTGTGATATCATTTTCCGCTCTTTGTTTGGCTTTATACAGCTTCATTCAATAACCGAATCAACGTCAACAAGAAACCGAAATTAGTAAATTGTAATTTAGGTAAAATGTCTCTGTTGTGATTTCCAACCAATGTAATTATTCTTCTTTCAGCTAAATAATACGAATTAGCATCAAACCACCGTTCATTAAAAAAATGAAGAAAACCTATCCACACTTGAAGAAAACATTCGCTCCAAGGCTCGACAATATATGTTATGAAGAGCGCGATACTGAGCATGATTATCCCGAAAATCTAAATAAAGATAAGTTAGGGTTTGAATCTGCGATGATTCTATCGATGATCCAAACTTCGACCCTGGATGGCTGGTTCAGCATTATCTTTAGATGATGAAATCAATCATTCAAACCTACCTGCCTACGCCATAAATGCAGACCTCGATCGGTTTTCATAAATGACAGCTCTGGACGTAGATGACAGATTCTATTCATCCATGATTGTGCTACGAATTATAGTTATTGCTACATGTGGCATGAGATAGGAGTACGTGGCGGTAGCAATATTGCGTTCTGTTTTTTTTTAAACATTTAAATTCTCTCAAAAGTAATATTAAATCGCTAGCATTTTACAGTGATTCGTGCCCTGGCCAGTACAAGAATTCGTCTGTTGCTGGGTTTATGACATATTTTGAAAATTGCGATCACTTTGGAACAATCGACCATACGTTTTTGATTTTAGAGAATACACAGATGAAGTATGATATCGACCACTCACTTATCGAGCGAAAAAATTAAATTTGCTTTGGTACCAGTTTATTCGGTCAGTTAGCACTAAGCAGGAGTTTAAAATACTAGATACGAAATCAGCTGGTTTTTATATTTTTTGCGGGCTTCTTAAAAATAAATTATTGTGGCGGAACTCTACCGATAATGGGGCAAAATTTGTCTGGAATAATGTAAAGTGGCTAAGATATATGAGAGGACACTTTGGAATTATAAGCTCTTAAAATATTTTAAATACTGAAGAACCTTTTCAACCGGAGGGATCCGAAAGATAGGTCTTGCAATATTTCGAAAATGAAAACTATTCGCCCGCAAACTATTAGCAATGAAAAGAAACAAGTTCTTACGGATTTATTGCAGTTTATAGATCCATGCTTCCAGAATTTTTACTAAAATATTTAAACAGCTGTAATGATTAACACCCACCCAGATTTAGACGAGGAAGTTGAGGAACTAATTTAAACAACAATGAAAACTAAGTACTTATTGAAATAAAAATAGAAAATAAAATGTATGAAAGAAAGATTTTTAATGTCTGTAGTCAATAATGCAATATGTAATAAAAGCTTAATTCAATTTTCTAGTGATTTATTACGAAAACTCATTTTGCATTAATAGCTTAAGTTAATTCAAAAAATCAAGATAGAAGTTAGTTCATTCGCAGCAATTGCTAAACTTTACTTAAGTTTTGAATGAGGCAAATCCGTCACATGAAGTAGTTACTTAAGTCAGTTATAGTCAAATATTGTCTAAAGTATGTTTCTGTGCTGTAGTTATCCGTTTTTCAAAATTCGTTTTTAAAACTAAATTAGCTCTACTGAAAAATTTCAGAAAATAACTTAAGCGGTTATGCCTTGTGACCACAGAATTTCCTTCCTTACCTTGTGTTTCATATTAATAAGGAACTAGATTTATCAAATTTGTGCCGATGTAAGCGATAGTTTTAACCTTAGTCAAAAGATAAACTAATCTGTTATCACAACCAGTTATTTTAACCATTTTTAATTAAAAGGGCCTCAGGAGCAACTTCTGTATGATTGCATTTGGGTGAAATTTTCGTTTATTGATCTACTGCCTTGCATTAGATAATTAATTTAATTAATAATTTACTTTCTAAATATTCTTTTGAGAAATATTTTACAGTAGCATTTCCAATACACGCTTATTTCTGTTAATTGTTAAAAACGGCACGCTTATGAATTTGTCTTAATTTATCTGGATTTCAAACAAAAATAAGTGAATTGGAGTGCGAAACAACAGTGTTACGAATTTCTTAAACCACTATATGCTAATTCTTTAATAAGATAATTAATCCAAATCCCAAGTAAAATTAATTACGTGTGTGATACAATCATTTTTCATCGAAAGAATATAGAAAAATTTTGACAGGTAAACGATTTAACAGAAAAGGAAATTCTGATTACGTTGGATTAAACATTTTATGTATTTCTCCTTATTATTTTGATATATACGAGTACGTACATACCTTAAAAATTTAAATTTTGTTTATAAATCATTCCATTTTATTTGCCAATACACTCGTAACAATAAAGTCTGAGTTTTATTTTAAAGATAATTTATTTTATATAAATCATCATCCCTTATCAAAAACTAGTAAAGTTTTAGTTTTGTCACAAAAACAATGAGAGACCAACTCATCCATCATCACATACAGTTGTGTATCTATTCTATAGAATTTTATTATAAAACTTGAAACTATATAAACCGGAGAAAGGATTAAATTTAGTGTACGTTTTCAAACGATGTACTCCATGCTTTGCCACCACAAAATTTTATAGTTTTCTTATGTTATCGTACGAACCGAACACAAAAAATATTAAGGGATGTGAGAGATTTGAAACTCAGTTAGTCTACCATACGGATCGTCTATGTATGTATGTTCTTACATATATTGTCTCATAAGTAATAATTAGACATTTTGTTAGGGTTTTTCATCTCAAGTACAAAAGGAAAAATGGGTTTTAAACAAAGTTTGACATAAGCAAAAATAGTGTCAGTTACACAAGCGCAAGAACTTGGAAAATGTGTTCATTATATACTGGTATACACACACAGCATAGCACAAAAGGAAATTAATTGTCCTTTTAATGTTGTTATTCAAAAGTTATGTAAAATATAAAGTTGAAATAGGACATTGCGATATGACATACGCACACAACATAATCCAAGAGTGTAAATTATAAAAATTATCGCGCGCAGAGCTTTCATTTCTCTGTGTGGTTAAATATCCGCACCAACTTCTATGAAATGTATAATAGCAGTGTAGCATGCTAAACACAAATTACATTTTATATTGAGACATTTCCCACAAGAATTTTATACGACGTAAACGTGGCTGGTATATATGTAGGTGAAATGGTATACAACCAATTATTTTCCTTTTTTTTGTTGTAAATAATCAACTCGTAAAATCTTCTAAGCAAATAAAATAAAATTTACAGAATATAAAATTAAAATTTATTTTAAATTCCCAATATAAAATTTATCAATTCGTCAACAACCCAATTTCACACCTTGAACTTTGAGATTTTCAGAACCAACATAATATACAAAAGCACTAAAGTTTCGACATATTTTAGTTTATAACACTGTACGGTACCATCTGGTGTAGTTTTGTATGAAAGAATTATTTTTCAAAATTTATTTAATATTATGTGTGTGTAGGCATCTAAAATTCAATTTATAACATTTATTTTTACATAAAATGTGTCAGGATTAATGGATTAACCCAACTGTTGCGGATAGTTTTGTAAAATTTGCATATGTTTAGGATAAAAATGATGACGAATACACCATATTTACCTATCCTAGCTAGTTTTCTTATATAAATGTCCTTGGAGCATGGAGGTTAATTTCATAGGTTTTCTACAAAGAAATGGAATCTCATCTTGCAGCAAACAACAACGATTCATCTGTTGTTCTCTATAATCCTTTCTTATACTGCGAGTATTATTGTTGGCTCCAATTGTTTATATAAAGCATAGATTCGATAGGAGCGTTCACTATATAGGTTTATTATGTGTATACCATAAACGGAAAATAACTGATATTGTTCCAAGAACAAAATGCCCTACCTTCTCCGAAAAAATATTACTTAGTGAATTTTTTCCATATGGATAATCCATTCGTGATCTTAGATCTCTATTAAACATGATAATTGCAGTGGTCTTCTCAGTGGAAAATTACTCATAAGGCGTCACTGAAGTTTTCGACAAAACTAAAAAATAACAAAACATGGCGGACTACAAAATTTGTCGAAATAACAAAAATGCACATGGATTAGTAAAACAGTTGACAAAAGCAATGTTAGGATTATTTAAAAATTTTGCTATGCAAATCAACACAGGAACGGGATCGGCCAAATTGGATTTTCTCTTCAGAAAGTAAGTAACGTAAAGTTGCTCTCGACTAGTTACATTTCTACGGGATAAGCTGCACGAAATCCCTTGCTAGAAGTTATTGCTGGTGGGAAGGAATCGATCTGATTTCAGTTAAAGTGCATTTGCACTGTTGGAAAACTGCAACTAAGCCTTTTCAAAGAATTCATGCAAATTTTACTGGTCCTTTCATGGGTATATTGTTCTTTGTATTGGTGGATGCTTATGCAAAATGGCCAAAGGTCTATATATTACGGAATTTGAAATATAATAAAACAATTAAAGTGTGTAATCCTTAATTTATCGTGTTGGATGGTATGCCACCGTTTTAGTGACAGACCATGGAAGTCAGTTTACAAGAAAGAAAAATTAAATGCATTAGACTGCGATCGCGAAGAAGTACATTTCCATTTAGCAAGTATTTTATTGACATACTGAAAGACAATTCATCCATCCACGGGGAAGACTCATGCAATGATGATGTTTAATAGGGATTAGAATGGATTTAAAGTTGCCATTTGAAAAAATTCACTAAGTGGTGGTTTAAAAGTATGGCATTTTAAAATTGGTACACGACTGGTTGGTTGTGACTGACGAATTATTGTTCAGAAAAATCAAATGGAGATTTAGGTGCATTCCATTATAAAGGTTGGCGAATTACATACCCTTGTTGTTGTTGATGACAATCGTATATGGAAGAGGCATGTAGATCAAATCAGAGAATTTGAACAACGAGTTTTTCATTTTTCTCTAAGTCATACTTACCGACATAATACATGCACTGCAATCCGTGTTTAATTTCCTCTGTCACCTCAGGCATTAGCATTTTCACTAAAGTCAATTTTACTGCACAACAGTGGTTTACTGTCATTCTCGAAACCATCCCCACTAAGCTATTTGCCCTCATTCTCAGTCACCACGAACACCACCCATCCCCGCTCCCTCTGTCCTGTATAAATATTATAAATATGGCGCACTATGAGTTTGTTTCTTTCTTAATCTCCGTCATCCGCCTCTACCTTAATTTCGATAACCTGCTACTCCGTATAGCCTACATCATCATCTTGCTTGCCAAATATTATGTCACTTCAAATATTTGATCCTTCTCGATGTTTTCGTTGCCTGTTTTAGTTTCATTAATTGCTTGTTTCAAATGTTTAGAAACAACAACTGCTGGTTGGAACTGCACCATATCAAGTATATCATCTAGTTTTTCTTCTATTACCTCTTCGAACTCATAATTTTCCGGGTCTAACCAATGTTTCTTCTTAGCCTCACGTAGTCGCAATATTAATATCTTTTTTAGGCACTTCAGGGTAATTTACGCTACTTTAACTGGATTTTTTTTATTAACAACAATTCTCGCAATTTACACCACTTCCAGAATATTTCCGAATATATCGGAAATAATCTCTACATAATTTTCGAATAATACTTAACACCATTTAAATTTATGTTTAATCACATCACTGTTTTTAAATTAACACCACTTATGATTTTCTCGATACTCACTTTCTCTTTTATTCTATCGAGTACCTCGTCTTAATCATGAGCTAGAAAGACACGCATCGAAAGACTCTTTCAAGACTGACTTACTATGTTCATCGTACTTATGCACAACGCTGAATATTCCAGATTATCCGCGAGCAATTGCAGCTGTTCTATTACTCCAACTATTTGCTATACAACTAAACTGTTATAAAACTGTCTCTAATGCTACTATTTAAACATAGATGTCAGTAATTTCACAAAAAAATCTCATTAACTTTACGGTTTCGTTCAAGTGACCAATTCACACGGAATGAACGGAAGCTTAAATTGAAATTTAACATTGGAATGATTAGAATACACAAATCTCTAGTGTCAATTTTTATAAATTGGAAAATATAGCACAAATGGTCATGGTTTCAATGAGGTTTAAATCATATATCTGCACATACAAATCAATTTAACCATTCAATTATGTCTAGTGATCGGGTAATAAATCGGTACCTCTGTATTATTTTTTAGAAGTTTCTATTAAGTTTAATTGTTTTAGATTTTGTTCTTTGCCATATAAAGAAAACCGATGGAATATCTTCACAATTCAAAGAAATCGCGATACAAATAGGTAATTTTTTAATTCAACCCAAGCAAGCAGTGCAATTTTACTCTGCGCGCGGTGTTTTTATTTGTGAACTGTGCTTACTTGGTTCTTCAAATTTTGTTCTGAACAGAATGCCAGTGTACGAAGAGTATGCAAATTAAAAAACAAATTATTGCTCTATGCACACTGGATCATTTGGCACTGCCCAACCTGTGATCGGTGTACAATACCCAGGACAAGCCTGCTTGCTCGAGTTCAATTAAAAAATAGACCCAAAGATTTAGCTATTGGGAATTACCGGAAGAACGACAACGACGGGTTTTGTTGTTTAGGGTACGAATTGAAGCGTCGAAATAAATAGTTGGTCTGCAACATTATACAGAAAATATATTGTTTATAACGCAACCAACTGTACTAATATGTTGTTTGACTACTATACAATGTAATCTTATTTTTATTTAATTTTTAATTAATTTACATAAAATTTAATATTTTGCTATGTTTGTAACAGCAAATTTTATTTATAACGCGAATATATGTCAATATTCGAGTGCCGTCGTCGAATTTGATAGAATATTTTAAAATAAAGTACAATTTGGCTACAGTGGCAAATTAATTACGTATTGATTTACGGTGGCAAAAAGTCTACAGTTTGCGAAATACACTGTATCTTTTTCTATGTAAGCAATTTCTATAAAGCTACAGCTGTAGAATTTTTCCATTCCCTGAATCGGCCCATAAATTTGCTAAGGTAATATTGCTTGAAATTCAAAATTCCTAAATTGCAATATAAATAACAAATTCT
This sequence comes from Nephrotoma guestfalica, assembly GCA_963691935.1. Lineage (NCBI taxonomy): Eukaryota > Metazoa > Arthropoda > Insecta > Diptera > Tipulidae > Nephrotoma > Nephrotoma guestfalica. The sequence continues at coordinate 295,560,059 of OY829914.1, read as the reverse complement.
TTCAAAGGATTCAATAATGTTGTTGGAAAAGCCACGTCCGAACATACACACACTGAATCAACACAACATTGTTTTTAGTTTCTGTATGTGCTGTGTGTGAATTTTTAGGCAAACGAGAAAGGTTATAGTGTAACATTGTACGGCAGGATGTATCTTATGAAAAGAATCTTTTTTTATTTGCTAAAAAAATTAAATTATAATTTTTTTTTATTTTCTGCTACTGTGGAAAATGAAAAGATAACACACAAATATGTATACGAGAACTGTAAAATCAAACAAACCAGAAATGACTTTGTACTACCGAGAATGGAAATGGAAATTTTGTACATACACAAGGGAGATTTGTAAGGACTTACTGAAATTGAATTTTTATAAATTGAACTGTCTCACTGAACGAGGAACGTGGTCGGTATTTAACAAAATAAAAAAAAAACAATGCGGTGTGCTTATCCTCGTGTGTAATTTACATTTTTTGTACAGCGACAATATCCTAGCGTTTATTTATATCCAATGTGTATTTAGCATTGTTGTTATTGTGTGTAGATCAGAGACATGAACTGTTTGTTCTTTTAAATTAGTGCTCAACAATTTTTTATAATTTAATATGGAAATTTAAAATTTTGTACTATACCAGCCAAACCAATAGAGAATTAATCAGCCATTTCCCGTTTTAGTGCGAATCCCTGATTTGCAGTCAACACAGTTTTTCTGATTTGCAGCCAGCTCAATTAGTTTCCATGCGGAACACTGAAAATGATTTTTAGTTTTTAAATTTTATAACTTTAAATTATTTGAAGATATTTTATGATGGCAAGCGGTATAAGCATTATTTCTTCAACTATACTCCTAAACCTATTTTTGCACGGCAGATGCGTTACAAATTGCATGGTGTAATTATTTATTTATTTAAAGAAATCTATTCTGTGATTTACATGTATGATTTCAGAATTTAATTTAAAACAAAAATATTAAAAAATCAAATAAAGAAAATTAATACACAAAAATATAAATCAAATCTTGATTTAACAATTAAAAATTAAAAAAATAATTCTTAAATATATTTTTGAAGTTAGTATATTTAGACAACTAAATCATTAATTCTATTTTATTTATTTTTTAATTTTATCTAGTAGCCTTTGCTAATGTATTACCTATAGCACAGAAAAAACACGCATAACATCCATTTGGAACAATTGTTTGTCTGAATAGCAAGGAGCCCCATCATAATACTTCTACCGAAAAACAAAATGCCTGCACTTTAGTTAATTCGTAAACGGTTGTATACAATTTTATTTCACCTTGTATGGCTGTTTCGTGGGCGATCTACATTAAGGTTCTTCGAATTTCAAGTTAAACAGAAAATAAAATACGAGTATGTTCCCAATGAATAATCTATGCATTCTTGTCTGTGCCTATTGGGCTTTTTTATACGAGTTGAACCACAACAACATAACAACACCAACTTACGTTTACATGAGAAAACGTTAATGATGTTACTTACGTATGTATGTGTATTGAAATTCGGTGAAGCATCGTAGGCAGCATTGTGTATATTTTTGTGAAAAGTAGTTGACATAAAATAAGTTTTTGCGTGCGTTATTTATAATAATTTTGATAATTTTTAAAGTAAAGTTTTTATTGTAAATAAAATTATTTATTATTATTTCACAGTTCGTACCCCATTTAGTTTCGGAGAAAAAACAAATAAAAACTATTGAATACGAATCACCAAAATCCTAAAATATATTAGAGATCGCAATGGACAGCTTGTTCGACGGCCTTGATCTTATTGAAGAAGATCAATTTATAAAGTAAATTCACGAAATTTAAAAAAAATATATTGTTATCAATAAAACTAAGTTTAATTTAAAATTTACATGTATTGTTTAATTTATTATAATAAATTACTGAAAATCTAACTTTCGAAAATTTCCTTTGCAAGTTTCCTAGCTTTGACATCTTTCATTACATGTCATGTATGGTGGTCTTATAATTTCCATTAAAAATTTATTTTGGCAAGTAGAATTTACGGACCAAAACGTTATCGAGACGGAACTAGAACCTTTAGATGCAATTTCGATATCTTCAAAATGGTTTACTACATCATAAGTACGGTGGCCTTATTTTTGCCGTGCGATAAATGTATAACTATATAGTTTTGATGTCTCAACAATTATAACAGTGAAACTACAAAATAATAATCAAATTGTCAATCAATTTATTTGTATGATTTAAAATTAAAAAACTTATTAAATTGTAATTAACTTAATTACGCGCACAAAACATAATTTTTAACAAAATCAGCCATTTTTCAATATGTATATGAAGTTGGCCCAAATTCTAACCCAAAAAAAAAATATATACCACCCCAATAATTATTCTGCCAACGAAAGAAAAACCGCCATGTTTTAAAGTCAGCCCAAAAATAAATCTGTCGTGATACTATCATTAAAGAAAAATATTACTGTCAACCCAAAAAAGTAAAATAAAACGAAATATGAATTAGATTTTAATTCGGTATCGGATTAGTTTGAGCATGGCCCCTGAATATGAATAGCTCTTACATTAAATGATACATCAGAGCATTATACGACAGAAACATTTATTGACGAGTCGGAGGATTAAGGCTCCCCATTTAGTTTAAAAGCTATTCATATTCAGGGGCCATGCTCAAACTAATCCGATATAGAATTAAAATCTATTACATATTTCGTTGAATGGTACGATCAGCGGAATAATGACTATGGAAAGCCCTTTAAGTTAAGTCTCAAAATAAACTGATACGAAACTAATTGTATTATTTATTTCGTTAATCTTTTATTTTTGATTTGAGAGAAGTGTTTTACCTATCATGCGGGTTTGATATAGTTTTACGACAGATTTACTTTTGGGCTGAGATTAAAATATGGCTCTTTTGCTGTTGTAGTAGAATTAGTTTTGATTTAACATATCGAAAAATCAAAATATTTGGCAGATACTTGATTCTGTAAATATTCGTATATTTTATAGTACCTTAATAATATTTGTGGGGTTAGAATTTTTGGCCCAATACATAAGGAACCACAACAACTTTTTAAACATTTATCATTTTTGTTAAATTGTAACATTATTAGAAGATTGTATCTTAATATTTTCTATCATGATAGTTTCATTTTTTCACGATACTTGCATTAGTGTTGCCAGCTCTTAAATCCATAATTTTTTGGGATAGAATTTTAGGCCAACTTCATATAGGATTTTTCAATAACAAATATTTTTACGCAATACCGCACATTCGGAGTTTCTTTAAAATAATTTATAACAATATTATACAACATTAATAAAAAACCGAATGTCAGAAACTCAAATTTCAACAAAACAAAAATTTTTATAGGTGGTAGATGTTTGCTAGTCGAAAGACAAATTTGAAATAAAACCGATTTTGAGAAAAAAAAAAATGAACCCCGAAATTTTTTTGTAGCTTCTATGTTTGTGCTAGTAAGTTCCGATTCGTTCAACACAAAAAATTCGTGTTGAAAAATTACGCAAAACAAAATTTTAGTTTATAGGCAGGGGGGAAAGAAAGGAAGAAAATTTTGGTTGAATCACAACCCGTGTAAATTGGCATTAAGCAAAGACTACAAGATAAAATTTCAAATGTGAAAATAAAACAACTGTAGTTGGCCGCATGTACAATTTTCATTAGTTGAGTTGAAATGTCAACATCGTTCTAAATATCAAGATAATTTCAGAAATTGTTAACAAAGTATATTTCATTATTTGCTCGTTGAATAATATTCTATTAGTCTATGGTTAAAAAATCGATATGTTTCAAAAGGCGTTTTACTTTACAAAGTAAATAAATTTTGGAAATTTTTTTTTCTGAAAGATTTTCTTTCGAGAAATATTTTGAGACCAAAGACTGGTACTGATGCTTTTATGGTCGCATTCGTGATTACGTTGATACAAAATAGTTTTTTTTCTACCAAAATTTGAACTTTCGCTTCTTGTTTTTCTTTTCTTTTAAGCACAAATTTTGATCAATGAATTCGGCTAACCTTAACCGTAAATTCTGAAATGGATTGTTGGGAAAATGTCTTGGAAATCTCTATGTACAATTCCTTGGATCGAGCTGTTCAAGATTTCAAATATGTTTAAAATTTTATTGCAAGGTGAAATAATTTCAATGGTTAGACATTGCATAATTAGACAATAAAATGGTATTCCAATTGGTTGAAAATTTCAAAGCTATCTATCAGCTATTGCTGCTAATTTTAAAGTACGGTTTTTCTAGTGGAGTAGTTCATTCCCAATTAGAGTTATTTCTTTAATCAATTCCCAGTTCAAGTAATTTCATGCCAGTTTTTCTTGGCCAGCTGTTCCAGATAAAACCCGATTTCATTTGCATTAAATACTTTATCGGTATCGTGACCCCTTTCTCGTTTATTTTAGCTAGCTCTGCAGAATACTCTCTTGCTACGCATTCTCCGAGCCCTAGTTCAGGATTTATCTATAACTGAAAACCTACCAAAAATGGTATAACCAGCCGTTGCTTGCACTGAGTTTAAGTTTATTTTGTTTATCTGGTTGTTCAAAGTATTACTTAAAAAAGTATTGCCAGATCTCAGAAAGTAGTTTAGAACCTCGATCGATTATCGAATTTTCATTATTTTTTATTGTTCCGTTGTGTGCCTCATCGAAATTAAAAGATTTTCCAACTGATGGTGAACTCTCGTAAGTTGATTTTATATTTTTCTGTGGGTTTCAAAATAAATCCTCTTAAATGTTTAACTTATAATTGAAGCCGTTCGAATTTAGATAATAACAATCGACATAATTAAACTGATTTAAATTTATGAACCCGCCATATTTGAATGATGGTCAACAAAAATTAAATCGTGTAAAATAAACAGACCGTGTAAAAGAGGTTTCGTAATTTTGTGTAAAACAGAAGTGGGTGTAGTTCTGAAGACGTTAATATTAAAAAGACGGAAATTAAAAAAAAATATTATTGATCAGTTTACCGGAAGATAAATAAACTTACTTTTTCTATTTCGCAAGATCAAAATAGGAAAAATATGCCAGCTCTTCGCCAAATTCAAACAGATAATATTTTCGCCAAGCCTAACAAACCTACCTAAACAAACCAAAGTACTCAAAATATGGGATGTTTCTTAATCGTCATATCGATAATGTTCATTGGTTACTGACTAATTACTGTTAATAAATTTTACTGCTTTAATTAAAATAATACCTCGGCCCGTTGGACCAAGTTTTTCAAATTCTGATAAAAAACGAGCCTTAAAAAAGCAAACAAAGTGCTACAATCGAAAACTTCCCGAGGTTCAAAAAAATGGTGAAAATTTCACAAACCATGTGAAACGCGGAGAATTAGAGTATTTCCACTAGACTATTTACCACAAAACGACTTAAAATATATGCTGATCACCATAATTTAATTTTGTTAAAATTTTCCGTAGAAGCGTATTCTTAGACTATTTGTATTCATCTGTGAAGCAATTTTAAAAAAATCGGACCAGTTTTTATATAAATTTTATCTCTACGTGTTCATCAGGCAAGTGGCTTTTGGGGCTTGCTTGGTCCAAAACCTTTCAAAAGACATATCAAAGGAATTATGTAATTAAATGTGTCTGCCTGCAGTACCGAAATAGTAGTTTTGAGTAATACGGTGCTTCAACTAAGTGTTTGACATTCTTTAAGAAATTTTCGATTATAAAGAGTGTACCATCTATTTGTTTTTTAAGCTCAAAAAAATATTTATTGTGCGGTGGCAACCCGAAAACTTATTGACAAATGAAAAGTAAAAACAATGCCATTAAGACATGTCTTCATTTACAACACAACAACGCATTTTGTTTATCAAAACTTGTTACGAAATGGTCGTTCTGTAAAAAAAACATTTTGTAAATTACGTGACTTTTTGGCTCAACATGAATTTGGTACAGAGCCTGGAACTCGCAAACTAAATTGTTGAACTTTTGAAAAAAACTGGATCAGTTGCAAGTCGAAGAGGATATGAACACCATCGTCCAGTTCGTACTCGTGAAACATTAACAGCTGGACACATCCAACCTTACAAAATTCAAATAATTCAAAAATTGAAGCCAGCTTACCATCAACAACCATTTTGTTGATTGGGTATTCGAACAAAATGAACGCTTCTCTTTAAAAAATTAATTTTCAGGTGAAGCTCATTTTTACCTCAATGGATACGTTAATAAACAAAACTATCGCAATTGGGGGACTGAAAATCCTAATGTTACTCATAAACAACCAATTCGTCCAACTCGTCCATCAATGGACCTTATTTTTTCGAAAATGAACGTGAAGATGCAGTAACAGTGAATAGTGATTGCTATCGTGACATGTTAACTGGATTTTGTGGTCAAAATTTTATGAAATTGATTTAGATTTTTGGTTTCAAAAAGACGGTGCCACCTGTAACACAAATCGTGAAACACTCGACTTATTGGCAACAAAGTTCTATGATCGCATAATTTCAATAGTGTCAATTGGCCATCAAGAGCATGCGATTTGACACCGTTAGATTATTTTCTTTGGGGTTTTTTGAAAATTAAAGTGTTAATTAGCATTTTTTCACTACAAACAAAGGTAATTTTTCAACCTGTGGCAATAACATCAATTTTTGTATATTCAGTGAACAAAACATTTATAGTTCAAATCAACTTCACATTTTTTATCTTGCCCAAATATCAGTAGAAGTCAGCAAAATTTATCTGGTTAGATTTTATTTTTTATTTATTACAGAGATGGTACTTTAAATTATTAATTTGGTTGTCAAATTAACATTTAGTTTTAGAAGCTTAGAAAAATGTATATTTAGTTTAAAATTAACGTTTAAGAACGCTATTACTTTGTGCTTTTCACCTTTCAATTAGTTTACAGACCAAACCTATTTTACCATGCATTAGATGGCGTAAAATATAACGCACTAAAACTTCGTTCTAATTCGCAAATTTAATTTTAGTTCTATCAATTTTCGAGGTATTTAGTACGTGTTATGAAAACGGTAAGAAACTAACAGAAATTTAGTTTAGTCAGTAATTTAGACTGTGTACCTTCTATTTTTTGATTATTTCCCGCTAACAAAATTAATGGTTAGTTCATACTAGTCATCCATAGATGGCACAAAACAAACCTAGTGATATTTATGATGTGAGGCTTAATCGATTAAGTTGATTCCGCTAAATTAAGACTAGAAGTTCGTGGAATATATTAGTAGATGTTGCTCAAATAACATTTTTAATATGTATGCGCACCCTAACAAGACTATAAAAATTATATCAAAAATTATCGAAACGTAGGCTCGTAAATTGACTTTTCATCGGCTGCGTTTTCAACATTAAATTTGCTTAATTTAAGTTGGCCGCTTAAGGAACGCAGCCTTATCCATTTCGACAATATAAATATCGGCTATTGACAAACCTAAACTAAGTTTACAGTTTAGATGTAAATATTTTGGATTTAAAACATTTGGGACATCTATATGAAACCGGTACCAACTAACACACAAAAATCAACTTCAGGAAGACAATATTAGATGAAAAAAAAAACGCTGAGTGCTACCCAGTACAAGTTAGATCCTTCAATCACTACTGGTGGCATTAGAATGGGTTGCCGACGTAGACGGCGGGAACTTGACGTTGTCGATGACTAGTCAAAGTGGTTTACATTGTTGACAAGTACGCAATCACGTAAACATTATTATTTTCTAATGTAAGAAGCCTTTATTAGAGATTTGGACAAGGTTCTCTAAAAATGGCTCACCGTTCAGAAAAATCCACCGTTCGGAAAAATCTCTTTCTGCAAAATATTCCTCAAATCTCTAATAAAGGCTTGTTATTGGCCACAATTGAAAAATTACCAATATTTTTAGTGGAAAGTTGCTAATAGTTTATTGAAAGTTGCTTTCAAATTCATTGTTCGCGGAAAAGTATTTTTAGACGTATCTTATATAGTGGAACCTTGCCCAAATTGCAAATATTGGCTTCTTATTGACCGGTATTGAAAAATTATTCATACTTGCAGTGGAATATTGCTACTAACAACAAACTGGATTCCGGTAAAAACTTTTTCTACAAAACTTTCGTGATTAATGAACTTATCCGATCTATATAATGGAACCTTCTCCTAATCATTAAAAATGACTTAATATTTGCCCAGATTAAAAAATTACTGATACTTCGAGTGGAAAATGGGAAATAACAAATTTTTAAATCCTTTGTTCGATTTATTTTTAACTTTATTTTACAATACATAAATTAACCCATTTCGTCTGAACAATTATTCTTAACAATTTTAATTTCAAATTAATTTTTGTTTTGATACTTGTGTAACATGCCTAAATATTTAATTAATTAATGCAGCTAATGTGTTAATAATTTTCAATAATATTCTATAATATCACTTATTTTGATTTTATATAAATTAACAGTGTAAATCACTAATTCTAAAAAATTAAATATAAATATGGCGACATTATAAATCCAATACGAATACCACTTCCGCCATACTTTCCAATTGGAGTATACGTATACGATATTTTTTGTTAGAAATATCAGGGCTCCATGCGACTATATTCTGGGACAGGTTAGAGGTTTCCTTTTATTTAATCAAATTATGTCTATTGTATAACCACAGACAACAATAATACAGACGCAATCTTTGGTATATACTCTTGATGTATTTGAGTTAAATAGTTCTGACGAATACACCCAGTTATGTTAGGATTCGATTTTTTTGTTTCTATAGTAAAGTTAATACTCGTATTACACTGTCTTATTCAAAATTAATAATTTACGATAATTTCTGGAGAGTCTTTAATTATAATTCATTCCAAGCTAATTTAAAACACTTTTAGTCATTTTATTTATTTGGCAAAAAATTATTTGTATATTTTTGAGTTTATCGTACCATTAGTGATGATGCCACGCGACTAGTTTTTCTGCATATGGAAGACACATAATCAAATTGGAATCTAACCGTTTAATCTGTTTTGCATATAAAATTTATTTTTGAATAATTTAACTTAAAATATATTTAGACATGTCTATTTTTGTATTTAATTCGATTTCAATTAGCTAGATTTGTTAAGATTTTTTAATTACATAAAAATAATATTTTAATCCTACATTTTTTAATCTAATAATAGTTTGACTTAAGAAATAATATTATTTATCCATTCCCTTGTGTTTGCATCGAACCGGGTTACATGTTGGTTTGTTTGTCCACAACCAATACGATTAAGAGTTGAAATACCAAGTACTTTACCACCTACTACAAATGGACCACCCACATCTGCATAACAAACACTGTCATCAACGGTAGTAATATGTAAATGTGATCCATCGATTGTTCCGACCGTGTTTAATTCAACCGAATACAACCGTGTAACTTTCAACGATTCGACGTACGTATTGCCCCACCCAATTAGAGTTCCTAATAAGTTAGCGTCAACACTGTCTTCTGAAAATAATTCAATTGATGCTGTCTTGTCATTGAACACAATATCTTGATCAACCTTTAGCAAGGCCAAATCGTTTTCAAATAAATTTGGATCGTATAATGGATGTTGAATTCTCTCTTCTACACTGTAATCGACCCCGACAGCATAATCACTATGTGTTGATGCAGTACGAACTTTGAATGCACGTGTATCTTCGAAATATTTGAGACGGGATGCAGTAGTTAGAACCCATCGTTTATTTAAAATTGTACCAGTACAAAAATGTGTGGGCCCTTTTCCGCCGGGGGCTTGGACAGATGCGGCATATGGAAAACTTTCGATTTCAACAGGTAAGCCACCTGTCACTCGCGGGTCAATTAGGATCGATTCTAAAATTATAACACAAGGATATTTATTACTAGAAATTATTAATTGTTAAGTAAATTATAATTGTATTAACCTGCATAGACTGCAGCCACAAATCCAAACAACAAACACACTTTCATCATTTTAGATTTTTATTGATATGCACAAGAATTTTCAACTAATTTCATTCAATTCACTAAGAATACTGACTTGTCTTACCACAATATTCCCAGTTTATATATGTAAGCGCAAACAAGTTTTAAGATTATCTACACGATGTTCTCTAAGTTTGAGAGTTACGTAGCATTCATTCAAGAGAACACTTAACGTGTTTAATTTATCACGTAGTATAAAAAAAAACAAGAAGTAACAAACCGCTTATCAGCATCGTTAAGTAATTTCGAAGCCATAAAATAATTTAATTCATTGGAACATAAATGGTAATTCGGACTCGATATATTATGAACTGGAAGTAAACAAACTTTGTTTATTTACACATTTCTTAGATTACAGTGGGGCAATTAGTCATGTTTTATGGCTTGTCTATAATCCGTATCTTCGATTTCGCGATATTTACGAGCATGGCATCAAAACTTCATAAACAATTATTTGTTAAAGCCACTGTATGATAATAATTGTATTATTACATGAAATTTACTACACATTGCTAAAAAGGTCAAACGCGATAATCCAAATACGAAATATTTAAGTGATAATCTAAATTCTAAATTTTATTGGGCCAATTACTTCACTAGTAGGTAAGGAAATTTCTTTGGAAATTAAATAATTGTTTTGCGAATTGACTGAAACCGGAAATGTTATGAAATGTAATTTTATTATCGAAACAAATTTTTTGTTTTCAAGATCGTACAATATATAAGATTAAAAGTTGTTGAGCTCATCAGCACCAGAAACCGGAATCTGCACCTACTATATTTTACGATAATAAATTTTATAAACAGAAGATCAAGTACAATTGAGTATTGTGTTAGCTCTGGACAAGTTGTCTGTTTGCTTGTAAATTGGTTGCATGCATTCTGATTTTAGAACGTCGAAAAATAATTTGAATCTAACATAGATGAAGATTAATTAATAGTCGGCTAGCTTACGAAACTTAACAGTCATTAATCTGATATTCTAGGACCCCGAACATCACCGGATTTTTCTAGATAATAGAAAATTATCAGTTTATGGATCAAGACAGATTTTATTTAAAAGAAATAATCAAATTAGAAAACTCACGGAGGTGTGCGTAACTGCAGCAGGGAAACTTTCGAATTTCAAAATAAAGCTTTGCATTCTGATTAAGCCCAATGTGTGCTAATTAGTGCTCACGATTTCTAGAAAAAACCAAAAATAATTTAAGCCTAGTTTTAAAACTTTCCACTGGAATAATAGAAATATAATTTTTCATAAATAAAGTAAAAATAAACTTGCCCCTAAAAGATACTACATTACACAAACAAAATATAGAGGCATGCATACCGTTCAATAATATTTGTGTCGAACAATAAGTTAAACAATAGAAATAAAATGTTCTGAAATCCAAGAATAAGCAATTCATATAGCATATTCCTGTCATAACAACAACGACTGTTGAATGAAGAAATTTCTGTAATAGCAAATTTTTTATTATTGAATTGTTTTGATGACGTGTTATTTCTGATTTTAATCTTTTCAGCTCGTTGTTGGTTGCAATAAAATTGGAACCGTTGTCATACGAGATGTTATATGCGGGGCCTAAATCTCGAGATGCACAGCCTTTACGGCGAGACAAACACAAACACAGCAACGTACCCTTTATTTAGTGGGCTTTTCTATGTTGAGTAGTTTTAATGTATATGGGGCTCATGTAGTCAACACCCGTGTTTAGGAAATAAACGTCTTATCTTATTACACATTTCCACTGGTATAGGTCGGCCATTTTTTGTTTCCATTGAGCGCTACGCCTGCGGTATCTAATATAGGTGACACAAGATTTGATAAGGCTTTTTATAAGTAATCTTGCACCGATTATCCAAAATGTTTGCTGTAGGTCCAAATATGGGCTTCCTTTCTAATTATTTTGCTCGCTACATGCGTTTGGGGTAAAATGATGGGATGCTGGATTGTGTAACTTATTTTTACATTTCACAACCTTCCACCTACTCGTAGAACACCTTGCTGATTGATGAATGGATCTAACGATATTAAGTCACTATTGGAATCCAATGTACTGCTCTTCCTCAATTGGTTTATCTCACGACTGAAGCTAGTATTTTGGATTGCACGTACAATATAAGTGTAGTGTAACACATTATTTTTTTTATTTTGAACCACGGCGAGTGTTTGGCCAATAACTGGTCCACAGCTCCGTTAGCTGGTGCTTTCATTAGAATGGATACACTCCTCACTATCCACTGTTGCTGCTGTAATCGTAATTATATTTTTCGGCCACTCGATTTCTTTCAGCTGTAGCCAACTAGAGCCCTGCCACGGAGTCCGCTGGATTTTGATTAGATTCTACATGATTCCATTGTTCCCTTAGTCCAAAATAGAGCTGGTGTGATGTGAGATGAAAGTTGTCCCTCTAATTAGGATGCGCGATAGCCAATGCAAAACTAACATTGAGTCTGTGTAGATGTTTGCATTGTCAAGATGTAATATCGAGTTACAGTATTTAAGTAGCTCCGCTGGCATTATTGCCCCACGAAGCTCCAACCTAGGCAGGCTTATTTTCTTTAACGGTGATATCTTACTTTTCTTTAGATTAGGCGGCTGGTTATGGTTCCATCTGCATGACTAGACCGAAGGTTTACCATACAGCCACACGCGACCTCCGAAGCATCATAGAATGCATGCAATTTCATGGAAGTTGGTTTTGCTGATTTTTGCAGATATCTAGAAATTTGGATCTATTTGAGGTGCGGCAGTTTGTAGTAAACGTTGCACCATAAACATACTG